>JARQOD010000004.1:559975192-560071363 GCA_033576555.1 Oophaga sylvatica
GATCATCCCGAGACGAATGTGTTTGATAGAGAGGGCCAATCAGACCTTGGTCACCTACTTGTGACATTTTGTCTCTGCCAGGCAGGATGACTGGGCATCCTTGCTCCCGTTGGCGGAGTTTGTGCTAAATAATGCTGTGGCTGACTCCACCAGACAGACCCCATTCCTCTTAAATTACGGCCAGCATCCGCGGGTACCGGTGCCCATGCCCGTGGCTTCCACCAACTCCAGGGTGGCAGACTGGGCACGGGACATATGGGACTGCACTCAGGATGCCATTCAGGCTTCCAAGGAAAGGATGAGGTCTTCTGCCGATGCCCATCGGCGTCCTGCTCCGACATTTGCTCCTGGCGACCTAGTGTGGATCTCCGCCGAAACATCAGGCTATGGGTGGAATCCACTAAGTGGGCACCCCGCTATTTGGGTCCCTTCAAGGTTCTCGAGCAAGTGAACCCTGTGGTTTACCGTTTGGACCTTGTGCCTCGCCTTGGTATCTCCGACACCTTCCATGTGTCCCTCCTAAAACCCGTGGTCATCTCCCGATTGCCTAAGTCATCTGCCGGGACTTTGGGTATGTCTTCGGATGACTACGAGGTGAACGCCATTGTAGGGTGCAAGGTGGTACGGGGCAAAAAAATTTTTTGGTGGATTGGAGGGGTTATGGGCTTAAGGATAAGTCCTGGGAGCCTGACGAGCATGTTCATGCTCCGCAGCTCATCGCTGCCTTTGAGCGTAGCGAGGCCCAGAGAAGGGGGGCCCTACGAGGGGGGGGTAATGTTAGGGGTTGAGTTCCCGCTTCTGCACAAGGGGAATCTCGAGCCATCCCGGCTGCGGTCCTCCATCCGTCTCCGGCCGCAGTGGACCCTGCTCAGCTTAGACGTCGGTCCCAGCGTCTCGCCCAGTCAAACAGTGTGCAGAGGATTATTGCTGCCTCTCCAGGCTCTGCTATTGTGGCCAGTACTGGTTAGCGGCAAGCAGACGTCTTTAGGACCAAGTCCTTGTTTTCCTCTTCTGAGCATGCCCAGGGTGAGATCTCTCATTGGAGATCAGGGGTCACATGCTCAGGTACTGCAGCAGCTCCTATTGGTCCGCCAGGAAGGTCATGTGACTACTGATTTTCTGGAACAGTTTCATTGGTCCTTGTTTCTGGCAGGTCCTGTAGTTGTTACTATAAAAGGGTGGCATGGCTGGGCCGCCATGCACTAGTATCAATTGCATTATGTGCTTTGCACCATTGTGATCATGCACGCATGTGGTTAGGGCTCGGCTGAAATAAGCCCCTAGAATACCGGCACCTCCGGTGAGGAGATTTGAATGCAAGTGGTTAGGGCTTGGCTGAAATAAGCCTCTAGAAAACCGGCTTCTCCGATGAGGAGATTGCTTGATTGCGTTGCTGTCTGCATGATCACGGACTGCTATCCGCATAGCAGTTATCTGTGTATCTCTGTGGTGTTAACAGGACACAGTCTTTTTCTCAGCGGCTCTGTGACGCAACAGAGTTCAGTGCCTTAACGTTTTACTTTACGGCTCACTGAAGCTAAGTGAGTTCGCACCTATCGCCATATAGCGCTGTGGCATTCCTGGTAGAGGCTCTGGGGATTAACAGAGTTCGCGCTTACTGCCACAGCGCGCTACTGTGTTTATTTTAGCGACTCTGCGGGATAACAGAGATCGCTACTTTCGCTATCCTACTAGCAGCGGGCTTCGCCTGCACGGTGGACCCCGGGCTGCGAACGCACCTCTCTAATATATCTATTAGGTGCGTTCCGCATACCCTAACATAATACCAGCGCCATGTCTGGCTAGTAAAATGGCGGATGACCAGCGTCTACTGCGGGACATCCAGCAGCTGGAGGGTAGGTTGGCGGCTCTTGAGCGCACAACCTCAGCTGTGGATGTTACCGCAGTCGCTGTTCAGGCTGCTAGCATGGCTGCAGCCAGTGTGTCCACTGCCACCTCTCCCCCACAATATCCCACCTCCCACTTCCAGACAAGTTTGCTGGTGACAGCAAGCAATGTCGGGGATTCTTGAGTCAGTGCTCTATACAACTCGAGCTTCTGGCTGCACGTTCCCCTACGGATCAGACACAAGTGGGCTTTGTAATATCTCTTCTGTCAGGCAGAGCGTTGGAGTGGGCCACCCCGCTGTGGGAGCGTGACGACCGTGTGGTGCGGAGTGCTCCTGTTTCCTGAGGCTCTAAAAAAGGTCTTTCTAGGACCTCAGGTCACTCATGATGCGGTGCTCCAACTTCTGGCAAGTTCACAGTGTTCTTCCTTGGTCAGCTGTTTTGCTATCCATTTTCGGACTCTGTCCTCGGAGTTGGACTGGCCGGATAAAGTCCTCATTCCCGTGTTTTGGAGAGGACTAGCGGGCCATGTGAAAGACGCCTTGGCTACCTGGGAGAATCCCGCCACACTGGAGAAGCTTATCGCCATATCTACCCGCATCGACCTCCATTTTCACGAGCGGAGGTTGGAGCGATCCCAGTGTAGGCAGTGTTAGAACCCTCTTGTTAGGTTAAGTTTCAGTTTGCTGGTCACATGACCTTTTTTCCATATTTAGTCTGGCTCCGCCCTTCTGGCTTTGCTGGACTTCATTGTATTACCTACTCTTAAGCTAGCCAGGTGCTTAGGTGCCTTACTCAGTCAGTTTTGCTTGATCTTAGGATCTCTAAGTAATTTGTTTTCTGTTTTATTTTTCCCTGCTACATTTCTGTTAGGAGGTGTCCACCTTTTCTCCCAGTCCCTAGATCTTGTAGGGATTCCTCCCTCGCAACTATAGGTCTTCGTTCAGACTAGCTGAGGACTTTAGCGGGTCTGGTCGCAGGATCAGGTTCCCCGTTACATCGTAGGGATCCAGCTTAGTTCTATTGTAGGGACAGAATTCCCATCTTTCCTTAGTGCTTGTAGCAGATCATAACAGGCAGAGGTTTCGGCTGGCTCCCACCTTCGCCAAACCTCAAGAATCTTCCAGCCAGGTGCCCGACTCCCATGAGGACGTGGAGGTTTCTTGATCAGGACCTAAGTCCCGGGCCGCTTGAGTACCCATGGTCTGTAACATCTGCCAGCATTTAGAACATTATGCCAACAAATGTCCACAGCGTTCGGGAAAACGGTCGCGTCTAGTGACCTTTGGTGGAGGTTCACTAGACTATGCAGCATTTTCCACCAAGTTGTCGTTTAAGGGGTCAATTACTGTAGGTCCATCCACGCTCACCGCCGAGCTCTGTGTGGATTCTGGAGCCGAGGGGAATTTCATGTCCTCTACATTTGCTCTCCGCCACACTATACCTGTGGTGATGCTCGCCAAACCGGTGACTGTGTGAGTAGTGAATGGATCAACTCTGCCCTCACAAATCATCCACCAGACTATCCCTCTCACTTTATCTATGTCCCCTTCCCATCAGGAGAGTATTTCTTTTCTTGTCCTGCCCAAGGGAATAGACGAGGTGTTGCTGGGAGTACCTTGGCTCCGTTACCACTCTCCCCATATTGAGTGGTCCTCTGGGAGTATACTGGGTAGGGGTGATTCATGTAGAGGCAGGTGTGTCAGGGAGTGCGTTCAGGTCACCACCACAGAGATACCCATAGATCTCACTTCTCTTCCTCAGTGTTATTGGTCATATGCAGACGTTTTCTCCAAGAAGGCGGCGGAGACTCTTCCACCTCATCGCCCCTACGACTGTCCTATTGAACTTTTGCCTGGAGCAGAACCTCCTCGGGGGGAGTCTACCCCCTCTTGCTTCCTGAGACGGAGGCCATGTCCCAGTATATTCAGGAGAATCTGGCAAGAGGATTCATTAGGAAGTCGAAGTCACCAGCAGGGGCGGGGTTCTTCTTTGTGCAAAAGAAGAACGGAGAATTACGTCCATGTATTAACTACAGGGGACTTAACGCCATCACCGTCAAGAATAAGTACCCGTTGCCCCTAATCTCTGAGCTGTGTGATAGGCTCTGAGGAGCAAGAATATTTACCAAGCTTGATCTACGTGGTGCCTATAACCTAATTCGCATCTGTGAGGGGGACGAGTGGAAGACAGCTTTTAATACCAGGGATGGGCATTATGAATACCTGGTGATGCCCTTCGGGCTCTGTAATGCTCCCGCTTTTTTCCAAGACTTTGTCAATGATATCTTCCGGCATATGCTCTCCACCTGTGTAGTAGTCTATCTGGATGATATTCTCATCTTTTCACCAGATATAGACTCTCACCGGAGGGATGTCAACAAAGTCTTCGACCTCTTACGGCAAACTCCCTCTATGCCAAGCTGGAGAAATGTGTGTTTGAGCAGGAGTCCTTACCTTTCCTGGGCTATAGCTTCTCTGCCCAGGGATTGGCTATGGATCTTGCCAAACTACAGGCTGTAATGGACTGGCAAGAACCCCATTCTCTTAAAGCGTTGCAGCGCTTTATGGCGTTCATTAATTATTATCACCAGTTCATTCCCCATTTCTTGACTTTGGTAGCTCCCTTGGTAGCCTTCACCAAGGAGGGAGCAAATCCCAAGTTGTGGTCTGAGGTGGTCTCCAAGGCTTTCTCTTCCATCAAGTCGCATTTTGCCAGTGCTCCCATATTACATCGCCCTGATGTTGATAAGCCGTTTATTTTAGAGGTGGACGCCTCTTCTGTTCTTGCTGGAGCAGTCCTTTATCAAAAGGAAGCTCAAGGTCGGAAGCATCCCTGCTTCTTCTTTTCTAAGACATTTAGACCAGCAGAGAGGAATTATTCCATCAGGGACAGGGAGTTGCTGGCTGTGAAGTTGGCCTTCTCTGAGTGGAGACATCTTCTGGAGGGGCTCGTTTTCCCTTCCAAGTCTTCACCGACCACAAGAACTTGGTATATTTGCAAACGGCTCAGCGGCTAAATTCTCGCCGGGCCAGATGGTTCCTATTATTCTCTCGGTTCCACTTCACCCTCCATTTTCTCTCCGGTGAGAAGAATGTTCGGACTGACTCTCTCTCTCGCTCCTTAGTGTCATTAGAGGAGGAGGATGATGAGCCTCGGCTTATTGTCCAAGAAGAGAGCCTGAGAACTGTAGCGCCGGTTTCGCTAGAGTCTGAGCCTCCGGGCAAGACTTTTGTGCCCACTAATTTGCGACCGGATGTACTCTCTTGGGCACACTCATCCAGGGTGGGTGGACACTTTGGGGCAAAGAGGACAACTGAGTTATTGGCGAGGACATACTGGTGGCCACATATGGTCGATGACGTCAGGGAGTATGTTCAGGCGTGTGTCTCCTGCGCCAGGAACAAGTCTCCTCGACAACGGCCAGCTGGGTTACTTTTTCCTTTGCCGGTGGCAGACAGGCCCTGGGAGATGGTTGGGATGGACTTTGTGGTGGGCTTACCCAAGTCTCGGGGTTGCACTATCATTTGGGTGATCACCAACCACTTCTCCAAAATGGTGCGCTTAGTGCCGCTACCACGGTTACCTTCTGCACCGGCCTTGGCAGCATTATTTATTAGACACATCTTCCGTCTACACGGTATGCCAGACAAGATTGTCAGCGATCGAGGTCCCCATTTTGCATCCCGGTTCTGGAGAGAGTTGTGTCCTCTACTCTGCATTGAGTTGAAACTCTCTGCAGATCATCCCGAGACGAATGTGTTTGATAGAGAGGGCCAATCATACCTTGGTCACCTACTTGTGACATTTTGTCTCTGCCAGGCAGGATGACTGGGCATCCTTGCTCCCGTGGGCGGAGTTCGTGCTAAATAATGCTGTGGCTGACTCCACCAGACAGACCCCATTCCTCTTAAATTACGGCCAGCATCCGCGGGTACCGGTGCCCATGCCCGTGGCTTCCACCAACTCCAGGTGGCAGACTGGGCTGTGGAGGCACGGGACATATGGGACTGCACTCAGGATGCCATTAAGGCTTCCAAGGAAAGGATGAGGTCTTCTGCCGATGCCCATCGGCGTCCCGCTCCGACATTTGCTCCTGGCGACCTAGTGTGGATCTCCGCCGAAACATCAGGCTATGGGTGGAATCCACTAAGTGGGCACCCCGCTATTTGGGTCCCTTCAAGGTTCTCGAGCAAGTGAACCCTGTGGTTTACCGTTTGGACCTTGTGCCTCGCCTTGGTATCTCCGACACCTTCCATGTGTCCCTCCTAAAACCCGTGGTCATCTCCCGATTGCCTAAGTCATCTGCCGGACGTCGGGTATGTCTTCGGATGACTACGAGGTGAACGCCATTGTAGGGTGCAAGGTGGTACGGGGCAAAAAAATTTTTTGGTGGATTGGAGGGGTTATGGGCTTAAGGATAAGTCCTGGGAGCCTGACGAGCATGTTCATGCTCCGCAGCTCATCGCTGCCTTTGAGCGTAGCGAGGCCCAGAGAAGGGGGGCCCTACGAGGGGGGGGTAATGTTAGGGGTTGAGTTCCCGCTTCTGCACAAGGGGAATCTCGAGCCATCCCGGCTGCGGTCTCCCATCCGTCTCCGGCCGCAGTGGACTCTGCTCAGCTTAGACGTCGGTCCCAGCATCTCGCCCAGTCAAACAGTGTGCAGAGGATTATTGCTGCCTCTCCAGGCTCTGCTATTGTGGCCAGTACTGGTTAGCGGCAAGCAGACGTCTTTAGGACCAAGTCCTTGTTTTCCTCTTCTGAGCATGCCCAGGGTGAGATCTCTCATTGGAGATCAGGGGTCACATGCTCAGGTACTGCAGCAGCTCCTATTGGGTCGCCAGGATGGTCCTGTGACTACTGGTGTTATGGAACAGTTTCATTGGTCCTTGTTTCTGGCAGGTCCTGTAGCTGTTACTATAAAAGAGTGGAATGGCTAGGCCGCCATGCGCTAGTATCAATTGCATTATTTGCTTTGCGCCAGTGTGATCATGCACGCATGTGGTTAGGGCTCGGCTGAAATAAGCCCCTAGAATACCGGCACCTCCGGTGAGGAGATTTGAGTGCAAGTGGTTAGGGCTTGGCTGAAATAAGCCCCTAGAATACCGGCTTCTCCGATGAGGAGATTGCTTGATTGCGTTGCTGTCTGAATGATCACGGACTGCTATCCGCACAGCAGTTATCTGTGTATCCCTGTGGTAATAACAGGACACAGTCTTTTTCTCAGCGGCTCTGTGACGCAACAGGGTTTGCTTTATAACGCTGGTTCAGCGCCCTGGCGTTTTACTTTGCGGCTCACTGAAGCTAAATGAGTTCGCACCTATCGCCATATAGCGCTGTGGCATTCCCGTTAGAGGCTCTGGGGATTAACAGAGTTTGCACTTACTGCCACAGCGCGCTACAGCGTTTATTTTAGCGACTCTGCGGGATAACAGCTCTATCTTACTAGCAGCGGGTTTCGCCTGCACGGTGGACCACGGGCTGCGAACGCACCTCTCTAATATATCTATTAGGTGCGTTCTGCAGACCCTAACACAAGGGTTACTCTTAGAGGTCTCTGGATCTCTTTGGGACAAAACGGCACCTGCCCCAATTTCAGAGGCATCAAACTCCACCTGAAATGGTAGAGAAACATCAGGCTGCCGTAGAACAGGAGCAGAAGAGAATCTCTGCTTAAGTTCCTGAAACGCAGAAACTGCCTCAGGAGGCCAATTCACCACATCAGAACACTTTTTGATCAAATCAGTCAATGGTTTAACAATACCGGAGAAATTACCAATAAATTTACGATAAAAATTGGCAAAACCCGAAAATCTCTGAAGAGCCTTTAATGAAGTAGGTTGGACCCAATCACAGATGGCCTTAACCTTGACCGGGTCCATTTCAATAACAGATGAAGACAAAATGAATCCCAGAAATGAGACCTTCTGTACCCCAAAAAGACACTTTGATCCCTTCACATACAGTGCATTCTCTCTCAAAATCTGGAACAGTCCGAACATGTTTCACATGAGAGTCCCAGTCATTGGAAAAAATCAAGATATCATCCAAATAAACAATCAGAAATTTATCCACAAAATCCCTGAAAATATCATTCATGAAGGATTGGAAGACGGAAGGAGCATTAGTGAGCCCAAAGGGCACCACTAGGTACTCAAAATGCCCCTCTGGGGTATTAAACGCCATATTCCATTCATCCCCGTGCTTAATGCAAATAAGGTTATACGCCTCTCTTGCACTTTTCATTTGCACTTTTCACTATGGAAAACAGGTCAGAAATCAAGGGTAATGGATATTGATACTTCACAGTGATCTTATTCAGGAGGCGATAATCAATACACGGCCTCAATGAACCATCCTTTTTGGCTTCAAAGAAAAAACCGGCACCCAAGGGTGAAGAGGATGGTCTGATATGACCCTTCTCCAATGACTCCTTGATATAAGATCGCATAGCATCGTGTTCAGGTACAGACAAGTTAAAAAGGCGACCTTTAGGAAATTTACCACCAGGCAATAATTCAATAGCGCAATCATAACTCCTGTGAGGGGGCAAGGATGCGGATTTACTATCACTAAACACATCCGAAAAATCAGTCAAAAAGTCAGGAACATCCTGAGACTGGGGAGAGGCAGAAAAAACAGGAATGTCAGCATTAACACATTGGCAGCCCCAACTGGTCACAGACACAGATTTCCAATCCAAAACAGGATTATGAGACTGAAACCAAGGGAAACCCAGTACAATAATGTCATGCAGAATATGCAGCACCAGAAATTTGCAACTCTCCTGATGATCTGGTTCAACACTCATTATCACCTGAGTAGAAAACAGGGGTTTATTCTCCGCCAAAGGGGTAGAATCAATGCCCAGTAGGGGAATAGACTTCCGCAGGGGTATCATGGGAAACCCACAACGTTTGGCAAAGTCAAAATCCATCAGGTTAATAGCTGCTCTTGAATCAACAAAATCCTGAGAAGAAAATGTGGACAAGGAGCATATCAGGGTAACAGTCAACAGAAATTTAGTCTGAACACTACCCAAGACAACTGAGCGTGCAAAACGTGTTCCCCGTTTAGGGCAGACTGAAATAGCATGAGAGGCGTCACCACAGTAGAAACATAACCCATTGCGCTTTCGAAACTTATGACGCTGTGCTCCAGAAATCACTCAATCACACTGCATGGGCCCTGGAGCTGGCTCACAAGGTAACACCATCTCAAGCATACCTCTGCGCTCACGCAAACGTCTGTCAATTTGAATAGCCAATGACATAGAATCATTGAGACTAAAGGGAGCAGGGAATCCCACCATAACATCCTTTACATTTTCTGACAGCCCCTTCCGAAAAAGGACTGCCAAAGCATCATCATTCCATTTGGTCAGGACTGCCCACTTTAAGAATTTCTAACAGTACAACTCAGCGTCTTCAAGACCCTGATTTAATGCCAACAAGGTTTTTTCAGCTTGATCAGTGACATTAGGTTCATCGTACAATAACCCCAGAGCCTGAAAAAATACATCAATATCATTCAAAACAGGATCCCCAGGTGTCAGGGAAAAAGGCCAATCCTGAAGGTCGCTGCGCAGGAGAGAGATGACAATTTGAACCTGCTGTGCTGCGTTCCCTGAGGACTTAGGCTTTAAGGCAAAAAACAACTTACAGTTATTTTTGAAATTCAGAAATTTAGCCCGATCCCCCAAAAACAATTCTGGCATTGGAATCCTATGTTCCACAACCGGCAACCAAGCAAGATAGGTAGCAATAATCCGAACCTCAGTGGCAAGCTGATCGACACGGTCAGACAACTGTGCAAGCTCCATTGAGAGAGAGGAAAAAAAATCCTTCTCAGCACCCAGAGAAAAAGAGGAAAAAAATGCAACAAACAGGAAAAAAAAAAATCTCTGACAACTCGGACAACTTTTTTTTTTCTTTCCACACTATTTTTCCCTTCTGTGAGTACCATATAATTTTCAGTTTGGCCGGTAATACTGTTGTGTTTAGGTAGCTGAGGAGAATAAGCAAAAACGGCAATACACCAGAGAGGCTGGAACCTTTTGGATTGCAGTGACCTGAACTAACCACACAACTAGAGGTAGCCATGGAGCGTTCCTACGTTGATCCTAGACTCCTCGTCACAGCCTGAGCGATAACTACACCTAAAGGCATAAAGAGGAAAGCTATCTGCCCCGGAGCAGATCCCCAAAGAAAATAGGAAGCCCCCAAACATGTAATGGCGGTTAGACAATAAGAAGCACGGACACAGACAGAAAATAGAATGAGCAAATGCTGGCGCCCAATCTGTCTAGACAGAAAAGTACAGGAAAGGATTCTTACTGCAATCCAAAAAAAGCCCTAAAAATACCAACTCTTCTGATTGCAAAAACACCTGAGATCACACGATCTCCACCACCTAAATCAGATCTCTGGTGTAACAAAACTAAGCCGCAGCCTCTGAAAAAACAGGAAAAAGCAAATGAACAAATAACTGTGGCTAAAGATAAACTGAGAGGAGCACTGGCCCCAGGAGGGGATCCGGCTGACCTCCACAAAAGTGCAGAAAACTATGCAAAAAGCAAGCAAAAAAATAAAAGCAGAAAATATCTTACCTGAAAGCAGAAGATGCAGGCAAGGCTCAGCAAACTTCCAAGTGAACCAGGAACAATTGAGACAAGAACAATTGATCACCGGCAACCATCATGGGAGGGAACCTCCCTTATATCAGTCCAGTCAGAGATCCCAGATTGCCATTCCTCGCTGGAAGGTTCAGTACTGTCTGTAACCACCAGAGGGAGCCTCTGCTCAGAAACCATCTCTAGCACATTCATAACAGGCGTCTTTAACATTTGCATAGAGGAGATCCAGTATACTGCTGCCCTTGTTGCACAATTAACATATTGATAGAACTTTGGAAGAGCCTTTGAGATCATTACTCTGTTAAAATCCCCAGAGCTTAATGTTAACGAGTTTGGGTGCTTTGTCTGATGGCGAGCCAACACCCCCAACAACACTTCCCTAGCTGCCTCTTGGCTAGCAGATGGAGATATATACATGACTATTGCAATGCAAATGGAGAATTCTCTAGGTAGATAGTGAGGCCTAAGGCCAACTGCTAAGAGTTCAATGTTTTGACAGCAGTGATTTTTCTTTAACAGTTATGTGCTGCTGATTACACCATCTGTTGTTAATGTATAGTATCACCCCACCATCCTTCTTCTTACCACACCTAGCCTTGTCTCTATCAGCCCGAACTATTTGAAATCCTGGAATCGAGACACATGAATCAGGAACATCCCCATGTAACCAGGTTTCTGTAAAGCACATAAGACTGCATTCCTTGAACTCCTTCTGGGTTTTACACAGAGCTAACAGTTCATCCGTCTTATTTCCCAGCAAGCGTACATTACCCATGATGATTGATGGTACTACTGGTTTAAACATTCTTCTCCTTCTTCTCTCTCAGCCCCCCAAGAACTTTCTGGGAATGCCCAAAACTTATCAGTGCCATTAACTTTAGATCAGTAATGATGTTACTGTTACGTGTACGCCGCTAGGTTCAGATAGGGGTGAGACAGGACACATGAATTCTTTGGAAATCTGAGGGAACCATTACTCTGGGCGACCATGCACTGCAGCTTCCTCAGGCACAAGATTAATGCACTTGCTCACACAGATACAATTGATAGAGTCCTCATGAACAGATGATCAGTGTAGTTTAATGTCACAGCTAGAGTTGAGCGATACTTTCCGATATCCTAAAGTATCGGAATCGTAATGGTATCGCCGATATCACTAAAATATCGGCGATACCCGATACCGATACCGGAAGTCCCATGTAAGTCTATGGGAACAAAATATCGAAATTAAAAAAAAACCATTCTTGTCTTGTTGGTTAATTGTACATGAAGGAAAACAAGAAAGAGTAATGTAGAATGTATTGGGGGAGGTTGAGGAGACATTAAAGGCATAGATGTTTGACCCAATCCAATGGAATAGCATTATTTATTTTTTTTTAGGAAATACGTTCGGATTGACGAACAAATTGACAATGTTCTTAACCTTTTTTCTATTTTGTCAAATATGTCTGTTTCACAACTTCCATGGTCTTCACCTTTTTAACTTTTCACACACTTTCTCCTTCATAATTTTCAGCAGCATCATCTTTCTCATCAAATTATTCTTCATCTTCACCTTCTTAATCTTCTAAAACTTCTTGCTATTCATCTTTTTGTTAACATTACTTATATTGTTCTTATTAAACAGTTATTATTCTTCATATTCTACTTCTTCATCTTCTTCCTATTCATCCTTTTCATCATATTCTTATTTGTGACAGACATTCCTGTACTTGTAATCTGTAAAACTCTGAATTTTCATCCTTCCGTTCTTGCTGTCACAAAAGATTTTAATTACAACAGTATTTGTCCGCGTTCAGTTTAGCCTGCAGCAGCATCAGGCATTTTCCAGGGGCACCACGAGGAGGAACGGACTCACCCCCATACACTGCTTAGTCTTCTTCTGCTTAGAATTTAGAGCATATATTTTGCTCTTCATTTTGGTCTTATACTTAATGTTCTTCTGCTTTTTGATCTTCTGCTTATTGTTCTTCTGTCTCTTGTTCTGTATCTTGTAGTTTGTCTTAACCTTCTTTGTCCTGTTGGTGATGGTACAAAAGCCAATGGAAGTAACGAGGACCAGCTGACTGTGCTGGAACCCGGAGGGTCAGCAGAAGGAAAAGAGCCAATGGCACAACCGAGGACCAGCTGACGTTACTGGGACACGGTTACTAAGCAGGAGGTACCTGTGCTCCAAAGCACTACCAAGGACCAGCAGACGTTGCTGGAACTCGGATACCGACATGGAGGCACCTAGGCCAAAGGCACTGCGGAGAACCAGCTGACGGTACTGGAACCCGGATGAGTAGCAGAAGGTACAAGAGCCAATGAAAGTAACGAGGACCAGCTGACTGTGCTGGAACCCGGAGGGTCAGCAGAAGGAAAAGAGCCAATGGCACAACCGAGGACCAGCTGACGTTACTGGGACACGGTTACTAAGCAGGAGGTACCTGTGCTCCAAAGCACTACCAAGGACCAGCAGACGTTGCTGGAACTCGGATACCGACATGGAGGCACCTACGCCAAAGGCACTGCGGAGAACCAGCTGACGGTACTGGAACCCGGATGGGTAGCAGAAGGTACCCATGGAAATTAAAGTTGAGGCAGCAGGACTGTTTGCTGTTCACACAGCAGGGGAACAGCTGACATTACTGAACCCCAGTAACACAGGAGCAAGTGTAGACTGTGCTAACAGCACTTCCGAGAAACAACTGTCGGTGTTGTAACCCAGGGATGAGAACAGAACAGGGTGGAGGCAGCAGGACTTTTTGCCGTTCACACAGCAGGGGAACAGCTGACATTACTGAACCCCAGTAACACAGGAGCAAGTGTAGACTGTGCTAACAGCACTTCCGAGAAACAACTGGCGGTGTTGTAACCCAGGGATGAGAAGAGAACATGGTGGAGGCAGCAGGACTTTTTGCCGTTCACACAGCAGGGGAACAGCTGACATTACTGAACCCCAGTAACACAGGAGCAAGTGTTAACTGTGCTAACAGCACTTCCGAGAAACAACTGGCGGTGTTGTAACCCAGGGATGAGAAGAAACATGGTGGAGGCAGCAGGACTTTTTGCCGTTCACACAGCAGGGGAACAGCTGACATTACTGAACCCCAGTAACACGGGAGCAAGTGTTAACTGTGCTAACAGCACTTCCGAGAAACAACTGGCGGTGTTGTAACCCAGGGATGAGAAGAGAACAGGGTGGAGGCAGCAGGACTTTTTGCCGTTCACACAGCAGGGGAACAGCTGACATTACTGAACCCCAGTAACACGGGAGCAAGTGTTAACTGTGCTAACAGCACTTCCGAGAAACAACTGGCGGTGTTGTAACCCAGGGATGAGAAGAGAACATGGTGGAGGCAGCAGGACTTTTTGCCGTTCACACAGCAGGGGAACAGCTGACATTACTGAACCCCAGTAACACGGGAGCAAGTGTTAACTGTGCTAACAGCACTTCCGAGAAACAACTGGCGGTGTTGTAACCCAGGGATGAGAAGAGAACATGGTGGAGGCAGCAGGACTTTTTGCCGTTCACACAGCAGGGGAACAGCTGACATTACTGAACCCCAGTAACACAGGAGCAAGTGTAGACTGTGCTAACAGCACTTCCGAGAAACAACTGGCGGTGTTGTAACCCAGGGATGAGAAGAGAACATGGTGGAGGCAGCAGGACTTTTTGCCGTTCACACAGCAGGGGAACAGCTGACATTACTGAACCCCAGTAACACGGGAGCAAGTGTTAACTGTGCTAACAGCACTTCCGAGAAACAACTGGCGGTGTTGTAACCCAGGGATGAGAAGAGAACATGGTGGAGGCAGCAGGACTTTTTGCCGTTCACACAGCAGGGGAACAGCTGACATTACTGAACCCCAGTAACACAGGAGCAAGTGTTAACTGTGCTAACAGCACTTCCGAGAAACAACTGGCGGTGTTGTAACCCAGGGATGAGAACAGAACATGGTGGAGGCAGCAGGACTTTTTGCCGTTCACACAGCAGGGGAACAGCTGACATTACTGAACCCCAGTAACACGGGAGCAAGTGTTAACTGTGCTAACAGCACTTCCGAGAAACAACTGGCGGTGTTGTAACCCAGGGATGAGAAGAGAACATGGTGGAGGCAGCAGGACTTTTTGCCGTTCACACAGCAGGGGAACAGCTGACATTACTGAACCCCAGTAACACGGGAGCAAGTGTTAACTGTGCTAACAGCACTTCCGAGAAACAACTGGCGGTGTTGTAACCCAGGGATGAGAAGAGAACATGGTGGAGGCAGCAGGACTTTTTGCCGTTCACACAGCAGGGGAACAGCTGACATTACTGAACCCCAGTAACACGGAGCAAGTGTTAACTGTGCTAACAGCACTTCCGAGAAACAACTGGCGGTGTTGTAACCCAGGGATGAGAAGAGAACATGGTGGAGGCAGCAGGACTTTTTGCCGTTCACACAGCAGGGGAACAGCTGACATTACTGAACCCCAGTAACACGGGAGCAAGTGTTAACTGTGCTAACAGCACTTCCGAGAAACAACTGGCGGTGTTGTAACCCAGGGATGAGAAAGAACATGGTGGAGGCAGCAGGACTTTTTGCCGTTCACACAGCAGGGGAACAGCTGACATTACTGAACCCCAGTAACACGGGAGCAAGTGTTAACTGTGCTAACAGCACTTCCGAGAAACAACTGGCGGTGTTGTAACCCAGGGATGGGGAAGAAACATGGTGGAGGCAGCAGGACTTTTTGCCGTTCACACAGCAGGGGAACAGCTGACATTACTGAACCCCAGTAACACGGGAGCAAGTGTTAACTGTGCTAACAGCACTTCCGAGAAACAACTGGCGGTGTTGTAACCCAGGGATGAGAAGAGAACATGGTGGAGGCAGCAGGACTTTTTGCCGTTCACACAGCAGGGGAACAGCTGACATTACTGAACCCCAGTAACACAGGAGCAAGTGTAGACTGTGCTAACAGCACTTCCGAGAAACAACTGGCGGTGTTGTAACCCAGGGATGAGAAGAGAACATGGTGGAGGCAGCAGGACTTTTTGCCGTTCACACAGCAGGGGAACAGCTGACATTACTGAACCCCAGTAACACGGGAGCAAGTGTTAACTGTGCTAACAGCACTTCCGAGAAACAACTGGCGGTGTTGTAACCCAGGGATGAGAAGAGAACATGGTGGAGGCAGCAGGACTTTTTGCCGTTCACACAGCAGGGGAACAGCTGACATTACTGAACCCCAGTAACACAGGAGCAAGTGTAGACTGTGCTAACAGCACTTCCGAGAAACAACTGGCGGTGTTGTAACCCAGGGTCAAGGAGGGTGTAGGCATAAAATATTGAGTTATTGCCTTGTTACGTGGCCATTGCAAATGTATGTACTTCAAACAAGAATAAATGAAGTTTTACTACAACAATAAAATGATAAATTTCAATTACAAGAATAGAAAAATATTTATACTTGACAGTCCTCTGTGGTTGATAACGTTTAATGGCTAACTGAAAATATGGTAACAAATTCAAAGCTTTCGAGACTACTCAGGTGTCTTCATCAGGCTAAGAGTAAAGCCAAAAATGAAGAATCACATATTTCTACACACAACAGGACACAGGAATAGCTAAGACAAGTGAGGGAGGGACAAGTGAGGGGAGACCGGCAACAAAAAGGAGAACAACGATGAATTATCAGCGCCACACAATCACAGATAAATTAATGAATTTAGCTGTGGCAAAAGACTTTTGTATGCCCGCCCGGTCATAGCATCATGGATATGGAATTACTGTTATTAAAATATAACTTCAAATATGAGAAACGTACAAAGGTTTCAGAATATAAGCTCATCATGACCTTTGACACTGTTAGTGATGGAATGAATATATCACATGGATTTATGTCATTCTATATCAATTAAGGAATCTGCGTCTATGCCCTTCCAGGGTCATGAAAACCCCAAAAAATACGCCAATGAGAGGGCAATCAAACTTTCTATCCTTATCTAGGAACTGTTTGAATATTTATGTTCATCCCTGTGAGATAATGACAGTTCTGATACACGTCACTTACTTGTCTTACCTATTGCAATATTCCTGTGTCCTGTTGTGTATAGAAATATGTGATGCTTAATTTTTTTAGTTAGTCTTTCCCTGATGAAGAGACGTGAGTAGCCTTGAAAGCTTGCAATTTGTTTCCATCTTTTCAGTTATCCATAAAAAGGTATGAACCACTGCTGACTCTGAAGTCTAAATATTTTTCTATCTACTGGCTAACACGGTACAAAGATACACATGTTTTCTAATTTCAAGAAGGAAAAATAAAGAAAATACAAATCTAAACGCATATATGCACATGCCAAAAATAAATGGAACAACACAACACCCAAAAAATTGGTAACAAAATATAGTGTTGTAAATTTAAGAATAAAAGTACATTTTTTTTTTTATGAATAATGCTTAAGGAACGCAATGTTAAACTATAACATAGTGAAGACAATGGATTTTGTAATAGTCACTCATCATCATCATCGCAAATTTTATGTGACAGTCACAGACAATTTAATTATTTAAGTTCATAAAATCGTAACTTTCTATAGCATGTATGACATGTCCAGCATGGACTCATCAATGTGATTGATGACACAATAATGTACAATAAAAAATAACCATTTAAAAAAACATTAGGCATTGTTTGTCACAAATTAAATGTGTGTGCCTGCAAGTGTAGGTGAAACAAAGGCTACGGATAGCAAAGGTATATTCTATGTCTGTATCACACAGTGGACAGCCTCTGATGGGTAATGCCGATGTTATACTGTACGTCAATAAAGTCTGCGGCTGAAATCATGCATTTTTTGCTTGTAGAGTGTTGAAGAGGGTAAAAGAATGTCTGTTTGCGCAAAGCTTTATCCCTCAACACTACCTTCCTACTGTCACGCGTAGGGTAGGGTAGCGTGTGGCAATTAGCTGACTATCAAATGTGAGGTTAGGCTGCGTTATTGCGCACTAGGGACGCCAAAAAAAATACAGCAGTAATAATTTAATGTGTAATACTACACCTATGACAAACCAAAAAATTACGTTCCCTCTTTAACAATGTACAAGACTAACAAGCCTAATGGTTGACGCTGACTTAATTGAGATACAGTATTACATCAACATTGTCCATGAGTAACTATGCACTGTGATACCTATATACCAGTATTAATTTATATCTCTTGTGGTTGTTTCAACAGCACTTGCAGGTATAAGTACCTATTGTCAGTATGCATGATGCACTTTCTAGATGTAATAATTTATTATTGGACATTATTACCATGTTTACATGCTGGCCATTTCATATATGGTGTTTGAAGTTACAGTTGGCATCAGTATGTGTATTTTATAATGTCTGTCATAAATAAAACTCGTCATGATGATGATGAGGATGTAATGATTCGTACATCCATTGAGTGCATTATCTTACAGGTACAGATAAAGTTCCTTTAAAAGCATTAATTCATAAGTCTGAAATGTACTTTTATGCATTAATTTAAAAATGTGAAGAGTAGACTATGTTTTATTTTTTGTTACCATTTCTAATAGACATGTGCAGATATGCGCTGTGATGACAAATTATTATTTGTCCATATTTTTCTTAAAAATTTATCATTCTAGGCCTGCAAAACTTCACAATTTCATGTTTTCAGCATAACAAGCAGGGTGACGGCTCTTCCCTATTTGGAGCATGTTGGTCATGTGTTTTTCTGTCCATGTGTCGGGAACAGGACACTTCTTGCCGTTGACACAGCAGGGGAACAGCTGGCGTTACTGAACCCCACTAACAGTAGAGCTTGTGTTTTGTTCTGTGGACACGACACTTCTGAGCAGCAACTGGCAGTGTTGGAGCCCAGGGAGTAGAGTTCAGGTGGTAGAAAGATGAACATAACAGGAGACATGGATAACGTTGCGAACCAGTTATTTAATCTGAAAACGGACAGAGAAATTCTGGCGAGATCCATGCCTTGTTCATTTTCAGAAAAGTAAGCCGGTCTACATTATCGGAGGATAGTCGCATGCGACGGTCTGTTAGTACACCACCTGCAGCACTAAAGACGCGCTCCGATAATACACTGGCAGCAGGGCAAGCCAGCACCTCCAATGCATACTGGCTAAGCTCTGGCCATGTATCCAGCTTAGAGACCCAAAACTTGAATGGGGAAGAGCCATCTGGGAGTACACTGAGAGGCAAAGCCAAGTAGTCTGTCACCATCTGACGGATACGTTGCCTCCCGCTGACTGGAGCCCTCTCGGATGGTGTAGACATTTGTGGCGCTGCCACAAAACTTTGCCACATTTTGAACATACTGGTCTTTCCCTGTGCAGAGGCACTGCGTGTGCTCCCTCTTGTTGCAGAGCTCTCTACACTGCCTCGACGCACAGAGCTGCTTTGTAAAGCAGTAGCAGCAGCAGTGCTCTCGGCAGTAAGGTAGAACATTAGGGATTGCACCAGTGTGTCTTGGTACTCCCGCATTTTACGCTCCCGGTTCAACGGTGTGATGAGGCTTTTGACGTTGTCCCGGTAGCGAGGGTCTAGGAGGGTGTACACCCAATAATCAGACGTCGTGAGAATGTGGGCGATGCGGCGGTCGTTTCTTAGGCACTGCAGCATGAAATCAACCATGTGCTGCAGACTCCCAACTGGCAAAGAAACGCTGTCCTCTGCAAGAGGCGTTATCTCTGCCTGCTCTGCATCACCCCACCCTCGCTCTACATACTGACTAGAGCGTTGTGTACCTCCCTCTGGAGCGATGTCTTCCTCCTCCATTGACTCCTCCTCCTCATCCTCCTCACAAAGTGAGCCCTGCCCAGCCCTTTGTGAGGAACCACGTTGCGCTGACTTTCCAGAAGGTGATGGAATTTGTGACTCCTCATCCTCCACCTCTTCCAAAACCTCATCCCTTATTGCTTGCAGTGTTTTTTGAAGCAGGCAGATAAGGGGGACAGTCAGGCTGACTAGTGCATCATCTGCACTCGCCATCCGCGTTGACTCATCAAACGCACGCAAAACGTGGCACATGTCCTTCATAGTGGCCCACTCATTAATGGTGAAGTGTGGACGGCGCAAATTGCGTGTTGATTGCGCCTGATGCAGCTGATACTCCATAACTGCTGGCTGCTGCTCACACAACCGCTCCAACATATGTAACGTTGAATTCCACCTGGTGGATACGTCACATATGATGCGATGTTCAGGAAGGCGCAATCTGCGTTGCAGAGCTGCAATGCGCGATCTGGCCATGCTGGAACGTCGCAAGTGAGCGCACTCTAGGCGGACCTTGTGCAGCAGTGCATCAAGATCCGGATAGTCCCTCAAAAAACTCTGCACGACCAAGTTGAGCACATGTGCCAGACATGGTATGTGAGTGAGGTTGCCAAGGCCCAGAGCTGCCACCAGATTTCGGCCATTGTCACACACTACCAAACCTGGCTGGAGATTCGCTGGCAAAAACCACACGTCGCTCTCCTGCTTGATGGCATTCCAGACCTCCTGCGCTGTGTGGCTTCGATTCCCCATGGGAATTAATTTCAGAACGGCCTGTTGCCGTTTGGCCACGGCTGTGCTCATATCGGTCGCATCAGGTAAGCGTCCACGGGTCCATGTGGAGGTAGACCGTGACGGCTCCTGCAGCGATGATTCTGAGGAACTGGAGTAGGAGGAGAGTCAATGTGGACAGACTTGATTCCGGCAATCCTTGGAGTTGGCAGAACACGTACAGCGCCACTCGCAAGATCTGTACCCGGCTCCACAACATTCACCCAATGGGCAGTGAGTGAAAGGTATCGTCCCTGGCCATGGGTACTGGTCCACGCATCGGTGGTCAGGTGGACCTTGCTACTGACGGCGTTTAGTAGCGCATGTTTAATTTTTGCCTCAACATGCTTTTGCAGACCAGGGACGGCTTGCCTGCTGAAATAAAATCGGCTGGGCACATTGTATTGTGGGACTGCCAATGCCATTAATTCACGGAAACTGTCAGTCTCCACCAGCCTGAATGACAGCATTTCAAGGGACAGGAGTTTTGCAATGACAGCATTCAGAGCCTGTGCTCGTGGATGGTTTGCCGAGTATGGCCGTCTTTTATCCCATGCCTGTGCTACCGATGGCTGTTTTGTGGCCTGGGTGTGTGAGGATGACAGGGAACTTGCACCTGTGGGTGGAATAACACTGTGTCTCTGGACAACAGTGACAGAGGTTCTTCCATGGCGATCCTTTGAGGAAGCCTTACCAGCTGTGTGTGAACTGGAGGAAGAGGCTCCAACAGGAGCTGAAGATGTAGGTGCTGCTGTAGGTTGGCCTACATCTCCAGTGTGTCTTTGTAACTCAACAAAGTGCTTTGACCGCACATGTTTCCACATATTTGTTGTATTAAGGTTACTGACACTTTTACCTCTTTTAATTTTTTGATTACACAGCTTGCATTTGACATAGCAAATATCATCTGCAACTGTATCAAAAAAGGACCACGCAGAGCAAGTCCTGGGAGCGCCCGGTTTGGCTGTTGTAAGAGAACTGCTCCGAACGGGTGCCAAACTGGAGGCTACAGGCAAGCGAGTCTGCAGCCTACCTCTCCCTACTGTTTGGACCGTTGGGGCAATCTCTTCCTCAGAGCTGCTCCCACCACCTTCCTGTTCCTCACGCCATGTTGGGTCTTGGACCTCATCATCTCCACCACTACCCTCTTCCAACACCTGCTGTTGTTGGGTGGTCTGGCCAGCACCATGCTCAACAGAAACTGGCAACTGAGTCTCATCATCATCAGATGCGTTCTGCGGTGTGCTGACCATCGGCACTGGCTCACCCGCCTCTTCAGATTCAGAGAGACACAGCTGTTGCGCATCACTGCATACTGCCTCTTCTTCACATTCCAGAATGCTGCTTGGCTGGGCCCCTGTTTCCAAGCCAACAGATTCTGAGAACAGAAGCAGAGACTCAGCTGGCTCCTGTACAGAGCTCTCTGACTGCCTGGGCAATTTGGCAGGCGGTGAAGAGACTGATGGTTGTTCAACAGTGCTGTGGTCCTGAGAGGAGGTGGAAGGTATTGAAGTCGATGCATTGGCTGCCATCCAACCAACAACGGCTTCAATTTGTTCTTCACGCAGCAGGGGGTACGCTGAGCTCCTACAAAAGTGCGCATAAAGGAACGCTCACGGGGAAAACTGGTGGATGCTGTGTCACTGGGTGCGGCAGCAGCCACAGAATCCCCACGTCCTCTCCCTGCTGCAAATCCACGGCCTCGACCACGACCACGTGCCTTACTCACTGACTTCTTCATCTTGGTAGATTGATAAAGAAAGTCAGAAAAGTTAAGGCCTAAGTGTGGTTATTCCTCACAGACTACAGTGAACCCTGCAGACAACTGTTCAGTATCTGTGAAAGGCCCCTTTGTGTAGTTCTATAGTGTTTGCAACCAATGTATTGTATACGGATGGAAGCGCGTCACACTAATAGATTATATTTTTTTCCACTAAAATGGAGCAGCACCAATTAGAGAAAAATGTGAAGGATGAGACAGTGACACACGCTCAGCAGACTACAACCGGCAGTGGTTGAAGTACAAACTGGAGCGTAATCTGCACTCACAAAATGAAAAGCTCACAGACTACAGTGAACACTGAAACACAACTATTCACTATCTGTGAAAAGCTCCTTTGTGTAGTTCTATAGTGTTTGCAACCAATGTATTGTATACGGATGGAAGCGCGTCACACTAATAGATTAGTTTTTTTTCCACTAAAATGGAGCAGCACCAATTAGAGAAAAATGTGAAGGATGAGGCAGTGACACACGCTCAGCAGACTACAACCGGCAGTGGTTGAAGTACAAACTGGAGCTAATCTGCACTCACAAAATGAAAAGCTCACAGACTACAGTGAACACTGAAACACAACTATTCACTATCTGTGAAAAGCTCCTTTGTGTAGTTCTATAGTGTTTGCAACCAATGTATTGTATACGGATGGAAGCGCGTCACACTAATAGATTAGTTTTTTTTCCACTAAAATGGAGCAGCACCAATTAGAGAAAAATGTGAAGGATGAGGCAGTGACACACGCTCAGCAGACTACAACCGGCAGTGGTTGAAGTACAAACTGGAGCGTAATCTGCACTCACAAAATGAAAAGCTCACAGACTACAGTGAACACTGAAACACAACTATTCACTATCTGTGAAAAGCTCCTTTGTGTAGTTCTATAGTGTTTGCAACCAATGTATTGTATACGGATGGAAGCGCGTCACACTAATAGATTAGTTTTTTTTCCACTAAAATGGAGCAGCACCAATTAGAGAAAAATGTGAAGGATGAGGCAGTGACACACGCTCAGCAGACTACAACCGGCAGTGGTTGAAGTACAAACTGGAGCGTAATCTGCACTCACAAAATGAAAAGCTCACAGAATACAGTGAACACTGAAACACAACTATTCACTATCTGTGAAAAGCTCCTTTGTGTAGTTCTATAGTGTTTGCAACCAATGTATTGTATACGGATGGAAGCGCGTCACACTAATAGATTAGATTTTTTTCCACTAAAATGGAGCAGCACCAATTAGAGAAAAATGTGAAGGATGAGGCAGTGACACACGCTCAGCAGACTACAACCGGCAGTGGTTGAAGAACTAACTGGAGCGTGATCTGCACTCAAAAAATCAAAACCTCACAGACTGCAGTGAACACTGAAACACAACTATTCACTATCTGTGAAAAGCTCCTTTGTGTAGT
Source organism: Oophaga sylvatica (assembly GCA_033576555.1). NCBI lineage: Eukaryota > Metazoa > Chordata > Amphibia > Anura > Dendrobatidae > Oophaga > Oophaga sylvatica. The sequence continues at coordinate 559,998,410 of JARQOD010000004.1, forward strand.
TCTATAGTGTTTGCAACCAATGTATTGTATACGGATGGAAGCGCGTCACACTAATAGATTAGTTTTTTTTCCACTAAAATGGAGCAGCACCAATTAGAGAAAAATGTGAAGGATGAGGCAGTGACACACGCTCAGCAGACTACAACCGGCAGTGGTTGAAGTACAAACTGGAGCGTAATCTGCACTCACAAAATGAAAAGCTCACAGACTACAGTGAACACTGAAACACAACTATTCACTATCTGTGAAAAGCTCCTTTGTGTAGTTCTATAGTGTTTGCAACCAATGTATTGTATACGGATGGAAGCGCGTCACACTAATAGATTAGTTTTTTTTCCACTAAAATGGAGCAGCACCAATTAGAGAAAAATGTGAAGGATGAGGCAGTGACACACGCTCAGCAGACTACAACCGGCAGTGGTTGAAGTACAAACTGGAGCGTAATCTGCACTCACAAAATGAAAAGCTCACAGAATACAGTGAACACTGAAACACAACTATTCACTATCTGTGAAAAGCTCCTTTGTGTAGTTCTATAGTGTTTGCAACCAATGTATTGTATACGGATGGAAGCGCGTCACACTAATAGATTAGATTTTTTTCCACTAAAATGGAGCAGCACCAATTAGAGAAAAATGTGAAGGATGAGGCAGTGACACACGCTCAGCAGACTACAACCGGCAGTGGTTGAAGAACTAACTGGAGCGTGATCTGCACTCAAAAAATCAAAACCTCACAGACTGCAGTGAACACTGAAACACAACTATTCACTATCTGTGAAAAGCTCCTTTGTGTAGTTCTATAGTGTTTGCAACCAATGTATTGTATACGGATGGAAGCGCGTCACACTAATAGATTAGATTTTTTTCCACTAAAATGGAGCAGCACCAATTAGAGAAAAATGTGAAGGATGAGGCAGTGACACACGCTCAGCAGACTACAACCGGCAGTGGTTGAAGAACTAACTGGAGCGTGATCTGCACTCAAAAAATCAAAACCTCACAGACTGCAGTGAACACTGAAACACAACTATTCACTATCTGTGAAAAGCTCCTTTGTGTAGTTCTATAGTGTTTGCAACCAATGTATTGTATACGGATGGAAGCACGTCACACTAATAGATTTGATTTTTTTCTAATATAATGGAGCTGCACCAATTCCACTAAATAAAATAAAAAAAAAGAGTCAGTGACACGTGCAGATGCCTACAAACAGCGGTGGATGCAGAGCAAACTGCAGCGTCACCTGCACTGTCACACACACACCTTGCACAGGGCTGTTAAAACAACACTGGCAAAATGAAGCTTTACACAGCGGTTGGTAAACTAGCCTGCCTCAAGCACAGTAGTACACAAAATCGCAATATGTAACTGTCCCTCAGAGTTAGCAGAGTAGCGTTCTGTCCCTTACTGAGTTCACAGCACAGTGACGCTAAAATGGCGGCGGCGCCTTTTATAGTGCATTCTGACATCATTTCAGCAGCCAATCACAGCCATGCCATTAGTTAAGATGACCGCAGCATTACAGGATGTGCCCACACTTCGTAGGATTCCTCATTGGCTGACTAAAATCACATTGCCTCTCAAAGAATTATGGGAACTTCCGATTCCGGTATACGATATGGAAAAAGTATCGGAATTAAGTATCGGAATTCCGATAACGCGAATATCGGCCGATACCCGATACTTGCGGTATCGGAATGCTCAACACTAGTCACAGCACATTCATTACAATTCAAGTCTCTTAAGCACAGGCTTCATAAACAGTACTGCTTCTTCTTATAGTGGCACATTGACTAACAGTCTCTGTTGATAGCACAGATCAGCACAGATCAAGACTCTTTACAAAGGCACAGTAGTACACAGCATTTCTTCTAGCACAGAGAGATGGAGGAGGCGGGAGGGTTTGCTGAGGGAGAATATCTCTGTAACACAACTTCTTATTGTACTTATCTTCCTGCTCCTGATAGACTTTCTCCAATAGCAGTAAAGGGATTAGCCCAGCTCCACACTGTAATGGAATCCTGTGTCCCTATGATTCACTTGCCTGAACCTTTTTCACTTGCCTGAACTTGCCAGAATGTAAACAAGTTTCCCACAATCCCCCTGGGGCTCTGCTAACCACTCCCTGTCTCATGTGACTGTATTAACCCTTCTAGTTGCTGAATGCTTTTGAAGCAACAGCCGTTATTACTATTTCTGCATGTCACACTCTTCCCTTCTTTTTGAATATCATCCTCCTCATTTGCCTCAATTGATCGATCTGACCAATTATAAGACAGTGGTGGAAGTTATGTCACATCAAATACATATTGACATAACATTCATAAATATTAATACCAACCTATTCTTATGACCTTTCACTCATAGGACTCCTGTTAGAAATAAACAATTAAAACAAACAGAATCTCTTCAGCTGGAGCTTTTCATACGTCTTCAACCAGCTCTCTCTCTCACTAGGCCTTAACAGTTCTTTGTTTCTGCAAAGTCTTTTAAGGAAAATCAGAGCGTGAAAACCAGTCTTTCCACCAGGCCACAACTTCTATACTGCCTCTCAGTGGTAAATACCACTCTATTGGGCTTAACTGGTCTGTAAGCAGGGTGTTGTGAACGTTTTGGAGACTACTTCAGAGCTGAAGCTCCCTCTGGTGGTTGCTGAGGGTATTGAACCAATGTTGAATACCAAGAGCCCTAGACCTGCAAATAACGAGTGGTTGTCAGGTGGTACTGACTGGCATGATATAAGTGAGCTGAACTCCCATGATCCTCGCCGGTGATCAATTGTGCTTCCTGGTCTAGGTTGGAATCCAGCTTGCTTTCCTGCTGTCTCCTGCTTGCTTTCAGATAAGTCTCTTTCAGTTTTTTTTTACTGTGGTTTGAATTCCTTGTTTTTTGATGCATTGCTTTTTGTCTTCAGCCGGGTCCCCTTTGGGGGGCTTTGGCTGGTCTCCGTTCGTGTTTTGTATTTGTTCATTTGCTCTGTTCTTGTGATATTTTACTGCTGGGTAGCTATGTGTCCACACCAGAGATCTGATATAGGTGGTCGAGACCGTGTGGTCTCAGTGTTTTTGGATTCAGAAGTGTTGGAGTTTTTCCTAGGGTTTTTCTGGGTTGCAGACAGTATTCTCTCCTGTACTATCCTATCTAGACAGTTTTGGGCCCCAGCGTTTGCTCAATCTATTTTCTGTCTGTGTTCATATTTTCATCTTGTCTAACCGCCATTAGATGTTTGAGGGCTTCCTACTCTTTTGGGGTCTACTCTGGGGCAGTTAGTTTTCCTCTTCCCATCTTCAGGGTTAGCTATCTCTCTGGCTGTGCCGAGGCGTCTAGGACCACCATAGGTACGCTCCACGACTGCTTCTAGTTGTGCGGTTAATTTACGGGTCTACAACCTATTAGTTCCAACCTCTCTGGTGTCAGACTGCCTATGCGGATTTTTGCTCCTGCCATCTCAGCTACCAATACATAACACAGGGATACCTGTTTCCATTCGACTGTCTTTGGCACTTGACTAGATTCACCGAGTGTTTCATACATCTGCATCATGGCCTCCTCACTTCTTGAGTTGACATCCTCCTGATGGGTTGTTCCTCAGATACCACATGTTCTTCCGCCGCACTTGTAATTGGACTTCCTCAGATGGTCTTGCAACTGCCTCTGTAGGCTTCTGTGCTTCTCCTGGATCATCTGGTTCTGCACAGTCTGGTAATACCGCTCCTCCTGAGTGTCAATCGGTCTCTGGTTCTGAACAGTCTGGTAAAATCGCTACTCCTGAGTGTCGATCGGTGTTATGATTTGGTAGCTGAGGTGGACAGGAGTAAAAAACAGCCAGGCAGCCAAAAACCCAGAGAGGTTGGGAACTAATGGTTTGCAGATCCCTAAACTAACCGCACAACTAGAAGCAGCCGTGGAACGTACCTACGGTGACCTAGACCCCTTAACACAGCCGGAGAGATTAGCTACACCTGAAGATAGAAACAGGAAAGCTAACTGCCCTGGAGAAGAGGTAGGTAGCCGCCAAACATATAATGGCAGTTAGACAAGAAGAAACACAAACGCAGGCAGAAAATAGAGTGAGCAAACGCAGATGCCAAATACTGCCTAGATAGGACAGGACAGGACAGAATACTATCTACAAGCCAGCAAAACACTAGAAAAATTCCAACAGTGATTTCAAAAAATGCTGAGACAACACTATCTCGCCACCCACTAAATCAGATCTCTGGTGTGAACAAGCGGCTAACCCGCAGCCACTCAAATAGCAGGGACAGAGCAGTGGAACAAATAAACAGTGGCTACTGAAAAACAGAGAGTAACACAGGCCCCTCAAGGGGAACCCGGCTAACCTCCCACAAAAGTGCAAGCAAAAAATTGAAATAACAAACACGATAGAAGCAGCAAATAACTTATCTGAAAGTAGCAGACAAAGGCAAGACACAAGCTGACTTCCAAATGAACCAGGAAACAACGATTGATCACCGTCGAGGATCATGGGAAGGCAGCTCACTTATATCAGCTCAGTCTGTCTCTCCTGAATGCCAGTCATCACTCGCAAGTGAAGGACTTCTATTATTCAACACTGGCTCAATACCCTCAGCAACCACAAGAGGGAACCCCAACTCAGAAGTCTTCTCCAACATGCTCACAACAGTACCCCCCTTGAATAGAGGTCAACGAACCCTCACCGGCGCCAGCAGGCCGATCAGGGTGAATCCGGTGAAAGGCGCAAACCTATCTCTCCGCATGGATGTAAGAAGCAAACACACAAGAATTGTCCTCCTGACCATAACCTTTCCACTTAACCAAGTACTGGAGTCTCCGCCTAGCCAGACGAGAATTCAATATCTTCTCCACTTAATATTCCAGATTGCCCTCAACCAAAACATGCTCAGGAGTTGCAACCATAGGAACCACTGCCTCGGCAAACTTTTTAAATAAAAAATTGTGGAAGACGTTATGAATCTTAAACGTCCCTGGAAGCGCCAAATGAAAAGAAACTGGATTAAGGACTTCCAAGATCCTATAATGTCCAATGAACCTTGGATTAAACTTTGGAGATGAAACCTTCATAGGGATATTCTTTGAGGACAACCAAACCAAGTCATCCACTTTAAATCGAGGACCATCAGTCCTATGCTGGTTGGCAAACCACTGGACCCTCTCCTGAGAGAGAGACAATTTATCCACTGCTTGATCCCAAATCTGCTGCATTCTCTCCACCATAGAGTCAACACCCGGACAGACAGAAACCTCCACCTGCCCCGATGAAAACCGAGGATGAAACCAGAAATTGCAGAAAAAAGGCACATCAAGGTGGCAGAACTAGCCCTATTATTCAGAGCAAATTCAGCCAAAGGCATAAAAGAGACCCAGTCATCCTGATCAGCAGACACAAAACATCTCAAATAAGTCTCCAAGGTCTGGTTTGTTCTCTCAGTCTGCCCATTGGTCTGAGGGTGAAACACAGAGGAGAAAGACAGCTGAGCTCCCAGTTTAGAACAAAATTTCCTCCAAAATCTGGAAACAAATTGGACTCCTCTGTCAGACACAATGTTTTCTGGAATGCCGTACAACCAAACCACCTGCTCAAAAAAAACAAGGGCACCAACTCGGAAGAGGATGGCAACTTTGGCAGTGACACAAGATGGATCATCTTGGAAAACATATGACAGATCAACCAGATAATTCTCTGAGAGACAGGGAGGTCGGAAATAAAATCCTTAGAGATATGGGTCCATGGCCTTTTGGGCACAGGCAATGGCATTAACAATCCACTAGAGCGAGAGTAAGGTTTGGACCTAGAACAAGTCCCACAGGACTGCAGAAAATTCCTGACGTCACGAGATAAAGTAGGCCACCAAAAGGACCAACTCACCAAATCTCTAGTACCAAAAATATCGGCATGACCAGCCAATGCAGAGCAAGGAACTTCAGATATAACTTTTTCTCTCCGTTGGTCCGGGACATACAATTTCCCAGCAGGGCAACGTTCAGGTTTATCCCCCTGAAATTGCTCCAGGGCCAGTCTCAAATCGGGTGAGATAGCGGAAAGAACGACACCCTCCTTCAGAAAGGCCTTAGGCTCAGTCACATCAATAGAATCCTCACGGAAACACCTAGAGAGGGCATTCGACTTAACATTCTTAGTATCCGGGAGGAAGGAGACCACAAAGTAAAAAACGTGTGAAAAACAAGCCTCACCTGGCCTGTCTGGGATTCAATTGCTTGGCTGATTCGAGATAGATCAATTTTTTGTTGTCAGTGAGGACCACAACTTGATGTTTGGCTCCCTCCAACCAATGTCTCCACTCTTCGAAAGCCCACTTCATAGCCAATAATTCCAGATTCCCTACATCATAATTAAGCTCAGCTGGGGAAACTTTCGGGAGAAGAAGGCACAAGGGTTAATCTTATAGGTTACAGGATCCCTTTGGACAAAACGGCTCCTGGATAAATCTCAGAAGCATCTATCTTCACCTGAAATGGTAGAGAAACATCAGGTTGCCGTAGAACAGGAGCAGAAGTGAATCTCCGCTTGAGCTCCTGAAACGGAGAAACTGCCTCAGGAGACTAATTCACCACATCACAACCCTTTTTGGTCAAATCAGTCAGTGGTTTCACAAAACTAGAGAAATTACTTATAAATTTACTGTAAAAATTAGCAAAACCCAAAAATCTCTGAAGAGCCTTCAATGAAGTGGGTTGAACCCAATCACAAATGGCCTGAACCTTGACTGGGTCCATTTCAATAGCAGACGGAGACAAAATGAATCCCAAAAGCGAAACCTTCTGTACGCCAAAGAGACATTTCAATCCCTTAACATACAAAGCATTCTCTCTCAAAATCCAGAATACAATCTGAACATGTTCCACATGAGAATCCCAGTCATTGGAAAATATCAAAATATCGTCCAAATAAACGATCAGAAACTTATCCACCAAATCCCGGAAAATATCGAAAATATCGTTCATGAAAGACTGGAAGACGGAAGGGGCATTAGTGAGCCCAAAAGGCATCACTAGGTACTCAAAATGCCCTCAGGGGTATTGAATGCCATTTTCCATTCATCTCCATGCTTGATGTGAAAAGATTATACGCCCCCTAAGGTCAAGCTTGGTAAACCAACTGGCACCTTTCACTCAAGAAAATAAATCAAAAATCAGGGGTAATGGATACTGATATTTAACAGTGATCTTATTAAGGAGACGATAGTCAATACTTGGCCTCAATGAACAATCCTTTTTGGCCACAAAGAAAAAGCCGGCACCCAAGGGTGAAGAGGATGGTCTGATATGACCCTCCAAAGACTCTGATATAAGATCGCATAGCATCATGCTCGGGTACCGATAAATTGAAGAGCCGACCCTTGGGAAATTTACAACCGGGTACCAACTCAATCGCACAATCAAAACTCCTATGAGGAGATAAGACTTACTCTCACTAAACACATCAGAAAAATCAGCCAAATAGTCAGGGACATCTTGAGACTGGGGAGAGGTAGAAAAAACAGGAGTGTCATTGCGAACATATTGACAACCCCAACTGACTACAGACACAGACTTAAAATCCAAAACAGTATTATGGGTCTGCAACCAAGGAAAACCCAGTACAATAATGTAATATAAATTATGTAACACCAAAAATTTACAATTCTCTTGGTGGTCCGGTTCAACCCGCATTATCACCTGGTTTGAAAACTGGGGTTTATTCTCCGCCAAAGGGGTAGAATCAATACCTAGCAAAGGAACAGACTTCTGCAGGGGTATCATAGGAAAACCACAACGTTTGGCAAAATCAAAATCCATCAGGTTTAGAGCTGCTCCTGAATCAACAAAAGCCTGAGCCAAAAATGGGGACATAGAGCAAATCACGGTGATAGTCAAAAGAAATTTAGTCTGAACATTACCCAAAACAACCGTTGTCCAAGAAATATCGTCACTCCTTGCGGAGATCAACATGCTAAGCATGCAGATGAGGAGACTTAAAGCCGCAATGCTCCTCTGGGAAATATGCTAATTATGCAAATTGTCTCTTCAGAGAGGAAGAGAGCTAGAACTCTAGTGCCACCTTTTGGAAGGTAGCAATCCTACAAGTCAATGTCGACCCTTTAACGAGCCTTATCACATGACCTAGGATAATAGCCAAACCAGAATCTCAATTTGCAGACACTGTGTTTCGGGGTTCAGCCCCTCGTCAGTGCAAAGCGGAGATCTGGTTTGGCTGTGTGAGAGGCATCAGACCATTGTCCAAGAAATATCGTCACTCCTTGCGGAGATCAACATGCTAAGCATGCAGATGAGGAGACTTAAAGCCGCAATGCTCCTCTGGGAAATATGCTAATTATGCAAATTGTCTCTTCAGAGAGGAAGAGAGCTAGAACTCTAGTGCCACCTTTTGGAAGGTAGCAATCCTACAAGTCAATGTCGACCCTTTAACGAGCCTTATCACATGACCTAGGATAATAGCCAAACCAGAATCTCAATTTGCAAACACTGTGTTTCGGGTTCAGCCCCTCATCAGTGCAAACCAGATCTCCGCTTTGCACTGACGAGGGGCTGAACCCCGAAACACAGTGTCTGCAAATTGAGATTCTGGTTTGGCTATTATCCTAGGTCATGTGATAAGGCTCGTTAAAGGGTCGACATTGACTTGTAGGATTGCTACCTTCCAAAAGGTGGCACTAGAGTTCTAGCTCTCTTCCTCTCTGAAGAGACAATTTGCATAATTAGCATATTTCCCAGAGGAGCATTGCGGCTTTAAGTCTCCTCATCTGCATGCTTAGCATGTTGATCTCCGCAAGGAGTGACGATATTTCTTGGACAATGGTCTGATGCCTCTCACACAGCCAAACCAGATCTCTGCTTTGCACTGATGAGGGGCTGAACCCCGAAACACAGTGTCTGCAAATTGAGATTCTGGTTTGGCTATTATCCTAGGTCATGTGATAAGACTCGTTAAAGGGTCGACATTGACTTGTAGGATTGCCACCTTCCAAAAGGTGGCACTAGAGTTCTAGCTCTCTTCCTCTCTGAAGAGATAATTAGCATATTTCCCAGAGGAGCATTGCGGCTTTAAGTCTCCTCATCTGCATGTTGATCTCCGCAAGGAGTGACGATATTTCTTGGACAATGGTCTGATGCCTCTCACACAGCCAAACCAGATCTCCGCTTTGCACTGACGAGGGGCTGAACCCCGAAACACAGTGTCTGCAAATTGAGATTCTGGTTTGGCTATTATCCTAGGTCATGTGATAAGGCTCGTTAAAGGGTCGACATTGACTTGTAGGATTGCTACCTTCCAAAAGGTGGCACTAGAGTTCTAGCTCTCTTCCTCTCTGAAGAGACAATTTGCATAATTAGCATATTTCCCAGAGGAGCATTGCGGCTTTAAGTCTCCTCATCTGCATACTTAGCATGTTGATCTCCGCAAGGAGTGACGATATTTCTTGGACAATGGTCTGATGCCTCTCACACAGCCAAACCAGATCTCCGCTTTGCACTGACGAGGGGCTGAACCCCGAAACACAGTGTCTGCAAATTGAGATTCTGGTTTGGCTATTATTCTAGGTCATGTGATAAGGCTCGTTAAAGGGTCGACATTGACTTGTAGGATTGCTACCTTCCAAAAGGTGGCACTAGTGTTCTAGCTCTCTTCCTCTCTGAAGAGACAATTTGCATAATTACCAAAACAACCGAGCACGCAAAACGTCTTCCCCGCTTAGGGCAGATATAAATTGTATGAGCAGCGTCTCCACAATAGGAGCACAACTTATTACGCTTTCGAAACTCTTGACGCTGAGCCCTAGAAACCACTCCATCACACTGCATGGGCTCAGGGGCTGGCTCTCAAGGCATCACCACCTCTTGCATATTTCCAGGCTCACGTAAATGTCTATCAATTTGAATAGCCAATGACATAGAGTCATTGAGACCAGAGGGAACAGGAAATCCCACCATAACGTCCTTTACAGTTTCTGCCAGACTCTTCCAAAAAAGAGCAGCCAGGGCATCATCATTCCATTTAGTAAGGACTGCCCATTTTCAGAATTTCTGACAATATAGCTCCGCGGCTTCCTGAACCTTATTCAATGCCAACAAGGTTTTCTCAGCTTGATCAGTAACATTAGGTTCATCGTACAACATCTCCAGAGCCTGAAAAAACACATCAACATCAGTCAAAACAGGATCCCCAGGTGTCAGGGAAAAAGCCCAATCCTGAGGGTCACTGCGCAACAGGGAGATGACAATTTGAACCTACTGTGCTGCATTCCCCATGGATTAAGGTTTCAGGGCAAAAAACAACTTACAGTTATTTTTAAAATTTAAAAATTTAGACCAATCCCCAAAAAATAAATACGGAGTAAGGATCTTAGGTTCTACAGCAGGCAAACAAGTGAGAAAGATTGCAATACTCCGAACTACAGCAGCAAGCTGCTCCATACGATCGGACAAGTGCTTGATTTCCATTGCAGAAAAACTCCTCCTACAGCCCCCAGAGATAAAGAGGAATAAATACACACAAAAAAAAAATTCTGACAACTTTTTTTTTTTTTTTTACTACTTTTTCCCTGTTCTGAGTACCATAGAATTTACAGTCAGGCCGGTGATTCTTTTATGATTTGGTAGATGAGGAGAACAGGAGCAAAAAACAGCCAGGGCAGCCGAACACCCATAGAGGTTGGGAACTAATGGGTTGCAGTTCCCTAAGCGAATCGCATAAATAGAAGCAGCCGTTGGACGTACCTACGGTGACCTAGACACCTCGGCACAGCCGAAGAGATTAACTACACCTGAAGATAGAAACAGGAAAGCTAACTGCCCCAGAGTAGAGCCCCAAAGGAATAGGTAGCCCCCAAACATATAATGGCGGTTAGACAAGAAGAAACACAAATGCAGGCAGAAAATAGAGTGAGCAAGCGCTGGGGCAAAATATTGCCTAGATAGGACAGGACAGGACAGAATACTATCTGCAACCCAGCAAAACCCTAGAAAAATTCCAACACTTCTGATTGCAAAAAATGCTGAGACCACACAATCTCGCCACCCGCTAAATCAGATCTCTGGTGTGACCAAGCAGCTAACCCGCAGCCACTCAAATAGCAGGGACAGAGCAATGGAACAAATAATCAGTGGCTACTGAAAAATAGAGAGTAACACAGGCCCCTGGAGGGGAACCCGGCTAACCTCCCACAAAAGTGCAGGCAAAAAATGGAAATAGCAAACACGATAGAAACAAGCAGCAAATAACTTATCTGAAAGTAGCAGACAAAGGCAAGACACAAGCTGACTTCCAAATGAACCAGGAAGCAACAATTGATTACCGGCAAGGATCATGGGAAGGCAGCTCACTTATATCAGCCCAGTCCATCTCTCCTGATTGCCAGTCACTGCTCGCTGGTGATGGACTTCTATTATTCAACACTGGTTCAATACCCTCAGCAACCACCAGAGGGAGCCCCAACTCAGCAGTAGTCTCCAACATGCTCACAACAGATCGTTCTCTACAGTGAACGGTGTACCATCATCAGAACTGAAATGGACTTCTTCTGTACTCCTTGGTACAAACTCTGGAGCCTCTGGACTTAGTTCACTCTCCTGAGGATAGTACATCCCTCTCCTTGCCGGTCCGTGAGATACCACAATGTTCTCTTCCTCATCGGAACTCTCATGGTCACTATCCACCTCCGGAGCTTCAGTCTGGGGTAGTCCCGTAGTCGATCTTGATCGATATCGGTTTACTTCTGGGGAGACTTGCTGTGGTGATAGATAATCACAGGGTAGTAGTAAATTCTGATGGACTAATATGGTTTTCTTGTCCCCCATTTCCAATCAGATTTCATACACTGGACTGTCATCGCTTCCCTCCGTAAGACCACATAAACCTAGTCTTCACAGTATGAAAGAAGTTTTCCAGGACCACCTTTTTCACGTACGTTCTTTACGAGCATCAGACTTCCCGACATTAATTCTGCTCCATAACATTTTCGATCATAGTACTCCTAACTCTTGCTCTGCCCATGGATAGCTACTTTGGAGGCTATGTTGTATGCCTCTGTCATCCATTCCTTCCATTTCCGAACGTACTCAGGATACATTTTGTAAGTCTGACACAGGAGTGTCGAATATGATGTCGATTGGCAGTCTTGGCGATCGTCCATACAATAGGAATAAAAGTCAGTAACCCGTTGCCTCACTCTTGGTACAGTTACATGCATGTACCACTTTTGACAGAGAACTCTTCCAATCTTTCTTCTCATCAGCTGTTAAAGTGCACAGCATTGACAATAATGTCCAGTTAAAAAGTTCCACTTGTCTGTTACCTTCTGGGTGATAAGGTGTAGCATGAGATCTCTGAATTCTACAGTACTTTCCTAGCTTGGCAAAGAGCTGGCTCTCAAATATTTTTCCTTGGTCATGGTGTAACCTCATAGGGAACCTAAACTTCAAAGCAAAATCATTGAAGATTTTCTCTGCCTCTGTTCGACAAGATTTATTAGTAATGGCATATGCTTGAGCAAAGCGTGTAAAATAGTCCATCACCACCAAGTAGTATTCGTAACCTCCTTTGCACGTCTCAAGATGTAAAAAGTCTATTGACACAATTTCAAATGGATATGTAGTCTGGATATTGCCCATAGGTGCCAGGGTTAATGTGTTGGGAGGTTTATCTTTTAGACACCCACACTCCCTGGTCACATACAGTACTTCTCAATATTTCTTTGCATGTACGGCCTGATAGAACGTTTACGGATCAAGTTTGTTGTTCTTTCTACTCCCAGGTGTCCAATGTTTTCATGGAGCTCTTTGAAGACTAACCCACGGTACTCTCTGGGTAGCACCAACTGCTATTTTTGTCCTCCTTTACGATACAGGATACCGTCTTCTCTGAGGTAGAGCTTTGTCCATTCTTTAACTAAAACCGATACTGCTGGTGACTCATCTCTCTCTCGTTTTCTTGGAAAACGATTTTGATCCACATAAGGAAGTACTCTGACAATTATCTGATCTTCCTCTTGTGCTCTACAGATTGTTCTTTATAGTAGTCGTTGAATGGACAGATGGTGATCTCTTTGTTTCTATTTTATGGTGGTTTCCACAGTCAATGGACACCTCAATGATGTGTCTTCCTCTTGATGAGCTTGTACTGCTTGGGTAGGCTCTCAATAGCTACCAGACTGACTTCCTCTGAGCATTCTTGTATGAACTCCTCAGGCTTTTAGTGGCATTCTCGCAATCCGTCAGCATCCGCATTGCATTTCCCTTGCCTGTACTTAATACTGAAATTAAAGTTAGCTAGTTCAGCTACCCGTCTCTGACTTGTTGCATTCAGTCTGGCTGTAGTAAAAACATAGATCAAGGTGGTATTGTCCGTGTAAACCTCAAACTCTTTACTGTAATAGAGATAATCTCTAAATCATTAACAGATAGCCCATTTCAATGCCAGGAACTCCAATTTTCCAGAATGTGGATGATAATTTCTTTTGTCATTTGTCAATGTTCTGGAACCGGAACCGATGACTCTCAATTTCCCATCCTGATGCTGATACAGGGCTGCTCCTAGTCCAACTTGAGAAGCATCACAATGAAGAACAAATGGTAAGCTGAATTCAGGATATCCCAATATGTTTGGTTTTACCAGGTAATCCACTAGTTCTTCCAATACCTCCTGGTATTCTGATGTCCAGACAATGGGCTGCTGGGATGAAACGACGTTGTTTCTTTTAAGTCGGTCCTGCTTGTGTTCTTTTTCTCCATGGGTGTTGTTGACTCTGTTGTCCCGCCAAGAGGAAATATAGTGGGGCGGCAATCCAGGAGAAGTTCCGGATATAAGTCCGATAATAGGAGAGGAATCCTATGATCTGCTTCACCTCCCTGACAGTAGAAGGCCACTTGTGTTAGGGTTCGAGTTCCCGCTGCTGCACAAGGGGAATCTCGAACCTGTCCCGCTGCGGTCCCCCATTCATCTCCGGCGGCAGTGGAGCCTGCTCAGCAGAGACGTTGGTCCCAGCATCTTGCCCATTCCAATACTGTGCAGAGACTTGCTGCTGCCTCTCCTGGATCTGCTATTATAGCCAGTGCTGGAGCAGACGTCTTTGGGACGAAGTCCTGCGTTTCCCCTTCTGAGCATGCCCAGGGAAAGATCTCTCTTAGGAGATCGGGGGTCACATGTTCAGGTACTGCAGCAGCTCCTATTGGTCTGCCAGAAAGGTCCTGAAACTGCATGTGTTTTGGAACAGTTTCTCATTGGTCCTTGTTTCTGGCAGGTCCTGTAGCTGTTACTATAAAAGGGTGGCATGGCTGGGCCGCCATGCGCTAATATCAATCGTTATATGCTTTGCGCCAGTGTGGTCATGCGTGTGTGTGGTTAGGGCGGCTGAAATACACCCTTACAATACCAGCTTTATCGGTGAGGAGCTTGGTATGCTAGCTGGTCAGGGTCGGTGTCCTAGATGCCCTAGATTACCGGCATAACCGGTGAGGAGTTTGATTGCCGTATTCAGGCCCTGGCGTTCAGACGCCATAGATTGCGGGTGAGTGCCGCGAGGACATTAGCGCATGACCACGTTCTATGTTCACTTAGCAGTCAACTGTGTACCTGGGTGTCTGACAGGACACAGAAGTTTGTCTCTGCGGCTCTGTGACATAACAGGGTTCGCTTTCAATGCTAGACAGCGCCCTAGCCTGTTTATTTTGCGACTAAGTGGTGTTAAGTGAGTTCGCACACATCGCCATATAGCGCTGTGGCATTCCTTCTAGCAGCTCTGTGGAATAACAGAGTTTGCACATATTGCCACAGCGCGTTACGGCGTTTATTTTGGCGACTCTGCGGGATAACAGAGTTCGCTTCTTGCGCTATATTACTAGCAGCAGGCTCCGCCTGCACGATGGACCCCGGGCTGCGAACGCACCTCTCTACATCATATATTTGGTGAGTTTCGCAGACCCTAACAACTATTCTTTTAAGGCCAGTACTGGAGCGATTTCTGCTGGGTCCATGGTGTATCCTTCTCCGAACACAATCTTCCCTAGAAATCGGACATGCCTTTTGAACAGTTCACACTTCTTTGGGGTAAACTTAACTCCGTGTTGTTGATATCGCTGAAGTTTGGTGTTATGAGTTCGGTTGCAACAGCTTTATTATATAATGGATTCCAACCAAACCCGGAGTCCGCGATGCAGTTTATGTTCACTGCTGCTGAACACCCTATAGTATGAGGGTCAAACTGACAACGGAAATCAACATTAGATCTCGCCTGTGTTACATCACACTAGGGGAGATATAGAATTGGCACTATCTCCGTTAACGTCACGGGAGATGTGCTCTCGACTGGCGCAGATGTAGCCCTGTTAATGGCACAGAAGCCACTTGCCAGACATTAGATTTGCACTATGTGCTGCAAGCTGGTATGGACGTAGCCCTGGTGACTGCACAGAAGCTACGTGCCAGCCGCTAGGAAGTGCGTGCGACAAACGCCAGGCGTACGTGCTACTAGCCGGCATGATACCGGACTGAGCCACTCTCTGCTCAGCTTGGCAGGCGATGCCCAGGTTACGCGCCCGCAGTCTGCTCAGGGTGTTTAGCTACCCTATATTCAATAGCAAGACTGCGCTACATTAGCTACAGGTTAAGCGCCCCGCAGTCTGCTCAGGGTGTATAGCTACCCTATATTCGTAGCAGGATTGCACCAAGTTAGCTACAGGTTACGCGCCCCGCAGTCTGCTCAGGATGTATAGCTACCCTATATTCACAGCAAGACTGCACCACATTGGCTACCTGCCTGGCATAAGCTGAACCTGCCTGAAGGACCTGAGCTAATAAGCCGAGCGTACAGCTGGCAAGGTCCCGGAGAAAAAGCTAGAGAGCACGTGGAGCACATATTCTGGTACGTCCACACATGAGCACTGCCTATTTTAGTATGATCTGACCACGCCGCAGACAGAAAAGCTATTAAGGGCTAAGCTCCGCCCCCAGCCATCTCGTCAATCGCATCACTGATAATGTCATCCGTGACCAATCAGGCGACGCTAAGTCAGAGAATCAGCTGACACTAAGCTCCAATCATGGCTCGCTATGTCACGGACATGCTCAGTGCAGGCATTTCTGGACTTAGGCTTACAACAGCCTTTTCTTGTTCCGTAACCTAGTTTTAAGGCTACTATGAACAAAGACCCGAATAACTATGTTGGGGTTCGAGTTCCCGCTGCTGCACAAGGGGAGTCTCGAACCAGTCCCGCTGCGGTCCCCCATCCATCTCCAGTCGCAGTGGAGCCTGCTCAGCAAAGACGTCGGTCCCACCGTCTCGCCACGTTGAACACTGTGCAGAGACTTGTTTCGGTCATTCCTGGTTCCTCTATTATAACCAGTGCTGGGGCAGGCAGTTCGGAAACTAAATCCCTGCTTTCTCCATCTGAGCATGCCCAGGGCAAGATCTCCATTGGAGATCAGGGTCACATGCTCGGTTACAGCAGCAACTCCCATTGGTCCGCCAGGAAGGTCCTGAAACTACAAGTGTTCTGGAATGGTTTCTCATTGGTCCTTTTCTGGTAGGTCCTGCAGTTGCTGCTATAAAAGGGTGGCATGGCAAGGCCTCCATGTGCTAGTATCAAATCCGTTAAGTGCTTGCACCACTGTGGTCATGTATGCATGTGGTTAGGTCTGGCTGAAATAAGCCCCTAGAATACCGGCACCTCCGGTGAGGAGATTGTATGCACGTGTTCAGGGCTCGGCTGAAAACGTCATTAGAATACCGGCTACTCCGGTGAGAAGATTATTGCTTGTGTTCTGACTGCATGATCACGGACTGCTATCCGCACAGCAGTTAACCGTGTACCTGGACCCAGTAGGGTTACTCAGCGACTTTGTGACGCAACAGGGTTCGCTTTAAAACCTTAGTCAGCGCCCTAGTGTTTTACTTTGCGGCTCACTGAAGCTAAGTGAGTTTGCACTTATTGCCATTTAGCGCTGTGGCATTCCTGCTAGTGGCTCTGTGGATTAACAGAGTTCGCACTATCACAGCGCACTACAGCATTTATTTTAGCGACTCTGCGGGATAACAGAGTTCGCTACTCACGTCATCTTACTAGCAGCAGGCTCTGCCTGCACGGTGGACCCCGGGCTGCGAACGCACCTCTACTTAATATCTATTAGGTGCATTCCGCAGGCTCTTAACATAATTCTAGCGCCAGGGTCTGGCTAGTAAAATGGCGGACGACCAGCGTCTACATCCAGCAGCTGGAGGGAAGGTTGGCGGTCCTTGAGCGCACAACCTCAGCTGTGGATGTTACCGCAGTCGCTGTTCAGGCTGCTAGCGTAGCTGCAGCCAGTTTGTCCACTGCTACCTCTGCTCCGACATTATCCCACCTCCCTCTTCTAGACAAGTTTACGGGTGACCGTAAACATTGTCGGGGATTCGTGAGTCAGTGCTCTATACAGCTTGAGCTTCTGGCAACACGTTTCCCCACGGAACGGGGAAAAGTGGCTTTTATTGTGTCTCTTCTGTCGGGCAGAGCATTGGAGTGGGAAATGCGACGATCGTGTGGTGCGGAGTGCTCCTCTGTTTTTGGAGGCTCTGAAAAAGGTCTTTTCAGGACCTCAGGTCACACACGATACGGCACTCCAACTGCTGGCAATGTCACAGGGCTTGTCCATGATGAGCCAGTTTTCAGTCCAATTTCAGACTTTGGCCTCTGAATTAGAGTGGCCAGATAAAGTTCTTATTCCAGTGTTCTGGAGAGGACTGGCAGACCATGTAAAGGAAGCTTTGGCTACCAGGGAGATTCCTGCCACACAGGAGAAACTAATTTCTATATCTACCCACATCGACCTCCGTTTTCACGAGCAGAAGTTAGAGCGGACCCAGTGTGTTAGGGGTCGAGTTCCCGCTTCTGCACAAGGGGAATCTCGAGCCATTCCGGCTGCGGACTCCCATTCATCTCCGGCCGCAGTGGACTCTGCTTAGCTTAGACGTCGGACTCAGCGTCTCACCCAGTCTAACAGTGTGCAGAGGATTACTGCTGCCTCTCCAGGCTCTGCTATTGAGGCCAATACTGGTTAGCAGCGAGCAGACGTCTTTAGGACAAAGTCCTTGTTTTCCCCTTCTGAGCATGCCCAGGGTGAGATCTCTCACTGGAGATCAGGGGTCACATGCTCAGGTACTGCAGCAGCTCCTATTGGCCCGCCAGGAAGGTCCTGGGACTACTGGTGTTCTGGAATAGTTTCATTGGTCCTTGTTTCTGGCAGGTCCTTTAGCTATTACTATAAAAGGATGGCATGGCTGGGCCGCCATGCGCTAGTATCAATTGCATTATGTGCTTTGCGCCAGTGTGATCATTCACGCATGTGGTTAGGGCTCGGCTGAAATAAGCCCCTAGAATACCGGCACCTCCGGTGAGGAGATTTGAGTGCAAGTGGTTAGGGCTTGGTTGAAATAAGCCCCTAGAATACCGGCTTCTATGGCGAGGAGATTGCTTGATTGCGTTGCTGTCTGCGTGATCACGGACTGCTATCCGCACAGCAGTTATCTGTGTATACCTGTGGTGTTAACTGGACACAGTCTTTTTCTCAGCGGCTTTGTGATGCAACAGGGTTAGTTTTATAACGCTGGTTCAGCGCCCTAGCGTTTTACTTTGCGGCTCAATGAAGCTAAGTGAGTTCGCACCTATCGCCATATAGCGCTGTGGCATTCCGTTAGCGCCTCTGGGGATTAACAGAGTTCGCACTTACTGCCACAGCGCGCTACGGCGTTTATTTTAGCGACTCTGCGGGATAACAGATTTCGCTACTTTCGCCATCTTACTAGCAGCGGGCTTCGCCTGCACGGTGGACCGCGGACTGCGAACGCACCTCTCTAATATATCTATTAGGTGCGTTCCGCAGACCCTAACATAATACTAGCACCAGGGTCTGGCTAGTAAAATGGCAGATAACCAGCGTCTACTGAATGACATTCAGTAGGTGGAGGGTAGGTTGGCGGCTCTTAAGCGCACAACCTCACCTGTGGATGTTACCGCAGTCGCTATTCAGGCTGCTAGCGTGGCTGCAGCCATTGAACTTTTGCCTGGAGCAGAACCTCCTCGGGGGAGAGTCTACCCCTCTTGCTTCCTGAGACGGAGGCCATGTCCCAGTATATTCAGGAGAATCTGGCAAGAGGATTCGTTAGGAAGTCGAAGTCACCAGCAGGGGCGGGGTTCTTCTTTGTGCAAAAGAAGAACGGAGAATTACGTCCATGTATTAACTACAGGGGACTTAACGCCATCACCATCAAGAATAAGTACCCATTGCCCTAATCTCTGAGCTCTTTGATAGGCTCCGAGGAGCAAGAGTATTTACCAAGCTTGATCTACGTGGTGTCTATAACCTACTTCGCATCCGTGAGGGGGACGAGTGGAAGACAGCTTTTAATACCAGGGATGGGCATTATGAATACCTGGTGATGCCCTTTGGGCTCTGTAATGCTCCCGCTGTTTTCCAAGACTTTGTCAATGATATATTCCGGGATATGCTCTCCACCTCTGTAGTAGTCTATCTGGATGATATTCTCATCTTTTCACCAGATATAGACTCTCACCGGATGGATGTCAACAAAGTCTTCGACCTCTTAAGGGCAAACTCCCTCTATGCCAAGCTGGAGAAATGTGTGTTTGAGCAGGAGTCCTTACCTTTCCTGGGCTATATCATCTCTGCCCAGGGATTGGCTATGGATCCTGCCAAACTACAGGCTGTAATGGACTGGCAAGAACCCCATTCTCTTAAAGTGGTGCAGCGCTTTATGGGGTTCATTAATTATTATCGCCAGTTCATTCCCCATTTCTCGACTTTGGTAGCTCCCTTGGTAGCCCTCACAAGAAGGGAGCAAATCCCAAGTTGTGGTTTGAGGAGATCTCCAAGGCGTTCTCTTCCATCAAGTCGCATTTTGCCAGTGCTCCCATATTACATCGCCCTGATGTTGATAAGCCGTTTATTTTAGAGGTGGACGCCTCTTCTGTTGGTGCTGGAGCAGTCCTTTATCAAAAGGATGCTCAATGTCGGAAGCATCCCTGCTTCTTCTTTTCTAAGACCTTTACACCAGCAGAGAGGAATTATTCCATCGGGGACAGGGAGTTGCTGGCTATGAAGTTGGCCTTCTCTGAGTGGAGACATCTTCTGGAGGGGGCTCGTTTTCCCTTCCAAGTCTTCACCGATCACAAAAACTTAGTATATTTGCAAATGGCTCAGAGGCTAAATTCTCGCCAGGCCAGATGGTCCCTATTCTTCTCTCGGTTCCACTTCACCCTCCATTTTCTCTCCGGTGAGAAGAATGTTCGGGCCGACGCTCTCTCTCGCTCCTTAGTGACATCAGAGGAGGAGGATGTGGAGCCTCGGCTTATTATCCCCGAAGAGAGCCTGAGAACTGTAACCCCGGTTTCGCTAGAGTCTGTGCCTCCGGGCAAGACTTTTGTGCCCAGTAATTTGCGACCGGAGGTACTCTCTTGGGCACACTCGTCCAGGGTGGGTGGACACTTTGGGGCAAAGAGGACAACTGAGTTATTGGTGAGGACATACTGGTGGCCACATATGGTCCGTGACGTCAGGGAGTAAGTTCAGGCGTGTGTCTCCTGCGCCTGGAAAAAGTCCCCTCGACAAACGGCCAGCTGGGTTACTTTTTCCTTTACCGGTGGCAGACAGGCCCTGAGAGATGGTCGGGATGGACTTTGTGGTGGGCTTACCAAGTTTCAGGGTTGCACTATCATTTGGGTGATCACCGACCACTTCTCCAAAATGGTGCACTTAGTGCCGCTACCACGGTTACCTTCTGCACGGGCCTTGGCAGCATTGTTTATTAAACACATCTTCCGTCTACACGGTATGCCAGACAAGATTGTCAGCGATCGAGGTCCCCAATTTGTGTCTCGGTTCTGGAGAGATTTGTGTCATCTACTCTGCATTGAGTTGAACCTCTCCTCTGCATATCATCCAGAGACGAATGGGTTGGTAGAGAGGGCCAACCAGACCTTGGTCAACTACTTGCGACATTTTGTCTCTGCCAGGCAAGTTGACTGGGCATTCTTGCTCCCGTGGGCGGAGTTCTCGCTAAACAATGCTGTGGCTGACTCCATCGGACAGACCCCATTCCTCTTAAATTACGGCCAGCATCCGCGGGTACCGGTGCCCATGCCCGTGGCTTCCGCCGACTCCAGGGTGGCAGACTGGGCTGTGGAAGCACGGGACATATGGGACTGCACCTAGGATGCCATTCAGGCTTCCAAGAAAAGGATGAGGTCTTCTGCCGATGCCCATCGGCGTCCTGCTCCCACATTTGCTCCTGGCGACCTAGTATGGCTCTCCACCCGAAACATCAGGCTACGGGTGGAATCCACTAAGTTGGCACCCCGCTATTTGGGTCCCTTCAAGGTTCTCGAGCAGGTGAACCCTGTGGTTTACCGTTTGGCCCTTCCGCCTCGCCTTGGTATCTCCGACACCTTCCATGTGTCCCTCCTAAAACCCGTGGTCATCTCCCGGTTGCCTGAGTCATCAGCTGGGACGTCGGGTTCGTCTTCGGACGACTACGAGGTGAATGCCATTGTAGGGTGCAAAGTGGTACAGGGCAAACATTTTTTTTTTGTGGATTGGAGGGGTTATGGGCCTGAGGATAGGTCCTGGGAGCCTGCCGAGCATGTTCATGCTCCGCAGCCCATCGCTGCCTTTGAGCGTAGCGAGGCTCAGAGAAGTGGGGGCCCTAGGAGGGGGAGTAATGTTAGTGGTCGAGTTCCGCTTCTGCACAAGGGGAATCTCGAGCCATCCCGGCTGCTGTCTCCCATTCGTCTCCGACCGCAGTGGACTTTGTTCAGCTAAGACGTCAGTCCCAGCATCTAGCCCAGTCTAACAGTGTGCAGAGGATTACTGTTTCATCTCCAGGCTCTGCTATTGTGGCCAGTACTGGTTAGCGGCGAGCAGACTTCTTTAGGACAAAGTCCTTGTTTTCCCCTTCTGAGCATGCCCAGGGTGAGATCTCTCATTGGAGATCAGGAGTCGCATGCTCAGGTACTGCAGCAGCTCCCATTGGTCCGCCAGGAAGGTCCTGTGACTACTGTTGTTCTGGAACAGTTTCATTGGTCCTTGTTTCTGGCAGGTCCTGTAGCTGTTACTATAAAAGGGTGGCATGACTGGGCCGCCATGCGCTAGTGTCAACCATTATATGCTTAGCGCCAGTGTGGTCATGCATGTGTGTGGTTAGGGCCTGGCTGAAATAAGCCCCTAGAATACCGACTTAATCGGTGAGGAGTTTAGTATGCTAGCTGGTCAGGGTCGGTGTCCTAGATGCCCTAGATTACCGGCATAATCGGTGAGGAGTTTATTTGCCGTATTCAGGGCCTGGAGTTCATACGCCATAGATTGCGGGTGACTCCCGCGAGGACATTAGCGCATGATCACGTTCTATGTTCGCTTAGCAGTTAACTGTGTACCTGGGTGCCTGACAGGACACAGAAGTTTGTCTCAGCGGCTCTGTGACGTAACAGGGTTCGCTTTCAACGCTAGACAACGCCCTAGCGTGTTTATTTTGCGACTCAGTTGTGTTAAGTGAGTTTTCACACATCGCCATATAGCGCTGCGGCACTCCTAGCGGCTCTGTGGATTAACAGAGTTCGCACATATTGCCACAGCGCGTTACGGCGTTTATTTTGGCGATTCTGCGGGATAACAGAGTTCGCTTCTTGCACCATTTTACTAGCAGCAGGCTCCGCCTGCACGGTGGACCCCGGGCTGCGAACGCACCTCTCCACATCATATATTTGGTGCGTTCCGCAGACGATAACACTACGGAACCACCTTATTCATGTTTTCTACAGCACCAAGAAAAAGGTCCAAATGGAAATAAAATCTTTAAGGAGTACAATTGCTGGTGACACACAGCAGAAAATGCAGCTTTACTATACTACTCTGCAGTCGTACCTAATATACAACAAGAAAAAGAAACTCCACAGTCTTCGACTGAAAGCAGGACTATATTCCAGCAACAGTGACAAAACCGCCAAAAGGACACAGGTAAAGTCAGCTGTGTTATTAATTTATCATCCTACAAACCCACTAATCTAGAATTCAATGTACTTTCCAGAGGTCTCACATTCTGTCCTACAAAATCTCTAGACAAAACAGAACTTTGTAGTGACATGGAACAATACTTCAGGAGACTTAGACTGAAGGAGTTCTTCTCTGTCAAAGAGGACTTGGGGATTCAGAGCAGCCAAACTCAAGTCAGACTAAAGAATAAGAAAAACTCTGACTGGACACCACCTTCTGGCCGCAACATCATTTTGGACGAATATATTGACTCATTTAGACATTCGGTGCAGTCCACGATATTGGATAAAAAAGCAAAGAAAACATTTAATATCAGTTTGCAGGAAAGAAAGGCCATTTACGACCTGAAGAACAACAGGGAGATCACTATTAAGCCTGCGGATAAAGGTGGTGCCATAGTTCTCCTTAATACAACTGACTACATCAAAGAGGCACACAGACAACTGATGGATATACAGTACTACACCAAACTGGATGATGACCCAACTCCAAAATATCTGAGGGAGTTGAAAAAAGTCATCAAATGTCTGTGTACAGACTCCATAAACCTTCTGGACTTAATACCTGAGAATCCAAGGATGGGAACTTTCTATATGCTTCCCAAGATTCATAAGCCAGGCAACCTAGGGAGGCCAATCATCTCAGGGCTGGGAACACTCACTGAAGAAATCTCAGGGTGGGTAGAAAACATCCTTAAGCCGCTGGTAAGGAAGACAGCCAGCTATATACAGGACACTACAGACCTGCTGAATAAGATATCCATGAAAGGTTCCCTCCCCGACAGCACCATCTTAGCCACGATGGATGTCGAATCCTTATATTCTAACATTCCACACGAAGATGGACTAACTGCCTGCCGAATGTTTCTTGAGGCCAATGGAATCCCTTCCAAGTCTGTAATAACACTCACCAGATTCATCCTCACACATAACTTTTTCTCTTTCGGTGAGGAGCTATATCTACAACGCACCGGCACCGCTATGGGAAGTAAAATGGCACCCCAGTATGCCAACCTCTTCATGGCTAAACTGGAAAATGACTTCTTAACATCCTGCTTCATCAAACCATTTGCCTATTTCCGCTACATCGATGACATCTTAATAATCTGGACTGAGTCCGAACAAGAACTTCTAGATTTCCATGACAAATTCAACAAATTTAATCCTACCATAAACTTGACATTGGACCACTCAAAAACAAAAATCAACTTCCTAGACACCACCATAAAAGTCCAAAATGGTTCGTTCCAAACATCAGTGTATCGTAAACCAATTGACCGTCCCACATACCTCAGATGGGACAGCTTCCATCCTAAACACATTAAAAAGTCCATTGTCTACAGCCAGGCTCTCAGAAACAACCATATCTGTTCCAGTCCTAAGGACAGGGATAAACACATAACCCAACTTAAAATGTCATTTTTAATTCAAGGTTACCATCCCACCTCCATTGATGA
This sequence comes from Oophaga sylvatica, assembly GCA_033576555.1. Classification (NCBI taxonomy): domain Eukaryota; kingdom Metazoa; phylum Chordata; class Amphibia; order Anura; family Dendrobatidae; genus Oophaga; species Oophaga sylvatica. The sequence continues at coordinate 560,022,924 of JARQOD010000004.1, forward strand.
CCAGATCATTAGGGCCACAAGGATCCCTAGAAGTCAATTACTTCAATACAAGAAAAGAGAGGAAAATCACCGTGTACCTCTGGTAGTGACTTACAACCCACAGCTTGAAATACTGAGAAAACGGCTGAGAAACTTCACCATATACTACACAAGGATGACCAGTTAAAAATATTATTCAAAGACCCCCCTTGCTGTGTTACAGGCAACCTCAAATTTGGGAAACCTCATGATCCGAAGTTCAATGCCCTCAGATTCACCAAAAGGGACATATCCTTGCAGTGGGAGAAGATGCAAAACTTGCATTCACATAGAGACCAATGACAAGATCCAAGTCCCCAACACACAGCAAAACTATAAGAACCCCGGGACATTCATATGTTCCTCTTCTAATGTGGTACATTTAATTCTATGCAATATATGTCCTGTGGTTGGCCTCTATGTTGGAGAAACAGGACAGAGACTGAGAGCAAGGATGAGGTCTCATCGTCATACGATTACAGACAAAAAAAAACATCTACCTGTGGCTAACCATTTCTGTGGTCCAGGGCACAACATAGACAATATGAAAGTTGTCATTTTGAAAGGCAATTTCCAATCGCAAAAACATCGTAGGGTTTGGGAATACAAATTTATTAACATCTTTGATTCTGTTCACACAGGACTCAATTCGTCAGGAGGATTTATGGCCCACTACCAAATCTGAGCAACTTCCTCCAAAAACAATGAAGATACCACCAGTCCTTTGATCTCACATGCATATGAGGTCCATAAAACTTTCACACCACTTATCTAATCTTACCTAATTAAGGATTCTCTCTTTAAGCTCAGTGTTTGTTTATTTCAATGTCCATGTATCACACCATGCCTGTTTTTCACTGTATATAATTGTGTTTCTTCAAATATTTTGTTACACCAGCCTGATGAAGAGACGTAAGCAGTCTCGAAAGTTTGCCCTGTAATATCTTTCACTATATTTTGTTAGCCATTAAAAGGTATCATACCCACAAGGTTCCTATTTTGCTTCTCCCACTGAGAGCACACTATATGTCTTTTTCTACTGGCTAACACGGTACCAAACCAATTTTTTTTCGTTTATTCATCAAATATATACGGAGATTTAAAATTAACCCAACACTGTATACAGCTGTCCGCTACTGACACAGTACAATTTTTATGCTTTTCATATTCTGGTGTTATCCATACTGAGGCTGTGACCGTGTGTCTTACTCATGAAATATATACAGAGATTTAAAATTAACCCAGCACTGTATACGGCTGTACGCTTCTGATACTGTACACTTTTTTGGTTTTTATATTCTGGTGTTATCCAGACTGGACTTGTGACCGTGAATCTTACTCCTGAAATATATACGGAGATTTACAATTCCCCCAACACTGTATACAGATGTACGCTACAGATATAGTACACTTTTTCTGATTTTAATTTTCTGGTGTTATCCAGACTGGGCCTCTGACCGTGCGTGTTACTCCTGAAATCTATACGGAGATTTAAAATTCCCCCAACACTGTGTACAGCTGTACCCTACTAGTACTAGAACTACTGATGGAGTCATTTTGACTCCTTTCGTTTTTTATTTCTCTTCTGTGACTACATTTTTCAGAATTCCGGCTTGAAACTCGGTGACTTTTCCTCAAATATGATGTGAAAAAAGATTTTGTGAGAATAAATAATTTTGGTGAAAAAATTGCGCGTTTTTTTCAAAATTTACCAAGAACTACTGAAAGGAGTCATTTTGACTCCCTACTATATTTTGAGGTCCTTTTGTCACTAAATGTTGCTATAAAGTTTTGTGCATAATTTTTTCACTCTGTCTTATTTACCCTGATGTTCATATAGATGTAGTTCAATTTACATGTCAACTTTTCACATTTTCCTTGTGTTTTACCTGCTTGTATTACTGTGTAATGCTGAACAAAATAGCTTGTTTACTCTAGGCTCTTATCTTATGCTAATGAAGGGTGGTGTTTTTCTAAGGTCCTAGCAGGAGACAGTATTCTGGATAGTAACTTTACTTTCAGTTCAGCTGAAGAGACAAAGAGAACAGACGCAGACATACGAGCTCTGAAGACTCATACAGGTATGAATTGTTATGAAATAGTTTAGCTGTCTGTCAACTGATTCAGCCCACCTACTTTTGAAGGTGGCAGAACAGTTATTATTTCCTTTAGTTTTCATTTCATTTCTATTTTTCAGCAGGGAACTATATAGAATTATGAAATTTGTGAGGAATATGGAGAGAAGACGTTTGATAAAGCCTCAGGATATTCTGGCTACTTTGCAATCCATACCGGAGGATGAATCGGAATCCGATTTGCAGGAACATGTATTTGATTCTGACAGTGATGAAGATTTCATTCCTCAGAACATATCAAGTGAATCTGAAGACTCAGAAGGAACAAATCCAGAAGGTAAGTAGTTATGTGTATTTATTTGTTCTTCCACACACTGAGTTAGGGCCTGTGCACACTAGCAGAATTCTGGCTGAATAGCCATCTGGATATTCTTGCCGCAATACAGGCCGTACCTGCCCGCTCATGCCTGAAGCTCCGCTCCGAACCCCGGGCTGGAGCCGCTGTCAGGGACAGAGCAGCGCTTGCTTATGCGCGAGCACGGCTCCGTCCCAGACAGCGGCTCCAGTCCGGGGTTCGGAGCGGAGGTTCAGGTATGAAACTCCGCTCTGTACCTGAGCGGGCAGGTACGGGCCGGATTGTGGTGAGAATATCCGGTCGGATATTCCGCCGCTAATCCAGCCAGTGTGCACGGACCCTTACAAAACAAAAATTCTAAATATTCATCAACTTTTTTCCAGATATTCCAAGCACATCAACTGGGGATCGGGCTCATGCAGTTATGTTGCCTCGTGACCATCCTCCTGGTCGTGGACAGAAAAAATCAGCAAAACGTCCCAGAAATGAAAGAACAACAGATAACGATGGCGGCGAAGGTAATGCAACAACAAACACCAGAGAAGGCGAATCTGAAGGAATACTAGTTTCAGCGGATGGTATTCAATGGAAACCTGTTGAAATTGGAGAACACTTGCCTGGTAGGCGTGACAGCCAAAATATTCTTCGAGAAGCACCTGGCCCTACAGGATACGCCAGAAGAAATATCATTATCGATAGTCCTTTGAGCGCATGGCGTTTATTTTTTGATTCATATATATTGACACATATAAAGAACTGTACGCTTGCAGAAGCATGCAGGAACAATAATTTACAGTTTACTCTATCTGATGAGGAGCTAGATGCATTCATTGCGATATTCTATGCTCATGGAATATCTGGCACGAACCGTCACTCGATTAGCAGTATTTGGTGTAATGACTGGGGAATACCGTTTTGCAAAGCGACAATGTCTAGGGACCGCTTTGTTGAAATTATGAGGTTTCTCAGATTTGATGAGTATTTTCTACTGTGTGGGACAGGTTTATTGAAAATTGTATTGCGTGTTACAAACCTGGCCCATACATAACGGTGGATGAGCAACTTTTCCCAAGCAAAACTAGGTTTCCATTCACGCAGTACATGCCTTCCAAACCAGATAAATATGGCCACAAATATTGGCTAGCTGTTGATAAGGAGAGCAAATATCTGGCAAATGGCTTCCCTTATCTAGGCAAAGATGACACACGCCGTGCTGAGGACCGTTTAGCTGACCATGTGGTAATGAAGTTATTGGACCCGTTTTTGAAAAAAGGTCGCAATGTTACAACCGATAATTATTTTACTTCAGTAAAATTAGCTAAACAGCTAAAAAGCAAAGGAACAACCATCGTGGGAACACTGAACAAGATAAGGCGAGAAGTGCCTAAAGAAATAAAATCCATGAAAGAGGAATTGTACAACACTAAAGTGTTTAGAAATGAAGACAATTTTACACTTACAGTATATCAAGGAAAGCCCAACAAAAATGTTGTCATTTTGAGTTCCGTCCATCCAGATGTTGTTGTTGCGTCTGATTCCGCTAAAAAAACTCCAGAAACGGTAAAGTTTTACAATGAAACAAAATATGGAGTAGATGTAGTGGATCAGATGGCACGAAAATATACCACACGAACATGCACAAGGAGATGGCCTGTTCATGCATTTGAAAATGCCTTAGACTTTGCGGGTATAAATGCATGGATAATATTCAATGAGATAACCCACCAAAAAATGTCACGCAAGGCATTTTTGCAAACGCTTGTGAGAGAGTTGAGTGGTCCTTATGTCACAGATAGGGAAAAGGGTTCCACGTCCCAAGTTTCTACATGCTCAGAAGTGATGGTTCAAACAAAATTTTGCCAGATCAAAGAAAAGTGCAAGAAAAATAGATCTGTCGGCAATTGTAAGACTTGTGGTAAGTCTTTGTGTGGGCAATGTACTGCCATAAATCAAAGGCAATGCCTAAAATGCGAAACACCAAATGTTTAGAAGGTGAATTCTGCACCATATTTTCATTTTTATGCTCCTCCACCTACATTTTCTCTGCTTTTTGTTCTTCAGTTGTTGTTTATATGTGTGCACTTGAATAAAAAAAAATGTTTGAAAAACGTCTATTATAATTATTGTTATTTTCTGTAGAAAAATAAGAAAAGCAGAAAAAAAACAATCAAAAGCATTACTGTTGGATCTCACAATAATAATACATTACAAAAAATAAATTATTAATAAATTATATTTATTAATAAATAACCACAAATGAAACTCTAAAAATAAACGAAAACAAGCAAGGAGTCAAAATGACTCCTTTCAGTAGTTCTAGGCGGGGTCACGAGTCCAGTAGTCCTAGTGCTAATAGAGTACACTTTCTCTGATTTTCATATTGGCGTGTTATCCAGACTGGGCCTGTGACTGTATGTCTTACTCCTGAAATATATACAGAGATTTAAAATTCCCACAACACTGTATACAGCTGTATGCTACTGATAGAGTGCACTTTTCTGATTTTCATATTCTGGTGTTATCCAAACTGGGCCTCTGACTGTGTGTGTTACTCCTGAAATCTATACAGAGATTTAAAATTCCCTCAACACTGTATACTACTGTACGCTACTAATAGAGTACACTTTCTCTGATTTTCATCTTCTGGTGTTATCCAGACTTGGCCTGTGACTGTGTGTCTTACTCCTGAAATATATACAGAGATTTAAAATTCCCACAACACTGTATACAGCTGTACGCTACTAATAGAGTGCACTTTTCTGATTTTCATATTCTGGTGTTATCCAAACTGGGCCTCTGACTGTGCGTGTTACTCCTTAAATATATACGGAGATTTACAATTCCCCCAACACTGTGTACAGCTGTACGCTACTGATAGAGTACACTTTTTCTGATTTTAATTTTCTGGTGTTATCCAGATTGGCATTCAGTAGGGGAAGAGGGTGACGCTGGCAATAGCTCAGAAGAGGAGAAGGATCCGCAGCAGGTATCGACATCACAGCTGGTGCTATCTGGCAGGCTCGTAGCAGTCCAAAAAGATGTTAAAAAAAACAAAAAAAAGTTGCAGGACAGCTTGGCCAGATGGTCAAATTAGCACAGCATGCAAGTCCTGAAAATTTAAACCTTAGTAGGAAGAGTTCAGTGTGGCACTTTTTTTGACCAAAATCATATTGATGAGGCAAAGGTTATCTGTAAAAAGTGCCGAAGGACTTTTAGCCGAAGGAAAAATCTCAGAAATTTGAATACCAATTGCATGCTTAGACATTTACTGAACATGCACTTGCAAGCGTGGACGGACTACAAAACCTCAGGTAGCACATGTGCACCGGCTCTGACTGAAGTTAGCCAGCAACCCATCATAGCTTCCTCCACTGTAAGCCCACCGGTTGGCAAACCACCAGCAAGAAATGTTGAGGTGTCGTCACAAGGCCAAATCAGTCAGGGAATCACAATTTTTTTTCAACGAAAGACTGCATCTAGGCCATCACCACCACCACCATCACCATCACCAACTCCCTCTCAGTCATGTCCACCGATAGTTCCCCCATATGCAGCTTTCAAGTCCAGTTCACCCTACCACACTCTGAGTAGGACAAGAAAGTACTCATCCTCTCATCTGCATACACTGGGTTTGAACACCTACATTGCCAAACTGATCTCATTAGAGATGATACCCTTCCGTTTGGTTGAAAGCGCAGCGTTCAGAGACCTCATGGCCTATGCTGTCCCACACTATGACATACCCAGTCGGCACATCTATTCTAGAAAAGCCATCCCTGCCCTCCACCTGCATGTGAAAGACCGCATTGTCCATGCACTCAAACAATCAGTGAGTGGAAAGGTGCACCTCACAACAGATGCATGGGCCAGTAGGCATGGCCAGAGCCGTTACGTGTCCATCACTGCGCATTGGTTAATGTGGTGGATGCAGGGTCCACAGGGGACATAGGCTGTGGGCCAGTGCTACCTAGCCCACGGTATAGGCAACACTTGGCTGCTGGCGTTTGACCCTCCTCCTCCTCCAGAAGCGAAAGCTCGTCAACAGAGCGCAGTCGCACGAGCACTCCATCCACGACTGCCAGTGTTGCACATGAGGTGTCCCACTATCGAACAGCTAGTGGTAAGCGTCAGTAGGCTGTTTTAAAAATGATGTCTTTGGGCGACAACAGACACACCGCATGGTACTGGCTGACTAATTGCAGCGAGAAACTGAGTCACCTTGAACTTGGTGGTGCAGTGCTTCATAAATAATTATCCGGAGTTAACAGCCCTGCTCCATAAAGTGCGAAGACTGTGCTCGCACATCCGTCTCTCGCCCGTATACTCCAGTCGCATGCAGAGGCTGCTGCGATCACTCCACCTCCCCAAGCACTGCCTAATCATAGGCATTGCAACAAGGTGGAACTCCACCATGCACATGGTTGAGAGGCTGTGTGAACAGAGGCAGGCTGTAATGCATTTATGGGGGATACACGGGTAGGCAGTTTGAGGGCAGATATGGAATTGTCGGGTGTGCAGTGGTCAAAGCTGAAAGACCTCTGTAAAGTCCTCCAGTATTTTGAGGAATGCACACGGCTGGAAAGCGCAGACGATGCCATCATATGCATGAGCAGCCCACTTTTGCATCTGCTCATGCAAACTTTGACGCACATTAAGGATCAGGTGTCTGCTGCGGAAGAGGAAGTGGAGGAAGAGGGAAGCCTTGATGACAGTCAGCCATTGTCTGCTCAGGGAACTGTCCTGGATGAGGTGGAAGAAGAAGAGGAAGAGGAGGAGGAGGAAGAGGGGGGAAAATTATTTTGGTGAGGAGGATGCTTCTCAGGGGGCAAGAGAAAATGTTGGCTTGCCAAGTTCAGGTCCAGGGTTTGTGCGTGACTGGAGGGATGTGGATTTGACAGAAAGTGCTCCTCCACCCACCACTGGCAGTGCATCACTGACACCAGGAACATTGGCCCACGTGTGTGAACATGCCTTGTGGATACTAAAAAGGGACCCCGGCATTGCCAAAATGATGAAGGATGACGACTACTGGTTGGCCAGCATCCTCGGTCCACGCTATAAAAGCAAATTACATAACATAATGCCACAGGAGAACCAAGAGCTAATTTTGGCCAAGAAACAAGCCATTCTGGTAAACCGTTTGTTAGAGGCATTCCCAACAAACAGCAGCCGTGCAGGTTCGACCACGAGCCGTACTGGGCCAAATGGGAGAGGTGCTTGTGGTGGTGCACACAGCCGAAGTGGCGTTGGAGACAGGGCTTTCATGACCATGTTGTGGACTGATTTCTCCAGGACAGTTCACACGCCTGGTAATTATGAATCTATAGCAACAGACAGGAGACAGCAGTTGTCAACTATGGTTACAAATTACTTCTCCTCGCCTATCGATGTTCTCCCTCACCCGTCATTCCCCTTTGACTACAAGGCCTGTAAACTGGACACCTGGCCTGAATTGGCACAATATGCCTTACTGGAGCTCGCTTGCCCTGCTGGTAGTGTGCTATCTGAAAGAGTCTTTAGTGATGCAGGATCAATCCTGACAGAAAGAAGGACACGTCTGTCAACGCAAAATGTTGATGATCTAACCTTCATTAAAATGAACCATGCATGAGTTGCAAAGGATTTTGTCCCACCTTCCCTGATGACACATAGGTTGCCAGAAAAATGGCTCGCTTTGTCCTCATCTTCCTTGGACATCTCAAATTCCTCCATTTGAAGCTGCTTTACATCCATTCTACACCTCAACATATACCATTTTTGGCACCTCCCAATCTGGGCTGTCCCCCACCCTCCTCCTCCACCACTCAAATTTTAATATGGTGGTGAGATCCATTCTGAGCCTTTGCGTGACTCTGGCAAAATATACGGAGATTTTAAATTTCACCAACCCTGTATACATCTGTCCTCTTGTAATATATTACCCGTTTTCTAGTTTTAATATTCTGGTGTGATCAATACAGAGCCTGTGAGAGCCAGTGTCTGACTCTGGCAAAATATACAGAGATTTACAATTTCCTCAACCCAGTATACAGCTGTCCGCTTGTAATACATTACTCTTTTTCTAGTTTTTATATTCTGGTGTAATCGATCCAGAGCCTGTGAGCACCATTGTCTGACTCCTGAAATACATACGGTGATTTCCAATATTTTACCTAGACTATATATACCTGGTATCTGGTGATACAGTGTTAGGTTCTGCGGAACGCACCTAATAGATATTATAGAGAGGTGCCTTCGCAGCCCGGGGTCCACCGTGCAGGCGAAGCCCGCTGCTAGTAAGATGCCGAAGGTAGCGAACTCTGTTATCCCGCAGAGTCGCTAAAATAAACGCCGTAGCGTGCTGTGGCAGTTAGTGCGAACTCTGTTAATCCCCAGAGCCGCTAACGGGAACTGCTTGGCTGAAATAAGCTCCTAGAATACCGGCTTCTCCGGTGAGGAGAATTGGATGCACATGGTTAGGGCTTGGCTGAAATAAGCCCCTAGAATACCGGCTTCTCCGGTGAGGAGATTGCTTGACGGCGTTGCTGTCTACATGATCACGGACTTCTATCCACACAGCAGTTATCTGTGTATCCCTGTGAGTCTAACAGGACACAGTCTTTTTCTCAGCGGCCCTGTGACACAACAGGGTTCGCTTTATAACGCTGGTTCAGCGCCCTAGTGTTTTACTTTGCGGCTCACTGAAATTAAGTGAGTTTGTACTTATCGCCATATAGCACTATGTCATTCCTGTTAGCGGCTTTGGGGATTAACAGAGTTCGCACTTACTGCCAAACCACGCTACGGCGTTTATTTTAGCGACTCTGCGGGATAACAGAATTCGCTACTTTCGCCATCTTACTAGCAGCGGACTTCGCCTGCACGGTGGACCCCGAGCTGCGAACGCACCTCTCTAAAATATCTATTAGGTGCGTTCCGCAGACCCTAACAGTATACTAGCGCCAGGGTCTGGCTGGTAAAATGGCGGATGACCAGCATCTGTAGCGGTATATCTAGCAGCTGGAGGGTAGGTTGCCCACTCTAGAGCGCACAACCTTAGCTGTGGATGTTACCGCAGTCGCGGTTCAGGCTGCTAGTGTGGCCGCAGCCAGTTTGTCCTCTGCCACCCCTGCTCCGACTATTTCCCGCCTCCCACTTCCAGACAAGTTTACCGGTGACGGTAAACAATGTTAGGTTTTCATCAGTCAGTGCTCCATACATCTACAGCTTCTGGCTGCACGTTTTCCCACGGAGCAGGCAAAAGTGGGTTTTATCATATCCCTTTTGTCGGGCAGAGCGCTGGAGTGGGCAACGCCATTGTGGGAGCGCGATGATTGTGTGGTGCAGAGTGCTCCTCTCTTCTTGGATACTCTGAAACAGGTCTTTTTAGGACCTCGCGTGTTAGGGGTCGAGTTCCCTCTTCTGCACAAGGGGAGTCTTGAGCCATCCCGGCTGGGGTCTCCCATTCGTCTCTGGCCGCAGTGGACTCTACTCAGCTTAGATGTCGGTCCCAACGTCTCGCCCAGTATAACAGTGTGCAGAGGATTACTGCTGCCTCTCCAGGCTCTGCTATTGTGGCCAGTACTGGTTAGCGGCGAGCAGACGTCTTTGGGACAAAGTCCTTGTTTTCCCCTTCTGAGCATGCCCAGGGTGAGATCTCTCATTGGAGATCAGGGGTCACATGCTCAGGTACTGCAGCAACTCCTATTGGTCCGCCAGGAAGGTCCTGTGACTACTGGTGTTCTGGATCAGTTTCATTGGTGCTTGGTTCTGGCAGGTCCTGTAGCTGTTACTATAAAAGAGTGTCATGGCTGGGCCGCTATGCGCTAGTATCAATTGCATTATGTGCTTTGTGCCAGTGTGATCATGCATGCATTTGGTTAGGGCTCAGCTGAAATAAGCCCCTAGAATACTGGCACCTCCGGTGAGGAGATTTGAGTGCAAGTGGTTAGGGCTTGGCTGAAATAAGCCCCTCTAATACCGGCTTCTCCGGTGAGGAAATTGCTTGATTGCGTTGCTGTCTGCATGATCACGGACTGCTATCTGCACAGCAGTTAACTGTGTATCCCTGTGGTGTTAGCAGGACACAGTCTTTTTCTCAGCGGCTCTGTGACGCAACAGGGTTCGCTTTATAACGCTGGTTCAGCGCCCTAGCGTTTTACTTTGCGGCTCACTGAAGCTAAGTGAGTTCGCACCTATCACCATATGGCGCTGTAGCATTCCCGTTAGAGGCTCTGGGGATTAACAGAGTTCGCACTTACTGCCACAGCACGCTACGGCGTTTATTTTAGCGATTCTGCGGGATAACAGTGTTTGCTTCTTTCACCATCTTACTAGCAGCGGGTTTCACCTGCACGGTGGACCCGGGCTGCGAACGCACCTCTCTAATATATCTATTAGGTGTGTTCCGCAGACCCTAACATAATACTAGCGCCAGGGTCTGGCTAGTAAAATGGCGGTTGACCAGCGTCTACTGCGGGACATCCAGCAGCTGGAGGGTAGGTTGGCGGCTCTTGAGCGCACAACCTCAGCTGTGGATGTTACCGCAGTCGCTGTTCAGACTGCAAACGTGGCTTCAGCCAGTGTGTCCACTGCCACCTCTGCCCCCACAATATCCCACCTCCCACTTCCAGACAAGTTTGCTGGTGCCATCAAGCAATCATAGAATCATAGAATGGTAGAGTTGGAAGGGACCTCCTGGGCCTTTAGGTCCAACCCCCTGCTCAAAGCAGGATTCTCTAAATCATCCCAGACAGATGTCTATCCAGCCTCTGTTTGAAGACTTCCATTGAAGGAGAACTCACCACCTCTTGTGGCAGCCTGTTCCACTCATTGATCACCCTAACTGTCAAAAAGTTTTTTCTAATATCTAATCTGTGTCTCCTCCCATTCAGTTTCATCCCATTGCTTCTAGTCTTTCCTTGTGCAAATGAGAATAAAGATGATCCTTCCACAATGTGACAGCCCTTGAGATATTTGTAGACAGCTATTAAGTCTCCTCTCAGTCTTCTTTTTTGCAAGCTAAACATTCCCAAATCCTGCAACCGTTCCTCATAGGACATGGTTTGCAGACCAGTCACCATTCTGGTGGCTCTTCTCTGAACTTGCTCCAGTTTGTTGATGTCTTTTTTAAAATGTGGTGCCCAAAACTGGACACAGTATTCCAGATGAGGTCTGACCAAAGAGGAGTAGAGGGCAATAATGACCTCATGTGATCTAGACAGTATGCTTCTGTTGATACATCCTAGAATTGCATTTGCCTTTTTTGCTGCTGCATCACACTGTTGACTCATGTTAAGTCTGTGATCAATTACTATACCCAAGTCTTTTTCACATGTGCTGTTACTTAGCCCTATTCCTCCCATTTTGTATATGCTTTTTTCATTTTTATTGCCCAGATGTAGTACTTTGCATTTTTCCCTGTTAAAATCCATTCTGTTAGTTGCTGCCCACTGCTCCAGTTTATGTATATCTTTTTGAATCCTCTCTCTCTCTTCTCTAGTATTAGCTACCCTCCTAGCTTTGTGTCATCAGCAAATTTGATCAGTTTACCCTCAATTCCTTCATCTAAATCATTGATAAAGATGTTGAACAATACAGGGCCCAAAACAGAGCCTTGTGGTACCCCACTTGAGACATTCTTCCAACTGGATGTGCAGCCATTTACAACCACTCTTTGGGTCCGATCACTAAGCCAGTTATGAATCCACCTAACAGTTGCCTTGTCCATTCCATACTTAGTCATTTTTTCAATAAGGATTGTGTGAGATACTTTGTCAAATGCTTTGCTGAAGTCAAGATATACTATATCTACAGCATTTCCCTGATCCACCCAGTCAGTGATTCTGTCATAGAAGGAAATTAAGTTAGTCTGACATGACTTATTAGTTACAAACCCATGCTGACTCTGTTTAATCACTTCATTCTTATCCAGGTACTTGCATACATGTTCTTTAATAATTTGTTCAAAGATCTTTCCTGGTATAGAAGTCAGACTCACCGGCCTGTAGTTCCCTGGGTCCACCTTCTTCCCCTTTTTGAAGATAGGAACAACATTTGCTCTTCTCCAGTCTTCTGGGACTTCTCCTTTTCTCCAAGAATTTTCAAAGATTATGGAGAGTGGTTCAAGAATTTCTTCTGCTATCTCCTTCAGTACCCTGGGGTGTAATTCATCTGGACCTGGAGACTTGAATTAATTTATGTTAGCTAAGTGTTTCCTCACTGTCTTTCTGTTTATAGATATCCTGGATTCTTCTATTCCTTTAATAGGACAGTGAAGATCAGTTGATGTTACATTTCCTTTCTGAGAGAAAACAGATGCAAAATAGGAATTTAAAAGTTCAGCCTTCTCAACATCCTGACTTACCATTTCATCATTTTCATCCTGTAAAAATCCTATAGCATCTTTGACTTTTATTTTACTTTTGACGTATCCCCAAAATCCTTTTTTGTTGCTTTTGACGTCACTTGCAAGCCTTAATTCATTGTCAGCTTTAGATAATCTGATTTGTGCCCTGCAGGTTCTGCAGACGGCATTATATTCTTCTTTAGATATGCCTCCCTCTTTCCATTTGATAAACATTTCTTTCTTCCTTTTTAGCATGTGTTTAAGTTCTATGTTCATCCATCCTGGTTTCCTTAAATGCTTCCCATTCTTCCCTCTTTTTGGAATTGTTAACGATTGTGCTTTGAGAATCTCATTTTTCAAGATTTTCCATCCTTCCTGGACATTTTTGTCCTTAAGGATATCCAGCCATTGGATCCCTCCAATTCTCTTTCTGAGTTCCTTAAAATCTGCCTTTCTGAAATCTAACCTTGACGTCTGAGTCTTCACAGGTCTTCCTCCTCTTGTTATCCAAAATTCTAAAATAGCAATGTCGGAGATTCTTGAGCCACTGCTCTATACAACTCGAGCTTCTGGCTGCACATTTCCCCACAGATTGGGCACAAGTGGGCTTTGTAATATCTCTTCTGTCGGGCAGAGCATTGGAGTGTGATGACCGTGTGGTGCGGAGTGCTCCTCGTTTTCTAGAGGCTCTAAAAAAGGTCTTTCTAGGACTTCAGTTTACCCACGATGCGGCGCTCCAACTTCTGGCAAGTTCACAGGGTTCGTCCTTGGTCAGCTGTTTTGCTTTCCAATTTCGGACTCTGTCCTCGGAGTTGGACTGGCCGGATAAAGTCCTCATTCCCGTGTTTTGGAGAGGACTAGCGGGTAGTGTTGAGCGATACTGCTCGATATCTAAAAATATTGTATCGGAATGGTATCGCCGATATCACTAAATATCGTCGGTATCCGATTCCAATACCGGAAGTCCCATGTAAGTCTATGGGAACAAAATATCGCAACAAAAAAACCCCTTTCTTTCGTTGTAAACACAAAATATACACACATAGAATACATATATATATATATATATACATGTCATTGTGACATATATATACATATATTTATAGTTTATACACTTCTACATAGTAAAATAGACTCTGATTCAATTGCCGGGTAAAGCCGTGACATACCCCATAGAAGTCGACGGGCTCGGTGCCGAGTACCCCCAAAACCTCTGGCTCTGTGCGACTCAACTTGGGCGTCACAAACAGGATTCTGTAGCTCGCTATAAGCGAGTCCTGTGTGCCTGAATTGAACTGGTTTTGTGCTTGAGAATTGCTAAAATCATCAGAGAATGTATTTGCCATTTTTCCACCATATCTGCGTCACGACGAGGCACTGGTGAAGAGGAAGGGCGTGCTCTTCGTGGGTGTACACTCACTCAGTGGCGCAAAAACGATGGCCGACCACTCTAAATGGTACTGCAATGTAAGATCGTGCCCCACAGCTCTTGAGTTCCGCCTCCTCATCCTCCTCAGTGTGCGGAAACTAACACGAAGGTCCCGCCTCCCTACAAAAGAGGGGCCCTCTCCAGATGCTAATGACACATGTGACTTGGCAGAGATGGATAATGGACACGAGCAGAAGTGTGAAGGGATGGAGCAGTCAGAGCTCTCCCCCCACGGAAGCGACCCGATCGCCACGGAACCACCGTTGGGCACCCGGCCTGGAAACCCTCCTACGCTGCAAGAAGCGGAGGATACCCTAAGAGGCCTGGCCCAGCACCGGGAGGAGGTCGCCAGGATGGAAGCCAGCTGGCGTGCCCTAAAACTAAACTTGGAGCGGCGCCAATCCCTCTTACCTGAAGTGTCTGTACCGGAAGGTGAGGCACCCGTTCTAGTAGAGGAGTCCGTGCGGGCATCCCAGCCCTTGCAATGTGATCCGGTTGACGTTGTCGCAGTGGAGGCACCCGTTCCTGCAAAAAACGCTGCACTGGCAGCACCCCAGATCCCGCTGTCTGCCCCCGTCGCTGAGACAGAATAAGCGACACCCGTCCTCATGGAGGAGGCCGCGCAGGCACCAGAGGTCTACCTGTCTGTACCGGAGCCCCGACTGTCATCTGTTCCAGAGCCGGCTGCTTCCTCGCAGGTGAGCGCCGCCAGGACTGGGGGGCGCCAGGAGAGCTGCCGCAAACCGGACATTGTAAGCTGGCATTTGATGGTGGAGACATGGAGCAGCTGGTGGAGGAGAATTACAACCCGCATCAGGAGGAAGAGTGGAGACGTTGGGAGCGGGAAGCAGAGCGACAAAGGGAGCAGCGAGAATCCCAAAGCTTCGGCAATGTCACATCGAGAAGGACCGGGCAGATAAGGACCGGATGAGAAAAGATAAAGGAACCCTGTGGGAGCCGCGGCGTAAGGGTGCAGTACGGAGCTTTAAATTGAAAGGTGGTTGGGGCTTCATCCAGGAGCCTGGACTTTATTTAGAAGTGTTTGTGACCCGGCGGGACGTGGAGACTCACCTCCCAGAAGGACACCCGGGGAGGGACCTGTTGCCAGGAGACTTGGTGACTTACACCCGACACTGGGGTTACAATGGATGGTACGCCCTAAATGTTACCAGGTGCGACCCCTACTCCCCAGAGTGTCAGGAACCTGTGAGACCCTCGGAGCCTTCAGCCTCCCACATCCAGGCCTCTGCACAAGTGCCCACCCCACGCCGTAAATCTCCCCAGCCTCCCTCAGTGGTCTCCTCAGCAGCCCCAGCTATGGACATGATAACTATAGCTGGCCCGTACCCGGCGCCTGTTAGGCCCCCTGGGGTTCGTTCAGTCCGGGACATAGGGCTCCAGACCCGGAGGGAGATGAAAGAGGTGGCCACACAGACACAGATAGCGGGTCACGACTTGACTGTACAGGCCACACGACGTCATCAGGTCCTGGTGGTCCTTGGTGTCTCGGATGTTTGGCAAGCATCAGAAGAGTACCAGGTGGTACCTGGAACACACCTGCCAAAGAATTATCAATAACCCGGACAGGGTCCCTGTATGTAAATAGTTAAATTGTTGATGTACCCGGACGGGTGAATGTTCATAAATTTTTTTTTTAATTTAATAAAAAACACAACACAGTTTTCATTACTTTTATTACAGTCTCATCCTGCGACGCCATCGATCTCCTGTAAAAAAATGAAAAAAAAAAACAGCAGTATACCACCTGTCCGACGCAGTCCATAGTAACGAGTGTCCCACGACGATCCAGCTCTGCTACATCAGAATGACAGGCAGAGCCTGTCATCCCGGCGCAGCACAACTGATTACCTGCTTCCCCGGTGGTGACGTCATCGGACCGGTTTACGGCCGGGATTACCCTGCAGTCACTGAAGTTATCGCGAAAAACTGCATGTGACCGCCAGGGAGAAGATAATGGCGGCCATCAAGCAGTCCAGGACGTGACCGCCGGAGATCTTCTGCCAGGTAAGTGCCGCTGACTCCTGACAGACCCGACCGACGGACACTCACAGTGACAGTGACAAATCCGATTCCGGTATCCGATATGACGAAAATATCGGTACTCGGAATCGAAAGCCCGATACAGCTAATATCGGCCGATACCCGATATTTGCAGTATCGTATCGCTCAACACTACTAGCGGGATGCTTCCGACCTTGAGCATCCTTTTGCTCCCTCACCAAGAAGGGAGCAAATCCCAAGTTGTGGTCTGAGGAGGTCTCCAAGGCGTTCTCTTCCATCAAGTCGCATTTTGCCAGTGCTCCCATATTACATCGCCCTGATGTTGATAAGCCATTTATTTAAGAGGTGGACGCCTCTTCTGTTGGTGCTGGAGCAGTCCTTTATCAAAAGGATGCTCAAGGTCGGAAGCATCCATGCTTCTTCTTTTCTAAGACCTTTACACCAGCAGAGAGGAATTATTCCATCGGGGACAGGGAATTGCTGGCTATGAAGTTGGCCTTCTCTGAGAGGAGACATCTTCTGGAGGGGGCTCGTTTTACCTTCCAAGTCTTCACCGACCACAAAAACTTGGTATATTTGCAAACGGCTCAGCGGCTAAATTCTCGCCAGGCCAGATGGTCCCTATTCTTCTCTCGGTTCCACTTCACCCTCCATTTTCTCTCCGGTGAGAAGAATGTTCGGACCGACGCTCTCTCTCGCTCCTTAGTGTCATTATCAGAGGAGGATGAGGAGCCTCGGCTTATTGTCCCCGAAGAGAGCCTGAGAACTGTAGCTCCGGTTTCGCTAGAGTCTGTGCCTCCGGGCAAGACTTTTATGCCCACTAATTTGCGAACGGAAGTTCTCTCTTGGGCACACTCGTCCAGGGTGGGTGGACACTTTGGGACAAAGAGGACAACTGAGTTATTGGCGAGGATATACTGGTGGCCACATATGGTCCGTGACGTTAGAGAGTATGTTCATGCGTGTGTCTCCTGCACTAGGATCAAGTCCCCTCGACAACGGCCAGCTGGGTTACTTTTCCTTTGCCGGTGGCAGACAGGCCCTGGGGCCTGGTCGGGATGGACTTTGTGGTGGGCTCATCGCTGCCTTTGAGCACAGTGAGGCCAGAGAAGGGGGGCCCTAGGAGGGGGGGTAATGTTAGGGGTCGATTTCCCTCTTCTGCACAAGGGGAATCTCGAGCCATCCTGGCTGTGGTCTCCCTTTCGTCTCTGGCCGCAGTGGACTCTGCTCAGCTTAGATGTCGGTCCTAGCGTCTCGCCCAGTCTAACAGTGTGCAGAGGATTACTGCTGCCTCTCCAGGCTCTGCTATTGTGGCCAGTACTGGTTAGCGGCGAGCAGACGTCTTTGGGACAAAGTCCTTATTTTCCCCTTCTGAGCATGCCCAGGGTGAGATCTCTCATTGGAGATCAGGGGTCACATGCTCAGGTACTGCTGCAGCTCCTATTGGTCCGCCAGAGAGGTCCTGTGACTACTGGTGTTCTGGAACAGTTTCATTGGTCCTTGGTTCTGGCAGGTCCTGTAGCTGTTACTATAAAAGGGTGCCATGCGCTAGTATCAATTGAATTATGTGCTTTATGCCAGTGTTATCATGCACGCATGTGGTTAGGGCTCGGCTGAAATAAGCCCCTAGAATACCGGCACCTCCGGTGAGGAGATTTGAGTGCAAGTGGTTAGGGCTTGGCTGAAATAAGCCCCTAAAATACTGGCTTAACCAGTGAGGAGATTGCTTGATTGCATTGCTGTCTGCATGATCATGGACTGCTATCTGCACAGCAGTTATCTGTGTATCCCTGTGGTGTTAACAGGACACAGTCTTTTTCTCAGCGGCTCTGTGACGCAACAGGGTTCGCTTTATAATGCTGGTTCAGCGCCCTAGCGTTTTACTTTGCGGCTCACTGAAGCTAAGTGAGTTCGCATTTATCGCCATATAGCGCTGTGGCATTCCCGTTAATGGCTCTGGGGATTAACAGAGTTCGCACTTACTGCCACAGCGCGCTACGGCGTTTATTTTAGCGACTCTGCGGGACAACAGAGTTCGCTACTTCCTCCATCTTACTAGCAGCGGGCTTCGCCTGCACGGTGGACCCCAGGCTGCGAACGCACCGCTCTACTATATCTATTAGGTGCGTTCCGCAGACCCTAACATCGCGTCACCCACGATATGGCTCTCCAACTGTTGGCAATCACCCAGGGTTCATCCATGGTCAGCCAGTTCGCCATCTAATTTCGGACTCTGGCCTCTGAGCTGGAGTGGCCAGATAAAGTCCATATACCAGTGTACTGGAGGGGACTGGCAGACCATGTGAAGGACGCCTTGTCCACCAGGGAGATTCCTGCCACACTGGAGGAGCTCATTACCATATTTACCCGCATCGACCTCCGTTTTAATGAGCGGAGGTTGGAGTGGGCCCAGTGTAGGCAGAGGTTCCGGCTGGCGCCCACCTGAGGCCGTGGATATTTCTCAAACGAGACCTAAGTCTCATGCCTCTCGAGTACTTGTGACTTGTAATGCTTGTCAACAAGTAGGGCATTATGCTAATAAATGTCCACAGCGGTCGGGAAACGACCGCGTCTAGTAACCATTGGAGGGGGTTCACTAGACACAGCGGTACACGCCTCCAAGTTGTCCTTTAGGGGGACAATCAATTTTGGCTCATCCACTTTAACAGTCACGCTTTGTGTGGACTCTGGAGCCGAAGGAAATTTCATGTCCTCTACCTTCGCTCTCCGCCACTCTGTATCTCTGGTGATGCTCGCCAAACCCGTGACTGTTCGACTAGTGAATGGGTCGACAATGCCTTCACCAATCACACATCAGACCATCCCTTTCACGTTGTCAATATCCCCTTCCCATCAGGAGATTATCTCACTTCTGGTCAATCCCGAGGGAATAGACGAGATTTTGTTGGGGATGCCCTTGCTCCGTTTCCACTCCCCACACATTGAGTGGATCTCTGGGAGGATATTGGGTTGGGGTGAGTCATGCAAAGGCAGATTTATGAGGGAAAGCATTCAGATGGCCACTACAGAGATACCCGCAGATCTTACTTCACTTCCTGAATACTATTGGTCGTATGCAGACGTATTCTCCAAAAAGGCTGCGGAAATCCTTCCACCTCACCGTCCCAATGACTGTCCTATTGACCTCTTGCCCAGAGCAGGACCTCCTCGGGGACAGGTCAATCACCTATCTCTCCCGGAGACAGAGGCTAAGTCTCAATATATTCAGGAGAACCTGGCAAGAGGATTCATTAGGAAGTCAGTGTCACCTGCAGGGGCGGGGTTCTTCTTCGTGCAAAAGAAGAATGGAGAATTACGTCCATGCATCGACTACAGGGGTCTTAATGCCATCAACGTCAAGAATAAATACCCGTTGCCCCTGATTTCAGAGCTATTTGATAGGCTACAGGGGGCAAGGGTATTTACGAAATTAGATCTGCGAGTTGCTTATAACCTGATTCGCATCCGTAAGGGGACGAATGGAAGATGGCTTTTAATACCAGGGAATATATGAATATCTAGTGATGCCCTTCGGGCTCTGTAATGCCTCAGCCGTCTTCCAAGACTTTGTTAATGACATCTTCTGGGATATGCTCTCCACCTCAGTCGTAGTCTATCTGGATGATATTCTCATCTTTTCCCCAGATATTGACTCCCACCGGAGAGATGTCTGCAGAGTCTTCGACCTCTTACGGGCAAATTCCCTCTACGCAAAGTTGGAGAAATGTGTGTTTGAGCAGGAGTCCTTACCCTTCCTGGGCTATATCTTCTCTGCCCAGGGATTGGCTATGGATCCTGCCAAACTACAGATGGTAATGGACTGGCATGAACCCCATTCTCTGAAGGCAGTGCAGCGCTTTATGGGGTTCATTAATTACTACCGCCAGTTTTTTCCTCACTTCTCAACTTTGGTAGCTCCCGTGGTAGCCCTCACCAAAAAGGGAGCAAATCCCAAATTGTGGTCTGAAGAGGTCTTCAAGGCCTTCACTTCTATTAAGTCCCATTTTGCTAGCGCTCCCATCCTACATCGTCCAGATGTTGATAAGCCATTTATATTGGAGGTGGATGCCTCGTCCGTTGGTGCTGGAGCAGTCCTCTTCCAAAAGGATGCTCAAGGTCGGAAGCACCCGTGCTTCTTTTTCTCCAAGACCTTCACACCAGCGGAGAGGAATTATTCTATCGGGGCCAGGGAGTTGCTAGCAATGAAGTTGGCTTTCTCATAGTGGAGACATCTGTTGGAGGGGGCTCGCTTTCCCTTCCAAGTCTTCACGGATCACAAAACTCTGGTATATTTACATACTGCCCAGCGACTAAATTCCTGTCAGGCCAGATGGTCCTTGTTTTTCTCCCGCTTTCATTTCACCCTCCATTTTCTGTCGGGAGAGAAGAACGTTCGGGCTGAGACTCTCTCTCGCTCCGTTGTGTCTTCATAGGAGGAGGAGTGGGAGCCACGGCTTATTGTCCCCTCTGAGAGCCTGAGAACTGTAGCTCTGGTGTCGCTAGAGTCTGTCCCTCCGGGCAAGACCTTTGTACCATCTAATATGCGACCGGAGGTTCTCTCTTGGGCCCATTCGTCCAGGGTGGGTGGACATTTTGGGAAAAAAAGGACATCTGAGCTACTTGCGAGGACATACTGGTGGCCGCATATATCCGGGACGTTGGAGACTATATTCAGGCATGTGTCTCCTGTGCCAAAAATAAGTACCCTCGTCAACGGCAAGCTGGGTTACTTTACCCATTGCTGGTGGCAGACAGACCTTGGGAAATGGTCGGGATGGACTTTGTGGTAGGCTTGCCCAAATCTCGTGGGTGCACCATCATATGGGTTATCACTGATCACTTCTCCAAAATGGTGCACTTGGTGCCGCTACCACAGTTACCTTCTGCCCGGGCCTTGGCGACACTGTTTATAAAACAAAATTGTCAGCGACCGGGGTCCCCAGTTTGCGTCTCGGTTCTGGAGAGAGCTTTGTCGCCTTCTCAGTGTTGAGTTAAATCTCTCTTCTGCTTATCATCCCAAGACGAATGGGTTGGTAGAGAGGGCCAACCCGACCTTGGTCACATATCTGCGACATTTTGTTTCAGCTAGACAGGATGACTGGGCATCATTGTTACCGTGGGCGGAGTTTGCAATAAACAACGCTGTGGCTGATTCCACTGGACAAACCCCCTTTCTCCTTAATTACGGTCAGCATCTGCAGGTTCCCGTACCTATGCCCGTGTCTTCCGCTGACTCCAGGGTGGCAGACTGGGCTATGGAGGCACGGGACATTTGGGACTGCACTCAGGATGCCATTCAGACCTCCAAGGAGAGAATGAGGTCATCCGCCGACGCACATCGGCGCCCCGCTCCGACTTTTGCCCCTGGCGACTTAGTGTGGCTCTCCGCCCATAACATCAGGCTGCGTGTAGAGTCCACTAAGTTCGCACCTTGCTCCTTGGGTCCCTTCAAGGTCCTTGAACAGGTCAATCCTGTGGTCTACTGGTGAGCCCTTCCGCAATGCCTGGGTATCACCGACACATTCCATGTCTCCCTCCTGAAACCCGTATACTTGTCCCGGTTTTCCGAGTCATCTGCCGGGACATCGGGTTCATCTACGGATGATTAAGAGGTGAATGCTATTCTGGGGTGCAAGGTGTATGTGGCAAAAAGTTTTATTTGGTGAATTGGAGGGGTTATGAGCCTGAGGATAGGTCATGGGAGCCTGCTGAGCGTATTCAGGCTCCGCAGATCATAGCTGCCTTTGAGCGCAGCGAGGCCCAAAGAAGGGGGGGCCCTAGGAGTGGGGGTTATTTTAGGGTTCGGGTTCCCGCTGCTGCACAAGGGGAGTCTCGAACTAGTCCCGTTGCGGTCCCCATCCATCTCCGTCCACAGTGGAACCTGATCAGCAGAGACGTCGGTCCCAGCTTCTTGCCCATTCCTATACTGTGCAAAGACATGCTGCTGCCCCTCCTTGATCATCTATTATAGCCAGTGCTGTAGCAGACGTCTTTCAGACGAAGTCCTGCGTTTCCCCTTTTGAGCATGCCCAGGGTAAGATCTCTCATTGGAGATCAGGGGTCACATGTTTAGGCAGTGCAGCAGCTCCTATTGGTCCTCCAGGAAGGTCCTGAAACTACATGTGTTTTGGAACAGTTTCTCATTGGTCCTTAGTTCTGGCAAGTCCTGTAGCTGTTACTATAAAAGGGTGGCATGGCTGGGCCGCCATGCACTAGTATCAATTGCATTATGTGCTTTGCGCCAGTGTGATCATGTACTCATGTGGTTAGGGCTCGGCTGAAGTAATCCCCTAGAATACCGGCTTCTCCGGTGAGGAGATTTGGATGCACATGGTTAGGGCTTGGCTGAAATAAGCCCCTCGAATACCGGCTTCTCCGGTGAGGAGATTGCTTGATTGCGTTGCTGTCTGCATGATCTGCACGGACTGCTATCCACACAGCAGTTATCTGTGTATCCCTGTGAGTCTCACAGGACACAGTCTTTTTCTCAGCTGCTCTGTGACGCAACAGGGTTCGCTTTATAACGCTGGTTCAGCGCCCTAGCGTTTTACTTTGCGGCTCACTGAAGTTAAGTGAGTTCGCACTTACCGCCATATAGCGCTGTGGTATTCCCGTTAGCGGCTCAGGGGATTAACAGAGTTCGCACTAACTGCCACAGCGCGCTACGGCATTTATTTTAGCGACTCTGCGGGATAACAGAGTTCGCTACTTTCGCCATCTTACTAGCAGCGGGCTTCGTCTGCACGGTGGACCCAGGGCTGCGAACGCACCTCTCTACAATATCTATTAGGTGCGTTCCGCAGACCCTATCAGCCTGTGAGCGTCAAACTCTGCCTCAAGAAATATATACAGAGATTTAGAATGTTTTTATATACTATATATACCTGGTATCTGCTGATACAGTACCCCTTTTCCTATTATATTTTTGTGAAATCCAGACTGAGCCTGTGAGCATCAGAGTCTGCCTCCTGTAAAATATATCGAGATTTAGAATATTTTCACTATACTATATATACCTTGTATCTGGTGAAACACTATCTTTTCTAGCTTTTTATAGTATTGTGTAATATATACTGAGCCTGAGAGCGTCATTGTCTGACTCCTGAAATATATACGGAGATTTAGTACATTTTGACTATACTGTGTATACCTGGTATTTGCAGATACAGTACCCCTTTTCTTATTATAATATTCTTGTGTAATCCATACTGAGCCTGTGAGCGTCTGTCTGGTACTCCGTAAATATATATGGAGATTTACAATGACCCCTACACTGTATCCAGCTGTAAGTTTCTGATACAATACCCTTTTTGCCATAAAGTCCTCCTCCACCCACCACTCTAAGTGCTTCATTGACACCTGGAACATTGGCCCACATGTGTGATTATTTCTTGTAGATCTTTTTATATTCTGGTTAGTGTTGAGCGATACTGCTCGATATCTAAAAATATCGTATCGGAATGGTATCGCCGATATCACTAAATATCGTCGATATCCGATTCCGATTCCGGAAGTCCCATGTAAGTCTATGGGAAGAAAATATCGCAACAAAAAAAAACCCTTTTTTTCGTTGTAAACACAAAATATACACACATAGAATACATATATATATATATATATATATATATATATATATATACATGTCATTGTGACATATATATATATACATATATTTATAGTTTATACACTTCTACATAGTAAAATAGACTCTGATTCAATTGCCGGGTAAAGCCGTGACATACCCCATAGAAGTCGACGGGCTCGGTGCCGAGTACCCCCAAAACCTCTGGCTCTGTGCGACTCAACTTGGGCGTCACAAACAGGATTCTGTAGCTCGCTATAAGCGAGTCCTGTGTGCCTGAATTGAACTGGTTTTGTGCTTGAGAATTGCTAAAATCATCAGAGAATGTATTTGCCATTTTTCCGCCATATCTGCGTCACGACGAGGCACTGGTGAAGAAGAAGGACGTGCTCTTCGTGGGTGTACACTCACTCAGTGGCGCAAAAACGATGGCCGACCACTCTAAATGGTACTGCAATGTAAGATCGTGCCCCACAGCTCTTCAGTTCCGCCTCCTCATCCTCCTCAGTGTGCGGAAACTAACATGAAGGTCCCGCCTCCCTACAAAAGAGGGGCCCTCTCCAGATGCTAATGACACATGTGACTTGGCAGAGATGGCTAATGGACACGAGCAGAAGTGTGAAGGGATGGAGCAGTCAGAGCTCTCCCCCACGGAAGCGACCCGATCGCCACGGAACCACCGTTGGGCACCCAGCCTGGAAACCCTCCTACGCGGAGGAAGCGGAGGATACCCTAAGAGGCCTGGCCCGGCACCGGGAGGAGGTCGCCAGGATGGAAGCCAGCTGGCGTGCCCTAAAACTAAACTTGGAGCGGCGCCAATCCCTCTTACCTGAAGTGTCTGTACCGGAAGGTGAGGCACCCGTTCTAGTAGAGGAGTCCGTGCGGGCATCCCAGCCCTTGCAATGTGATCCGGTTGACGTTGTCGCAGTGGAGGCACCCGTTCCTGCAAAAAACGCTGCACCGGCAGCACCCCAGATCCCGCTGTCTGCCCCCGTCGCTGAGACAGAAGAAGCGACACCCGTCCTCATGGAGGAGGCCGCGCAGGCACCAGAGGTCTACCTGTCTGTACCGGAGCCCCGACTGTCATCTGTTCCAGAGCCGGCTGCTTCCTCCGCAGGTGAGCGCCGCCAGGACTGGGGGGCGCGAGGAGAGCTGCCGCAAACCAGACATCCTAAGCTGCAGTTTGATTTTGGAGACATGGAGATGCTGGTGGAGGAGAATTACAACCGGCGTCAGGAGGAAGAGTGGAGACGTTGGGAGCGGGAAGCAGAGTGACAAAGGGAGCAGCGACAATCCCAAAAGCTTCGGCAATGTAACCTGGAGAAGGACCGGGCAGATAAGGACCGGATGAGAAAAGATAAAGGAACCCTGAGGGAGCCGCGGCGTAAGGGTGCAGTACGGAGCTTTAAATTGAAAGGTGGTTGGGGCTTCATCCAGGAGCCTGGACTTTATTTAGAAGTTTTTGTGACCCGGCGGGACGTGGAGACTCACCTCCCAGAAGGACACCCGGGGAGGGACCTGTTGCCAGGAGACTTGGTGACTTACACCCGACACTGGGGTTACAATGGATGGTACGCCCTAAATTTTACCAGGTGCGACCCCTACTCCCCAGAGTGTCAGGAACCTGTGAGACCCTCGGAGCCTTCAGCCTCCCACATCCAGGCCTCTGCACAAGTGCCCACCCCACGCCGTAAATCTCCCCAGCCTCCCTCAGTGGTCTCCTCAGCAGCCCCAGCTATGGACATGATAACTATAGCTGGCCCATACCCGGCGCCTGTTAGGCCCCCTGGGGTTCGTTCAGTCTGGGACATAGGGCTCCAGACCCGGAGGGAGATGAAAGAGGTGGCCACACAGACACAGATAGCGTGTCACGACTTGACTGTACAGGCCACACGACGTCATCAGGTCCTGGTGGTCCTTGGTGTCTCGGATGTTTGGCAAGCATCAGAAGAGTACCAGGTGGTACCTGGAACACCCCTGCCAAAGAATTATCAATAACCCGGACAGGGTCCCTGTATGTAAATAGTTAAATTGTTGATGTACCCGGACGGGTGAATGTTCATAAAAAAGTTTTTTAATTTAATAAAAAAAAAAAACCACAGTTTTCATTACTTTTATTACAGTCTCATCCTGCGACGCCATCGATCTCCTGTAAAAAAATGAAAAAAAAAACCAGCTGTATACAACCTGTCCGACGCAGTCCATAGTAACGAGTGTCCCACGACGATCCAGCTCTGCTACATCAGAATGACAGGCAGAGCCTGTCATCCCGGCGCAGCACAGCTGATTACCTGCTTCCCCTGCGGTGACGTCATCGGACTGGTTTACGGCCGGGATTACCCTGCAGTCACTGCAGTTATCGCGAAAAACTGCATGTGACCGCCAGGGAGAAGATAATGGCGGCCATCAAGCAGTCCAGGACGTGACCGCCGGAGATCTTCTGCCAGGTAAGTGCCGCTGACTCCTGACAGACCCGACCGACGGACACTCACAGTGACAGTGACAAATCCGATTCCGGTATCCGATATGACGAAAATATCGGTACTCGGAATCGAAAGCCCGATACAGCTAATATCGGCCGATACCCGATATTTGCAGTATCGTATCGCTCAACACTAATTCTGGTATAATCCATACTGAGCTTTTGAGCATCAGTCTGCCTCCTGAAATATATACGAAGATTTATAATATTTTTACTATACTATATATACCTTGTATCTGGTGAAACAGTACCCTTTTTCAGCTTTTTATATTATTGTGTAATACATACTGAGCCTGAGAGCATAAGAGTGTGCCTCCTGAAAGATATACTGAGATTTAGAATATTTTCACTATTCTATATATACCTGGTATCTGCTCATACAGTAACCTGTTATGTTTCGGCAACTGAGGAGAAATAGCAAAAAATAGCAAAAGCGGTAATACACCAGAGAGGCTGGAACCTGTAGGATTACAGTAACCTGAACTAACCACACAACTAGAGGTAGCTGTGGAGCGTTCCTATTGTGATCCTAGACGCCTCGTCACAGCCTGAGAGATAACTACACCAAAAGGCAGAGAGATGAAAGCTATCTGCCCCGGAGCAGATCCCCAAAGAAAATAGGAAGCCCCCAAACATGAAATGGAGGTTAGACAAGAAGAAAGCAGGGACACAGACAGAAAATAGAATGAGCAAACACTGGGGCCCAATCAGTCTAGACAGAAAAGTACAGGAAAGAATTCTGACGACAATCCAACAAAACCCTAACAAAAATACCAACACTTCTGATTGCCAAAAAAACCTGAGATCACACGATCTCATCCACCTAAATCAGATCTCTGGTGTAACAATGCGATATTCAGTAAATAAAAAGTAACAAAAGAGCAAAGCAAAAGTGCAGACACAAATGGAGCACAATTGCTGCGCCAGACCCCCAAAAGGGGAAAGGCTGCAGTCCACTGCAAGCAGCAAACCGGCAGATAAAATCAAACAGAGGGAAAAAAAACAGCAAACACTTATCTGAAGGAGAGCAGGAAACTAGCAGTGCTTCAAGCAAGACCAAAAGAAACAATTGATAACCGACAAGGCTGCTGGGAACTCAGGCCACCTACATCCCACCATTCAGCGCCAGCTGAAGGCCACTCAGCAATCAGTTCACTACCCTCAGAAATCACCTGAGGGAGCCCCAGCTCAGAAGCCTCCTCCAGCATATTCACAACAGTACCCCCCTTGAGGAGGGGTCATCGAACCCTGACCTGCGCAACCAGGATGATCAGGATGGGCTCGATGATAGGCACGGACAAGTCTCTCAGCCTGAATGTCCGAAGCAAACACCCAAGAATTGTCCTCCTGACCATAACCTCTCCACTTAACCAAATACTGGAGTTTCCGTCTAGCAAAACGAGAATTCAATATCTTCTCAACCACATACTCCAAATTGCCCTCAACCAAAACATGGTCGGGAGGTGCAGCCATAGGAACCACTGGTTTGACAAACCTCTTCAATAAGGACTTGTGGAACACGTTATGGATCTTAAATGTCTATGGAAGAAGCAAACGGAAGGAAACCGGATTAATAATTTCCATGATCTTATAAGGTCCAATGAAACTTGGCTTAAATTTCGGAGATGCAACCTTCATAGGGATATTCCTTGAGCACAACCAAACCAAGTCCCCCACTTTAAAACGAGGACCATCAGTCCTATGCCGGTTGGCAAACAGCTGGGCCTTCTCCTGAGAGAGTGACAACCTCTCCACCACCTGGTCCCAAATCTGCTGCATACGCTGCACAGTAGAGTCAACCCCCGGACAGACAGAAGCCTCCGCCTGTCCTGAAGAAAATCGAGGGTGAAACCCGGAATTGCAGAAAAATGGAGACATCAAGGTGGCAGAGCTAGCTCTATTATTAAGAGCAAACTCAGCCAAAGGCAAAAAAGAGACCCAGTCATCTTGATCAGCAGACACAAAACATCTCAAATAAGTCTCCAAGGTCTGGTTTGTTCTCTTGGTTTGTCCATTGGTCTGAGGGTAAAATGCAGAGGAGAAAGACAACTGAACACCAAGTTTAGAACAAAATGTCCTCCAAAATCTGGAAACAAACTGGACTCCTCTGTCAGACACATTGTTCTCCGGAATGCCATGTAACCGAACCACATGCTGATAGAACAAAGGCACCAACTCGGAGGAGGAAGGCAACTTAGGTAATGGCACAAGATGTATCATCTTGGAAAATCTATCACAGATTACCCAGATAATGGTCATTCTCAGAGAGACAGGAAGCTCAGAAATAAAATCCATAGAAATATGGGTCCATGGCCTCTTGGGTACAGGTCATGGCATTAACAAACCACTAGAACGAGAGCAAGGCTTGGAACGAGAGCAAGTACTACAAGACTGCACAAAGTCCCTAACGTCACGAGACAAAGTAGGCCACAAAAAGGAGCGACTCACCAAGTCTCTGGTACCAAAAATCCCGGGATGACCAACCAACGCGGAACAATGAATCTCAGACATCACATTCTTTTTCCACTGGTCTGGAACAAACAATTTCCCAACAGGGCAGCACTCAGGTTTATCCTCCTGACGCCCTTCCGGAGCCAGTCTCAAATTGGGCTAAATGGCAGAAAGAACCACATCCTCTTTCAAAATAACAGCAGGATCAGATAACTCAGGAGAATCTGCAAAGAAACTCCACGAGAGGGCATCCGCCTTGACATTCTTAATGCCAGGAAGAAATGAAACCACAAAATTAAAATGTGTGAAAAACAAGGCCCACCTGGCCTGTCTAGGATTAAGTCGCTTGGCTGATTCGAAATAAACCAGGTTCTTATGGTCCGTGAGAACCACTACCTGATGTTTGGCTCCTTCCAGCCAATGTCTTCACTCTTCAATGGCCCACTTCATGGCCAATAACTCCCGATTACTCACGTCATAATTACATTCAGTTGGAGAAAATTTTCTAGAGAAAAAGGCACAAGGGTTACTCTTAGAGGTCTCTGGATCCCTTTGGCACAAAACGGAAACTGCCCCAATATCAGAGGCATCAACCTCCACCTGAAACGGCTGAGAAACATCAGGCTGCTGTAGAACAGGAGCAGAAATGAATCTCTGCTTAAGTTCCTGAAATGCAGAAACTGACTCAGGAGGCCAATTCACTACATCAGAACCCTTTTTGGTCAAATCAGTCAATGGTTTATTAATACCAGAGAAATTACCAATAAATTTAGGATAAAAATTGGCAAAACCCAAAAATCTCTTAAGAGCCTTCAATGAAGTAGGTTAAACTGTTGTGAATGTTTTGATAATGAAATCTGAGCAGAAGCTCTCTCTGGTGGTTACAAACAGTACTGAACCATTCAATGAGCATTGGCAATCAGGATTTCACAGACTGGCTTGATATAAGGGAGGTTCCCTCCCATCATGGTTGCCGGTGATCAATTGTTCTTGTCTCAACTGTGGTTCCTGGTTCACTTGGAAGCTTGCTGAGTCTTGCCTCTTCTTCTGCTTTCAGATAAGATATTTTCTGTTTTTGTTTTTGTGCTTACCATTTGCATATTTCTCTGCATTTCTGTGAGGTTAGCCAGGTTCCCCCCCAGGGGGCTTGGGCTCCTCTCAGTTCCGCTGGAGCCATTGTTATTTGTTCATTTGCCTTTTCCAGTTTTTTCAGTGTCTGCGGCTTAGTTTTGTTACACCAGAGAACTGATTTAGGTGGTAGAGGTCGTGTGATCTCAGGTGTTTTTGCAATCAATAGCGTTAGCATTTTTTAATGTTTTTTTGGATTGCAGTGAGTATCCTTTCTATCCTTTTCTGTCTAGGCAGATTGGGCCTCAGCGTTTGCTCATACTATTTTCTGTCTGTGTCTGTATTTCCTCTTGAAACAAACGGAGCACAATTGCATCGCCAGACCCCCAAAAAGGGACAGGCTGCAGTCCACTGCAAGCAGCAAAACGGCAGATAAAATCAAACAGAGGGAAAAAAAACAGCAAACACTTATCTGAAGGAGAGCAGGAAACTAGCAGTGCTTCAAGCAAGACCAGAAGAAACAATTGATAACCGACAATGCTGCTGGGAACTCAGGCCACCTACATCCCACCATTCAGCGCCAGCTGAAGGCCACTCAGCAATCAGTTCACTACCCTCAGAAATCACCTGAGGGTGCCCCAGCTCAGAAGCCTCCTCCAGCATATTCACAACAGTACCCTCCCATGAGGAGGGGTCATTGAACCCTCACCTGCGCAACCAGGATGATCAGGATGGGCTCGATGATAGGCACGGATAAGTCTCCCAGTCTGAATGTCCGAAGCAAACACCCAAGAATTGTCCTCCTGACCATAACCTCTCCAGTTAACTAAATACTGGAGTTTCCGTCTAGCAAAACGAGAATCCAATATCTTCTCAACCAAATACTCCAAATTATCCTCAACCAAAACATGGTCAGGAGGTGCAGCCATAGGAACCACTGGTTCGACAAACCTCTTCAATAAGGACATGTGGAACACGTTATGGATCTTAAATGTCCCTGGAAGAAGCAAACGGAAGGAAACCGGATTAATAATTTCCATGATCTTATAAGGTCCAATGAAACTTGGCTTAAATTTTGGAGATGCAACCTTCATAGGGATATTCCTTGAGCACAACCAAACCAAGTCCCCCACTTTAAAACGAGGACCATCAGTCCTATGCCGGTTGGCAAACAGCTGGGCCTTCTCCTGAGAGAGAGACAACCTTTCCACCACCTGGTCCCAAATCTGCTGCATACTCTGCACAGTAGAGTCAACTCCCGGACAGACAGAAGCCTCCGCCTGTCCTGAAGAAAATCGAGGGTGAAACCCGGAATTGCAGAAAAATGGAGACATCAAGGTGGCAGAGCTAGCCAAACTCAGCCAAAGGCAAAAAAGAGACCCAGTCATCTTGATCAGCAGACACAAAACATCTCAAATAAGTCTCCAAGGTCTTGTTTGTTCTCTCGGTTTGTCCATTGGTCTGAGGGTGAAATGCAGAGGAGAAAGACAGCTGAACACCAAGTTTAGAACAAAATGTCCTCCAAAATCTGGAAACAAACTGGACTCCTCTGTCAGACACATTGTTCTCCGGAATGCCATGTTGCCGAACCACATGCTGATAGAACAAAGGCACCATCTCGGAGGAGGAAGGCAACTTAGGTAATGGCACAAGATGTATCATCTTGGAAAATCTATCACAGATTACACAGATAACGGTCATTCTCTGAGAGACAGGAAGCTCAGAAATAAAATTCCTAGAAATATGGGTCCATGGCCTCTTGGGTACAGGTCATGGCATTAACAAACCACTAGAACGAGAGCAAGGCTCGGAAGGAGAGCTAGTCCTACAGGACTGCACAAAGTCCCTGACGTCACGAGACAAAGTAGGCCACAAAAAGGAGCGACTCACCAAGTCTCTGGTACCAAAAATCCCGGGATGACCAACCAACGCGGAACAATGAATCTCAGACATCACATTATATTTCCACTGGTCTGGAACAAACAACTTCCCAACAGGGCAGCACTCAGGTTTATCCTAATGACGCCCTTCCAGAGCCAGTCTCAAATTGGGCGAAATGGCAGAAAGAACCACATCCTCTTTCAAAATAACAGCAGGATCAGATAACTCAGGAGAATCTGCAAAGAAACTCCTTGAGAGGGCATCCGCCTTGACATTCTTAGTGCCAGGAAGAAAAGAAACCACAAAATTAAAATGTGTGAAAAACAAGGCCCACCTGGCCTGTCTAGGATTAAGTCGCTTGGCTGATTCGAAATAAACCAGGTTCTTATGGTCCGTGAGGACAACCACCTGATGTTTGGCTCCTTCCAGCCAATGTCTCCACTCTTCAATGGCCCACTTCATGGCCAATAACTCCCGATTACTCACGTCATAATTACATTCAGTTGGAGAAAATTTTCTAGAGAAAAAGGCACAAGGGTTACTCTTAGAGGTCTCTGGATCCCTTTGGCACATAACGGCACCTGCCCCAATCTCAGAGGCATCAACCTCCACCTGAAACAGCAGAGAAACATCAGGCTGCTGTAGAACAGGAGCAGAAATGAATCTCTGCTTAAGTTCCTGAAATGCAGAAACTGCCTCAGGAGGCCAATTCACTACATCGGAACCCTTTTTGGTCAAATCAGTCAATGGTTTAACAATAACAGAGAAATTACCAATAAATTTACGATAAAAATTGGCAAAACCAAAAAATCTCTTAAAAGACTTCAATGAAGTAGGTTAAACTGTTGTGAATGTTTTGGAAATAAATTCTGAGCAGATGCTCCCTCTGGTGGTTACAAACAGTACTGAATCATTCAATGAGGATTGGCAATCAGGATTCACAGACTGGCTTGATATAAGGGAGGTTCCCTCCCATCATGGTTGCCGGTGATCAATTGTTCTTGTCTCAACTGTGGTTCCTGGTTCACTTGGAAGCTTGCTGAGTCTTGCCTCTTCTTCTGCTTTCAGATAAGATATTTTCTGTTTTTGTTTTTGTGCTTACCATTTGCATATTTCTCTGCATTTCTGTGAGGTTAGCCAGGTTCCCCCCCGGAGGGCTTGGGCTCCTCTCAGTTCCGCTGGAGCCATTGTTATTTGTTCATTTGCCTTTTCCAGTTTTTTCAGTGTCTGCGGCTTAGTTTTGTTACACCAGAGAACTGATTTAGGTGGTAGAGGTCGTGTGATCTCAGGTGTTTTTGCAATCAATAGCGTTGGCATTTTTTAGGGTTTTTTTTTGGATTGCAGTGAGTATCCTTTCTATCCTTTTCTGTCTAGGCAGATTGGGCCCCAGCGTTTGCTCATACTATTTTCTGTCTGTTTCTTTATTTCCTCTTGTCTACCACCATTACATGTTTGGGGGCTTCCTATGTTCTTTAGGGATCTGCTCCGGGCAGATAGCTTTCCTCTTTCTATCTTTAGGTGTAGTTAATCTCTCAGGCTGTGACGAGGCGTCTAGGACCAACGTAGGAACGCTCCACGGCTGCCTTTAGTTATGGTGGTTAGTCAGGGTACTGCAATCCAATAGATTCCAACCTCTCTGGTGTATTGCCGTTATTGCCTGCTCTCCTCAGCTACCAAAACATAACATTGAACCCAATCACAGATGTCCTGAACTTTGACCGGGTCCATTTCAATAACAGATGGAGACAAAATGAATCCCAGAAATGAGACTTTCTGTACGCCAAAAAGACACTTTGATCCCTTCACATACAGTGCATTCTCTCTCAAAATCTGGAACACAGTCCGAACATGTTTCACATGAGAGTCCCAGTCATTGGAAAAAATCAAGATATCATCCAAATAAACAATCAGAAATTTATCCACAAAATACCTGAAAATTTCATTCATAAAGGATTGGAAGACTGAAGGGGCATTAGTAAGCCCAAAAGGCATCACTAGGAACTCAAAATGCCCCTCTGTTAACTCTGTTATCCCGCAGAGTTGCTAAAATAAACGCCGTAGCGCGCTGTAGCAGTAAGTGCAAACTCTGTTAATCCCCAGAGCCGCTAACGGGAATGCCACAGCGCTATATGGCGATAGGTGCGAACTCACGTAGCTTCAGTGAGCTGCAAACTAAAGCGCTAGGGCGCTGAACCAGCATTATAAAGCGAACCCTGTTGCGTCACAGAGCCGCTGAGAAAAAGATTGTGTCCTGTTAACACCACAGGGATACACAGTTAACTGCTGTGCGGATAGCAGTCCGTGATCATGCAGACAGCAACGCAATCAAGCAATCTCCTCACCGGAGAAGCCGGTATTCTAGGGGCTTATTTCAGCCAAGCCCTAACCACTTGCACTCAAATCTCCTCACCGGAGGTGCCGATATTCTAGGGGCTTATTTCAGCCGAGTCCTAACCACATGCGTGCATGATCACACTGGCGCAAAGCACATAATGCAATTGATACTAGCGCATGGTGGCCCAGCCATGCCACTCTTTTATAGTAACAGCTACAGGACCTGCCAGAAACAAGGACCAATGAAACTGTTCCAGAACACCAGTAGTCACAGGACCTTCCTTGCAGACCAATAGGAGCTGCTGCATTACCTGATCATGTGACACCTGATTTCCAATGAGAGATCTCACCCTGGGCATGCTCAGAAGGGGAAAACAAGGACTTTGTCCTAAAGACGTCTGCTCGCCGCTAACCAGTACTGGCCACAATAGCAGAGCCTGGAGAGGCAGCAGTAATCCTCTGCACACTTTTAGACTGGGTGAGACGCTGGGACCGACGTCTAAGCTGAGCAGAGTCCACTGCGGCCGGAGATGAATGGGAGACCGCAGACGGAATGGCTCGAGATTCCCCTTGTGCAGAAGCGGGAACTCGAACCCTAACATTACACCCCTTTCCTGGGCCTCGCTACGCTCAAAGGCAGCGATGAGCTGTGGAGCATGAACATACTAAGCAGGCTCCCAGGACTTATCCTTAGGCCCATAACCCCTCCAATCTCCCCAAAAAATTTTTTTGAACCGTATCACCTTGCACCCTACAATGGCGTTCACCTCGTAGTCGTCTGAAGACGAACCCGACATCCCGGCAGATGACTCAGGCAACCAGGAGATGACCACGGGTTTTAGGAGGGACACATGGAAAGTGTCGAAGATACCAAGGCGAGGCGGAAAGGCCAAACGGTAAACCACAGGGTTCACTTGCTCGAGAACCTTGAAGGGACCCAAATAGCGGGGTGCTAACTTAGTGGATTCCACCCGTAGCCTGATGTTTTGGGCGGAGAGCCCCCATAGGTCGCCAGGAGCAAATTTCGGAGCGGGAAGCCGATGGGCATCGGCAGAAGACCTCGTCATTTCCTTGGAAGCCTGAATGGCATCCTGGGGGCAGTCCCATATGTCCCCTGCCTCCACAGCCCAGTCTGCCGCCCTGGAGTCGGCGGAAGCCACGGGCATGGGCACCGGTACCCGCGGATGCTGGCCATAATTTCAGAGGAATGGGGTCTGTTCAGTGGAGTCAGCCACAGCATTGCTAAGCGCGAACTCCGCCAACGGGAGCAAGGATGCCCAGTCATCCTGCCTGGTCGAGACAAAATGTAGCAAGTAGGTGACCAAGGTCTGGTTGGCCCTCTCTACCAACCCATTCGTCTCGGGATGATATGCAGAGGAGAGGTTCAACTCAATGCAGAGTAGATGACACAACTCTCTCCAGAACCGAGATGCAACTTGGGGACCTCGATCGCTGACAATCTTGTCTGGCATACTGTGTAGACAGAGGATGTGTCTAATAAATAATGCTGCAAAGGCCCGTGCAGAAGGTAACCATGGTAGCGGCACTAAGTGCACTATTTTGGAGAAGTGGTCGGGGATCAACCAAATGATAGTGCAACCCCGAGACTTGGGTAAACCCACCACAAAGTCCATCCCGACCATCTCCCAGGGCCTGTCTGCCACCGGCAAAGAAAAAAGTATCCCAGCTGGCTGTTGTCGAGGGACTTGTTCCTGGCGCAGTGAGACACACGCCTGAGCATACTCCCTGACGTCACGGACCATATGTGGCCACCAGTATGTCCTTGCCAATAACTCAGTTGTCCTCTTTGCCCCAAAGTGTCCACCCACCCTGGACGAGTGTGCCAAAGAGAGTACCTCCGGTCGCAAATTAGTGGGCACAAAAGTGTTGCCCGGAGGCATAGACTCTAGCAAAACCGGGGCTACAGTTCTCAGGCTCTCTTCGTGGACAATAAGCCGATGCTTCTCATCCTCCTCCTCTGATGATACTAAGGAGTGAGAGAGAGCGTCGGCCCGAACATTCTTCTCAACGGAGAGAAAATGGAGGAGAAGTGAAACCGAGAGAAGAATAGGGACCATCTGGCCCGGCGAGAATTTAGCCGCTGAGCCGTTTGCAAATAAACCAAGTTTTTGTGGTCGTTGAAGACTTGGAAGGGAAAATGAGCACCCTCCAGAAGATGTCTCTGCTCAGAGAAGGCCAACTTCATAGCCAGCAACTCCCTGTCCCCGATGGAATAATTCCTCTCTGCTGGTGTAAATGTCTTAGAAAAGAAGAAGCAGGGATGCTTACGACCTTGAGCATCCTTTGGATAAAGGACTGCTCCAGCACCAACAGAAGAGGCGTCCACCTCTAAAATAAACGGCTTATCAACATCAGGGCGATGTAATATGGGAGCACTGGCAAAATGCGACTTGATGGAAGAGAACGCCTTGGAGACCTCCTCAGACCACAACTTTGGATTTGCTCCCTTCTTGGTGAGAGCTACCAAAGGAGCTACCAAAGTCGAGAAATGGGGAATGAACTGGCGATATTAATTAATGAACCCAATAAAGCGCTGCACCGCTTTAAGAGAATGGGGTTCTTGCCAGTCCATTACAGTCTGTAGTTTGGCAGGATCCATAGCCAATCCCTGGGCAGAGATGATATAGCCCAGGAAAGGTAAGGACTCCTGCTCAAACACACATTTCTGCAGCTTGGCATAGAGGGAGTTTGCCCTTAAGAGATCGAAGAGTTTTGTTGACATCCCTCCGGTGAGAGTCTGCATCTGGTGAAAAGATGAGAATATCATCCAGATAGACTACCACAGAGGTGGAGAGCATATCCCGGAAGATATCATTGACAAAGTCTTGGAAAATAACGGGAGCATTACAGAGGCCGAAGGGCATCACCAGGTATTCATAATGCCCATCCCTGGTATTAAAAGCTGTCTTCCACTCGTCCCCCTCACGGATGCGAATTAGGTTATAGACACCACGTAGATCAAGCTTGGTAAATACTCTTGCTCCTCGGAGCCTATCAAAGAGCTCAGAGATTAGGGGCAATGGGTACTTATTCTTGATGGTGATGGCGTTAAGACCCCTGTAGTCAATACATGGACGTAATTCTCCGTTCTTCTTTTACACAAAGAAGAACCCCGCCGATGCTGGTGACACCGACTTCCTAATGAACCCTCTTGCCAGATTCTCCTGAATATACTGGGACATGGCCTTCGTCTCAGGAAGCGTGAGGGGTAGACTCTAACCCCGAGGAGGTTCTGCTCCAGGCAAAAGATCAATTCGACAGTCATATGGGGGGATGAGGTGGAAGAGTCTCCGCCGCCTTCTTGGAGAAAACGTCTGCATATGACCAATAACACTGAGGAAGAGAAGTGAGATCTATGGGTAACTCTGTGGTGGTGACCTGAACGCACTCCCTGACACACCTGCCTCTACATGAATCACCCCAACCCAGTATCCTCCCAGAGGACCACTCAATATGGGGAGAGTGGTAACGGAGCCAAGGTACTCCCAGCAACACCTCGACTGTTCCCTCGGGCAGGACAAGAAAAGAAATACTCTCCTGATGGGAAGGGGACATAGATAAAGTGAGAGGGATAATCTGGTGGGTGATTTGTGAGGGCAGAGTCGATCCATTCACTACTCGCACAGTCACCGGTTTGGCGAGCATCACCAGAGGTATAGTGTGGTGGAGAGCAAATGCAGAGGACATGAAATTCCCCTCGGCTCCAGAATCCACACAGAGCTCGGCGGTGAGCGTGGATGGTTCTACAGTAATTGTCCCCTTAAAGGACAACTTAGTGGAAAATGCCGCAGTGTCTAGTGCACCTCCTCCCAAGGTCACTAGACGCGACTGTTTTCCCGACCGCTGTGGACATTTGTTGGCATAATGTCCTAACTGCTGGCAGATGTTACAGACCATGGGTACTCGAGCCGCCAGGGACTTAGGTCCTGCTCGAGAAACCTCCATGGCCTCATGGGAGTCGGGCGCCTGGCTGGAAGATTCTAGAGGTCTGGCGAAGGTGGGAACCAGCCGAAACCTCTGCCTACACTGGGACCGCTCCAACCTCCGCTCGTGAAAACGGAGGTCGATGCGGGATAGAAATGGCGATAAGCTTCTCCAGTGTGGCGGGAATCTCCCTGGTAGCTAAGGCGTCTTTCACATGGCCCGCTAGTCCTCTCCAAAACACGGGAATGAGGACTTTATCCGGCCAGTCCAACTCCGAGGACAGAGTCCGAAATTGGACAGCAAAACAGCTGACCAAGGACGAACCTTGTGAACTTGCCAGAAGTTGGAGAGCCGCATCGTGGGTAACCTGAGTTACTAGAAAGACCTATTTTAGAGCCTCCAGAAAACAAGGAGCACTCCACACCACACAGTCATCACGCTCCCACAGCGGGGTGGCCCACTCCAATGCTCTGCCCGACAGAAGAGATATTACAAAGCCCACTTGTGCCCGATCCGTGGGGAAACGTACAGCCAGAAGCTCGAGTTGTATTGAGCACTGACTCACGAATCACCGACATTGCTTGTTGTCACCAGCAAACTTGTCTGGAAGTGGGAGGTGGGATATTGTGGGGGCAGAGGTGGCAGTGGACACACTGGCTGCAGCCACGCTAGCAGCCTGAACAGCGACTGCGGTAACATCCACAGCTGAGGTAGTGCGCTCAAGAGCCGCCAACCTTCCCTCCAGCTGCTGAATGTCCTGCAGTAGACGCTTGTCATCCGCCATTTTACTAGCCAGACCCTGGCGCTAGTATTATGTTAGGGTCTGCGGAACACACCTAATAGATATATTAGAGAGGTGCATTCGCAGCCCGGGGTCCACCGTGCAGGTGAAGCCCGCTGCTAGTAAGATGGCGAAAGTAGCGAACTCTGTTATCCCGCAGAGTCACTAAAATAAATGCCATATCGCGCTGTGGCAGTACTGTAAGTGCGAACTCTGTTAATCCCCAGAGCCGCTAACGGGAATGCCACAGCGCTATATGATGATAGGTGCGAGCTCACTTAGCTTCAGTGAGCTGCAAAGTAAAACGCTAGGGCGCTGAACCAGCGTTATAAAGCGAACCCTGTTGCGTCACAGAGCCGCTGAGAAGAAGACTGTGTCCTGTTAACACCACAGGGATACACAGATAACTGCTGTGCGGATAGCAGTCCGTAATCATGCAGACAGCAAAGCAATCAAGCAATCTCCTCACCGGAGAAGCCGGTATTCGACTGGCTTATTTCAGCCAAGCCCTAACCACTTGCATTCAAATCTCCTTACCGGAGGTGCCAGTATTCTAGGGGCTTATTTCAGCCGAGCCCTAACCACATGCGTGCATGATCACACTGGCACAAAGCACATAATGCAATTGATACTAGCGCATAGCGGCCCAGCCATGCCACCCTTTTATAGTAACAGCTACAGAACCTGCCAGAATCAAGGACCAATGAAACTGTTCCAGAACACAAGTAGTCACAGGACCTTCCTGGCAGACCAATAGGAGCTGCTGCAGTACCTGAGCACGTGACCCTTGATCTCCAATGAGAGATCTCACCCTGGGCATGCTCAGAAGGGGAAAACAAGGACTTTATCCTAAAGACATCTGCTCGCCGCTAACCAGTACTGGCTACAGTAGCAGAGCCTGGAGAGGCAGCAGTAATCCTCTGCACACTGTTAGGCTGGGAGAGACGCTGGGACCGACGTCTAAGCTGAGCAGAGTCCACTGCGGCCGGAGATGAATGGGAGACTGCATCCGAAATGGCTCAAGATTCCCCTTGTGCAGAAGCGGGAACTCGACCCCTAACACCAGGATTATGAATTATGAGCACATCTTTCGAGGTACAGACTCATAAAAAATATCTGCGTGATCCTGAGGACCTCAGGCATCTGACAGTGCGAATTCCGAGTCGGTGATGGCTCGGGAACCTGAGATATAGAGATTGGGTCACAGTGGAGGGCCAATCGGGCCATGTTTGATATCCACGTGACAGACAAAACAAACTGCATTCGCTGGTACCTCTCGAGTCCTGATCCGATCATCCTGGAGAAAGTTAACCCCTTTCTAAGATATTGGGAATAAGTTCAGCATGGAGCTAAGGGTGGAGATTATTAGCACACCCTCTGGCACTGAGGGGAGGGACCTAGCAGGTTTAAGAATTGTGAGCGGATGGCAGACTATCTCTATTCACACAGAAGAACAAGACGGTGAACTAAGAAGGAACAAGGGACAGATCTGCCAAGGGAGCAGCGGCACACATTTTGGGGACTGTCCAGCAACTAAGATTCTTACCTGTGGATCGCAGAGCTCCCAGCGTCCACATGCCCCTACATTATATATGGAGCATTATATATGGGGACAATTATATTTGGAGCATTATATGGGGCTCATCATACACTGGAGCATCATATATGGGGCCCATCATATACTAGAGCATCATAGGGGGTTCATTATTTATGGGGCATCATATAGGGCCCTTTATATATGGAGCATCATATGGAGCACATATGGGGCCTATTCTGTATGGAGCAATATATGGGACCCATCATATACTGTATGGAGCTTTATATGCTACTCATTATACTGTATGGAGCTATATGTGGGGCAGCATTATACTCTATGGGGACCTTCCTATACTGTATGGCACATTATATGAGGCCCATCATATACTGTAGCATTATGTGGCGCTCATCATATACTGTATGGAATATTATATGGGACCAATTATTCTGTATGGAGTATTATATGGTGCTCATTATTCTGTATGGCGCACTATGTGGTGGCCATAATACTGTATGGAGGACTATACTGTCCGGTTTTTGAGCTTCTGTAGAATTTAAAATAGATATCACTCATGTAATGTAAGAAGTGAAGTATTTGGTATTGTACTATACCTATATTTCTCTGCTGTATCGGAGCATCAAGAATTGTGGTACGTGTTAAAGGGGCCCACTGAGAGTCTTTCGCCCTGGGGCCCACGAAAACCTGGAGCCAGCCCTGCCCCCCCACAACTTTAGCCAAATAACCCCCAGCTTTCAATGCGTAACTATTATTATAAAGTAAATTAAGGTTGACAAGCTTAAGTAATAAGAATTGATGTTGTTGGCGTTGAAATGGGCACTGTAGGTGTGTTTACTGTCCTCCACTCCCTGCCGACTTTTCTTCCCCATTGACTTGCATTGGGGTCGGTCCAAGTTTCAGTTGGACCTTCGACTTATTACGAAAGTCGGCCGATTTCGTTTGACTCAACTTTTGGGAAAGTCGGGTAGTCTGAAACCCAACTTGACCCTCCCGGAGGCAAAGTCGCTCATCTCTAGTGATAATACATTTTCTTGTAAAACAACTTCCTGGCAAATAGTTGCATATCCTTACAGATAGAAAATTGATCAGGGGCAGAGGATGGGGAAAAAGTTAGACCTTTATTTAATAAGGATATTTGGGCCTTTGATAAAACCACATCAGAAAGGTTAATTACCTTCATGGAGTTGTTTTCAGGTACCTCCTCACAATCTGAATTCATATTCAATCGTCTCTTGGTGTTATATCTGTGGTAAAGATTATCATTTCTTCTTTGATTGAACCTCAGATGATATCTCTCATCATTATTTGATGATGTTATTGATGTCCCTGCACTGGATGCTCCAGTTGATTCCGATGTGGGAACTTCATTCCTTTGAATATTACTTGAGATATCCTTTTCCCACTCATCACAACAATTAATCATTTCCTTCTAAAAAGCTTCAAATTCGTCCTGGAGCATTCTTTCTGCAGTTTTTTGTAAATCTCGTCTATTTGTAGACCGAGGTCAGTTATTGTCCTACTATTGATATCAATTAAGATACCCATAAAAGTTTTGGAACATGTATGACATGCTAACTCCCACCGGGAACGTAAAGATGTATCACTGACTGGAAAAGAGTGGGCTTTTAATCCCCTTTGAATCAAATTCTTGGATATATAGTTCTCCAAGGATGTCTTTTTCCACCATACCCTAGTGCAGCGGTTTAATAAATTCTTAAAAGTTTTATTCAGTGCTGTCTTCGGAACCGACTCCTGTGCTTGCGGAATGACACTGCCAAAAAACATTCTCTGCATGTATAGTCCAAGTGGCATCTCTGCATCTAAAATCCACATTCCCTCTAGGTAACTATACCGCTATTCATGTACATTTGATTTACAATTGTGTATTTTTTCTGATTTGTTATTATGCTTAGCACTATTATGTGTTTTTGTGATTATTTCTTGTCGTCCCCTGCTCCTGGGAACACATGTTTTTTACTAGGCATTCCTCTTATGGGAGCCATGATTATTTAAATTCTGCAACATGTGCGGTTACTAATTGCAGTTTATCTGTGTTCCTCGCTGCAGGTATGATGATAATTAACATTAATTAGTGTTTACTATATTGTGTGCATAATGGTATAAAACCTGTTCAGTGTACATTTTTGTGAGGGTTTGTGCTTGGGTATACCCACTTCTCCTGTATCTTGTGGTATCTGCCTTTTGTTTTTATTGCCTTTTGGATTCTTTAATAAAGTTAACATTTTTTATGATTTGGTCTTGTGTAAAGCTTTTTTGTTGTTTTTTTTTTTATTCTATTTTGCTTTATGGCCTCAATGGGGGATATACTTAGGTGTGTAAGAAAATCCAGAAGACAAATCTATAGTTCTTCCCTTTCCGCATCTGGAAATACAGTAATCAGCTAAGATATTCTCATAAATATGTGGCTGCATTTTATATCCTTAACATTTTCTAAACATTTGTTGAATAGTTCTCCTAATCTCCTGATTCCTCAGACTGTAAATGAGGGGATTCAGCATTGGAGAAATCACAATGTACAGCAGAGATAAAAACTTGTTCATGCTGGATGATCTGTCATTGGATGGTGACATGTAAATTATGAAGAGAGTTCCATAGTAGATGCACACAGTGGTGAGATGGGAGCCACATGTGGAGAAGGCTTTTGACAAGCCACTGGTGGATGAACGGGTCATTATGATGAAGAAAATACTCAAATAGCTGATAAGAATTAAAACAAAAGGGATGACAACATCAATGATGGATAATACATAGTTAACCAAAATCAAGAGGTAAGTGTCGGAGGTAGTCAATTCGAGAAGTATCCCGAAGTCACAGTAGAAGTGGTCTATTGTGTTGTTGCCACAAAACTCCAGCTGCCAAACAAAAATCATCTCAAAGGAAAGGACAAAGTTAAAAAACCAGGAGCCAAGAACCATCTTGAGGCAAACATGAGGTTGCATTATAGAATTGTAGCGCATCGGGCTGCAAATGGCCAAGTACCGATCATAAGACATTACAGTGAGCAGAATAACCTGGCTATAACCAAATATGAATACAATATGGAGATGGAAGATGCAGCTCCTCACTGGCACCTCCTTTATGTCATATAGAATTACATTTAACATCATGGGCATAATGGTCGTAGTGGAAAGGATATCGGCTACAGCTAGATGCTTGAGAAAGTAGAACATTGGGGTATTGAGGTTGTGATTGGTGGACACCAACACTATAATAAGGAGGTTTCCAGCCAGAATTATCAGGTAACAGAATAGGAAAAGGATGAAGAGCAGAAATTTGTATTTATATAGACCTTTAAATCCAAGGATCAGGAACTCTGTGACTTCAGTCTGGTTGACGTCACACATTTTCAGTGAATACAAAAGAAACTGATTGAAGTCTCTTTCTTGTACGAAAGTGAATTATGGAAATAATGAAAGAATTAAAAGATCACAATAATCTATATGTAGAAATAATGTCTGATAAGCAGATTATCGATGCTGATAAGCACCACGTGGAGATGACCCTCGGAGTATTGTGTCTTAAGACTACGGCAGTCCGCTTCTCGTATTATTGATAGTCAGTTACCAAGTGGTTGTGTGACCATGTGACACTTGGGTGATCTGTGACTAAACTCATGAGTAGTGTTGAGCATTCCGATACCGCAAGTATCGGGTATCGGCCGATATTCGCGTTATCGGAATTCCGATACTTAATTCCGATACTTTTCCCATATCGTATACCGGAATCGGAAGTTCCCATAATTCTTTGAGAGGCAATGTGATTTTAGTCAGCCAATGAGGAATCCTACGAAGTGTGGGCACATCCTGTAATGCTGCGGTCATCTTAACTAATGGCATGGCTGTGATTGGCTGCTGAAATGATGTCAGAATGCACTATAAAAGGCGCCGCCGCCATTTTAGCGTCACTGTGCTGTGAACTCAGTAAGGGACAGAACGCTACTCTGCTAACTCTGAGGGACAGTTACATATTGCGATTTTGTGTACTACTGTGCTTGAGGCAGGCTAGTTTACCAACCGCTGTGTAAAGCTTCATTTTGCCAGTGTTGTTTTAACAGCTCTGTGCAAGGTGTGTGTGTGACAGTGCAGGTGACGCTGCAGTTTGCTCTGCATCCACCGCTGTTTGTAGGCATCTGCACGTGTCACTGACTCTTTTTTTTTATTTTATTTAGTGGAATTGGTGCAGCTCCATTATATTAGAAAAAAATCAAATCTATTAGTGTGACGTGCTTCCATCCGTATACAATACATT
This sequence comes from Oophaga sylvatica, assembly GCA_033576555.1. Lineage (NCBI taxonomy): Eukaryota > Metazoa > Chordata > Amphibia > Anura > Dendrobatidae > Oophaga > Oophaga sylvatica. The sequence continues at coordinate 560,067,498 of JARQOD010000004.1, forward strand.
GGTTGCAAACACTATAGAACTACACAAAGGAGCTTTTCACAGATAGTGAATAGTTGTGTTTCAGTGTTCACTGCAGTCTGTGAGGTTTTGATTTTTTGAGTGCAGATCACGCTCCAGTTAGTTCTTCAACCACTGCCGGTTGTAGTCTGCTGAGCGTGTGTCACTGCCTCATCCTTCACATTTTTCTCTAATTGGTGCTGCTCCATTTTAGTGGAAAAAAATCTAATCTATTAGTGTGACGCGCTTCCATCCGTATACAATACATTGGTTGCAAACACTATAGAACTACACAAAGGAGCTTTTCACAGATAGTGAATAGTTGTGTTTCAGTGTTCACTGCAGTCTGTGAGGTTTTGATTTTTTGAGTGCAGATCACGCTCCAGTTAGTTCTTCAACCACTGCCGGTTGTAGTCTGCTGAGCGTGTGTCACTGCCTCATCCTTCACATTTTTCTAATTGGTGCTGCTCCATTTTAGTGGAAAAAAAACTAATCTATTAGTGTGACGCGCTTCCATCCGTATACAATACATTGGTTGCAAACACTATAGAACTACACAAAGGAGCTTTTCACAGATAGTGAATAGTTGTGTTTCAGTGTTCAAGTATCTTGACTTTTCTTTTTGTGAGTGCAATTACGCTCCATTTGTACTCAACCCTCCCCGGTTTATCTCTGACGTGTGTCACGCCTCACCCTTTCCCAAAATTTTCCAAATTTGGGTGCTGCTCCATTTTAGTGGAAAAAAAACTAACTTTAGGTGACGCGTTTTCCTCCGTAACAAAACATTGGTTGCAAACAATAAACTACAAAAGGGGGCCTTTCACAAAACTGAACATTTCCTTCAGGGTTCACTGTAGCCCCGGGGAGGAATAACCACACTTAGGCCCCTTAACTTTTCTGATTTTCTTTTATCAAATCCCCAAGAAAAAGAATCATGGTAAGGCACTGGTCGGGGCGGGGCCCGGGATTTGCAGCAGGGAGAGGACTGGGATTCCGTGGCTGCGCCGCCCCAGTGACACAGCTCCACCATTTTCCCCTGAGGTCCTTTATGCGCACTTTTGTAGGAGCCAGCGTACCCCCCTGCTGCGTGAAAAAAAATTGAAGCCTTTTTGTTGGATGGCAGCCAAAGCATCGCTTCAATACCTTCCACCCCTCTCAGGGCCACACATGTTAACAAAACCATCATCTCTTTACCCCTGCCCAAAATTTCCCGGCAGTCAAGAGCTCTGTACGGGGCCCGCTGGGTCTCTGCTTTTGTTCTCAGAAAATGTTGGCTTGGGGCGGGGCCCCCCAAGCAGCATTCTGAATTGAAAAAAGGCTACGTGATCGCAACAGCTTGTCCCTGATCCCAAGAGGCGGGTCCAGTGCCGAGTCCACCCCGCAGAACCCGAGAAAGAAAACTCAGTTGCCCTTTCTGTTAGCATGGGCGGGCCCAACCCCCCAACAACAGCAGTGTTGGAAGAGGGAAAGGGGGAGATGAGAGGCCAAAACCAACATGGCGTGAGGAACAGAAGGTGGGGGAGCACTTTGAGGAAGAGATTCCCCCAACGGCCCAAAACAGGGGGAGAGGTAGGCTGCAGACTCCTTGCCTTAGCCTCCATTTTGGCACCCGTGGGAGCATTTCTCTTCCAACACCAAAAACCGGGGCGCCCCAACTTCTCTCGGTCCTTTTTGTTTACATTTTTGCAGAGAATTTGCTATGTCAAATGAAAGCTGTGTAAAAAAAAAATTTAAAAAGGGGAAAAAAGTCAGAAAACCTTAATACAACAAATATGGGAAAATGTGGGTCAAAGCACTTTGTTGAGTTACAAAAACCCTGGAGATTTTACCCAAACCCTAACAGCACCACATCTTCGCCCTGTTGGAGCCTTTTCCCCAGTTCACACACAGCTGGAAAGGTTTCCTCAAAGGATCCCAGGAAGAACCCTGTCACTTTGCCCGAGACACAGGTTATTCCACCCCATGCAAGTTCCCGCATCCTCACACACCCAGGCCACAAAACACCCTGGGTACACGGCATGGGATAAAAGACGGCCCATACTCGCAAACCACCACCACGGCCTGAATGCTGTCATTGCAAAACTCCTGTCCCTTGAATGCGTCCCTTCAGGGTGGTGGGGACGACATTTCCCTGAATTTAAAGGCATTGGCAGTCCCCCCAATACAAAGTTTCCCAGCCGTTTTTTTTCACAGGGAAAACCTCCCGTCGCAAAACATGTTGAGCAAAAATTAAACATGCCTACAAAAAACCGTCTGCAAGGGCCACCACCACCATGCGTGACCAACCCATGGCCAGGACGTACCTTTCACTCACTGCCCATTGGGGAATGTTGTGGGCCGGGGACAAACTTTAGGGCCGTACGGGTTTTCCAACTCCCAAAGGGTTCCGGAATCAAGTCTGTCCACATTTTACTCCCCTCCACCCAGTTCCTCAGAAACATCGCTGCAGGGCCGTCACGGCTACCTCCACATGGCCCTGGACGCTTACCTAGCGACCGATATAGCACCCGGGCCAAACGGGAACAGGCCGTTTTGAAATTAAATTTCCCCTGGGGAAAACGAAGCCACACACGCAAAGGGGGTCTGGAATGCCATCAAGCAGGGGAGCGACGTGTGTTTTTTGCCATAATCTCCACCAGGTTTTTTTAGTGTGTACAAGGGCCCAAATCTGTGGCAGCTCTGGGCCTTGGAACCCACCACAACCAGTCGGCACATGTCTCAACTGGTCGTGCAGAGTTTTTAGGGACTATCCGGGTTTCTGAGCACTGCTCCCAAAAGGGTCCCCAGGTGCGCTCATTTGCGACGTTCCAGCATGGCCAGATCGCGCATTGCAGCTCTGCAACCAGTTTGCGCCTTCCGAACACGCATCATATTTGACTTCCACCAGGGGGAAATTTTTAAAACTTACATAGTGGAGCGGTTGTGTGGAAACACCACATTATGGAGTATCACCTGCTCAGCGCATCAACCCCAAATTTTTCCCCCCACCTTCCCCTATAAAATGGGCCACTATAAGGACAGGCCACGTTTTGGCGTTTGATGAGTAAAACGGGGATGGCGATTGCAGATGATGCACTAGCACCTGACTGCCCCCCCTTTATCTGCCTGCTTCAAAAAACACTGCAAGCAAAAGGGTGAGGTTTTGGAAGAGGGGGAGGGTGAGGGGTCACAAATTCCATCACCTTCTGGAAAAATCAGCGCAACGTGGTTTCCCCACAAAAAGGGGTGGGCAGGGGTCACTTTGTGAGGAGGAGAGGAGGGATCAAGAGGAGGAAAACATCCTCCAAGGGAGGTACACAACGCCAGCATTTTGTTTGAGCAGGGGGGGGTGAGCAGGCGGCAGAGAAACGCCTCTTGCAGAGGGCAGCGTTTTTTTGCCAGTTTGGGGGTCGCAGCACAGGTTGATTTCATGCTGCATGCCAAAAACGACCGCCGCATCGCCCACATTTTCCCCGCGTCTGATTATTGGGTGTACACCCTCCTAGACCCCCTACCGGACAACTCAAAAACCTCATCACCCCGTTAACCGGAGCTAAAAGCGGGAGTACCAAGAAAACTGGTGCAATCCCTAATGTTCTACCTTCTGCCGGAGCACTGCGCTGCTACTCTTTTCAAAGCACTCTGTTCGTCGGGCATGTAAGAGCTCGCAACAAAGGGGCACACGCATGCCCTGCACAGGGAAAGACCAGATGTTCAAAAAGGGCAAAGTTTTGTGGCAGCCCACAAATGTCACACCATCCGAGAGGGGTCCAGTCACGGAGGGAACGTATCCGTCAGAGGTGACAGAATTTGGGTTTGCCTCTCAGGACCCCAGATGGCCTCCCCCTTTTTTTCCCCAATTCAAGTTTTTTGGGGGGGTTCCTCTAAAA
>JARQOD010000004.1:560071463-560150063 GCA_033576555.1 Oophaga sylvatica
CAGATTAGGCCCCCTTATGCTCCACAGATTACGCCCCCATATGTTCCACAGATTAGGCCCCCATATGCTCCACAGATTAGGCCCCCATATGTTCCACAGATTAGGCCCCATATGCTCCACAGATAATGCCCCATATGCTCCACAGATTATGCCCCATATGCTCCACAGACTATGCCCCATATGTTCCACAGATTATGCCCAATATGCTCCACAGATTATGCCCCCATATGTTCCACAGATTATGCCCCATATGTTCCACAGATTATGCCCCCATATGTTCCACAGATTATGCCCCATATGCTCCACAGATTATGCCCCCATATGTTCCACAGATTATGCCCCCATATGCTCCACAGATTATACCCCATATGCTCCACAGATTATGCCCCCATATGCTCCACAGATTATGCCCCCATATCTTCCACAGATTATGCCCCATATGCTCCACAGATTATGCCCCATATGCTCCACAGATTATGCCCCATATGTTCCACAGATTATGCCCCCAATTGCTCCACAGATTATGCCACCATATGTTCCACAGATTATGCCCCCCCATATGTTCCACAGATTAGGTCCCCATAAACTCCACAGATTATGCCCCATAGTATGTCCCTTATGCTGCCGCACTGCTGCTGCAAAAAAAAAAATGACATACCTCTCGTCGCTGGGGGGCAAGGTGCCGGTGTTCTGAGCAGGCGATGACACTGGCGCGCTATGGGGGACAGGTGCTGGTGTCACCACTGGCTCAAGACCCCGGCACCTGAGATATTTACCTGTCACCGGACCGCTCCACCGCTGCACTGCTCCCACTTCCGGGTCCTCGTCAGTGAATGATCAGGCTGGGGGCGCGGCGTTCACTAACGACGTCATCGCGCCCTCTGCCTGACCATTCAGAGTCGGATGAGGAGTTCGGAGCAGCGAGCAGCGGTGGAACGGGACAGGTGAATATCGCTATACTTACCCCTATGCCTGCGTGTCTCTCTCTGCAGCGTGTCCTCTTCTCCCGGCGGTCTCCGCAGCTCTTCCATCCTACAGCGGTCACACCGCTCATTAAAGTCATGAATATATGCATATTCATGACTTTAATGAGCGGTACCATGTGACCGTGGCAGGAAGGAGCCGGAGATCGTGGGAGAAGCAGGAGGGCTGCAGAGACTGCGCCGGCAGAGGGGTGAGTACGATCCGACGCCCCCGCTCCCTCTCCCCCGCCGACCCCCGTATATGATCCACGTATAAGCCGAGAGGGGGACTTTCAGCCCTAAAAAATGGGATGAAAATCTCGGCTTATACACGAGTATATACGGTATATATGTTCGTAACTGCATAGAATGGCTATATATACATCATAACAACGCACATTGTACATGCACAATAGTAACGATACGTGTTGTGAATGTTTTGGAAATGAATTCTGAGCAGAAGCTCCCTCTGGTGGTTACAAACAGTACTGAACCATTCAATGAGGATTGCCAATAAGGAGTCACAGACTGGCTTGATATAAAGGAGGTTCCCTCCCATCATGGTTGCCGGAGATCAATTGTTCTTGTCTCAACTGTGGTTCCTGGTTCACTTGGAAGATTGCTGAGTCTTGCCTCTTCTTCTGCTTTCAGATAAGATATTTTCTGTTTTTGTTTTTGTGCTTACCATTTGCATATTTCTCTGAATTTCTGTGAGGTTAGCCAGGTTCCCCCCCCGGGGGGCTTGGGCTCCACATAGTTCCGCTGGAGCCACTGTTATTTGTTCATTTGCCTTTTCCAGTTTTTTCAGTGCCTGCGGCTTAGTTTTGTTACACCAGAGAACTGATTTAGGTGGTAGAGGTCGTGTGATCTCAGGTATTTTTGCAATCAATAGCGTTGGCATTTTTTAGGGGTTTTTTTGGATTGCAGTGAGTATCCTTTCTATCCTTTTCTGTCTAGGCAGATTGGGCCCCAGCGTTTGCTCATACTATTTTCTGTCTGTGTCTGTATTTCCTCTTGTCTAACCGCCATTACATGTTTGGGGGCTTCCTATGTTCTATGGGGATCTGCTCCGGGGCAGATAGCTTTCCTCTTTCTATCTTTAGGTGTAGTTAATCTCTCAGGCTGTGAAGAGGCGTCTAGGACCAACGTAGGAACGCTCCACGGCTGCCTTTAGTTGTGGTGGTTAGTCAGGGTACTGCAATCCAATAGATTCCAACCTCTCTGGTGTATTGCCGTTTTTGCCTGCTCTCCTCAGCTACCAAAACATAACAGATATGCAGGTAAAAACACGCAAAATGTAATACAACAGATAAAGGCATAGTTACCAAAGATCAGAGCCCGGGGAACCCACCAATCCGAAGCGCGTTTCGCAAGAAATGCTTCGTCCAGGGTGGTTGGGTACTGGCCAGATAGGGCATTTAAACATAGAAGGGCCAATCACGAAGGAGTCGTTTAATTAGATCTCCTACAAGTAAAAATGGACTGAATCACACAAGACAAGTATTTTATTAACTCCTTCCCGACCCATGACGCCGACGTCGGCGTCATGAAAACCTGTGTCATCCCGACCCATGATGCCAACGTAGGCGTCATGCTATAAATCACGTTCCTGCGGGTCGGGTGACCGGGGTCACTGAAAGGTCACCCGACCCGCAGGCACAGGACCCTTAGTGCATCACCACAGGGGGGTTGGCTTAACCCCCCCCTTGGCCACGATCGCTCTGATTGGCTGTTAAAAGTGAAACAGCCAATCAGAGCGATTTGTAATATTTCACCAATGAAACTGGTGAAATATTACAATCCAGCCATGGCCGATGCTGCAATAGCATCTGCCATGAGTGGAGACCGCCACCGAAAGATGGCTGTGATCAGTCACCGCCATCACTATCGGCTCCCCTGCTCCTGGGATCCGCTGCCCCCACCTTCCGATCCCCACCCTCACCTTCTGAACCCCCTACTCACCTCTCCCGGTCCACCGATGTCCCTGGATCCGTCCCGGCGGCTGACCGGGATTCTTCATGGGCGCCGCCATCTTGGAAAATGGCGGGCGCATGCGCAGTGCGCCCTCCAGTGTCCAAAAATTTATTTTGATCACTATGATAAACTGTCACAGTGATCAAAATAAAAATAAAAGTAAATGAACCCCCATTTGCATAGGTAGGGACAAATAATAAAATAAAGAATTTTTTTTTCCTAGCGGATTTTGCTGCGGATCCGCAGTGGATATTGCTGAGGATCCGCAGCGGATATTGCTGCTGATCCGCAGCTGATTTTGCTGCTGATCCGCAGCGGATTTTGCTGCTGATTCGCAGCTGATTTTGCTGAGGATCCGCAGCGGATTTTGCTGCTGATCCACAGCGGATTTTGCTGCTGATCCGCAGCGGATTTTGCTGCTGATCCGCAGTGGATTTTGCTGCTGATTCGCAGCTGATTTTGCTGCGGATCCGCAGCGGATTTTGCTGCTGATCCGCAGTGGATTTTGCTGCGGATCCGCAGCGGAGATTTTGCTGCGGATCCGCAGCGGATTTGGCGCTGCGGATCCACAGCATATCCAGAAACCATGTACAGTACAATGCAAATAAGTGGTTAAAAAACCACTGTGCACATGCGGATTTGCTGCGGTTTTAAATCCGCAGCATCTCAATTCTTTGTGCAGATTCCGCAGCGGTTTTACACCTATTCCATTATAGGTGTAAAACCGCAGGGAAAAACCGCAGCAAATCCGAGCTAAATTCACAGGTAAAAAGCAGGTAATTTTACCTGCGGATTTAAGAAAAATCCGCAAGTGAATCCGCAACGTGTGCACGGGGCCTCAGGGTTAGGGTTAGGCTGGGTTCATATTGCATTATGGCAGTCCGTTAGATGGACTGCATTTCAACATGGTATAACGCGGTGTAACGCAGTCCGTTAACGCTGCCATTCACCCCATTTGTGTGCGCATCGCAACACATGCCGTAAAGCGGCATGCGTTCGCGACGTGCCGTCATTCAGTGACGGAGCCTTGGACACGGGCTGCAGCGTCTGGGCTTCGTCACCGCTAGCACATATGAATCATCTGCTGATTCATCTGCGCTAGTGGGTATAGCATAACGCGATCGCGTTATGCTGTTCCGTTACCAGCCGGTCAACGCTACGTGTTGAACGGGCTGGTAAAACGCAATATGAACCCAGCCTTAGGGGTAGAACTAGGGTTAGGGTTAGCATTAGGGTTAGAATTAGGGTTAGGGTTGGAATTTGGGTTAGGGTTGGAATTAGGGTTAGGGTTGGAATTAGGGTTAGGGTTGTGGTTAGGTTTATGGTTAGAGTTGGGATTAGGGTTAGGGGTGGGTTGGGGTTAGGGTTATGGTTAGGGTTTGTATTAGGGTTAGGTGTGTGTAGGGGTTAGGGTTGGAGTTAGAATTGAGGGGTTTCCACTATTTAGGCACATCAGGGGGTCTCCACACTCAACATGGCGCCACCATTGATTCCTGCAAATTTTGCGTTCAAAAAGTCAAACAGTGCTCCCTTTATTCCAAGCCCCGACGTATGCCCAAACAGTGGTTTACCCCCACATATGGGGTATCAGCGTACTCGGGAAAAAATGCACAACAACTATGGGGGTTCTAATTTCTCCTGTTAACGTTGGGAAAAAAAAATTGGGGAATAAAAAATTATTTTTGTGGAAAAAAAATTATTTTATATTTTCACGGCTCTGCGTTATAAACTTCTGTGAAGGACTTGGAGATTCAAAGTGCTTACCACACATATATAGGAGTTCCTTGGGGGATCTAGTTTCCAAAATGGGGTCACTTGTGGGGAGTTTCTACTATTTAGGCACATCAGGGACTCTGCAAACATAACATGACGCCCGCAGACCATTCCATCAAGTGGGCATTTCAAAACGTCACTACTTCCCATCCGAGCCCCGACGTGTGCCCATACAGTAGTTTTCTCCCACATATGGGATATCAGAATACTCAGGACAAATTGGACAACAACTTTTGGGGTCTAATTTCTCATGTTACCCTTGGGAAAATAAAAAAATTGGGGACTAAAAGATCCTGATTGTGGAAAAAATATGATTTTTCTATCTTCATGCTCCGGCGTTATAAACTTCTGTGTAGCCCTTGGGGGATCAAAGTGCTCACCACACTTCTAGATAAGTTCTTTGCGGGGTCTAGTTTCGAAAATGTGGTCACTTGTGGGGAGTTTCTACTGTTTAGGCACATCAGGGGCTCTGCAAACGTAACAAGATGCCCGCAGACCATTCCATCAAGTTGGCATTTCAAAGCGTCACTACATCCCTTCCGAGCCCTGACGTGTGCCCAAACAGTGGTTCCCCCCCACATATGGGGTAACTAGCGTACTCATGACAAACTGGACAACAAATTTTGGGGTCCAATTTCTCCTGTAACCATTGTGAAAATAAAAAATAGTGGGCTAAAAAAATCATTTTTTGAGAAAAAAAAATGTTTTTTTATTTTCACGGCTCTGCGTTATAAACTTCTGTGAAGCACCTAGGGGTTCAAAGTGCTCACTATGCATCTAGATAAGTTCCTTAGGGGGTCTAGTTTCCAAAATGGGGTCACTTGTGGGGGAGCTCCAATGTTTAGGCACACAGGGACTCTCCAAATGCAACATGGCAACCGCTAAATATTCCAGCATACAGTCATGGCCAAAAGTTTTGAGAATGACACAAATATTATATTTTCAGATGATCTGCTGCCCTCTGGTTTTTCTGTGTGTTTGACAGATGTTTTTATCACAGACAGAAATATAATAATTGCAAACATATGAGTAACAAAAGCTTATATTGACAGTTAGAATGACTTAATGCAGCTAGTCAATATTTGCAGTGTTGACCCTTCTTCTTCAGGACCTCTGCAATTCTCCCTGGCATGCTCTCAATCAACTTCTGGACCAAATCCTGACTGATAGCAGTCCATTCTTGCACAATCAATGCTTTCAATTTGTCAGAATTTTTAGGTTTTTGTTTGTCCACCCGTCTCTTGATGATTGACCACAAGTTCTCAATGGGATTAAGATCTGGGGAGTTTACAGGCCATGGACCCAAAATCTCTATGTTTTGTTCCCTGAGCCATTTAGTTATCACCTTTGCTTTATGGCAAGGTGCTCCATCATGCTGGAAAAGGCATTGTTGATCTCCAAACTGCTCTTGGAGGGTTGGGAGAAGTTGCTCTTGGAGGACATTCTGGTACCATTCTTTATTCATGGCTGTGTTTTTAGGCAAGACTGTGAGAGAGCCGATTCCCTTGGCTGAGAAGCAACCCCAAACATGAATGGTTTTAGGATGCTTAACAGTTGGCATGAGACAAGACTGGTGGTAGCACTCACCTTGTCTTCTCCGAATGAGGCGTTTTCCTGATGTCCCAAACAATCGAAAAGGGGATTCATCAGAGAAAATAACTTTACCCCAAGTCCTCAGCAGTCCACTGCCTGTACCTTTTGCAGAATATCAGTCTGTCCATGATGTTTTTTCTGGAGAGAAGTGGCTTCTTTGCTGCCCTCCTTGAGACCAGGCCTTGCTCCAAGAGTCTCCGCCTCACAGTGCATGCAGATGCACTCACACCTGCCTGCTGCCATTCCTGAGCAAGCTCTGCACTGCTGGTAGCCCGATCCCGCAGCTGAAACAACACTTTTAAGAGACGGTCCTGGCGCTTGCTGGTCTTTCTTGGGCGCCCTGAAGCCTTTTTGGCAACAATGGAACCTCTCTCCTTGAAGTTCTTGATGATGCGATAGATTGTTGACTGAGGTGCAATCTTTCTAGCTGCGATACTCTTCCCTGTTAGGCCATTTTTGTGCATTGCAATGATGACTGCACGTGTTTCTTTAGAGATAACCATGGTTAACAGAAGAGAAACAATGATGCCAAGCACCAGCCTCCTTTTAAAGTGTCCAGTGGTGTCATTCTTACTTAATCATGACAGATTGATCTCCAGTCATGTCCTCATCAACACCCACACCTGTGTTAATGGAGCAATCACTGAAAAGAGGTTAGCTGGTCCTTTTAAGGCAGGGCTGCAATGATGTTGAAATGTGTTTTGGGGATAAAGTTCATTTTCTAGCCAAATATTGACTTTGCAAGTAATTGCTGTTAAGCTGATCACTCTTTATAACATTCTGGAGTATATGCAAATTGCCATTAGAAAAATATTTCACATGTTTTTCACCCCCTCTCAGAGTATGTTGAACGTCACGGTTCTCTGTGGCTGCTACATACATGACAAATGAACGTACATGCTCCAAATTTGCAAATCTAAAATGATTGGTATGTATGCGAGCTGTGAGATTGGGTAGGATCAGATGTTGCTGAGAAAAATGTTGTAAAAATTCTGAATGCTCTAGCCGCACCTCACAGTCATAAACACCATTACCTACAGTGAGTGCATCATGAGGATTTTGTGTGTGTGTGTATCAAGATGCTCGCTGCATTGGCCATTTGGATACTCACGGCTGTCGCCATCTCCAGGCTCATCATAGTTGTGTAAATGGGAAGCGTGATCATGTAACAGCCTCTGGGAGTAACGCATAGCTATTGATGCATGAGCTGACTTTTGCCCGCCTCTAGCGGCTAGCGAACTTATAGAGCTAACCAACATCTCTTGAGGCTTCTTAACGACTCTAGCTCTACTAGATCTTTGTGGAATTATTTTAATTAATTTTTCAACTCATATTCATCCATTCTTAGTCACACAAATTTATTTAAATTCACAGATGGTGATCGATAATGTCGAGTGTTGGACATGCACTTATAAGTCTTTCATATGTGTCACAGAAAGATTTTAGCTTGTTCTGCACGAATTTGGTATGAGCGTACTGTGCAGACTTGATAGCAAAGTGATATCAAACTGTATTAAATACATATCATGCGGTGTTGGGGTGTTGACAGAAGGCATGTTCTCTCTGCAGTTTGTAATAAATTCACTGGCTCGGAGCCGGCTGGTACGTCTCACAGCTGCAAGCGGCACCCAGGGGCAATCAGATCCAGGCAACTCTGAACTAATCACAAAGTAAGTATATGGAGAGTCTCTATTTTTTGTCTCGCGAATATGTTCAATTGTTCAATTATATTTAAGTAGGCATAGTTAAAGGTGCTATTTGTTTAATAATTTAGCCGTGTTTTCATAGTCGAGCTATATTTGTTTTAATAATATATCCCAATATTCATGACGCTATAATTTATCTAATACATCGCTTAATAAATGTTTACTCTTGTATAAAGACTTATTCTGTATTACCCATGTTCTAGGCACCAAATTTAGTTCGCTTACTATTAATATTAATAATTAATATAGGTAGTGACGAAAATTCAGACGCTTAATTTTATTTTAGCTGCAGGGGGCGTAAGCTAGATCTGTTTTAATAATATAAACGTGTATCCATCACGCTATATTTATATAATACAGTAGTTAAAAGGACTATTTGGTTTAAAATAATCTCCGTCATCACAATGCATACATAATATTATCTAGTTATATACGCTGCATTGATAAGGTGAAACGATGCATGCCCTACTCAATACCTTACCCTTTTTTATTCAAGATGGAGTCCAGATATTCTCGCGGTCAATATGATAGTTTGCTTTCATCCGAACAATTAGGTATGTTTTATAGCACCTGTGTTTTATATGCACCTGTGTAGTCGCCATTTTACTTGGGTCCGCTGCACTCTGTCAGTGCATCAGTATTGAGGCCTTTTCAGACAGTTAAGCATCTCTGCCTGTTTTTGGTGGTGTTTTCTTGAATTTTTCATTTTTTTTTTATCCGCTTTTTGTGGTTTTGATGTTTTATAGCGTTTATAGTGTATGACGTATTGTCTCGTGCTGTCTGAGTCTGTGTTTTGTATATAAATGATATATTTCATTCTTTCTTATTTAAAAAGAGAGTGTCCATCCCGACTACGCCTATGAGAACCTGTTCATTACACGGAATTTTGAGCCCCTAGTAGTGTTGAGCGATACGATAATGTAAATATCGGCTATCGGCCGATATTAGCTCTATCGGCCTTTCGATAATTCGTTTCAATATTTTCGTCTTATCGAATACCGGAATCGGATTTGTCACTGTCACTGTCTGTGTCCGTCGGTCAGGTCTGTCACTGTCAGTGTCCGTCGGTCGGGTCTGTCAGGAGTCAGCGGCACTTACCTGGCAGAAGATCTCCGGCGGTCACGTCCTGGACTGCTTCATGGCCGCCATCCTCTTCTCCCCGGCGGTCACATGCAGTTTCTCGCGATAACTGCAGTGACTGCTGGGTAATCCCGGCCGTAAAGCAGTCAGTCCGATGACGTCACCGCCGGGGAAGCAGGTAATCAGCTGTGCTGCGTCGCGATGACACGCTCTGCCTGTCATTGCGATGTAGCAGAGCTGGATCGTCGTGGGACTGTCGTTATGGACTGCGTCGGACAGGTGGTATACTGTTGGTTTGTTTTTTTTCTTTTTTTACAGGAGATCGATGGCGTCGCAGGAATGAGAGAGTAATAAAATTAATGAAAACTGTGTTGTCTCTTTTATTTCATTAAAATACTTTTTTCTTGCTTTGTCTTTTTTTTATGCATTTAATAACTTTGGGATTAATAATGGATCGGTGTCTTATTGACGCCTCTCCATTATTAACCGGGCTTATTGTCACCGTGCAATCAACAGTGACATTAACCCCTTATTACCCCGCTTGCCACCGCTACAGGGCAAGTGGGAAGAGCCAGGTAAAGTGCCACAATTGGCACATCTTTTGATGCGCCAAATGTGGGGCTGCTGTAGCCTGGTATTATCAGGCTGTTGAGGGCCAAAATCCATGGGCCTTGACAGTCTTTTAATACCAGGCCGCAGCAGTCTGCATTTTACTTGGCTGGTTAACAAAAATAGGGGGACCCCTACGCCGTTTTTTTTTTCGAGTGGATCCCCTATTTTTGTTAACCAGCCAAGCTAAGCAGACTGCTGTGGCCTGGTATTATCAGGCTTGCAAGGTCCATGGATATTGGATCCTTACCAGCCTGAAAAACCAGGCCTCAGCGGTCTGCTTCATCTGGCTGGTTAACAAAAATAGGGGGGACCCCACGCCAATTTTTTTCGAGGGGATCCCCTATTTTTGTTAATCAGCCAAGATATGCAGACTGCTGTGGCCTGGTATTATCAGGCTTGCAAGGTCCATGGATATTGGATCCTTACCAGCCTGAAAAAACAGGCCTCAGTGGTCTGCTTCATCTGGCTGGTTAACAAAAATAGGGGGGACCCCACGCCAATTTTTTTCGAGGGGATCCCCTATTTTTGTTAACCAGTTCCTCTGGCGTATATTGTTGGTCCCTGGATGATCCTTAAGCTGAAATAAACAAGTCTTAAATTTCACTTCATCTGGCTGTCAGCCAGATGGGGAGCCATTTTTTCGAGGGGTCTTTTGTCCAGGCCTCTGAGTACTGATGTGTCCCTGCCAAGTAATAACCAATTATCACTCCTTCTTCGAGGAGGATTATCACGTGGGGAACCTGACTTTTGTATACATGGATTTTGTACAGAGAATAATTTTGCTTTATTATTTTATTTTTATTACAGGAAATGGTTTTAGCAGGTAAATAAAATATGGTCAAAAACTGTGTGATTATTTCATTAAACTTCTTTTTTATTAAAGTGTGTGTGTTTGATTTTTCTTTCATACAATAGGATTAATAATTGATAGTTGTCTGATTGACAGCTCTCAATTATTAACCTGGCTTAAAGTGACCTTTCAATTGCAAGGTCATTTTAACCCCTTATTAACCCATTAGCCACCGCTACAGGGCAATGGGAATAGACGGGCAAAGTGCCAGAAAGGGCAAATCTAATTAGAGATTTGCCCTTTCTGGGGTGTCTGGGGGCAGATGTTAGTAGCCGGGGGGGGCCAAAAATAATGGTCCCTCTCTGGGCTATTATTATCTGCCCCCACTCACTGGCTTTGTCTGTCTGGTTGCGAAATAGGGCGGGAGCCCACGCATTTTTTTTCAGCAATTTTACACCTCATATATATATATATATATATACATGTCATTGAATTTGTGACACATATATATATATTTATATTTATAGTTCATACACTTCTACATAGTATAATAGCCGCTAATTCAATTGCCGGCTTTTGTGAAAATGCAGAACCCGACATGAAATGACACTTGGTTTACATAGAGTTAACCATGTCTTTTCATGTAGTTTGATATCTGATTTGCACAAACAATTACATCAGTCTATGTGTGCAAAATTTCACACCTGTAGGGGTTAATTAAAGGTGTAAATTCGTAGCAAAAAAGTCAGTTTTTTTTACAACGAATTTACACCTTTAATTAACCCCTACAGGTGTGAAATTTTGCACACATAGACTGATGTAATTGTTTGTGCAAATCAGATTGCAAACGACATGAAAAGACATGGTTAACCCTATGTACACCAAGTGTCATTTCATGTCGGGTGCTTCTGTCTTTTCACAGAAGCCGGCTTTACCCGGCAATTGAATCAGAGGATATTTTACTATGTAGAAGTGTATAAACTATACATATATGTATATATATATATATGTCACAATGACATGTATATATATATATATATATATGTATTCTATGTGTGTATATTTAGTGTTTACAAGGAAATAAAGGTTTTTTTTAGTTGCAATATTTTGTTCCCATAGACTTACATTGGACTTCCGGTATCGAAATCGGATATCGACGATATTTAGTGCTATCGGCGATACAATTTCGATACGATATTTTTAGATATCGAGCACTATCGCTCAACACTAGCCCCTAGATTTTCTAGCTCAGAAGCCATTAGAGAATAATAACTCTGCTAGCAAGTGACGAACATCTATCTCTCATCAGTCTGTCACAGGCAAGAAACCTATATGTATATCTGATGATTTTAACTTGTGTTTCTAGACAGAGAATTAAATACATTTTCTGATACAGATACAGGTCGACTCCAGGCGGACTGTGTGGCTGAAAACACTGCACCATCTGAACCAGGCGAGCACCGCGATTCCGATGTTGAGCTCGTGGAGGATCCCCAGGATTCAGATGTTGAGTTCGTAAAACCGGACTATAATCCTCTAAACCGTACGATACCCGACGCTCCTAAAAGATGGGGGATTCGATAAGCACACCGCGCAGGAATAGAAAAGGTAACGGATCCTTGAAACACGCACGATTCTCACTTTTATGTGTATGTATCCTGTGTAGATAGCATTTCTCCAATAACTAGTAGATATATTTTATTTACATGTGTCATGATAGTAACGTATCTTTGAAATACATACGATTTGTGAATGTATCTTGTGTACAGTAGATATCATTTCTGGGGCAGCTAATAGTTATATTTTATTTACAGATGTTAAACTAGTGTGCAGGAGGTTGCAATTTGAAAAAGAAAATATCCCCATACGACAGCGATCGAGCGGCGAGATGCAACCTAATTCAGCAGCCTCAGAAGTGCAGTACCCCACTCATACTTGTAAGTATATATGTTTACTCTGCTCTATAGTGTATTTATACAAACATTCATACAGCGATTTCACGGATAGCTGGTGCACCTAGCTTTTCAAATATTACGTTGAATCAGAGTAAAGTGAGGCATGTACCTTTCCTATGTTACGGGTGATACACGTCTAACTGTAGCATGTACAGTATCTTCTTTAGTTATGACGAATCTTCAATCACGAGTTTTGCAGCAGCGCAATTTCGGATCGTCGCTGGATCCACCGCAAAGAGCTAATACGCCTGTGAGAACAGAGCCTCTTTCACTCAGCTGTGTCGCTGATCGAGAAGAAACCCCCGCGACAGCCGTACACTCGGGGAATACGGTAAGTAGTAGGCGGAAGAATATACAACTGTGTCAATCTACACAAACCGCAGATATTACCCCGGCAGCACCGTCTAGCAATTTAACCGGTGCGCTACCTCAAAAGAAACGCGCAGTATCGCGGCATCATGTAAGTAAGAAGCAGAAGGTTGATGGACGATCAGCTTACACACCGTCACCTGTGTGGAGTGATGAGCACGTAAAAATGTTTCTTGATATGTCTGCACAGTGCGCGCATACCAAACTCGTGCAGAACAAGCTAAAATCTTTCTGTGACACATATGAAAGACTGATTAATGCGTGTCCAACACCCGACATTATCGTTGAAATATGAGATTTTAAACAAAAAAATGTAAATGTACAATCACCATCTGTTAAGGGCCTGCGGAACCCTCCTAATAGATATTAAGGAGAGGTGAGTTCGCAGCCCGGGGTCCACCGTGCAGGCAGAGCCTGCTGCTAGTAAGATGGCGCAAATAGGCAGTATGAGCGAACTCTGTTATCCCGCTGAGTCGCAGATGTAAATGCTGTAGCACTATATGGCGGTATGGGAGAACTCTGTTATTCCACAGAGTCGCTATCTAAAATGCTGTAGCGCTATATGGCGATATAAGCGGACTCTGTTAATTCTCAGAGCTACTGTGACAAAGACTGTGTCCTGTTAGACGCACAGGGGACACAGATGACTGCTAAGCGGATTGCAATATGCAAATTGCTTCTTCAAACAAAGAGGACTTGTACTCTATAGCGCCACCTATTGGAAGTAGCGATCCTACAAGTCACAATCAACCCTTTAACGAGTCTTGTAATATGACTTAGGATAAAAGCCAAATCAGAATCTCCATTTGCAGACACGGTGTTTCAGACTGTTGGTCCTCGTCAGTGCAAAGTAGGAGAGATCTGATTTGGCTAGATGAGAGGCTCTGGACTGGGGTCTGGGGGGTAAGGTTACTCCTTGTGGAGAGTGACATACCAGCTCTGGCGTGTCGAGGTAAGGAGGCTTATTCGCCATGCAATGCTCCTCTGGGAAATTTTAATATGCAAATTGGCTCTTCAAACAAAGAGGACTTGTACTCTATAGCGCCACCTATTGGAAGTAGCGATCCTACAAGTCACAATCAACCCTTTAACGAGTCTTGTAATATGACTTAGGATAAAAGCCAAATCAGAATCTCCATTTGCAGACACGGTGTTTCGGACTGTTGGTCCTCGTCAGTGCAAAGTAGGAGAGATCTGATTTGGCTAGATGAGAGGCTCTGGACTGGGGTCTGGGGGGTAAGGTTACTCCTTGTGGAGAGTGACATACCAGCTCTGGCGTGTCGAGGTGAGGAGGCTTATTCGCTGTGCAATGCTCCTCTGGGAAATTTTAATATGCAAATTGCCTCTTCAAACAAAGAGGACTTGTACTCTATAGCGCCACCTATTGGAAGTAGCGATCCTACAAGTCACAATCAACCCTTTAACGAGTCTTGTAATATGACTTAGGATAAAAGCCAAATCTGAATCTCCATTTGCAGACACGGTGTTTCGGACTATTGGTCCTCGTCAGTGCAAAGTAGGAGAGATCTAATTTGGCTAGATGAGAGGCTCTGGACTGGGGTCTGGGGGGTAAGGTTACTCCTTGTGGAGAGTGACATACCAGCTCTGGCGTGTCGAGGTAAGGAGGCTTATTCGCCGTGCAATGCTCCTCTGGGAAATTTTAATATGCAAATTGCCTCTTCAAACAAAGAGGACTTGTACTCTATAGAGCCACCTATTGGAAGTAGCGATCCTACAAGTCACAATCAACCCTTTAACAAGTCTTGTAATATGACTTAGGATAAAAGCCAAATCAGAATCTCCATTTGCAGACACGGTGTTTCGGACTGTTGGTCCTAATTCCAATAGGTGGCGCTATAGAGTACAAGTCCTCTTTGTTTGAAGAGGCAATTTGCATATTAAAATTTCCCAGAGGAGCATTGCACGGCGAATAAGCCTCCTTACCTCGACACGCCAGAGCTGGTATGTCACTCAATCAGAAAACAAGCAATAATCTCCTCAACGGAGTAGCCGATATTCTAATGGCGTTTTCAGCCTGACCTAACCACATGCATACATGACCACACTGGCGCAAGCACGTAACAGATTTGATACTAGCGCGGCCGTGCGGTTATGACACCTTTTTATAGTAGCAGCTACAGGACCTTCAAGAACAGGACCAATGAGAAACTTTCAGGACCTTTCTGGCAGACCAATGGGAGTCGCTGCTGTAACCGAACATGTGACCCTGATCTCCAAAGGGAGATCTTGCCCTGGGCATGCTCAGATGGAGAAAGCGAGAACTTTGTCCCAGGACTGCCTGCTCTAGCACTGGTTATAATAGAGGAACCGGGAGAGGCAGCAACAAGCCTCTGCACAGCATTAGACCGAGCGAGACGCTGGGACCGACATCTCTGCTGAGCAGGCTCCACTGCGGCCGGAGATGGATGGGGGACCGCAGTGTGAATAGTTTGAGATTCTCCTTGTGCAGCAGCGGGAACTCGATCCCTAACATTACCCTCCCTCCTAGGGCCCCCTTCTTTTGGCGTCAGTGCATTCAATGGCAGCGATGAACTGCGGAGCGTGAAAGTGCTCGGCAGGCTCCCAGGACCTAGCCTCAGGCCCATAACCCCTCCAATCCACCAAATAAAATTTTTTGCCCTGTACCACCTTACACCCTACGATGGCATTCACCTCATCATCGTCCGTAGATGAATCCGATGTCCCGGCAGATGACTCGGAAAACGGGGACATGAGTATGGGTTTCAGGAGGGATACGTGAAAGGTGTCGGAGATACCCAGGCGTGTTGGAAGGGAAAAAACGGTATACCACAGGGTTAATCTGCTCGAGGACTTTGAAAGGACCCAGGTAGCTGGGTGCCAACTTGGTGGACTCAACTCACAGCCTGATGTTAAAGGCAGAAAGCCACACCAAGTCCCCAGGAGCAATTGTCGGAGCGGGGCGCCAATGTGCGTCAGAGGAGGACCTCATCCTCTGCTTGGACGCCTGAATGGCATCCTGGGTATGATCCCAAATGTCCCGTGCCTCCACAGCCCAGTCTGCCACCCTGAAGTCGGTGGAAGACATGGGCATGGGCACCGGAACCCGCGGATGCTGAACGTAGTTTAGGAGGAATGGAGTCTGTCCGGTGGAGTCAGCCACAGCATTATTTAGTGCAAACTCAAGCCCACAGTAGCAAGAATGCCCAGTCATCCTGCCTGGCTAAGACAAAATGTCGTAGATAGGTGACCAAGGTCTGGTTGGCCCTCTCTACCAACCCTTTGGTCTCGGGATGATACGCAGAGGAGAGATTTAACTCAATGCTGAGTAGCCGACACAGCTCTCTCCAGAACCGAGACGCAAACTGGGGACCTCGATCACTAACAACTTTATCTGGCATACCGTGTAAACGGAAAATATGCCTAATAAATAATGCTGCAAAGGCCCTGCAGATGGTAACCGTGGTAATGGCACCAAGTGCACCATTTTGGAGAAGTGGTCGGTTATCACCCAGATGATGGTGCAGCCCCGAGACTTAGGTAAGCCCACCACAAAATCCATCCCGACCATCTCCCAATTTGTCTCGAAATGTCCACCCACCTGGAGGAATGTGCCCAAGAAAGTACTTCTGGTCACAAATTGGTGAGTACAAAAGTCTTGCCCCGGAGGCACAGACTAAAGCGAAAGCAGAGCCACAGTTCTTAGGCTCTCACAGGGGACAATAAGCCGAGGCACCTCCTCCACCTCCTCAGAGGATACGACAGAGTGAGACAGAGCATCGGCCCGAATGTTCTTCTCACCGGAGAGGAAATGGAGGGTGAAATGGAACTGGGAGAAGAACAGGGACAATCTGGCCTTGCGGGAATTCAGCCGCTGGGCTGTTTGCAAGTACACCAAGTTTTTGTTGTCCGTGAAGACCTGGAAGGGAAAGCGAGCCCCTCCAGAAGGAGTCTCCACTCAGAGAAGGCCAACTTCATAGCCAGTAACTCCCTGTCCCCGATGGAATAATTCCTCTCTGCTGGTGTAAAGGTTTTAGAAAAGAAGAAGCAGGGATGCTTCCGACCTTGAGCATCCTTTTGATATAGGACTGCTCCAGCACCAACAAAAGAGGCGTCCACCTCTAAAATAAACGGCTTATCAACATCGGGGCGATGTAATATGGGAGCACTGGCAAAATGCGACTTGATGGAAGAGAACGCCTTGGAGACCTCCTCAGACCACAACTTGGGAATTGCTCCCTTCTTGGTGAGGGAGCTACCAAAGTCGAGAAATGGGGACTGTACTGTCGATAATAATTAATAAACCCATAAAGCGCTGCACCGCTTTAAGAGAATAATAATAATAATAATAATAACAATCTTTATTTATATAGCGCCATCATATTTCGCAGCGCTTTACAGTTTAACAGTTTCAAAACACAAGTCATAAGAGAATGTGGTTCTTGCCAGTCCATCACAGCCTGAAGTTTGGCAGGATCTATAGTCAATCCCTGGGCGGAGATGATATCCCAGGAAATGTAAAGACTGCTGCTCAATCATGCATTTCTCCAACTTTGCATAGAGGGAATTCACCTGTAAAAGGTCGAAGACTTTGCAGACATCCCTCCGGTGAGAGTCAATATCTGGAGAAAAGATGAGAATATCATCCAGATAGACTACTACAGAGGTGGAAAGCATATCCCGGAAGATGTCATTGACAAAGTCTTGGAAAACGGCTGGGGCATTACAGAGCCCGAAGGGCATCACCAGATATTCATAATGCCCATCCCTGGTATTAAAAGCCGTCTTCCATTCGTCCCCTTCACGGATGCGAATCAGGTTATAAGCACCACGCAGATCTAATTTAGTAAATACCCTTTCTCCCCGGAGCCTATCAAAGAACTCAGAAATCAGGGGCAACGGGTACTTATTCTTAACAGTGATGGCGTTAAGACCTCTGTTATCTATACACGGACGTAATTCTCCATTCTTCTTCTGCACGTAGAAGAACCCGGCCCCTGCAGGTGACACCGACTTCCTAATGAACCCTCTTGCCAGATTCTCCTGGATATATTGAGACATAGCTTGGGTCTCAGGAAGAGAGAGGGGATAGACCCTTCCCCTAGGAGGTTCTGCTCCAGGCAAGAGGTCAATAGGACAGTCGTAGGGACGATGGGGCGGAAGAGTCCCCGCAGCCTTTTTAGAGAACACGTCTGCATATGACCGATAGCACTTGGGAAGAGGAGTAAGATCTGTGGGTATTTCTGTAGTGGTAACCTGAATGCACTCCCTGACTAGTGTTGAGCGATACTGCTCGATATCTAAAAATATCGGATCGGAATGCTATCACCGATATCACTAAATATCATCGATATCTGATTCCGATACCGGAAGTCCAATGTAAGTCTATGGGAACAAAATATCGCAACAAAAAAAACCCTTTCTGTCGTTATAATCACAAAATATACACACATAGAATACATATATATATATATATACATGTCATTGTGACATATATATACATATATTTATAGTTTATACACTTCTACATAGTAAAATAGACTCTGATTCAATTGCCGGGTAAAGCCGTGACATACCCCATAGAAGTCGACGGGCTCGGTGCCAAGTACCCCCAAAACCTCTGGCTCTGTGCGACTCAACTTGGGCGTCACGACCAGGATTCTGTAGCTCGCTATAAGCGAGTCCTGTGTGCCTGAATTGAACTGTTTTTGTGCTTGAGAATTGCTAAAATCATCAGAGAATGTATTTGCCATTTTTCCGCCATATCTGCGTCACGATGAGGCACTGGTGAAGACGAAGGGGGTGCTCTTCGTGGGTGTACACTCACTCAGTGGCGCGAAAACGATGGCCGACCACTCTAAATGGTACTGCAATGTAAGATCGTGTCCCACAGCTCTGGAGTTCCGCCTCCTCATCCTCCTCAGTGTGCGGAAACTAACACGAAGGTCCCGCCTCACTACAAAAGAGGGGCCCTCTCCAGATGCTAATGACACATGTGACTTGGCAGAGATGGCTAATGGACACGAGCAGAAGTGTGAAGGGATGGAGCAGTCAGAGCTCTCACCCCACGGAAGCGACCCGATCGCCACGGAACCACCGTTGGGCACCCGGCCTGGAAACCCTCCTACGCTGCAAGAAGCGGAGGATACCCTAAGAGGCCTGGCCCGGCACCGGGAGGAGGTCGCCAGGATGGAAGCCAGCTGGCGTGCCCTAAAACTAAACTTGGAGCGGCGCCAATCCCTCTTACCTGAAGTGTCTGTACCGGATGGTGAGGCACCCGTTCTAGTAGAGGAGTCCATGCGGGCATCCCAGCCCTTGCAATGTGATCCGGTTGACGTTGTCGCAGTGGAGGCACCCGTTCCTGCAATAAACTCTGCACCGGCAGCACCCCAGATCCCGCTGTCTGCCCCCGTCGCTGAGACAGAAGAAGCGACACCCGTCCTCATGGAGGAGGCCGCGCAGGCACCAGAGGTCTACCTGTCTGTACCGGAGCCCCGACTGTCATCTGTTCCAGAGCCGGCTGCTTCCGCCACAGGTGAGCGCCGCCAGGACTGGGGGGCGCCAGGAGAGCTGCCGCAAACCGGACATCGTAAGCTGGCATTTGATGGTGGAGACATGGAGCAGCTGGTGGAGGAGAATTACAACCGGCGTCAGGAGGAAGAGTGGAGACGTTGGGAGTGGGAAGCAGAGCGACAAAGGGAGCAGCGAGAATCCCAAAAGCTTCGGCAACGTCACCTGGAGAAGGACCGGGCAGATAAGGACCGGATGAGAAAAGATAAAGGAACCCTGTGGGAGCCGCGGCGTAAGGGTGCAGTACGGAGCTTTAAATTGAAAGGTGGTTGGGGCTTCATCCAGGAGCCTGGACTTTATTTAGAAGTGTTTGTGACCCGGCGGGACGTGGAGACTCACCTCCCAGAAGGACACCCGGGGAGGGACCTGTTGCCAGGAGACTTGGTGACTTACACCCGACACTGGGGTTACAATGGATGGTACGCCCTAAATGTTACCAGGTGCGACCCCTACTCCCCAGAGTGTCAGGAACCTGTGAGACCCTCAGAGCCTTCAGCCTCCCACATCCAGGCCTCTGCACAAGTGCCCACCCCAGGCCTCCCTCAGTGGTCTCCTCAGCAGCCCCAGCTATGGACATGATAACTATAGCTGGCCCGTACCCGGCGCCTGTTAGGCCCCCTGGGGTTCGTTCAGTCCGTGACATAGGGCTCCAGACCCGGAGGGAGATGAAAGAGGTGGCCACACAGACACAGATAGCGGGTCACGACTTGACTGTACAGGCCACACGACGTCATCAGGTCCTGGTGGTCCTTTGTGTCTCGGATGTTTGGCAAGCATCAGAAGAGTACCAGGTGGTACCTGGAACACCCCTGCCAAAGAATTATAAATAACCCGGACAGGGTCCCTGTATGTAAATAGTTAAATTGTTGATGTACCCGGACGGGTGAATGTTCATAAAAAATTTTTTTAATTTAATAAAAAACACAACACAGTTTTCATTACTTTTATTACAGTCTCATCCTGCGACGCCATCGATCTCCTGTAAAAAAATGAAAAAAAAAACAGCAGTATACCACCTGTCCGACGCAGTCCATAGTAACGAGTGTCCCACGAAGATCCAGCTCTGCTACATCAGAATGACATCAGAGGCAGGCAGGCAGGCAGAGCCTGTCATCCCGGCGCAGCACAGCTGATTACCTGCTTCCCCGGCGGTGACGTCATCGGACTGGTTTACGGCCGGGATTACCCTGCAGTCACTGCAGTTATCGCAAAAAACTGCATGTGACCGCCAGGAGATAATGGCGGCCATCAAGCAGTCCAGGACGTGACCGCCGGAGATCTTCTGCCAGGTAAGTGCCGCTGACTCCTGACAGACCCGACCGACGGACACTCACAGTGACAGTGCCAAATCCGATTCCGGTATCCGATATGACGAAAATATCGGTACTCGGAATCGAAAGCCCGATACAGCTAATATCGGCCGATACCCGATATTTGCAGTATCGTATCGCTCAACACTATCCCTGACACATCTGCCTTTACAAAAACCAGGGGAGGAGTCCCGAGGAGATAATTTGCATATTCCCAGTGCCTTCTGGGATAAGTGAAGAGTCTCCGCGAGCTCAAGGAACACTGGATTTTGGCTGTTGCAGCTGAAAGGAGGACATCAGGAAACCGTGTGCCGCTAGTTTTGGCTTATATTTCACTGCTTAATTATCTCTTGAACAATAAGAACATGGAAGAGGCCAGGAGCCATGTGGTGAGCTGCATTTCTTGCTACATGTTCACAGACTTACCAGTGGAAAAGCCAAACTTCACATGCCAGAAATGCAAGCTTGTGTCCCTGTTGGAGGAAAAGTTGCAAAATCTGGAAGAGAGGTTATCTACATTGAAGACCATTAAGGAAAGTGAAGAGTTCTTAGACAGAGCAGAATTATCTCTTCATGGTACAGAAAGAGAAGAAATTTGAAGTGCAACTGAACAAAAACAGAGGAATGGAAGCATGTGACCCAGAGAAGCAGGTGGCTCAGGAGGCAGTCAGCACCAATTCTGCTCAGGAACCAATACCAGGCTCTTACACAGGAGAACGATGAAGAAATACATCAGGATAAGACTTTGGCCACAAACAATAACCTTGTACACCTTCAGAGTCCTCCTGAATGGAGACAGAAAACTGTTGTGAAGAAGAAACGGAGAGTTGTTGTCATGGGCGATTCCCTGTTGAGAGGAACAGAGGCCGCTATCTGCAGACCGGATATAACCTCAAGAGAAATGTGCTGTCTTCCAGGTGCAAAAATTAAAGATGTGTCTGACAGGATATCAGGACTCTTCAAGCATACAGATGACTACCCATTCCTGCTAATACATGTGGGGACAAATGACACCGCTAGAAACGACCTGGAAACCATCTGCAGTGACTTTGAAAACTTAGGTAAGAAAGTGAGAGAACTGGGATCGCAGGTGGTCTTCTCTTCCATCCTTCCAGTGGATGGCCATGGAACAAGGAGGTGGAATAAGATTCTGCAGGTGAACAACTGGCTATGTCGATGGTGCCGTCAGCAAGGATTTGGATTTTTGGATCACGGAGTGAATTACCTATACGATGGACTACTTGCTAGAGATGGGGTGCACCTTACGAAGACTGGAAAACATGTATTTGGAAGTCGCCTTGCTACACTCATCAGGAGAGCTTTAAACTAGAACAATGTGGGAAGGGAAGCAAAACGCCAGCAAAAGCCATACACCTGACAAATACTATTGAGATTTCTGCTATTAGAAGTGAAGGGGAAGAACAAAGACAAAAAAATCAACATAATAAAAATATTGAAGAAAGAGAAACCAATCACAAACTAAAGTGTTTCTATACGAATGCACAAAGCATGGGCAACAAACAAGGAGAATTGGAACTACTAACGCAGGAGAAAAAATATGATGTCATTGGAATCACTGAGACTTGGTGGGACGATACGATGATTGGAATACAAGGCTAGAAGGATACAACTTATTTGCAAGAAACAGACTTGATAAACGAGGAGGAGGTGTCGCATTGTATGTTAGAAAAGCGTATACCTGCACAGAGATTGACGTTTCAGAGACTGGGAGTTCTGTGGAAACTGTTTGGGTAAGAATACAAGGACAGAACAATGGAAAGGACACCATTGTAGGCATTTACTACAGGCCGCCTGTGCAAGCTGAAGATATGGATGAACTCTTTATGCATCAAATGGCCAAGTTCTCCAAAAAATATGACATAGTGGTCATGGGAGATTTCAACTATCCAGACATTTGTTGGGAATCTCTCTCAGGCAAAACTAACAGACCCAGGAGATTCTTATCCTCTCTTGCTGACAACTTTATCTTCCAAAAGGTAGGGGAGAAAACAAGGGGATCTGCTACCTTGGATCTAATCCTTATAAACAGGGAGGAAATGGTGGAGGAGGTAAGAGTGGCTGGGACCCTAGAAGGTAGTGACCATGCTATTTTAGAATTTTGGATAACAAGAGGAGGAAGACCTGTGAAGACTCAGACGTCAAGGTTAGATTTCAGAAAGGCAGAGTTTAAGGAACTCAGAAAGAGAATTGGAGGGATCCAATGGCTGGATATCCTTAAGGACAAAAATGTCCAGGAATGATGGAAAATCTTGAAAAATGAGATTCTCAAAGCACAATCGTTAACAATTCCGAAAAGAGGGAAGAATGGGAAGCATTTAAGGAAACCAGGATGGATGAACACAGAACTTAAACACATGCTAAAAAGGAAGAAAGAAATTTTTATCAAATGGAAAGAGGAAGGCATATCTAAAGAAGAATATAATGCCGTCTGCAGAACCTGCAGGGCACAAATCAGATTATCTAAAGCTGACAATGAATTAAGGCTTGCAAGTGACATCAAAAGCACCAAAAAAGGATTTTGGGGATACGTCAAAAGTAAAAGAAAAGTCAAAGATGCTATAGGATTTTTACAGTATGAAAATGATGAAATGGTAAGTCAGGATGTTGAGAAGGCTGAACTTTTAAATTCCTATTTTGCATCTGTTTTCTCTCAGAAAGGAAATGTAACATCATCTGATCTTCACTGTCCTATTAAAGGAATAGAAGAATCCAGGATATCTATAAACAGAAAGACAGTGAGGAAACACTTAGCTAACCTAAATTAATTCAAGTCTCCAGGTCCAGATGAATTACACCCCAGAGTACTGAAGGAGATAGCAGAAGAAATTCTTGAACCACTGTCCATAATCTTTGAAAATTCTTGGAGAACAGGAGAAGTCCCAGAAGACTGGAGAAGAGCAAATGTTGCTCCTATCTTCAAATAGGGGAAGAAGATGGACCCAGGGAACTACAGGCCGGTGAGTCTGACTTCTATACCTGGAAAGATCTTTGAACAAATTATTAAAGAACATGTATGCAAGTACCTGGATAAGAATGAAGTGATTAAACAGAGTCAGCATGGGTTTGTAACTAATAAGTCATGTCAGACTAACTTAATTTCCTTCTATGACAGAATCACTGACTGGGTGGATCAGGGAAATGCTGTAGATATAGTATATCTTGACTTCAGCAAAGCATTTGACAAAGTATCTCACACAATCCTTATTGAAAAAATGACTAAGTATGGAATGGACAAGGCAACTGTTAGGTGGATTCATAACTGGCTTAGTGATCGGACCCAAAGAGTGGTCGTAAATGGCTGCACATCCAGTTGGAAGAATGTCTCAAGTGGGGTACCACAAGGCTCTGTTTTGGGCCCTGTATTGCTCAACATCTTTATCAATGATTTAGATGAAGGAATTGAGGGTAAACTGATCAAATTTGCTGATGACACAAAGCTAGGAGGGGTAGCTAATACTAGAGAAGAGAGAGAGGATTCAAAAAGATATAAATAAACTGGAGCAGTGGGCAGCAACTAACAGAATGGATTTTAACAGGGAAAAATGCAAAGTACTACATCTGGGCAATAAAAATGAAAAAAGCATATACAAAATGGGAGGAATAGGGCTAAGTAACAGCACATGTGAAAAAGACTTGGGAATACTAATTGATCACAGACTTAACATGAGTCAACAGTGTGATGCAGCAGCAAAAAAGGCAAATGCAATTCTAGGATGTATCAACAGAAGCATACAGTCTAGATCACGTGAGGTTATTATTGCCCTCTACTACTCTTTGGTCAGACCTCATCTGGATTACTGTGTCCAGTTTTGGGCACCAAATTTTAAAAAAGACATCAACAAACTGGAGCAAGTTCAGAGAAGAGCCACCAGAATGGTGACCGGTCTGCAAACCATGACCTATGAGGAACGGTTGCAGGATTTGGGAATGTTTAGCTTGCAAAAAAGAAGACTGAGAGGAGAATTAATAGCTGTCTACAAATATCTCAAGGGCTGTCACATTGTAGAAGGATCTTCTTTATTCTCATTTGCACAAGGAAAGACTAGAAGCAATGGGATGAAACTGAATTGGAGGAGACACAGATTAGATATTAGAAAAAACTTTTTGACAGTTAGGGTGATCAATGAGTGGAACAGGCTGCCACGAGAGGTGGTGAGTTCTCCTTCAATGGAAGTCTTCACACAGAGGCTGGACAGACATCTGTCTGGGATGATTTAGAGAATACTGCTTTGAGCAGGGGGTTGGACCAGATGGCCCAGGAGGTACCTTCCAACTCTACCATTCTATGATTCTATGTTTCACTCCAACCCAGTATCCTACCGTAGGTCCACTCAATATGAGGGGAGTGTAAACGGAGCCATGGTACTCCCAGTAAGATTTTGTCTATTCCCTCGGGAAGGACGAGAAGGGAAATAATTTCCTGATGGGAAGGGGATACACACAAAGTAAGGGGAACAGTCTGATGTGTAATTTGCGAGGGAATGTCAACCCATTCACTACCGGACAGTCACTGGTTTGCCGAGTGCTACCAGATGTATTGCATGGCGACGAGCAAAGGACGATGACATGAAATTCCCCTCTGCTCCTGAGTCCACACAAAGTTCGACTGTAAGAGTGGAAGAGCCTACAGTGACTGTGCATTTAATTGTCATCTTGGAGGAAAATGCAGCTGTCTCCAGTGAACCGCCTCCCAGGGTCACCAGATGTGATCGCTTCCCCGATCGCTTCCCTGATCGCTGTGGACATTTGTTAGCATAGTGTCCTGTCTGCTGGCAAAGATTACAGACCACGGGTAGTTGAGCGGCCCCAGACTTAGGTCCCTCACGAGGAACCTCCGTGGCCTTTTGGGGTTCGGACGCCTGAACGCAGTATTCGAGAGGTTTGGCAAAGGTGGGAGCCAACCGAAACCTCTGGCTACACTGGGTTCGCTCCAACCTCCGCTCGTGAAAATGGAGGTCGATACGGGTAGATATGGAGATAAGCTTCTCCAGTGTGGCGGGAATCTCCCTGGTAGCCAAAGCGTCTTAAACATGGTCAGCCAGTCCTCTCCAGTAGACTGGAATGAGAACTTTATCCGACCATTCTAGGTCAGAGGCCAGAGTCCGAAATTGGTCGGAAAACTGACTGACCAAAGACGAACCCTGTGCCAATGCCAGCAGCTAGAGCGCCCCATCGTGGGTGACCTGAGGTCCTAAAAAGACCATTTTAAGAGCCTCCAAGAAACGAGGAGCACTCTGCACCACACGATCGTCGCGCTCCCACAGCGGCATTGCCCACTCCAACGCTCTGCCCGAGAGTAGAGACAATACAAAACCCACTTGTGCCCGATCCGTGGGGAAACGTGCAGCCAGAAGCTCGAGCTGTATAGAGCACTGACTCAAGAATCCCCGACATTCCTTGCTGTCACCGGCAAACTTGTCAGGAAGCGGGAGGTGGGATAATGTAGGGGCAGAGGTGGCAGAGGACAAACTGGCTGCAGCCACACTAGCAGCCTGAACAGCGACTGCGGTAAAATCCACAGCTGAGGTTGTGCGCTCAAGAGCCGCCAACCTACCCTTCAGCTGCTGGATGTGCTGCGGTAGACGCTGGTCATCCGCCATTTTACTAGCCAGACCCTTGCGCTAGTATTATGTTAAGGGCCTGCGGAACGCACCTAATAGATATTAAGGAGAAGTTTGTTCGCAGCCCAGGGTCCACAGTGCAGGCAGAGCCTGCTGCTAGTAAGATGGCGCAAATAGGCAGTATTAGCCAACTCTGTTATCCCGCAGAGTCGCAGATGTAATCGCCGTAGCACTAAATGGCAGAATGGGCAAACTGAGTCGCTAACTAAAATGCTGTAGAGCTATATGGTGATATAAGCGGACTCTGTTAATTCACAGAGCCGCTGTGACAAAGACTGTGTCCTGTTAGATGCACAGAGGACACAGATGACTGCTAAGTGGATTGCAGTCTGTGGTCATGCAATCAGAAAACAAGCAATAATCTCCTCACCGGAGTAGCCGGTATTCTAATGGCGTTTTCAGCCGTGCCCTGAACACGTGCATACAAAACTCCTCACCGGAGGTGCTGATATTCTAGGGGCTTATTTCAGCCGGACTTAACCACATGCATACATGACCACACTGGCGCAAGCATGTAACAAATTTGATACTAGCGTGCGGCCATGCGGTTATTGCACCTTTTTATAGTAGCAGCTATAGGACCTTCCAGAACAGGACCAATGAGAAACTGTTCCAGAACACAAGCACTTTCAGGACCTTCCTGGTGGACCAATGGGAGTCGCTGCTGTAACCGAGCATGTGACCCCTGATCTAAAATGGGAGATCTTGCCCTGGGCTTGCTCAGATGGAGAAAGCGAGGACTTTGTCCCAGGACTGCCTGCTCCAGCACTCTTTATAATAGAGGAACCAGGAGAGGCAGCAACAAGCCTCTGCACATCATTAGACCGAGCGAGACGCTGGGACCGACGTCTCTGCTGAGCAGGCTCCACTGCAGCCAGGGATGGATGGGGGACCGCAGCGGGACTGGTTCGAGATTACTCTTGTGCAGCAGCAGCGGGAACTCGATCCCTAACACCATCTGTGAATTTAAATAAATTTGTGTGACTAAGAATGGATGATTATGAGTTGAAAAAATTAATTAAAATAATTCCACAAAGATCTTGTAGAGCTAGAGTCGTTAAGAAGCCTCTAGAGATGTTAGTTAGCTCCATAAGTTTGCTAGCCGCTAGAGGCGGGCGAAAGTCAGCTCACACACCAATAGCTAAGCGTTACTCCCAGGGGCTGTTACATGATCACGCATCCCATTTACACAGCTATGATGAGCCTGGAGATGGCGACAGCTGTGAGTATCCAAATGGCCAATGCAACGAGCATCTTGATACACACACACACAAAATCCTCATGATGCACTCTCTGAAGGTAATAGTGTTTATGATTGTGAGGTGCGGCTAGAGCATTCAGAATTTTTAAAACATTTTTCTCAGCAGCATCTGATCCTACCCAATCTCACAGCTCGCATACATACCAATCATTTTAGATTTGCAAATTTGGAGCGTGTACGTTCATTTGTCATGTATGTAGCAGCCACAGAGAACAGTGACCTTCAACATACTATGAGCGGGGGTGAAAAACATGTGAAATATTTTTTAGATGGTGCTGGACATGTTATCGGCCAACACATAGACTGTGAATTTCCGTGGTGTTTTTACCACGGCTGTGCAGTGTGCTATAATGAAAATGATACAAATAAGCTCATAATCACCACCTACGGGCAATTATCCTATGTCATTTTAGCTATAAAGAGCTACCTACAGAACTGCGGATACATGATAGGCCCTCTGTGGGTACATGAGTGGCGTCAATTACTGAGTTAGTTTCTGCTGGGTCCAAAACTTTCGGCTACAAACTCAACACAGGGGAACTGTCTTAAAAGTGAAGGGAATAACACTAAATGTCGGTAACTCTCAATCTATTAATTTTAGCATTCTGAAAGATCTTGTTCTGTACTACACGCGCAATTCTGCCGCAGAAACTCAGAAGCGTATCATCTCTTACTGATATGAGGTAAAGTGAAAATCGCTGTATAATATAAACTAAATACTCTGCTAACATTATCAAACTCGTTTCAAAATGATTCACAAAGCGTATCAGAATGAGGATCAATCAGACACACTACTACGAACAGAGTTTGAAAGAGGTATCAAACTCACATCATGATCATATAAAATGAGACTCTTACTGATATCATGTAAAGTGAAAATCGCTTTATCAAATAAACTAAATACTCTGCTAACATTATCAAACCCGTATCTGTTAGGGTTCGAGTTCCCGCTGGTGCACAAGGGGAGTCTCGAACCGGTCCCGCATTCATCTCCGGCCACAGTGGAGCCTGCTCAGCAGAGACGTCGGTCCCAGCGTCTTGCCCATTCCAGTACTGTGCAGAGACTTGCTGCTGTCTCTCCTGGATCTGCTATTATAGCCAGTACTGGAGCAGACGTCTTTGGGACGAAATCCTGCATTTCCCCTTCTGAGCATGCCTAGGGTAAGATCTCTCATTGGAGATCTGGGGTCACATGTTCAGTTACTGCAGCAGCTCCTATTGGTCCGCCAGGAAGGTCATGAAACTACATGTGTTTGGAACAGTTTTTCATTGGTCCTTGTTTCTGGCAGGTCCTGTAGCTGTTGCTATAAAAGGGTGGCATGGCTTGGCCGCCATGCGCTAATATCAATCAGTATATGCTTAGAGCCAGTGTGGTCATGCGTGTGTGTGGTTAGGGCCCGGCTGAAATAAGCCCCTAGAATACCGACTTAATCGGTGAGGAGTTTCGTATGCTAGCTGGTCAGGGTCGGTGTCCTAGATGCCCTAGATTGCCGGCATAACCGGTGAGGAGTTTGATTGCCGTATTCAGAGCCTGGCGTTCAGACGCCATAGATTGCGGGTGACTCCCGCGAGGACATTAGCGCATGTTCATGTTCTATGTTCGCTTAGCTGTTCACTGCGAACCTGGGTGCCTGACAGGACACAGAAGTTTTTCTCAGCGGCCCTGTGATGTAACAGGGTTCGCTTTCAACGCTAGACAGTTTGCTTCTTGCGCCATTTTACTAGCAGCAGGCTCCGCCTGCACGGTGGACCACGGGCTGCGAATGCACCTCTCCACATCTTATATTTTGTGCGTTCCGCAGACCCTAAAAGTTTCAAAATGATTCACAAAGCGTATCAGAAATAGGATCAATCAGACACACTACTACGAACAGAGTTCGAAAGAAGTAACAACTTTAACACTAGAACTACTGTACTCGTGACACCTACTAGAACTACTGAATGTAGTCATTTTGACTACTGACTTGTTTTCATTTATTTTTAGAGTTTCATTTGTGGTTATTTATTAATAATTATATTGTTTTAATGTATTATTATTGTGAGATCCAACAGTAATGCTTTGGAATGTTTTTTTTCTGATTTTTTTTCATATTTTTCTACAGGAAATAACAAAAGTAAACTAAGTAAAACAATAATAATAAATGTTTTAAAATAATTTATTATTAAAGTGCACACATATAAACAACAACTCAAGAACAACAAGCAGAGAAAATGTAAGTGAAGGAGAAGAAAAATGAAAATATGGCGTAGAATCTCAATAAAACCGACCAACCGTTATTATGAAGTACAACCGGTAACTTTCTAAACATTTGTTGATTCGCATTTCAGGCATCGTCTTTCAATTACAGCGGTACATTGCCCACACAAAGACTTATGGCAAGTCATACAATTTCCAACAGATCAATTATTTTTGCATTTTGCTTTTATCTGGCAAAATTTTTTTTGAGACATCACATCTGAAGATGTAGCAACTAGGGACATGCCACCCTTTCCCCTAGATACAACATACGGACCACTCAACTCTGTGACAAGCTTTTGCAAAAATGCCTTGCATGACATTTGTCCGGTGGTCATCTCCTTGTATAATATCCAAGCATTTATACCCGCTAAGTCTAAGGTATTTTCAAATGCGTGAACAGGCCATCCCCTAGTACCTGTTCTTGTGCTGTATTTGCGTGCCATCTGATCTACTACATCTACTCCATATTTGTTTCATTATAAAACTTTACAGTTTCTGGAGTTTATTTTGGAGATTCAGAAGCAACAAAACATCGGGATGAACGGAACAAAAGAAAAATGGAAAAAAAAACATAATTTTTATCGTTTTCGCCTCATAAACCATTACATTGCATTATTGCTATATTCATGCATATTGCCCATTTGCAGATAAAAAAATATTATTTATAGCTGTAAAATATAACTAATAACATCAAGATGTATGCAAATATAGTTTTTCCCAAAGAAAAATTGCTGCTTCACACTATACAGTACAAAATAATCAAATAATATGCCAATAAAATGTTGTGTATACCTGTAGGAGTTTTCAGAGCTGTTATGTCTGCATCTGTTGTCTTTGTCTCTCCAAGTGAAATGAAAGTAATTTACTGTCCAGACTAAAGGGTATGCCACACTGAACAACATCGCTAACGGGATCGCTAAAAAACGTCACTATTTAGCGATCCCGTTAGCGATGTTGTTCTGTGCGGCATCTGCCAGCGACTAGCTTCCTGCTGTGATCTCGCTCGTCGCTGGAATCGTTCCGGACCCTATTTTATCGTCGGCGCTCCCGCTGGGTAAGTATAATCGCTAAGTGTAGCACCTTTTCTTAGCGATTTAGCGGTACTTTTGTACCGCTAAAGTCGTTAAGGAGATCGCTAACCGTGATAGCGTCCTTAACGACATCGCTAAGTTAGGTAGCTACTAGCGATATAAAAACAATCCCGCTAGCGATCTCATTAGTATGCGACGCTAACGAGATCGCTAGCGGGATTGTGTAGTGTGGCAGTACCTTTACTGTCTACTGCTAGGACCAGAGAAAAACACCTCCCTTCCTTAGCATGAGATAAGAGCCTACAGTTTTACAAAAAAGCTCTATTCAGATCAGCATTACACAGTAATACAACCAGGTAACACAATGAAAATGTGAAAAGTTGACATCTGAATTGAACTACATGTATATGAACATTAGGGTAAACAAGATACAGTGAAAAATGTATGCACAAAACTTTACAGCAACTTTTAGTGACAAAAGGACAGCAAAATATAGCAGGTAGTCAAAATGACTACCTTTAGTAGTTATAGGTGAATGTTGAAATAAAGGCGCAATTTTTGCACCTAAATTATTTATTGCCACAAAATCTTTTTTAACATTCTATTTGAGGAAAAGTCACCGAGTCTCAAGTCGGAATTCCAAAAAATGTAGTCACAGAGGAGAAATACATAGTGTGAAGTAGTCAAAATGACTACCTCAGTAGTTCTAGTGTTGAATCTCATTAGCACTATTAATCCTGGTCATCAACAATTACCAAATACCGACCCTGATAAAAATCAAGAGGTCTCTGAAATTGTAAGCCATATAAACCAGAGGTATAAAAAGAATACTGAATTTTTACTAAACAGGTTACTACAGAATAAAAATGTGACAGCGTGGAATGAAAAAGCTGAATTTATTTTCAAAGGCTCTGTAATAGCAGGGTCTAACTTACTGGATTTGGTAGGTACTACTATGCAGAGTCATGTTCTGACCAGCAGGAATTTACCTAGGGGCTGGGATTCGTTTATGCGGGCTATGGCCGAACTAAATATACCCTCTACAATCGTAGGTAATCCCGCTACTAGACAGCGCTTAGACGAGTTAAAAATATCCACCAGCGAAGGTGTATCTACACCGATGAGGCTAGACCCCTCACCCCGTACAATTCACTCTCTGCTACCACACGAATATTGTAGCGAATCAAGATGTATTAAATTGATTAGTGACACGATTCCAGCAATTTGATAACAAATTCATAACAAATTGATATCAAGTAGCGCATTAAAGTGTGTTAAATAGATATCATACGGTTATCCCAGTGTGTTAAAGTGTACTAAATTGATTACTGACACAAATTGATAACCGATTGATAGCAAAGTGTCTCTGAAATATCAGAATCATAGAATCATAGAATAGTAGAGTTGGAAGGGACCTCCTGGGCCATCTGGTCCAACCCCCTGCTCAAAGCAGGATTCTCTAAATCATCCCAGACAGATGTCTGTCCAGCCTCTGTTTGAAGACTTCCATTGAAGGAGAACTCACCACCTCTCGTGGCAGCCTGTTCCACTCATTGATCACCCTAACTGTCAAAAAGTTTTTTCTAATATCTAATCTGTGTCTCCTCCAATTCAGTTTCATCCCATTGCTTCTAGTCTTTCCTTGTGCAAATGAGAATAAAGATGATCCTTGAGATATTTGTAGACAGCTATTAAGTCTCCTCTCAGTCTTCTTTTTTGCAAGCTAAACATTCCCAAATCCTGTAACCGTTCCTCATAGGACATGGTTTGCAGACCGGTCACCATTCTGGTGGCTCTTCTCTGAACTTGCTCCAGTTTGTTGATGTGTTTTTTAAAATGTGGTGCCCAAAACTGGACACAGTATTCCAGATGAGGTCTGACAAAAGAGCAGTAGAGGGCAATAATGACCTCACGTGATTAAGACTGTATGCTTCTGTTGATACATCCTAGAATTGTATTTGCCTTTTTTGCTGCCTCATCACACTGTTGACTCAGGTTCAGTCTGTGATCAGTTAGTATACCCAAGTCTTTTTCACATGTGCTGTTACTTAGCCCATTCCTCCCATCTGTCTAGCATATTGCTACATAAAACAGGCTGCTAGTATACAAATTCATAACAAATTGATATCAAAGTAGCGCATAAAATTCTGTTAAATAGATATCATACGGATATCCCAGTGTGTCAGACTGTATTAAATAGATATCATACGTTTATCGTAGCACATTATAGTGTGTTAACTCTGCTGTTCTGTTCGCATTTGCAATACACTTGTACTGTTCCCGGGTCAATATGACCCGACCTATTAATTCTTGATTTTTAGCTACTCTAAGTGATTTATTTGAATACTTTTTTCATTATTATACTGTATGTGAACATGGTTGATCATAAACAAATGAAAAATTTAAATTCAAACGTAATAATTTTTTTTTTCATAAAAAGGTTACACAGGCTTTTTACAATTATCTTTGATTGTTGGCATTCTGCACACAAATAACAAAGAAGCTTTACATTACTATTACTAAAACATGAAATTTAACTTTTTGAAAACAAGATTTATAAATCAACAAATGAAAAATCATAAAAACTTCAACCTTTTTAGAAAGAAACAAGAAAAAACTGAACATGTTCATGCCTTTTTACACTGAACACAATAATAAGACACATGTCCTTTACACAGATATTTTGAACATCCAGCACATGTCAGATTAGTCTTATTGTCACAGGAAGATGGACAGAAGCTACATCTCTTCCTTTTTTTGATGGTAGCTGTGCTGCTGGTAGCTGTGCTGGTGGAGGCCGTGGATGTGGAGTCTCTTTCTTGAGCATGCTGGACACTTTTTACAATGGCTGTTGCTCCTTCACCTCTGGGGGTCACTTTTCTGCTCTCAATATGTGGCCTAACCAGGGATTTTCCCAATTCCTCAAGAAATAATCTTCTTTTATGCAGCTTATTCCGGTTCCAATCGGGGTCGATTTCTCTCCATAAGACAAATGCATTGTATGCAGAAACGTCCAGTATGTTATAAAATAAAATCATTGGCCATCGATTGGTTTTGCGCTGCATGTATATGTTGATATTGCTTGGTCTAAAGTATCAACTGCTCCCTTTGTGGCATTATAATCCAAAATAATGTCAGGCTTTCTGTCTTCTCTATCACTTACGGCATTGTCATGGTGCATTGTGCTCATTAGAATTACCTGTTTGTTTTTTTTTGGAACATAAGAAGCAACAGTTGTATTTCCAGAAAAATAAAAAGTAGAACTGTACACCTCTCTCTTGCTAAGGATACCTTGCGGTTGTTCAGGTTTGTTTTTTTCTATAGTACCCAGCATGGTAAGTTGTTTATTCTTCAACATCTGGCCTAGTTGATAGGATGTAAAAAAGTTTGTCACATGTGACATTTTGTCCTTTTAGTCCATGAGTCAAATCGAGAACAACACGCATACCCTGATTTTTTTCAGGTCTTTCACCAGGGGTATTTCCTTTATACACTTGAACATTTAGAGCATATGAACTTTTGCTGTCGCAAAGTGTCCAGATCTTGATGTTGTATTTTGTTGGCTTACTTGGTATATATTGTCTGAATGGGCACCTACCTCGGAATGCCACCAGTGCCTCATCAACAGTTACATTTTCACCACTATTATACAATTTTGGTAGAATCTCTACACGTTGATTCTAAACATTTCTAATAGGTGCTAGTTTATCTTTAGCTCTTCTTTCCATTCTATCTGTTTTAGATTCAAACCGCAGTACTCTAGAAATTTCATGAAACCTTTCACGACACATTGTAGCTCTAAATATGTGGCGACCGGTTTTGCAATTCCACAAACTTTTAGTTGAATCACCATAAGATTTGTATACTCCCGCTAAAAGATGTAAACCAATATAAGCATTTAGAGCTGTCACATCTATTTTTTTCCATTTATCACCATAAACTACTTGTCCCTCAATATTTTTGACTAAATAAGTACTTGATTACTGATAAAAGTGAAACCCCCAGCCTTTGAATGATAGACAACCAGTCTCCTCTCTCACAAACAGAAAATGGATTATACTAGATAATTACTTGCTTACTGATAAGAACAGTGAAACCACCACCATTTTGAGATGAAGTACACATAAAAAATCATAACATTTGCAGTCAGAAATAATTAGAGACCTGTTGAACAGTATAAAATGCTATCGGGTCATATTGACACGAACAGTACAATTGTAACAATCAGCGTGTAGCAAAAAGTAAACAAAAAAAACAAAAACAAAAACAAAGAAATATATAGAGCTCCACAAATGAGAAGTCAAGATACCACAAGTTTCAAATCCTCATTTAAATAAATCTATAGGGTCTCAAAAATCATTTCGGGTCATATTGACCCAAACAGTACAGCAGGGTTAAATAGATATCATGTGAATATCGCAGCACATAATGATCAAGTATGAAATGCGTATATTTTTTACATTTTTTAGCGCGCAACTTAACCTTCAATGAGATTTTAACTTATTATTAACAAAACAGACAAATCCAGGATACGTATAGTAATGTATGTAGTCATTACTGCGTATATTTTTTAAAAATTTTATTGCGCAACTTAGTCTTCAATGAGATTTTATCTTATTATTATCAAAACAGACAAATCCAGGATATGTATAGTAGTGTATGCGGTTATTACTACGTATATTTTTGACATGTTTTTTCGCACAACTTAGCCTTCAATGAGATTTTACACAACTTCACAGACGATATGCAAAGAAATGACAGAATGGTGTCAAATGTTATATCTGAGAGAATGAAGCGTATTTGTAAAATGCATAAAATTCATCATTTTTTCAGCAACAATAGCGTAAGTGCAGCTATAGTAGATATTGCAGCGTATTAAAGTTTATTAAATAGGTACCATACGAATATTGTAGCAAATCAAGCTGTATTAATTTGTCAAATTTTATATCTGAGAGAATATCAACTTTAAAAAACCCTCAGCGCATCTGGTGTGATAATTGGTCTAACGTTGCATTTCATATAAAATGCTGCAGTAATAGTAATGGCATTTGATAGTGAGTTAGTGACATATCGCATTTGATTGGGGATACAGCAGCTCCGATATTCCATGGATATACAAGACTCCCACATATTGATAACAGATTGATAGCAAAATGTCTCTGAAATATCAGAATGTGTCTAGCATATTGCTACACAAAACAGGCTGGTAGTATGAGAATTCCATGCAGAAGCAATAGCTTCTGTCTATCTCGCCTAGAAAAAAAAGATATCTGATTTATCAAAACAGACAAATCCAGGATACGTATAGTACTGTATGCAGCCATTACTGCATATATTTTTTACATTTTTTGGCACGCAACTTAGTCTCCAATAAGATTTTACACAACTTCACAGATGATAAGCAAAGAAATGATAGAATTGTGTCAAATTTTATATCTGAGAGAATATCAACTTTAAAAAACCCTCAGTTTATCTGCTGTTTGTCTCTGTTTACTTCCTTGATCAAAATGTTTGGACAGTTGTGTGTAGAAAATAATGCCTGTCTGTATGTCCATTTTGTCATCACAATTAGTTCTGGCAATAAATGATTTTTTAGCATGATTGCTTTGCTACATAAAACAGACTGCTAGTATGGGAACTTCCTTCAGAAACATTAGCCAGTTTAATTACTATGCCCCAATAATCAACACCATTTGTAACACATTGCCTCTGAAAACACGTGTGCTGTATCCCATTTCAAGAAGACATCTTCTGTTTTATAGCTGGGCTAGAAAAAAAAATTTCAGTGCTTTTACATTCTACTGAAACACACCAACAGCATTTAGCAATATAACTTTAAAATCCTTCTAGCAATGTCTGAACTACATAATCTGTACTTTAAATAAAATAGATAGAGGGTCATATACATAATATGCCGGTACAATGAGACGGGGGTTATAAGTGTTAAGGGCCTGTGGAACGCACCTAATAGATATTAAGGAGAGGTGCGTTCGCAGTCCGGGGTCCACCGTGCAGGCAGAGCCTGCTGCTAGTAAGATGGCGTGAGAAGCGAACTCTGTTATCCTGCAGAGTCGCTAAAATAAACGCTGTAGCGCACTGTGGCAGTTAGTGCAAACTCTGTTAATCCACAGAGCCGCTAGTGGGAATGACAGCACTATATGGCGATAAGTGCGAACTCACTTAGCTTCAGTGAACAGCAAAGTAAAACACTAGGGCGCTGACTAGCGTTTTAAAGCAAACCCTGTTGCGTCACAAAGTCGCTGAGTAACCCTACTGGGTCCAGATACACGATTAACTGCTGTGCGAAAAGTAGTCCGTGATCATGCAGTCAGAACACAAGCAAGAATCTCCTCACCGGAGTAGACGGTATTCTAATGGCGTTTTCAGCTGGGCCCTGAACACGTGCATACAATTTCCTCACCGGAGGTGTCGGTATTCTAGGGGCTTATTTCAGCCAGACCTAACCACATGCATACATGACCACAGTGGTGCAAGCATGTAACGGATTTGATACTAGCACATGGAGGCCTAGCCATGCCACCCTTTTATAGCAGCAATTGCAGGAGCTACCAGAAAAGGACCAATGCGAAACTATTCCAGAACACATGTAGTTTCAGGACCTTCCTGGTGGACCAATGGGAGTCGCTGCTGTAACCGAGCATGTGACCCCTCTCCAATGGGAGATCTTACCCTGGGCATGCTCAGATGGAGAAAGCAGGGACTTAGCTCCCGAACTGCCTGCTCCAGCACTGGTTATAATAGAGGAACCAGGAAAAACTGCAACAAGTCTCTGCACAATGTTAAACTGGGCGAGACGCTGGGACCGACGTCTTTGCTAAGCAGGCTCTACTGCGGCCGGAAATGGATGGGGTACCGCAGCAGGACAGGTTTGAGACTCCCTTTGTGCAGCAGCGGGAACTCGAACCCTAACATAAGTCTCATATAAAATCATCTTAGTGATGGGATTAAAATCCTTTTAGTATTTAAATAGTCTACTAAGATATAAATTCCTATCAAATGCTGCAGAAACACACACCCATTGTGCGCTATGGGAGCCTCGCGCTATCAAATAACATACATGAAATATACATTACTATAAAATTCACACTATCAAAATGTGTTATAAGTCGACTATAAAATGAGAATCGTAATTACATGATGTAAACTGTACTTCAAATAAAATAGAGGAATATAAAATCAAGAATCAGTTTGATAGAGATGCTTCTTCCCAGTCCCTGATTTCCCAGCCTGATCAAATCCACAAGAAGCTGATAAAATGATAGGGGGCGTGACCACCTGTCAAATTGAGTTTGATGACTAATATCCCTTATATACTACTCGCGCTATTTTCTCAACCAGACAGACAAAGCCAGCGAGTGGGGGAAGATATTAGCCTAGAGAGGGTGCATTTATTTAGTGCCCCCCCTGGCTACCAACATCTGCCCCAGCCAACCCAGAAAAGGCAAATCTATAATTAGATGCGCCCTTTCTGGTACTTAGCCCGTCTATTCCCATTGCCCTGTAGCGGTGGCGAATGGATTAATAATGGGTTAAAGCCACCTTGCTATTGAAAGGTGACTTTAAGCAAGGTTAATAATTGAGAGCTGTCAATTAGACAACTATCAATTATTAATCCTATTGAATGAAATGGTTAAAAAATACACACACACATTAATGAAAAATCATTTTAATGAAATAAATACACAGTTTTTGACCATCTTTTATTGCACAGTTAATCCTCGATTCCCTTGTTCTCCTGTAATAAAAATAAAATAAGAAAGCAACATTATTCTTACTTATCCGGTGTTCAGTCAGGTCCTCCGATGTAATCATTCTGAAAGGGTTAACGTTTACTGCAGGGACCGCAGCTAATGCTGGCAGCCTCGCAGTAAACCCCAGAATGAATCATCTCTTCTCCCAGCTGACAGGAGAGGAAGTGATTAGTGTGGGAAGCTTAATTGATTGCTTCCCAGGCTAATCAGTTCAGGTCAGCCAGGGACACCGCACAGCATCAGTGATTATAGATTTGCCATTTCTGGGGTGGCTGGGGGCAGATGTTAGTAGCCAGGGGGGCACTAAATAAATGCATCCTCCCTAGGCTAATATTATCTGCCCCCACTCGCTGGCTTTGTCTGTCTGGTTGAGAAAATAGTGCGGGAGCCCACGCATTTTTTTTCAACGAATTTACACCTTTAATTAACCCCTACATGTGTGAAATTTTGCACACATACACTCATGTAATTGTTAGTGAAAACCATATATCAAACTACAAGAAATGACATGGTTAACTGTATGTAACCATGTGTCATTTCATGTCGGGTGTTTCTGTAATTTCACAAAAGCCGGCAATTGAATTAGCGGCTATTATACTATGCAGAAGTGTATGAACTCTAAATATATATATATATATATATATATATATATATATATATATATATATGTGTCACAATGACATGTATATATATATATTTACAGTATATATATTCTATGTGTATATAGTATTTACAAGGAAAGAAAGGGTTAATTTTAATTCCGATATTTCTGTCCCATTGACTTGCATTGGTTTCCGGTATCGGAATCAGCGATATCCGATACTTTTTGGGTATCGGTCCGATCCAATCCGATCCGATATTTCTTGATATCGGAAAGTATCCCTCAACACTACAGGGGGCTCAAAGCCATCACAACCTCTGACACGCACCCAATGCCGCACATCGAGGAGTAACTTGAGAGGTTAGCAAATGCAAAATACCTATCCATCATGGATTTGAGTCGGGGATACTGGCGATTCCCCGGAGCCCTGAGGAGAGATCCGCCTTTATCACCCCCTTTGGACTGTACGAGTCCACGGTCACGCCCTTTGGCATGAAAATGCCCCTGCCGCTTTCCAGCGGATGGTCAACCACCTGCTTCAGGGACTGGAGAAGAACGCGGTGGCATACCTGTATGACACTGCCATCTTCAGTTCCACCTGGGAGGAACACCTTCAGCACCTCCAGGAAGTGTTCAAGC
The DNA here is from genome assembly GCA_033576555.1 of Oophaga sylvatica. NCBI lineage: Eukaryota > Metazoa > Chordata > Amphibia > Anura > Dendrobatidae > Oophaga > Oophaga sylvatica. The sequence continues at coordinate 560,111,322 of JARQOD010000004.1, forward strand.
ATATTCACCATGCAGGTCTGACCAGAAAGCCGGGAAAGTGCCAGATGAACATAAGCAAGGTCCACTACCACAGGGCGCAAAGTAGGCGGGGGTTCCATTAATCCAGAACCAGAGAAAGTGGACGCCCACCCCCAGGACCAAGAAACAAGTGATGTCCTTCTTGAGCACTGCAGGGTACTATAGGTGGTTCGTACAGAACTATAGCAACCTTGCAAAACCCTTGACGGACCTCACCAAGCGCAAGCTACCCCAAACAGTCTACCGGACAGACTGCTGTGAGGCAGGCCTTCCAGGTGTTGAAAACAGACCTGTGCAGCTCTCCCGTGTTGAAAGCAGTTGACATCAGTCGGCCATTCCTAGTACAGACCGATGACAGCGAGATTGGCCTCGGTGCTGTGCTTAGCCAGGTAGACTTGGGAACCAAGAGCACCCCGTGTTGTACCTGAGCCAGAAACTTCTGCCGAGGGAAGTGGCCTATTCCACCATCGAGAAGGAGTGCTTGGCCATGGTCTGGGCACAGCAACGTTTGCAGCCCTACCTGCACGGTTGCAACTTCACAGTGGTGACTGACCACAACCCCCGGAGCTGGCTGCACACAGTGTCTGGAACCAATGGAAGGTTGCTACGCTGGAGCATTACCCTCCAGCAGGACAACTTTACCGTACAACAAAAAAGGGCAGCTAGCATGGCAACGCTGATGGGTTGTCCCGCTGGGGCGAACCCGCTGAGGTGTGCATGGCAGAGTACTGACAAGTCCTGCCTCTGTAGCGCAGTCCAAAAAGGGGAGGTGTCACAATAATGACCCATGATTTAAATTTTTAATACACCACCCCAGAATTTGCCACTCACACTCTGAGCCTGCTGTACTAGATGTGATGGTTTGACCCACCTCCTTCCCCTCTGCCAGCATCTGCAGCTTTGTGTCTTTCTTGCCTGCATATAACCCAATACTTCCTCTCACTCCTTCCTCTTCCCTCCTCCCTCAAGAATGTTCTTTGTCTAAAAACCATGCTCTTGCAATGCTTTAGCAACACTACAGCGCCTAGTACCCGCAGAATCTGAGAAATGGATTTCTCCTGAAACAAGTTGAATAGCCATGCAATGTTTAGAGTTGATAGGAAGCTAACTCCAAAACAAGATGAGTGATGATGCTGCCGTTATTCTGCTTGGTTCTCCAGCCCAGTTATGTAGCCAAGAAGTTTTCTTAGTAAAGTTGCAACTTAGAGAAAAGGGTCGGATGCACAGTACTCAGCCTCTTTAGGGTTGTCACAGCCCAGAAGTAAAAAGTCACTGTCAGTCAGTCTGGAGCTCTCTTTCCCTGGAAAGATGAAGCAGTGAAGTTCTGTGCTGATGCATTATGACGTTTCGCCCCTCCCCCAGCCTCATGGCTTGCCTGCAATGATTTAACAACTGTAAAGTTTACCTTTCTTACGTTAATCCTTTTTAATTTGTAACCATCTTGTACATACTTTGTCTCATATTGTAAAATCTTCTACACCTTTTGTAAACACTGCCTATCTTTTTGGAGTAAAATCTAAAATTACTAGTTCTGTTTCTACTTGCTCTATAATGTATCTGAACGTCCTCAGAAGGGAATTATGCTAGTAATTTGGGGTGGCCTTTTCCCCACATTGTAGAATCAGAGGCAGATGGCAGCAAGTGTGTATTGGGCATTGGGTACAGCTGGCAGTGACGGACAGGGTTTATATATTCCTCAATGAACCTCTAGGTTCAACGATTTACATCACTGCTAAAACAAGTGAAATATTTGGATTGGTGGAGGGAGGCAAAATAGATGTGGAGGGTAAGGAACACTGAGAAGGAGGAAATTCCTCATGAACAGTCAACAGGGACAAATCAAGAAAATAAATTATCAATACCATCAGTAGCTCTTGTAATCGAATTTTAGGGAAGGAACAGTCTTTTCTTTATCTGATACAATAAGACTGGAAAAAGTTGAATGATATTCCAGGGTTTATGGGGATATAAACCATACTTAGCATGGAGGTGTAAGTGATATTTTTGTTTGACAACGGCCATTTACTTTGATGTGTTGGGAATCTTGCTCTGAAGCCCCATTAATCATCATTTGGGTAGATTCACTTAGACATTTTCTGTCTATCGTTGGAGACTTCTGGATGTCAGCAGCTTTCATATTTGTAGAATTATCTTCAGTCTGTAAGATCTGATCTGATAGCTTGCACTTTCAAACTGTTTTCCATTTACTTCTTTCTGATTAACACTGGTACTTTTCAGTACACTGGAAGATTTGTCCATATTTCGTCTATCACCATTTTTTGCCACAAGCTGCATTGACTTTCTCTATTATGTGCTTTTCTGAAGTGCAATATAACTTGGTCTAATTTTTTTGATATGCGCTTGTTTTTACATAGAGGAACTTCATCAGACAACATACCTAAAAAGATTTTAATATTTTCTTCTGACTGAGATAACTCGCAAATCCTTGTTGATTTTTTAACAATTACTGACAGTTTTCTCTTCTTCATATTCAGTCTTTTCTTCACTGTTGGGTGATTCAATTTGTGCAAGATTTTACCTCTATTTGCATTAGTAACCAATGTTTTTGATGAAACAGGGCTACTGGTGACGGATTTTGTGCTCGATTGAACAATGTAAACGACTTTGGTGGATTTTCCTGGGCCCATCCAGCATGTGGGTTAAAAGGCGTATTGGAGTGCATATGACTTGGTAGTAGTGCAGGGCTTGCAGTCATAGACAAAAAAAACAGTATGGGAGGACAACATGAAGAATGTGAAGTGGAGTTTCCTGGGCCCATTCAATAAATGGGTTCAAATGCTTATTGGAGTGCATATGACTTGGTAGCAGTGTAGGACTTGCATTCACAGACAAAAAAAAAAGAATGGGAGGACACAATGAAGAAGGTGACGTAGAGTATCCTGGGCCCTTCCAGTATGTTGTTTCAAAGGCTTATTGGGGTGCATATGACTTGGTAGCAGTGCAGGGCTTGCATTCACAGACAAGAAAACAGCATTGGAGTACAATATGAAGAAGGTGAAGTGGAGTTTCCTAGTCCCATCCAGTACTTGAGTTCAAAGGCATATTGAGGTGCACATGACTTGGAAATAGGGCAGGGCAGTCCTTGCAGTCACAGAAAAGAAAACACTATGGGAGGACAACATGAAGAAGGTGAAGTGGAGTTTCCTGGGCCCATCCAGTACCTGGGTTCAAAAGCTTATTGGGGTGTATATGACTTGGTAACAGTGCATGGTTTGCAGTCACAGACAAAACAACAGAATGGGAGGACACAACGAAGAAGGTGAAGTGTAGTTTTCTTGGCCCATCCAGTAAGTGGGTTCAAAGGATTATTGGGGTGCATATGACTTAGTAGCAGTGCAGGACTGGCAGTCATAGACAAAACAAACAGAATGGGAGGACACAATGAAGATGGTGAAGTGGAGTTTTCTGGGCCCGTTCGATATGTGGGTTTAAAGGCTTATTGGAGTGCATATGACTTGGAAGCAGGGCAGGCCTTGCAGTCACAGGCAAAACAAACAGAATGGGATGACAACATGAATAATGTGAAGTGGATTTTCCTGGGCTCATCCAGTATGTGGGTTCAAAGGCTTATTGGGGTGCATATGACTAGGTAGCAGGGCAGGCCTTGCAGTCACTGACAAAAAAAATATGTATGGGAGGACAATATGAAGAAGGTGAAGTTAAGTTTCCTGGGCCCATCCAGTATCTGGGTTCAAAGGCTTATTGGAATGCATCGGACTTGGAAGCAGGGTAGGGCAGGCCTTGTAGTCACAGACAAGAAAAATAGTATGGTCGGACATCATGGAGAAGGTGAAGTGGAGTTTCCTGGGCCCATCCAGTACCTGGGTTCAAAGGCTTATTGGGGTGCATGTGACTTGGTAGTAGTGCAGGACTTGCAGTCACAGACAAAAAAATCAGAATGGGAGGACACAATGAAGAAGGTGAAGTGGAGTTTCCAGGGCCCATCCAGTATGAGGGTTAAAAGGATTATTGGGGTGCATATGACTTGGAAGCAGGGCAGGACTTGCAGTCAATGCAAAAAAAACAGTATGGGAGGACAACATGAAGAAGGTGCAGTGGAGTTTCCTAGGCCCATCCAGTATGTGGGCTCAAAGGATTATTGGGGTGCTTATGACTTCGAAGCAGGACAGGCCTTGCAGTCTTAATGACAAAAAAAAACAGTATGGGAGGACAACATGAAGAAGGTGAAGTGGAGTTTCCTGGGCCATTCCAGTATGTGGTTTCAAAGGCTTATTGGGGTGCATATGACTTGGTAGCAGTGCATGGCTTGTAGTCACAGACAAAACAAACAGAATGGTAGGACACAATGAAGAAGGTGAAGTGGAGTTTCCTTTGCCCATCCAGTATGTGGGTTCAAAGGCTTATTGGGGTGCATATGACTTGGTAGCAGGGCAGGCCTTGCAGTCACTGACAAAAAAATATGAATTGGAGGACAACATGAAGAAGATGAAGTGGAGTTTCCTGGGCCCATCCAGTATCAGGGTTCAAAGGCTTATTGGAGTGCATATGACTTGGAAGCAGGGCAGGCCTTACAGTCACAGGCAAAACAAACAGAATGGGATGACAACATGAATAATGTGAAGTGGATTTTCCTGGGCTCATCCAGTATGTGGGTTCAAAGGCTTATTGGGGTGCATATGACTAGGTAGCAGGGCAGGCCTTGCAGTCACTGACAAAAAAATATGTATGGGAGGACAATATGAAGAAGGTGAAGTTAAGTTTCCTGGGCCCATCCAGTATCTGGGTTCAAAGGCTTATTGAAATGCATCGGACTTGGAAGCAGGGTAGGGCAGGCCTTGCAGTCACAGACAAGAAAAATAGTATGGTCGGACATCATGGAGAAGGTGAAGTGGAGTTTCCTGGGCCCATCCAGTACCTGGGTTCAAAGGCTTATTGGGGTGCATGTGACTTGGTAGTAGTGCAGGACTTGCAGTCACAGACAAAAAAAATCAGAATGGGAGGACACAATGAAGAAGGTGAAGTGGAGTTTCCAGGGCCCATCCAGTATGAGGGTTCAAAGGATTATTGGGGTGCATATGACTTGGAAGCAGGGCAGGACTTGCAGTCAATGCAAAAAAAACAGTATGGGAGGACAACATGAAGAAGGTGCAGTGGAGTTTCCTAGGCCCATCCAGTATGTGGGCTCAAAGGATTATTGGGGTGCTTATGACTTCAAAGCAGGACAGGCCTTGCAGTCTTAATGACAAAAAAAACAGTATGGGAGGACAACATGAAGAAGGTGAAGTGGAGTTTCCTGGGCCATTCCAGTATGTGGTTTCAAAGGCTTATTGGGGTGCATATGACTTGGTAGCAGTGCATGGCTTGTAGTCACAGACAAAACAAACAGAATGGTAGGACACAATGAAGAAGGTGAAGTGGAGTTTCCTTTGCCCATCCAGTATGTGGGTTCAAAGGCTTATTGGGGTGCATATGACTTGGTAGCAGGGCAGGCCTTGCAGTCACTGACAAAAAAATATGAATTGGAGGACAACATGAAGAAGATGAAGTGGAGTTTCCTGGGCCCATCCAGTATCAGAGTTCAAAGGCTTATTGGGGTGCATATGACTTGGTAGCAAGCTATGTCATCCACTCACTGCATAAGCTGTAACAGTTTAGGAAACCCATTGTTTAACAATTGTCCTTTAAGCAGATTAATGCTACCTGATGCCCCTGTAAAAATAGGCTCTGTGACCTTAAGAGTGCATCCTTCATAAATGAAACTTGATATGTCTGCTTATGTGTCACACACCACATGGCCAGCTAGGGTTGTTAAATGTTACAATGACATTTCCCAGTGAATGCATTTGTTTTGGTTGAAATCAATATTAAAGTAGAAAAATGCTTCAAAAACGCTGCGTCGGAACATATCCCAAGAGGTGGAGGAACATTTTGGTCTTGGGTTAATTATTTAGCCTTATATACAAGTCATTAACATGGAAAGGATGTGCCTTAATATATTTCATAGCAAAATCAGTTTCATTTTAGCTTTGGTATGTTTTTTGGGTGCAACAGAAAAAATTGCATGAAACTCTGACAAAATTGTTTAGAGCTGTGAACTAGGAGTCAGAAATGCTTCCAGGGGCGATCCCCATGATGTCCCCATTTCATTTGAGCAGTGTTTCCATCATTTTCAGACATTTTTAGACCTTTAATGGACCCCCGGGGGATCGTGGCAAAAAATACTCGGGACTCCCATAGACTTACATTGGGCTCGTTGTTCTGTCTGAGTACCCGAGTATTACAATCTGCTCGACCTGAACAACGAGAACCCGAGCATTTTAGTGCTCGCCCATCACTAATAATTTCCAGTAATTTCCATCTGTTGTCTATTCCATTTGCACTGTTAACAGCATGTAAAATTGATTGTCAATCAATGTTGTTTCCTGAGTGGACAGTTTGATTTCACAGAAGTTTGATTCACTTGGAGTTAGAGTCTGCTGTTTAAGTGTTCCCTTTATTTTTTTGAGCAGTGTATTTTGTATGTTGGGTCATAATGGCTGCATATGTAGATTAGATTATATTACATAACAATTTCTCAGGGAAAGGTTGACCTAGGAGCACACAGTTTATATTTGAAATCTTTGACTTGTTTGATGCATAGTAGCAGAACACTGGCTCTGTCCGGGGTAAATAGATGGGACATAAAATATATTTTTATTGTAATGTCATTCTATGTGCTAATATCAGGTTTGCTGTTCCCAAATAAATAGAAACATAATCATAGATGGCTGTCATTGTCACACAGATATATTTTCTTTATGGTGATCTAGTAGTTGCGGTCAGTAGAATAATTTGATCTTTTAGGGCACACGAGATGCGTGAGTTCTAGTGATGAGCGAGTATACTCATTGTTCGGGTTTTCCCGAGCATGCTCGGGTGTCCTCCGAGTATTTTGGTGTGCTCTGAGATTTAGTTTGTGTCAGCTCAGCTGCATGATTTACAGCTGCTAAACAGCCTGAATACATGTGGGGTTTCCCTAACAAACAGTCATTCTTCACATGTATTCAGGCTGTCCAGCAGCCGTAAATCAAGCAACTGCGTCAACACAAACTAAATCTCCGAGCACGCCAAAATACTCTGAGGACACCCGAGCATGCTGGGAAAACCCGAGCAACGAGTATACTAGCTCATCACTAGTATGTTCTCATCCTTATTGTCTGCTGCCAAATTGTATGAGAGAGGTTTATGGCTGGAAAAATCAAAGGACACAATGATTCGCGTCTCAAATGAATTCTCATTTTATTGGCTGAAATGTAAAGTATTTATAGAGAAAAACAAGGTGTTTGTCCACATATTACCTCATTACCTTATCTAAACCTTATTGCTAATGGTACTGATTCCTGTGGGAAATGATAGGTGTGGAGACTGATACTCCCGAGTACAAAAGCAGTTTACATTCATTCTAGATGAGCTCAATAGATTGATGATGTCAGAGTCTACTGAAGGTTAGCTCATTGGCAGGCATAAATTAAAGAACGCATAGGCACTTCTTTTGATATCGATTCAGCATAAGAGTCCATTTTGTGCTGTTTTGTGTATAAATATGTGATTCTTCAGATGTTGTATTAGTCTTTGCCTGATGAAGAGACCTGAGTAGTCTCGAAAGCTTGCAATTTGTTACCATCTTTTCAGTTAGCCATTAAAAGGTATCAACCACTGAGAACTCTCAACTCTAAATATTTTTCTATCTACTGGCTAACACGGTACAAAGATATACACCTTTACTGTATCATTTTGGGTATAAGCGTCCATATTTTGTTTGCATATCTTCATAACCACACTTAACAGTCTCCCCTTTGGAGATATGTAAAATCAAAACCCTAATGTCATCGAGCCTATCGATCTGTCCTCCCACATCTTTCTAACTAGACCAATTTTTGGGCAACTAACTGAGCTAATTCTTCACCGTGTATATGAAATGACCCATGTCTAGTAGATGGACAACCTCCTTACGGACTTGCGCAGAAGGAAGTCAGATCTTACTCTCTCCCTCACTGCTGTGTTTCAGGCAGGCATATTCTGGGGGAGGTGGATATTGCATTCCTCTCATGGTTTCACAGCAGCATAGATCATCGATGTTGGCATGCATGGTCATTGCCATGGTTTTCTTCATCATCTTCTTAAGGCATGGAGCTATGTGTTAGGGTTTGAGTTCCCACTGCTGCACAAGGTGAGTCTCGAACCAGTCCTGCTGTGGTCCCCCATTCATCTCCCGCCGCAGTGGAGCCTGCTCAGCAGAAACGTCGGTCCCAGCATCTTGCCCATTCCAGTACTGTGCAGAGACTTGCTGCTGCCTCTCCTGGATCTGCTATTATAGCCAGTGCTGGAGCAGGCGTCTTTGGGACGAAGTCCTGCGTTTCCCCTTCTGAGCATGCCCAGGGTAAGATCTCTCATTGGAGATCAGGGGTCACATGTTAAGGTACTGCAGCAGCTCCTATTGGTCCGCCAGGAAGGTCCTGAAACTACATGTGTTTTGGAACAGTTTCTCATTGGTCCTTGTTTCTGGCAGGTCCTATAGCTGTTACTATAAAAGGGTGGTATGTCTGGGCCGCCATGCGCTAATATCAATTGTTATCTGCTTTGTGCCAGTGTGATCATGCGTGTGTGTGTTTCGGGCAGCTGATGTTAGGGTTAAAGTTCCCGCTGCTGCAGAAGGGGAGTCTCGAAACAGTCCCGCTGCAGTCCCCCATTCATCACCGGCCGCAGTGGAGCCTGCTCAGCAGAGACGTCGGGCCCAGCGTCTTGCCCATTCCAATACTGTGCAGAGACTTGCTGCTGCCTCTCCTGGATCTGCTATTATAGCCAGTGTTGGAGCAGACGTCTTTGGGACGAAGTCCTGAGTTTCCCCTTCTGAGCATGCCCAGGGTAAGATCTCTAATTGGAGATCAGGGTCACATGTTCAGGTACTGCAGCAGCTCCAATTGGTCCGCCAGGAAGGTCCTGAAACTACATGTGTTTTGGAACAGTTTCTCATTGATCCTTGTTTCTGGCAGGTCCTGTAGCTGTTACTATAAAAGGGTGGCATGGCTGGGCCGCCATTCGCTAATATCAACCGTTATATGCTCTGTGCCAATGTGGTCATGCGTGTGTGTGGTTAGGGCGGCTGAAATACGCCATTACAATACCGACTTAATCGGTGAGGAGCTTGGTATGCTAGCTGGTCAGGGTCTGTGTCCTAGATGCCCTAGATTACCGGCATAACCGGTGAGGAGTTTGATTGCCGTATTCAGGGTCTGGCGTTCAGATGCCATAGATTGCGGGTGACTCCCGCGAGGAGATTAGCGCATGATTACGTTCTATGTTCGCTTAGCAGTCAACTGTGTAACTGGGTGCCTGACAGGACACAGAAGTTTGTCTCTGCGGCTCTGTGACGTAACAGGGTTCGCTTTCAACACTAGACAGCGCCCTAGCGTGTTTATTTTGCGACTCAGTGGTGTTAAGTGAGTTAGCACACATTGCCATATAGCGCTGCAGCATTCCTTCTAGCGGCTCTGTGGAATAACAGAGTTCGCACATATTGCCACAGCGCGTAACGGCGTTTATATTGGCGAGAGTTCGCTTCTTGCGCCATTTTACTAGCACCAGGTTCCGCCTGCACGGTGGACCTCGGGCTGCGAACGCACCTCTCTACATCATATATTTGGTGCGTTCCGCAGACACTAACATAATATTAGCGCCAGGGTCTGGCTAGTAAAATGGCGGATGATCAGCGTCTACCGCAGTACATCCAGCAGCTGGAGGGTAGGTTGGCAGGTCTTGAGCGCACAACCTCAGCTGTGGATGTTACCGCAGTCGCTGTTCAGGCTGCTAGCGTGGCTGCAGCCAGTTTGTCCTCTGCCACCTTTGTCCTTACATTGTCCCACCTCCCGCTTCCAGACAAGTTTGCTGGTGACAGCAAGCAATGTCGGGGATTCGTGAGTCAGTGCTCTATACAGCTCGAGCTTCTGGCTGCACGTTTCCCCAAGGATCGGGCACAAGTGGGTTTTGTACTGTCTCTACTCTCTGGCAGTGCGTTGGAGTGGGCAACGTCGCTGTGGGAGCGCGACGATCGTGTGGTGCAGAGTGCTCCTCGTTTCCTGGAGGCTCTTAAAAAGGTCTTTTTAGGACCTCAGGTCACCCACGATACGGCGCTACAACTGCTGGCATTGGCACAGGGTTCGTCTTTGATCAGTCAGTTTTCCGTCCAGTTTCGGACTCTGGCCTCAGAGCTAGACTGGTCCGATAAAGTTCTCATTCCAGTCTACTGGCGAGGACTGACTGACCATGTTGAAGACGCTTTGGCTACCAGGGAGATTCCCGACACACTGGAAAAGCTTATCTCCATATCTACCCGCATCGACCTCCGTTTTCACGAGCGGAGGTTGGAGCGGGCCCAGTGTAGGCAGAGGATTTGGTTGGCTCCCACCTTTGCCAAATCTCTCGAATCCCCCGATCTGGCGTCCGAACCCCAAAAGGCCACAGAGGTTCCTCGTGCAGGACCTAAGTCTCGAGCCGTCCTAGTATCTGTGGTCTGTAACCTTTGTCAGCAGACAGGACACTATGCCAACAAATGTCCACAGTGATCGGGGAAGCGATCGCGTCTAGTGGCCCCGGGAGAAGGTTCACTAAAGACAGCGGCATTTTCCTCCAAGATGACTTTTAAAGGGACAGTCACTGTAGACTCTTCCACACTTACAGTCAAGCTTTGTGTGGACTCAGGAGCAGAGGGGAATTTCATGTCATCCACCTTTGCTCGTCGCCACGCAATACATCTGGTAGCACTCGACAAACCAGTGACTGTCCGGGTAGTGAATGGGTTGACATTGCCCTCGCCAATTACACATCAGACTGTCCCTCTTACTTTGTGTGTATCCCCTTTCCATCAGGAAATTATTTCCCTTCTCGTCCTTCCCGAGGGAATAGACAAAATCCTACTGGGAGTACCCTGGCTCCGTTCCCACTCCCCTCATATTGAGTAGACCTCCGGTAGGATACTGTGTTGGACTGAGTCATGTAAGGACAGATGTGTCAGGGAGTGCATTCAGGTTACCACTACAGAGATACCCGCAGATCTTTCTCCTCTTCCCAAGTGCTATCAGTCATATGCAGACATGTTCTCTAAAAAGGCTGCGGAGACTCTGCCGCCCCATCGTCCCTACGACTGTGCTATTGACCTCGTGCCTGGAGCAGAACCTCCTCAGGGAAGGGTCTATCCCCTCTCTCTTCCTGAGACGGAGGCTATGTCTCAATATATCCAGGAGAATCTGGCAAGAGAGTTCATTAGTAAGTCGGTGTCAAAAGCAGAAGCGGGGTTTTTCTTTGTGCAGAAGAAGAGTGGAGAATTACGTCAGTGTATAGATTACAGAGGTCTTAACGCCATCACCGTTAAGAATAAGTACCCGTTGCCCCTGATCTCTGAGCTCTTTGATAGGCTCCGGGGAGCAAGGGTATTTACTAAATTAGATCTGCATGGTGCTTATAACCTGATTCGCATCCGTGAGGGGGACGAATGGAAGACGGCTTTTAATACCAGGGATGGGCATTATGAATACCTGGTGATGCCCTTCAGGCTCTGTAATGCCCCAGCCGTTTTCCAAGACTTTGCTAATGACATCTTCCGGGATATGCTTTCCACCTCTGTAGTAGTCTATCTGGATGATATTCTCATCTTTTCTTCAGATATTGACTCTCACCGGAGGGATGTTTGCAGTCTTCGACCTGTTACGGGCGAACTCCCTCTATGCAAAGTTGGAGAAATGCATGTCTGAGCAGGAGTCTTTACCTTTCCTGGGCTATATCATCTCCGCCCAGGGATTGGCTATGGATCCTGCCAAACTACAGGCTGTGATGGATTGGCAAGAACTCCATTCTCTTAAAGCGGTGCAGCGCTTTATGGGGTTCATTAATTACTATCTCCAATTCATTCCCCACTTCTCCACTTTGGTAGCTCCCTTGGTAGCCCTCACCAAGAAGGGAGCCAATCCCAAATTGTGGTCAGAGGAGGTCTCCAGGGCCTTTACTTCAATTAAGTCCCATTTTGCTAGTGCTCCCATCTTACATCACCCCGAGGTTGATAAGCCTTTTTTTATTGGAGGTCGATGCCTCGTCTGTTGGTGCTGGAGCAGTCCTTTTTCAAAAGGATGCTCAAGGTCGGAAACATCCTTGTTTCTTCTTTTCCAAGACCTTCACACCAGCGGAGAGGAATTATTCCATTGGGGATAGGGAGTTGCTAGCCATGAAGTTGGCCTTTTCAGAGTGGAGACATCTCCTGGAGGAGGCTCGCTTTCCCTTTCAAGTTTTCACTGACCACAAAAATTTGGTCTATTTACAGACCGCCCAGCGTCTAAATTCTCGTCAGGCCAGATGGTCCCTGTTCTTCTCCCTGTTTCATTTCACCCTCCATTTCCTCTCCGGTGAGAAGAACATTCGGGCCGATGCTCTTTCTCGCTCCGTGGTGTCCTCTGAGGAGGTGGAGGAGAGCCTCGGTTGATTGTCCCCACAGAGAGCCTAAGAATTGTGGCCCCGGTTTCGCTTGAGTCTGTGCCTCCGGGCAAGACTTTCGTGCCCACCAATTTGCGACCGGAAGTACTCTCTTGGGCACATTCGTCCAGGGTGGGTGGACATTTTGGGGCAAAAAGGACATCTGAGTTGCTGGCGAGGACATACTGGTGGCCACATATGGTCCGTGACGTTAGGGAATACATTCAGGGGTACGTCTCCTGCGCCAAGAATAAGTCCCCTCGACAACGGCCAGCTGGGCTACTTTTCCCTTTACCGGTGGCGGACAGTCCTTGGGAGATGGTCGGGATGGATTTTGTGGTGGGCTTACCAAAGTCTCGGGGCTGCACCATCATCTGGGTGATAACCGACCACTTCTCCAAAATGGTGCACTTAGTGCCATTACCACGGTTACCCTCTGCACGGGCCTTGGCAGCATTATTCATTAGGCATATTTTCCGCCTACACGGTATGCCAGACAAAATTGTCAGTGATCGAGGTCCCCAGTTTGCGTCTCGGTTCTGGAGAGAGCTGTGTCGTTTACTCAGCATTGAGTTGAATCTCTCCTCTGCATATCATCCCGAGAAGAATGGGTTGGTAGAGAGGGTCATCGAGACCTTGGTCACATATTTGCGACATTTTGTCTCTGCCAGGCAGGATGACTGGACATCCTTGCTACCGTGGGCTGAGTTCGCTCTAAATAATGCTGTGGCTGACTCCACCGGACAGACCCCATTCCTCCTGAACTACGGTCAGCATCCACGGGTACCAGTGCCCATGCCCGTGTTTTCCGCCGATTCCAGGGTAGCAGACTGGGCTGTGGAGGCACAGGACATTTGGGACCGCACCCAGGATGCCATTCAGGCCTCCAAAGAGAGGATGAGGTCTTCGGCCGATGCCCATCGGCGCCCCGCTCCTACATTTGCTCCGGGTGACCTAGTGTGGCTTTCTGCCCGAAACATCAAGCTACGTGTAGAGTCCACCAAGTTGGCACCTCGATTTTTGGGCCCCTTTAAAGTTCTTGAGCAGGTGAACCCGGTGGTTTACCGCCTAGCCCTTCCGCCTCGCCTTGGTATCACCGACACCTTTCACGTGTCCCTCCTGAAACCTGTGGCCGTTTCCCGGTTTTCCGAGTCATCTGCCGGGACTTCGGGTTCATCTACCAACGATAATGAGGTGGACGCCATTGTTGGATGCAAGGTGGTACGAGGCAAAAAATTTTATTTGGTGGATTGGAGGGGTTATGGGCCTGAAGATAGGTCATGGGAGCCTGCCGAGCATGTTCACGCTCCGCAGCTCATCTCTGCCTGTGAGCGCAGCAAGGCCCAAAGAAGGGGGGGCCAAGTTAGGGTTTGAGTTCCCGCTGCTGCACAAGGGGAGTCTCGAACCAGTACCACTGCAGTCCCCCATTCATCTCTGGCCGCAGTGGAGCCTGCTCAGCTGAGACGTCGGTCCCAGCGTTTTGCCCATTCCAGATCTGTGAAGAGACTTGCTTCTGCCTTTCCTTGATCTGCTATTATAGCCAGTGCTGGAGCAGGCATCTTTGGGGCGAAGTCCTGCGTTTCCCCTTCTGAGCATGCCCAGGGTAAGATCTCTCATTGGAGATCATTGGTCACATGTTCAGGTACTGCAGCAGCTCCAATTGGTCCGCCAGGAAGGTCCTGAAACTACATGTATTTTGGAACAGTTTCTCATTGGTCCTTGTTTCTGGCAGGTCCTGTAGGTTTTACTATAAAAGTGTGGCATGGCTAGGCCGCCATGCGCTAATATCAATCGTTATCTGCTTTGCGCCAGTGTGGTCATGCGTGTGTGTGGTTAGGGCGGCTGAAATACACCATTACAATACCGACTTAATCAGTGAGGAGCTTTGTATGCTAGCTGGTCAGGGTCGGTGTCCTAGATGCCTTAGATTACCGGCATAACCAATGAGGAGTTTGATTGCCGTATTCAGGGCCTGGCGTTCAGACGCCATAGATTGCGGGTGACTCCCGCGAGGTCATTAGCGCATGATCACGTTCTATGTTCACTTAGCAGTCAACTGTGTACCTGGGTGCCTGACAGGACACAGAAGTTTGTCTCTGCGGCTCTGTGACGTAACAGGGTTCGCTTTCAATGCTAGACAGCGCCCTAGCGTGTTTATTTTGTGACTCAGTGGTGTTAAGTGAGTTCGCACACATCACCATATAGCGCTGCGGCATTCCTTCTAGCAGCTCTGTGGAATAACAGAGTTCGCACATATTGCCACAGCGCGTTACGGCGTTTATTTTGGCGACTCTGCGGGATAACAGAGTTCATTTCTTGCGCCATTTTACTAGCAGCAGGCTCCGCCTGCACGGTGGACCCCGGGCTGCGAACGCACCTCTCTACATCATTTATTTGGTGCGTTCCGCAGACCCTAACATATGCAGCACAGAATAAAGACTAATACAAATAAAACACATAGGATAGCTAATCCAAATTTTGTGAGTGCTTTTTTCCACCCATCCCACCACCCAAACCAGGTGTCTTAATGATCTTTTACCCCTGAGTTTTGGTCTAATTCTTCTTAGAGGTCGGTAAGGCCTTTGAGTGCTCTGGATATGTTCCCCACTGGAGCTCTGTTGTTAAGTATGTAAGTGCAGCAGCTAGTAGCTACCACTTTGCAGACTCCACCTTTTTCTTCCAGGATCATGTCTAGGGCCATCCTGTTTTGGAAAGTCATGATGGATATGGGGCCTAGTTGCTCAGCAAGTACTCTTATAGCATCTCTATTGAAATTAGCAAACCTTTGTTGATTATGGCATAGGTAATTTATCCATTTTACAATTTTATTTACACCAATCAGGGGAATGATTGATTCCAATCCAGCTGCTGCATAATTTGTTGTTTTGACTTCATCTGGTGCTCCCTGTGGGTCCCTAATGGCATCTATGTTTCTTCACCAAAATGTACCCATTTTGTCACCATTTTTCTCCCTCCCAAGTTCAGTACTTTAGCCTAGTACATATAACCCTTGGTAAACCTCTGAGGGGTTGTCAATGGAGTGCTACAGAATTGTGCATCCCTCCTTGGGGCAATGACTGGCAAGGTTGGGGAGTATTGCACATGAAGGCCCCTCTGGCCCTTAAAGGGGGCTTTGGACAGGGTCATGCTAGTTAATAGGCTGGTTCCCCATTTTTCTCTGTGCTGCAGGGCCTGGACTGGTTGGTATTCCCAGTCACTTTCATCAGTGTGCCACCCAATAAGTGACAAATCCTCACAGTTTGAACCTTTTCTGTTTCAGCAGTGGTGACTCAGATGAATTGTGTACCCAATAGTCAAATTGATATGTTACTCTTGGGGTGGAGACATTATTCCAGAAAGTCACTATACCCTCATGAGTGACTGACCCCTGGTGACTGGCTACACCTGGGGATAGATAAAGTATAAGTGTTATATGGATGAAAAGTGGCAGCTACCACTGGCCTCTTGTTCTGGCATCTCCATGCAGTGTGAAGCATGGATCCAGTGACTGCTGTGGTAGTGGAAAGGACTTTGAACAGGCTGTCATCTATAGGTTCGAAGGTATATCTGTTGAAACTCTTGGTGACGACCAGGTCACTGGCAGGATCTGATTGGCTCCTTCTAGGTCCTCAGGATCTGGTATGGATGAAACTTGAAACCATGACTAAGACCACAAGAGGTTGAAACACATTGGCTGTTATGGGGACCCCATCCTTCCTTTCCTTTGTTCATTTGTATTTTTGATACATACATTTTAAAATGTCTTGAATAAAATAATTGATTTTATTAAATTACACGCTGGAGATATTTTTCCTCTTCCATTTTCCATTGTGAACCTCGCCTCTTACTATGGCGGCTCCGTGCGTGCGCTATCAGAGAAACCTGCAGAAGACTGGTGAGCTGACTATTTTCCTTTTCCCCTTTACCCATGCTATTGAATATATTTTAGTAACATGGTTTAGTTAACAAACTTAGTCGACATGTGGACAACTATAGTGGGAGAGTATAATCCTAAACTGTGAGTATTTACAAATATGATCTTATGGGGGCTAATTTTTGTTGGACCTGCTAGTGTGTGATACTCAAGGGGAAGACTAAAACTCTTGCTATGGCTCCCCTGTTCCTGTCCAGCATTTTTGTTCTGAGGCCTTAAAGTTTTCTTTTGTTCATCCTTAGGTGTCTTTCATCAGGTGTGGCTCCATCTTAGGTCAATTACCTCTTTTCTTCTTTGGATGCTTGTTTCTGGAGTGTCAGAGGATCTTTTTCCAAGGTTGTCCCTTTTCCTCTACTTCTGGATCCATTAAGGAATACAGATGAGATGTTTCTGTGTCAAGTGGTATCACTGCTGCTTCTTTGCTGTTGCTTCAGCCGGTCTGCTGCCCACTGCTTCCCTTGATGTTACTCCAGTGTGTGCCTTCACCTTTACCATCGCAACTCTTTCTGGCATCAGTAGGGACTCCATCAGTTCTTGTTGTTATTTTGGTGTCTGACAGGCATTCCAGTAGCTGTGATGAAGTCTCTGGCTCTCCAGATTGGTCCATAGTCATGACACTCGCCATGAGCTTAGCGTGAGCCAGAGTATATTGTAGCTTTGTGTTGAGCAGACATTTTGCATGCTTCTGTCAGGGCCCGCAGTTCTGCCTCCTGTTCAGAGACGGATGGAGGCAGTGGTTTTGCTAGCAGAACGGTATCTTCTGTGACTACTGCTATACCAGTGAGAGAACGGCCTTCTGGTCTGCATACCTTGATCCATCCACAAAGAGCATCAGGTCAGGATCTTCCAAAGGTACATCAGTGACTGAGTCAAATCTAGAGGTTTCTGGTCTCTTGAGAGCGAGACAATTGTTGAGCCATTTCAGAGTGGACTACCTCTTCCACTAGTGTGTCAGGGATGTGATCTTCATCCTCTAACACCCCTTGGCAGAGGTAGGAGAATAGCTGGGTTAAGGACAGCACATCTGGAGATGGTGACGTAGTCTGAGAGCAGAATAGGGTATTGTAGATGTAAATGGCAGACAGATGTTTTGGTTTTGTCTGGACCAGAATGGCAGTACTGTCATCACCATTGGCTGATGACCAAGAAAGATGTCAGAGGGCTCATCCCGCAACAGGTGGGTTGCACACAAGGCTCTCATGCAGGTTGATGTTTCAGGAGCAACTGGGTCAAGCCTGGCAGAGGGAGCCATCTATCTCCATGAAGTTGTCAGGACTTCAGTTGCATTGCCTTGCTTCTCCATGACAAGCAGGCAGAACATTTTGTTGTAGTCTGGTAGTCCTAGAGCGGGAGAGAATGTGATTGCAGCCTTTAGTATGTAGAATCCATCTACGGCTTCCTTGGTTAGACTGTAGGGAATGTCCTTGAGGCAGTCATACAGTAGTTATATGTGTAGAGAGTCATCCAGTGTTCAGGGACAGCAGTAGGATACAAGTCCAAGAACGGACTGTAGCTGTGTTGGCTTGGAGTGTTGACAGTAGGTCTGATGAGACTAATAGAAGCTTCTGGCTATGGTTCCCACCAGGAAATTGAGGGGTTCACCCTCAACCACTATCTGGATGGTAGGTGTTAGTCCTTGGCTATTTTTGTGGACTGTAACAGTATACGTACTTCCTTTGTTTGTGTATTCAGTATGCCAATATCCTACTATGGTCTGGAGCTCGGTTGTGGTGGTCCTAGGAGTGACTGATGCTGGTTTTAAAGCTTCTTCCATTTGGGTACTATGTTGTGTTTCGGTAACTGAGGAGTGCAGGTAAAAAAGGCAATACACCAGAGCAGTTGGAATCTATGAGATTGCAGTACCCTGACTAACCACCACAACTAGAGGCAGCCGTGGAGCGTTCATACGTTGGTCCTAGACGCCTCGTCACAGCCTGAGAAACTAACTACACCTAAAGATAGAAATAGGAAAGCTATCTGCCCCGGAGCAGATCCCCAAAGAACATAGAAAGCCCCCAAACATGTAATGGCTGTTAGACAAGAAGAAATACTGACACAGACAGAAAATAGTATGAGCAAACGTTGGGGCCCAAACTAACTAAATAGAAAAGGATAGGAAGGGTACTTACTGCAATCCCAAAAAACCCTGCAAAGCACCAACTCTACTAATTTCAAAAACACCTGAGATCACACGACCTCTACCACCTAAATTAGTTCTCTGGTGTAACAAAATCAAAACAGCAGCCACTGAAGAAACTGGAAAAAGCAAAAGTACAAACATCAGTGGCTTAACTAAACTGAGAGGACAAAAGCCCCCGGAAGGGACCCTGAAGGCCCCCACAGAAGTGCAGGACAAAATGCAAAAATAAAGCACAAAAACAAAAAGAAGAAAATGTCTTATCTGTTAGCAGGAGATGCAGACACGACACAGCAGGCTACAAGGGAAACAGGAATCATGGAGTGAGACCAGAACAATTGATCACCGGCAACCCTGATGGGAAGGTGACTCCCTTATATAAGACCAGTCAGTAACACCTGATTCCCACTCCTCACAATCTTCACTGGACAGTCCAGTACCGCTTGTAACCACCAGAGGGAGCCTCTGCTCAGAACTCATTTCAAGTCCATTCACAACAGTACCCCCCCTTGAGGAGGGGTCACCGAACCCTCACTTGAGCAACCAGGTCGGTCAGGATGAGTTCTATGATACGCACGGATGAGTCTCCTAGCATGGATGTCCGAAGCAAACACCCAAGAATTGTCTTCCTGACCATAACCTCTCCACTTAACCAAATACTGGAGTTTCCGTCTAGAAAAACGAGAATTCAATATTTTCTCAACCACATACTCCAGATTGCCCTCAACCAAAACAGGGTCAGGAGGCACAGTAGTAGGAACCACTGGCTCAACAAACCTCTTCAACAAGGACTTGTGGAACACGTTATGGATCTTAAATGTCCCTGGAAGAAGCAAACGAAAAGAAACAGGATTAAGAATCTCCATGATCTTATAAGGTCCAATGAACCTAGGCTTAAATTTAGGAGATGCCACTCTCATAGGAATATTTTTTGAGGACAACCAGACCAAGTCCCCCACTTTAAACCGAGGACCATCAGTCCTATGCCGGTTAGCAAACCGCTGGGCCCTCTCCTGAGAGAGGGACAAACTCTCCACTACCTGGTCCCAAATCTGTTGCATACGCTCCACAACAGAGTCAACACCTGGACAGACAGAAGCCTCCGTCTGTCCTGAAGAAAATCGAGGGTGAAACCCAGAATTACAGAAAAATGGAGACATCAAAGTGGCAGAGCTAGCCCTATTATTAAGAGCAAACTCAGCCAAAGGCAAAAAAGAGACCCAGTCATCCTGATCAGCAGACACAAAGCATCTTAGATAAGTCTCCAATGTCTGGTTTGTTCTTTCAGTTTGACCATTGGTCTGAGGATGAAACGCCGAGGAGAAAGACAATTGAACACCAAGTTTAGAACAAAAGGTCCTCCAAAATCTTGAAACAAACTGGACTCCTCTGTCAGACACAATGTTCTCAGGAATGCCGTGTAAACGAACCACGTGCTGAAGGAACAAAGGCACCAATTCAGAGGAGGAAGGCAACTTAGGTAATGGCACAAGATGTATCATCTTGGAAAACCTATCACAAATCACCCAGATGACGGTCATTCTCTGAGAAACAGGGAGGTCGGAAATGAAATCCATAGAGATATGGGTCCATGGTCTCTTGGGCACAGGCAATGGCATCAACAAACCACTAGAGCGAGAGCAAGGCTTGGAGCGAGAGCAAGTCCCGCAGGACTGCACAAATTCCCTGACATCACGAGACAAGTTAGGCCACCAAAAGGACCGACTAACCAAGTCTCTGGTACCAAAAATTCCGGGATGACCAGCCAGCGCGGAACAATGAATCTCAGACATCACACTCTTTTTCCACTGGTCCAGGACAAACAATTTCCCAACAGGGCAGCGCTCGGGCTTATCCTCCTGACACCCCTCCAGAGCCAGTCTCAAATTGGGCGAGATGGCGGAAAGAACTATACCCTCTTTCAAAATAACAGAAGGATCAGATAACTCAGGAGAGTCCGCCAGGAAACTCCTCGAGAGGGCATCCGCCTTAACATTCTTAGTGCCAGGAAGAAATGAAACCACAAAATTAAAACGTGTGAAAAACAAGGCCCACCTGGCCTGTCTAGGATTAAGTCGCTTGGCAGATTCCAGATAAACCAGATTCTTATGGTCCGTAAGGACCACCACCTGATGTTTGGCTCCCTCCGGCCAATGTCTCCACTCTTCAAAAGCCCACTTCATGGCCAATAACTCCCGATTACCCACGTCATAATTACGTTCAGTAGGAGAACATTTTCGAGAGAAAAAGGCACAAGGGTTACTTTTAGAGGTCTCTGGATCTCTTTGGGACAAAACGGCACCTGCCCCAATTTCAGAGGCATCAACCTCCACCTGAAATGGTAGAGAAACATCAGGCTGCCGTAGAACAGGAGCAGAAGTGAATCTCTGCTTAAGTTCCTGAAATGCAGAGACTGCCTCAGGAGGCCAATTCACCACATCAGAACCCTTTTTGGTCAAATCAGTTAAAGGTTTAACAATAACCGAGAAATTACCAATAAATTTACGATAAAAATTGGCAAAACCCAAAAATCTTTGAAGAGCCTTTAATGAAGTAGGTTGGACCCAATCACAGATGGCCTGAACCTTGACCGGGTCCATTTCAATAACAGATGGGACAAAATGAATCCCAAAAATGAGATCCTCTGTACGCCAAAAAGACACTTTGATCCCTTCACATACAGAGCATTCTCTCTCAAAATCTGGAATACAGTTCGAACATGTTTCACATGAGAGTCCCAGTCATTGGAAAAAATCAAGATTTCATCCAAATAAACAATCAGAAATGTATCCACAAAATCCCTGAAAATGTCATTCATGAAGGACTGGAAGACAGAAGGAGCATTAGTGAGCCCAAAGGGCATCACAAGGTACTCAAAATGCCCCTCAGGGGTATTAAATGCCGTCTTCCATTCATCCCCGTGCTTAATGCGAATAAGGTTATATGCCCCCCTGAGGTCAAGCTTGGTAAACCAAGTAGCATTTTTCACCCTGGAAAACAGGTCAGAAATCAAGGGTAACGGATATTGATATTTCACAGTAATATTGTTCAAAAGACGATAATCAATACACGGCCTTAATGAACCATCCTATTTGGCCACAAAGAAAAAACCGGCACCTAAGGGTGAAGAGGATGGTCTGATATGACTCTTCTCCACTGACAAAACAGGATTATGAGACTGCAACCAAGGGAAACCCAGTACGATAATATCATGCAGATTATACAGAACCAAAAATTTGCAGCACTCCTGATGATCAAGTTTAACCCTCATTATCACCTGAGTAGAGAACTGAGGTTTATTCTCAGCCAAAGGGGTAGAATCGATCCCCAGTAGGGGAATAGACTTCTGTAGGGGTATCAAGGGAAACCCACAACGTTTAGCAAAATCATAATCCATCAGGTTAATAGCTGCTCCAGAATCAACGAAAGCCTGAGCAGAAATGAGGACAGAGAGCATATCAGAGTGACAGTTAATAAAAACTTAGTCTGAACACTACCCAAGACAACTGAGCGTGCAAAACGTCTTCCCCGCTTAGGGCAGACTGAAATAGCATGAGAGGCATTACCACAGTAGAAACAAAACCCATTGCGCTTTCAAAACTCATGATGCTGTGCCCCAGACACCACTCTATCACACTGCATGGATTCAGAAGCAGGTTCACAAGGCAACACTATTCCACGCATACTTCTCCGCTCACGCAAACGTCTGTCAATTTGAATCGCTAATGACATAGAATCATTGAGACCAGAGGGGACAGGGAATCCCACCATAACATCCTTTACATTATCTGACAGACCCTTCCGAAAAAGGGCCGCCAAAGCGTCGTCATTCCACTTGGTCAGGACTGCCCACCTACGGAATCTCTGACAGTATAACTCAGCGTCATCAAGCCCCTGATTTAATGCCAACAAGGCTTTTTCAGCTTGATCAGTGACATTAGGCTCATCGTACAATAACCCCAAAGCCTGAAAAAATGCATCAACATCACTCAAAACAGGGTCCCCAGGTGTCAGGGAAAAAGCCCAATCCTGAGGATCGCCGCGCAGGAGAGAGATGACAATTTGAACCTGCTGCGCTGCGTTCCCTGAGGACTTAGATTTTAAGGCAAAAAACAATTTACAATTATTTTTGAAATTCTGAAACTTAGCTCGATCCCCCAAAAACAAATCTGGCATGGGAATCCTAGGTTCCACAACAGGCAACCTAGCAAGATATGCAGCAATACTCTGAACCTCAGTGGCAAGCTGATCCACACGGCCAGACAACTGTGCAAACTCCATTGAGAGAAAAGATCCTCCCCAGCACCCAGAGATACAGAGGGAAAAAAAAAAAAAATGCAACAAACAGAAAAATATCTCTGACAACTCTGACAACCGTTTTTTCTTTCACAATATTTTTCCCTTCTGTGAATACCATACAACTTAAATTTTAGTCCGGTGATACTGTTATGTTTCGGTAGCTGAGGAGTGCAGGCAAAAAAGGCAATACACCAGAGCAGTTGGAATCTATGAGATTGCAGTACCCTGACTAACCACAACAACTAGAGGCAGCCGTGTAGCGTTCCTACGTTGGTCCTAGACGCCTCGTCACAGCCTGAGAAACTAACTACACCTAAAGATAGAAATAGGAAAGCTATCTGCCCCGGAGCAGATCCCCAAAGAACATAGAAAGCCCCCAAACATGTAATGGCTGGTAGACAAGAAGAAATACTGACACAGACAGAAAATAGTATGAGCAAATGTTGGGGCCCAAACTAACTAAATAGAAAAGGATAGGAAGGGTACTTACTGCAATCCCAAAAAACCCTGCAAAGCACCAACTCTACTAATTTCAAAAACACCTGAGATCACACGACCTCTACCACCTAAATTAGTTCTCTGGTGTAACAAAATCAAAACAGCAGCCACTGAAGAAACTGGAAAAAGCAAAAGTACAAACATCAGTGGCTGAACTAAACTGAGAGGGCAAAAGCCACCGGAAGGGACCCTGAAGGCCCCCACAGAAGTGCAGGACAAAATGCAAAAATAAAGCACAAAAACAAAAAGAAGAAAATGTCTTATCTGTTAGCAGGAGATGCAGACACGACACAGCAGGCTACAAGGGAAACAGGAATCATGGAGTGAGACCAGAACAATTGATCATCGGCAACCCTGATGGGAAGGCGACTCCCTTATATAAGACCAGTCAGTAACACCTGATTCCCACTCCTCACAATCTTCACTGGACAGTCCAGTACCGCTTGTAACCAACAGAGGGAGCCTCTGCTCAGAACTCATTTCAAGTCTATTCACAACAGTACTAACTTGCATTTCAAATGTGGGATCATAGTTACATAGTTTTTAAGGTTGAAGTGAGAATTTAAGTACATCTAGTTCATCTAGTTCAACCCATATCCTAAGATGTTGATCCAGAGGAAGGCAAAAAAAACCATGAGGCAAACACTAAGCTCCACATTGGGGAAAAAAATTCCTTTCCGACTCAATCAGTCAAGTTCCCTGGATCAACACCCTATCAAGGAATCTAGTATATATACCATGCAACATTATACTTTTCAGGAAAGACATCCAGTCCCTTCTTAAATTTTAGTAGGGAATCACTCATTACAGCATCATATGGCAGAGAGCTCCATAGTCTCACTGCTCTTACAGTAAAGAATCTGTGTCTGTGATTATTATTAAACCTTCTTTATTCCATATGTAGAGGATGCCCCCTTGTCCTGTCTCAGGTCTAAGAGTAAAAAGATCATTAGAAAGGTCTTTGTACTGTCCCCTCATTTATTTATGTATTATAATGAGATCACCACTGAGCCTTCATTTTTCCAAACTAAATAACCCCAAGTGTAATAACCTGTCCTGGTATTGCAGACCCCCCCCAGTTCTCTAATAACCTTGGTCGCTTTTCTCTGCACCCGCTCCAGTTCAGCTATGTCTTTCTTATACACCTGAGACCAGAACTATACACAGTATTCTAAGTGTGGTCGCACCAGTGACTTGTATAGAGGTAAAATTATGTTCTCCTCATGAGCATCTATGCCTCTTTTAATGCATTCCATTATTTTATTTGCCTTTGCAGCAGCTGCCTAACACTGGCCACTAAATGTAAGTTTATCGTCCACCCATACACCCAGGTCTTTTTCAGTGACAGTTTTGCCCAGTGTTTTACAATTAAACACATAATTATATGTCTTATTTCTTCTGCCCAAGTGCATGACCTTACATTTATTCCCATTACATCCCATTTGCCATTTATCAGCCCAAGCTTCTAGTTTACATAAATCCTCCTGTAATATTAAATTGTTCTCCTCTGTATTGATTACCCTGCAGAGTTTAATGTCATCTGCATAAAAGAAAATACTACTTCGTATGCCCCCTACAAGGTTCTTTATTCATGAAACTTTTGATTAAATTGTGGAAGACACTCTCCTCATGATTCTCCTTTTTTCCTGCATGATATCCAGGAGAGTGGGGGTCTGGGCTGGTAGGCAGTTGTTAGCCCAGACATAAAGGAGCGCCATTTCACTTTTTCAATGCAGAATTGGCTGGACGCCATGTCGTGTTTGTAGAGGCCCTGATGCGTCTAAACAGTGGAAACCCCCCACAAGTGACACCATTTTGGAAACTAGACCCCATAAGGAACTTATATTGAACCCCCAAGTGCTTCACAGAAGTTTATAACACCAGGGCATGAAAATAAAAAGTCATATTTTTTCCACAAACCTGATCGTTTAGTCCCCAATTTTTTATTTTCCCAAGGGTAACAGGAGAAATTAGACCACAAAAGTTGTTTTCCAATTTGTCTTGAGTACGCTGATACCCCATATGTGGGGGACCACTGTTTGGGCGCACGGCAGGGCTTGGAAGGGAAGGAGCGCCGTTTGACTTTTTCAAACCAAAATTGGCTGGAATTGAAATTGGACGCCATGTCGCGTTTGGAAAGCCCCTGATACGCCTAAACAGTGGAAACCCCCACAAATGACACCATTTTGGAAACTAGACCCCTTAAGGAACTTATTTAGATGTGTGGTGAGCACTTTGAACCCCCAAGTGCTTCACATAAATTTATAAACGTAGAGCATGAAAATAAAAAATCATTTTTTTCCTCAAAAATGATTCTTTAGCCCGCTGTTTTTTTTATTTTCCCAAGGGTAACAGGAGAAATTGGACCCCAAAAGTTGTTGTTCAATTTTTCCTGAGTACGCTGACACCCAATATGTGGGGTGAAACCACTGTTTGGGTGCATGGAAGTGCTTGGAAGGGAAGGAGCGTCATTTTGTAATGCAGACTTTGATGGAATGTTCTGCGGGCGTCATGTTACGTTTGCAGAGCCCTTGATGTGCCTAAACAGTAGAAACCCCCTGCAATTGACACCATTTTGGAAACTAGAACCCCCAAGGAGCTTATCTAGATGTGTGGTGAGCACTTTGATCCCTCAAGTGCTTCACAGAAATTTATTAACGCAGAGCCGTGAAAATAAAAAATAATTTTTTTCCTCAAAACTGATTTTTTTTAGCCAGCTATTTTTTATTTTCCCAAGGGTAACAGGAGAAATTAGAACCCCAAAATTGGTGTGCAATTTGTCCTGAGTACGCTGATACCCCATATGTTGGGGTAAACCACTGTTTGGGCGCACGGTAGGGCTCGGAAGGGAGGGAGCGCCATTTGACTTTTTGAACGCCACGTCGTGTTTGGAGACCCCCTGATGTGCCTAAATAGTGGAAACCCCTCAATTCTAGCTCCAACCCTAACCCCAACACACCCCTAACCCTAATCCCAACCCTAATCCTAACCTAAATCCCAACCCTAATTCCAACCCTAATTGTAACCCTAACCTTAATTTTAACCCTAACTCTAATTGTAACCCTAACCCTAATTTTAACCTTAACCCTAATTGTAACCCTAACCCTGATTCTAACCCTAATTATAACCCTAACCCTAAGGCTAGGTTCATTTTGCATTTTACCAGCCCGTTCAACACATACCGTTGACGGGATGCTATACCCGTTAGCGCAGAGGAATCGACAGATGATTCATCTGCGTTAGCGGTGACGGAGCCCAGACGCTGCAGCCTGTGTCCAAGGCTCCATCACTGAATGATGGCACGTCGCAAACGCATGCCGCTTTACGGCATGCGTCGCGATGCACCCTCAAATGGGGGTGAATTGCAGCGTTAACGGACTGCGTTACACCGCGTTATACCACGGTGTAACGCAGTCCGTCTAACGGACTGCCATAACGCAGTATGAACCAAGCCTAACCCTAACCCTAATTATAACCCTAACCCTAATGCTAACCCTAACCCTCATTATAACCCTTACCCTAATTATAACCCTAACCATAATTATAACCCTAACGGAAAAATTAAAATAAATATAATTTCTATATTTTATTATATGTCCCTAACTAAGGGGGTGATAAATGGGGAGGTTATGTACTGTTTTTTTATTTTGATCACCATGATAATTTATCACAGGAATCAAAATGTACTTTCTGGAGAATGAATGAAAAAATTTTTGAATCTGCCGCCAAGCAGATCGGCGGGCGCCCTGCGAATGCGCCCGCCATTTTTTTTTTTACAGGAAAAAGACCCGGAGGATCGGAGGACAGGGGACATGTCGGAGGACACCAACATGTACAGGGGGGGACTCTTTTTTTTTTTTTGCGGTCGCCGTTATGCTGTATAGCGGCGATCACAACACCGGGATCGGTGAATACCGACGCGGATCATGTTCTCTGGGGTCTCGGCTAGCCGAGAACCCAGAGAAAATTGCCCATCCCCCCAGCACATCGCGGTAGGCGCACTGAGCATGCTCCGGCGGTGGCACCAGAGGAGAATTGTAGGGCCCTGGGGCGAGAAGAGGGGGATTGGGGGCCACATGAGGGTCCCGGGGACCATTTTTCTCTCTCCACTGATGTCCGATGACATCAGAGGAGAGAGAAATTAAATGGCACAACATTTTTTTTTTGTTTGTTTCGATCGACTTTATAGGGTTAATAACGGCGATTGCAACATCGGTGTCGGTAAAAACCGACCCGATTCATGTTCTCTTGGGTCTCGGCTACCCCCGGTAGCCGAGACCCCAGAGAAAATACACCTCTGGGGGCGCTATTCACTTTTTCCACAGCGCCGTTAATTAACGGCGCTGTGGTTTAAGTACCCTTTATGACCGCCATTAAAAGGCGTATCGGCGGTCGTTAAGGGGTTAAGGATTCCATTTTTGTTTCACCACTGGGGTACTTTATTTAATACAGTGCCCTTGTAAGAAAATTTATGTAGGTCGCACCAAATAAAAACTCATGGACCGTATTAAGGAACATTTCAATAATATCAAGAAAGGCTTCAGTGGTCACCCGCTCTCCAGGCACTTTTTGGAATATCATAATAAGTCCGTGAGGGGTGCCCTTTTTTGTGGGATACAAATAGTTCGGAAAAACATTAGGGGTGGTGACTATCTCAAACGTATGTCACGCACAGAATCCCGTTGGATTTTCACTCTTGATAGTTTGGCCCCTATAGGGTTAAATCAGGAGATAGAACTTTTCGCTTTTTCATAAGTACTTAATTGTCTTTGGTGCATGGTGTATAGGCTATTATCTCGAGGCTTCCACCATTGGAACGATCATATTAATATAAAATTGTCCTTCTTAATATTAATATTTTTATTCTAAAATATTTTATTTTATGTATAACTGATTTATTATTTTTTATACTTTGCGTATAGGTGAAAAATACATATAAGCTACATGAGATAATAGCTACAATCAGTTTTATTATATTTTTTATTTTTTATTATTATTAATGTGGTGAATATGTACCACCCATGGTTCAATAAAAATAAAAATAATTACGGTATACATATATATATTTTTTAAGCTAAATTAATGGCTCTTTTGGCCATCAGTCATTTTAATAGGTTTTTAACCATTTATAGGGCACATACATAATTAATACTTTTTTAAGTAATATATCAATAAAGGTTTTTGATTTTAACACATTTGGCCAGGTACATACCAGCCACGGCTACCTTTTAATGATAAGACATGCAATTAAAATGAACATATTATGGTGACATGGGCTCTTTATTGATGGGCGAGGGGTGTTGGACACCGACAGGGATTTAAGACCGGGGATTCAGTGGGTCTCTTTCCCTGATGAAGAAGGCCTGAGAGCCTTTGAAACGCGTTGGCTAGAATTGACTCTTCCCGTCCCCCGTCCTGTGGTGACATCACCGTTATTTCACTCCCACCCCCAGTCTATCGCGTCTTCTCCTCACGGCGTCCTTCGGCCGCAGGACACCGTAGCACACAGATTCAGCTGCGCGCCAGTTCAGGAGGCATTTTGCTCCCCAGGGAGGACGCTCCCCTACAATATTGCCTGCCTGCTCTTTTTCCTGTCATCATGTGCCCTGGGCCTGCTAACATCCTCTTGAGAAGACGGGCTCCTATGTTCAAGCACGAGTCACAACTTACAGGATCCAAGTAAGTCCCTACTGGGTCACATATGGTTCCATTTTGGAACAGCATTTAGGTTTACTTACACCAACTTTTTGGACCTTTTATTGGTATTATTCATTTATTGAGAATTTATTGGGGGCGCAGGGGTTAATCATTTAATATACACTCAAAAACAAAATTGGTTTATAACTAATTCTCTAATCTTACAAGGCATATATACAGAATGAATTAAAAACTAACTCTATGCTAGAAGGCCTCCTGCCGGCAAATCATACACAATACACACAGATACAGGTAGAAAACAGCTTATGATGACACTGATACCAGACGTTGCAGTTCTATTCAACTGTGAATCCTCAGCACCAAAACACTTCACAATTTGTTTATCTATACAGCAGCCTGATAAAGAGAGATGAAAAGTCTATCTTTGCTCCAAATTGCTGAATCTGGGGAGGAGTGTGTCTAGTACTTTGATAATGCGCCAACCTTGTTGGTAAATGCTGAGATCTAGGAATCTTCACGCAATCATGGCACACCACCTGACCACTGTGGCCAGTAGTGAAATGGTTAGTACTTTTATTTAACTTTTTCACAAGACCGGTAACATTTGGCCTCACATGCAGTGATATCCTAGCTTACTGCCTATTGTCACAAGGACAACAAGGACTGACCTTTGTGATTTGGCTGGGGTGGCAGGAGCAGAGTTAGTGACTAACCAGTTTGTGGTTCTTTTGTAATTATTAAACCAATAAAGGGATGAAGCAATGCCACAATACTTTTTATTTTTATATTTATAATGTGCCAGTCACGTTACCAGACCCCGCACTCATACCATGGGGTAAGTGGTGGAATGTGAGCACCTGTGATATTTCTTTGACCGCTTAAGATTAGTGTTGAGCGATACGA
Organism: Oophaga sylvatica; assembly: GCA_033576555.1. Lineage (NCBI taxonomy): Eukaryota > Metazoa > Chordata > Amphibia > Anura > Dendrobatidae > Oophaga > Oophaga sylvatica. The sequence goes on from JARQOD010000004.1 coordinate 560,141,249, forward strand.
TACTGCAAATAATCGGGTATCGGCCGATATTAGCTGTATCGGCCTTTCGATTCCGAATACCGATATTTTCGTCATATCGAATACCGGAATCGGATTTGTCACTGTCACTGTGAGTGTCCGTCGGTCGGGTCTGTCAGGAGTCAGCGGCACTTACCTGGCAGAAGATCTCCGGCGGTCACGTCCTGGACTGCTTGATGGCCGCCATTATCTTCTCCCTGGCGGTCACATGCAGTTTTTCGCGATAACTGCAGTGACTGCAGGGTAATCCCGGCCGTAAACCAGTCCGATGACGTCACCGCCGGGGAAGCAGGTAATCAGCTGTGCTGCGCCGGGATGACAGGCTCTGCCTGTCATTCTGATGTAGCAGAGCTGGATCGTCGTGGGACACTCGTTACTATGGACTGCGTCGGTCAGGTGGTATACTTTTTTTTTTTTTTACATTTTTTTACAGGAAATCGATGGCGTCGCAGGATGAGACTGTAATAAAAGTAATGAAAACTGTGTTTTTTTTTTTTTTATTAAATTAAAAAACTTTTTTATGAACATTCACCCGTCCGGGTACATCAACAATTTAACTATTTACATACAGGGACCCTGTCCGGGTTATTTATAATTCTTTGGCAGGGGTGTTCCAGGTACCACCTGGTACTCTTCTGATGCTTGCCAAACATCCGAGGCACCAAGGACCACCAGGACCTGATGACGTCGTGTGGCCTGTACAGTCAAGTCGTGACCCGCTATCTGGGTCTGTGTGGCCACCTCTTTCATCTCCCTCCGGGTCTGGAACCCTATGTCCCGGACTGAACGAACCCCAGGGGGCCTAACAGGCGCCGGGTACGGGCCAGCTATACTTATCATGTCCATAGCTGGGGCTGCTGAGGAGACCACTGAGGGAGGCTGGGGAGATTTACGGCGTGGGGTGGGCACTTTTGCAGAGGCCTGGATGTGGGAGGCTGAAGGCTCCGAGGGTCTCACAGGTTCCTGACACTCTGGGGAGTAGGGGTCGCACCTGGTAACATTTAGGGCGTACCATCCATTGTAACCCCAGTGTCGGGTGTAAGTCACCAAGTCTCCTGGCAACAGGTCCCTCCCCGGGTGTCCTTCTGGGAGGTGAGCCTCCACGTCCTGCCGGTTCACAAAAACTTCTAAATAAAGTCCAGGCTCCTGGATGAAGCCCCAACCACCTTTCAATTTAAAGCTCCGTACTGCACCCTTACGCTCCCACAGGGTTCCTTTATCTTTTCTCATCTGGTCCTTATCTGCCCGGTCCTTCTCCAGGTTACGTTGCCGAAGCTTTTGGGTTTCTCGCTGCTCCCTTTGTCGCTCTGCTTCCCGCTCCCAACGTCTCCACTCTTCCTCCTGACGCCGGTTGAAATTCTTCTCCACCAGCAGCTCCATGTCTCCACCATCAAACTGCAGCTTACAGTGTCCGGTTTGCGGCAGCTCTCCTGGCGCCCCCCAGTCCTGGCGGCGCTCACCTGCGGAGGAAGCAGCCGGCTCTGGAACAGATGACAGTCGGGGCTCCGGTACAGGCAGGTAGTGCTCTGGTGCCTGCGCGGCCTCCTCCATGAGGACGGGTGTCGCTTCTTCTGTCTCAGCGACGGGGGCAGACAGCGGGATCTTGGGTGCTGCCGGTGCAGAGTTTTTGGCAGGAACGGGTGCCTCCACTGCGACAACGTCAACCGGATCACATTGCAAGGGCTGGGATGCCCGCACGGACTCCTCTACTAGAACGGGTGCCTCACCTTCCGGTACAGCCACTTCAGGTAAGAGGGATTGGCGCCGCTCCAAGTTTAGTTTTAGGGCACGCCAGCTGGCTTCCATCCTGGTGACCTCCTCATGGTGTCGGGCCAGGCCTCTTAGGGTATCCTCCGCTTCTTGCAGCATAGGAGGGTTTCCAGGCCGGGTGCCCAACGGTGGTTCCGTGGCGATCGGGTCGCTTCCGTGGGGGGAGAGCTCTGACCGCTCCATCCCTTCACACTTCTGCTCGTGTCCATTAGCCATCTCTGCCAAGTCACATGTGTCAGTAGCATCTGGAGAGGGCCCCTCTTTTGTAGGGAGGCGGGACCTTCGTGTTAGTTTCCGCACACTGAGGAGGATGAGGAGGCGGAACTGAAGAGCTGTGGGGCACGATGTTACATTGCAGTACCATTTACAGTGGTCGGCCATCGTTTTCGCGCCACTGAGTGATTGTACACCCACGAAGAGCACGCCCTTCTTCTTCACCAGTGCCTCGTCGTGACGCAGATATGGCTGAAAAATGGCAAATACATTCTCTGATGATTTTAGCAATTCTCAAGCACAAAACCAGTTCAATTCAGGCACACAGGACTCGCTTATAGCGAGCTACAGAATCCTGTTCGTGACGCCCAAGTTGAGTCGCACAGAGCCAGAGGTTTTGGGGGTACTCGGCACCGAGCCCGTCGACTTCTATGGGGTATGTCACGGCTTTACCCGGCAATTGAATCAGAGTCTATTTTACTATGTAGAAGTGTATAAACTATAAATATATGTATATATATATATGTCACAATGACATGTATATATATATATATATGTATTCTATGTGTGTATATTTTGTGTTTACAACGAAAGAAAGGTTTTTTTTTGTTGCAATATTTTGTTCCCATAGACTTACATGGGACTTCCGGCATCAGAATCGGATATCGACGATATTTAGTGATATCGGCGATACCATTTCGATACGATATTTTTAGATATCGAGCAGTATCGCTCAACACTACTTAAGATCGTAACCAGGGCAATTGCTCGGTGTTAATCTGTAGCCCCTCTGCACTGTTCTGACAGCTCTTGTCCAGTATGGTATGGCTTATCACTAGGCCCTGGACACACCATCTGGATTGGTTGGAAAATTGAGGAATTATCACTGACCGGTTCATATGCTCAGGATTTTCCAATGTGGTCAGTTATTGTCCAAATACGACAGCCGACTATCTCCATCCAGTCTGGACGTGAAAACAGAGGGTAGGTAAGGCGATATATTTTCTCACATGCTTTTAGAGCTGCAGACTGTTCCCACGGATGACTTCCGTCCTAGGGGGAGATGTATGTGCAGCTGTGGTCATCTGGATCAGGTTTACGGCCGGAAAAGTGACAGGACATAATGAGTAGTGTCTCAAATGAATTCTGGTTTTATTGGCTGAAATGCAGATTATTTATAAAGAATATCAAGGTGTTTGTCTGCCTATTACCTCATTACCATATTCTAAAACTTATGGCTAATGGTGCAGAATCCTGAGGGAAATGTCAGGTGTGGAGACTGATACTCCCAATTACAGGCGCAGTTTCTATTCATTCTAGATAACCTGAATAGATTGATCATGTCAGAGTCTACTGAAGGTTAGCTCATTGGAAGGCATAAACTAAAGAACACATAAGCACTTCTTGCAAAACAGATTCAGCGTAAGCGTCCATTTTGGATATAAGCGTCCATATTTTGTATATCTTCATAACCATCCTTAACAGATCAAGCAGTCGTGCATTTGTAGCACACAATTCTGTTGCTGCCAGGGGTTGTGCATTACAGAGATGATGGGAAGGAAGAAAGAGCGAACAGGATGGTGAACAAATATGTCCTACGAGGAACGGTTAAAGGATCTGGGAATGTTTAACTTGCAAAAAAGGCTAAGAAGAGACATAATACAGTAGCTGTCTACAAATATCTGAAAGGATGTCACAGTGTAGAGGGATCATCATTATTCTCATTTGCACATGGAAACTTTAGAAGCAATGGAATGAAACTAAGAGGGAGAAGATACAGTTTAGATATTACAAAAAAACCTTTTTGACAGTGAGGGTAATCAATCAGTGGAACAGGCTGCCATGAGAGGTGGTGAGTTCTCTTAATATGGAAGTCTTCAAACAGAGGCTGGATAGAGATGGTTTAGTGGCTTCTGCATTGAGCAGGGGGTTGTATACAGTAAGCCTGGAGGACCCCTCCAACTCTAATATTCTGTTCTATGATATCTTGATGTACAGCACAGACCAAAAGTTTGGACACACCTTCTCATTTAAATATTTTTCTGTATTTTCATGACTATGAAAATTCTAAATTCACACCGAAGGCATCAAAACTATGAATTAACACATGTGGAATTATAGACTTAACAAAAAAGTGTGAAACAACTAAAATTATGTCTTAAATTCTAGGTTCTTCAAAGTAGCCACCTTTCACTTTGATGACTGCTTTGCACACTCTTGGCATTCTCTTGATGAGCTTCAAGAGGTAGTCACCGGAAATGGTTTTAACTTCAAAGGTGTGCCCTGTCAGGTTTAATAAGTGGGATTTATGGCCTTACAAATGGGGTTGGGACCATCAGTTGTGTTGTGCAGAAGTCTGGTGGATACACAGCTGATAGTCCTACTGAATAGACTGTTAGAATTTGTATTATGGCAAGAAAAAAGCAACTAAGTAAAGAAAAATGAGTGGCCACCATTACTTTAAGAAATGAAGGTCAGTCAGTCCAAAAAATTGGAAAAACTTTGAAAGTGCAGTTGCAAAAACCATCAAGCGCTACAAAGAAATTGTCTCACATGAGGACCACCCCAGGAAAGGAAGACCAAGAGTCACCTCTGCTTCAGAGGATAAGTTTATCCGAGTCACCAGCCTCAGAAATCGCAGGTTTACAGCAGCTCAGATTAGAGACCAGGTCAATGCCACACAGAGTTCTAGCAGCAGACACATCTCTACAACAACTGTTAAGAGGAGACTTTGTGCAGCAGGCCATCATGGTAAAATAGCTGCTAGGAAACCACTGCTAAGGACAGGCAACAAGCAGAAGAGACTTGTTTGGGCTAAAGAACACAAGGAATGGACATTAGACCATTGGAAATCTGTGCTTTGGTGTGATGAGTCCAAATTTGAGATCTTTGGTTCCATCCACCGTGGCTTTGTGCGACGCAGAAAAGGTGAACGGATGGACTCTACATGCCTGGTTCCCACCGTGAAGCATGGAGGAGGTGTGATGGTGTGGGGGTGCTTTGCTGGTGACACTGAGATTTATTCAAAATTGAAGGCATACTGAACCAGCATGGTTACCACAGCATCTTGCAGTGGCATGCTATTCCATCCGGTTTGCGTTTAGTTGGAACATCATTTATTCTTCAACAGGACAATGACCCCAAACACACCTCCAGGCTGTGTAAGGGCTATTTGACCAAGAAGGATAGTGATGAGGTGCTACGCCAGATGACCTGGCCTCCACAGTCATCAGACCTGAACCCAATCGACATGGTTTGGGGTGAGCTGGACCGCAAAGAGAAGGCAAAAGGGCCAACAAGTGCTAAGAATCTCTAGGAGCTCCTTCAAGATTGTTGGGAGACCATTTCCGGTGACTACCTCTTGAAGCTCATCAAGAGAATGCCAAGAGTGTGCAAAGCAGTCATCAAAGTAAAAGGTGGCTACTTTAAAGAACCTAGAATATAAGACATAATTTCAGTTGTTTTACATTTTTTAAAGTATATAATTACACATGTGTTAATTCATTGTTTTGATGACTTCAGTGTGAATGGACAATTTTCATAGTCATGAAAATACAGTACAGAAAAATCTTTAGATGAGCAGGTGTGTCCAAACTTTTGGTCTGTACTGTGTGTGACAATCTACAGTCATGGCCAAAAGTTTTGAGAATGACACAAATATTATATTTTCACATGATCTGCTGCCCTCTGGTTTTTATGTGTGTTTGACAGATGTTTTTATCACAGACAGAAATATAATAATTGCAAACATATGAGTAACAAAAGATTATATTGACAGTTAGAATGAGTTAATGCAGCAAGTCAATATTTGCAGTGTTGACCCTTCTTCTTCAGGACCTCTGCAATTCTCCCTGGCATGCTCTCAATCAACTTCTGGACCAAATCCTGACTGATAGCAGTCCATTCTTGCACAATCAATGCTTTCATTTTGTCAGAATTTTTAGGTTTTTGTTTGTCCACCAGTCTTTTGATGATTGACCACAAGTTCTCAATGGGATTAAGATCTGGGGAGTTTCCAGGCCATGGACCCAAAATCTCTATGTTTTGTTCCCTGAGCCATTTAGTTATCTCCTTTGCTTTATGGCAAGGTGCTCCATCATGCTGGAAAAGGCATTGTTGATCGCCAAACTGCTCTTGGAGGGTTGGGAGAAGTTGCTCTTGGAGGACATTCTGGTACCATTCTTTATTCATGGCTGTGTTTTTAGGCAAGACTGTGAGAGAGTCGATTCCCTTGGCTGAGAAGCAACCCCACACATGAATGGTTTCAGGATGCTTAACAGTTGGCATGAGACAAGACTGGTGGTAGCACTCACCTTGTCTTCTCCGAATGAGGCGTTTTCCTGATGTCCCAAACAATCGAAAAGGGGATTCATCAGAGAAAATAACTTTACCCCAGTCCTCAGCAGTCCACTGCCTGTACCTTTTGCAGAATATCAGTCTGTCCATGATGTTTATTTCTGGAGAGAAGTGGCTTCTTTGCTGCCCTCCTTGAGACCAGGCCTTGCTCCAAGAGTCTCCGCCTCAGAGTGCGTGCAGATGCACTCACACCTGCCTGCTGCCATTCCTGAGCAAGCTCTGCACTGCTGGTAGCCCGATCCCGCAGATGAAACACTTTTAAGAGACGGTCCTGGCACTTGCTGGTCTTTCTTGGGCGCCCTGGAGCCTTTTTGGCAACAATGGAACCTCTCTCCTAGAAGTTCTTGATGATGCGATAGATTGTTGACTGAGGTGCAATCTTTCTAGTTGCGATACTCTTCCCTGTTAGGCCATTTTTGTGCATTGCAATGATGACTGCACGTGTTTCTTTAGAGATAACCATGGTTAACAGAAGAGAAACAATGATGCCAAGCACCAGCCTCCTTTTAAAGTGTCCAGTGGTGTCATTCTTACTTAATCATGACAGATTGATCTCCAGCCATGTCCTCATCAACACCCACACCTGTGTTAATGGAGCAATCACTGAAAAGAGGTTAGCTGGTCATTTTAAGGCAGGGCTGCAATGATGTTGAAATGTGTTTTGGGGGATAAAGTTCATTTTCTAACCAAATATTGACTTTGCAAGTAATTGCTACTAAGCTGATCACTCTTTATAACATTCTGGAGTATATGCAAATTGCCATTAGAAAAAGTGAAGCAGTAGACTTTGTAAAAATTAATATTTGTGTCATTCTCAAAACTTTTTTCCATGACTGTATAGTTTCAATAAATGTTATTCACTTATGAAGCAATGAGAAAGGTTAAAAAAGCATTCCTCTTGCCATCAAAGTTTTTATCTTCTTAATATTTTGCAATTATCATATTATACAGCACTGTATATGTACAATTGTTCATTTTGTTCTTTCTACCCAGCTAATTCTTCTCATTTTTTTCTGTCCTATGTAGAAACAGGAAGTCTCTTTTCCCTTCAAAAATCCTTCCTCTCTTTAACACCTAGCCCAGCTGCTTCCTCCTCCTGACAGGGACTTTTGTAGTGACTTATGATTCACAAATAGAAACTTGACCTCCTGTTTTTATATAGAACTTAGAAGGATTCAGCTCGTCAGTTTTTAATCACGTGATGTCATAGATCTAAAGGAAAATAAAATAAGTAATTGGGTAGAAGGGCAAAATGAGCAATTGTCAGTACACAGTGCTGTATAATAGGAAGATTGCAATATTATAAGTTAACAAAAAAATTGAAGGGAGGAGGAGGAGGAGTGCTTCTGTAAAAAAATATATAGAGAGTTATTGTATAAAAAAGAAAATATGACATGTAGTGAAAAAAATGTCATTGAATAAAATGTCATTGAATCGTCTCATCCATTATTTATTATGAATATTCTGTCAAGAAAATCCAGAAGATAAATCTATAGTTCCTCCCTTTCCCCATCTGGAAATACAGTAATCAGCTAAGATATTCTCATAAATATGTGGCTGCATTTTATATCCTTAACATTTTCTAAACATTTGTTGAATAGTTCTCCTGATCTCCTGATTCCTCAGACTGTAAATGATGGGATTCAGCATTGGTGACACCACAATGTACAGCAGAGACAAAAACTTGTTTGTGCTCGATGATCTGTCATTGGATGTTGGCATGTAAATAATGAAGATAGTTCCATAGTAGATGATTACAGTGGTGAGATGGGAGCCGATGTGGAGAAGGCTTTTGACAAGTCACTGGTGGATGAAAGGATCATTATGATGAAGAAAATACTCAAATAGCTGATAAGAATTAAAACAAATGGGATGGGCAACGCCCATGATGGATAATACATAGTCAACCAAAGTCAAGAGGTAAATGTCGGAGGTAGCCAATTCAGAAGAACTCCCAAATCACAGAAGAAGTGGTCTATTGTGCTGTTACCACAAAACTTCAGCTGCCCCTCAAAATCTCCCCAAATGAAAGTAAAAGGTATAAACCAGGAGCCAAGAACCATCTTGAGGCAAACATGAGGTTGCATTATAGAAATTTTAGCGCATCGGGCTGCAAATGGCCAAATACCGATCATAAGACATTACAGTGATCAGATAATCGGGCTAAAAACAAATGTGAGTACCATATGAAGCTGGAAAATGCATCTCTTCACTGGCACCTCCTTTATGTTATAGAATTATATTTAACCCTCATGGGCACAATGGTCGTAGTGGAAAGGGGTAACGGCTACAGTAGATGCTTGAGGGAAAAAGAACATTGGGGTATTGAGGTTGTGATTGGTGGACACCAACACTATTTAAAAAGGAGGTTTTCCCGCCAGAATTATCAGGTAACAGAAGAGGGGAAAAGGATGAAGAGCAGAAATTGTTTTATTAGACCTTTTAAAACAAGGGCGGA
>JARQOD010000004.1:560150163-560236745 GCA_033576555.1 Oophaga sylvatica
AATCTTGTCCTTCGGAATGGTGTGTGGCTTAGAGATCGATGTATTTATGTCCCAGAGGCTGTAAGACTTCGAGTTCTCAGATTGGTCCACGACTCTAAATTGGCTGGTCATAGGGGGGTACAGAAGACGCAGGAATTGTTAACTCGTTTTTTTTGGTGGCCTACCTGCTTGAAGGATGTGAATGACTATGTCCGCTCTTGTGAAGTTTGTGCCCGGTACAAGGTTCCTCGTGTCTCACCTACTGGTCTTCTTAAACCGCTACCTGTACCGTCTCGCCCTTGGGGGTCTATTTCGATGGACTTTATTGTGGAGTTACCCACCTCTGGTGGTAAAAATACTATTTTGGTGGTAGTAGATCGTTTAACGAAAGCTGCTCATTTCATTCCGTGCGCTGGTCTTCCCTCAGCTACAGAGACAGTAGATCTAGTTATCCAGAACATTTTCCGGCTGCATGGGGTACCAGATGACATCATTTCTGACCGGGGAATACAATTTACCTCTAGATTTTGGAAAGGATTTTGTTTCTGCGCTCCACATTAATGTTTGCTTGTCTTCTGCATACCATCCTCAGACCAACGGGCAGACCCGAACGGACAAATCAAACCTTGGAGCAATATCTACGCTGTTACGTCAGTCATTTGCAGGACGATTGGCTGAAGCTACTTCCTCTAGCGGAATTTTCGTACAACAACTCCCAAAGCAGTTCCACGAAGGTAACGCCTTTTTTTGCCAACCTGGGTTATCATCCAAATATTTTGCCTAGGTCTCCGGTTACGATTTCGGTACCAGCGGTTGAAGACAGAGTGACGGCGTTTGCAACGTAATCTTGAAGTTTTGAAGGACTCCCTGACCACAGCACAGGAGCGTTACAAAAAGTCGGCCGATAGATTCCGGAAACCAGCACCTATGTATAAGGTAGGAGACTCAGTTTGGTTGTCCACCAAGAATCTAAAATTGGGTGTTCCTTCGCAGAAACTGGGACAGAAATTCATCGGTCCATTCAAGATCACGGGGATTGTGAGCTCTGTTGCCTGTCGGTTGAAGCTACCACGGACTTTAAAGGTACACCCAGTATTTCATGTTTCCTTATTAAAACCAGTCTCTCCTAACACATTTCAGGGACGTATCGTACCTCCCCCTCCACCAGTGTTGGTTGATGGCGAAGAACAATTCGTGGTACAGGATATTGTTAATTCGAGACTTCATAGAAACCGGCTTCAGTATCTAGTTAGATGGCAAGGTTACTCTCCTGAAAAATGATTCTTGGGAACCAGTAAGTAACATCAATGCGCCTCTGAAGATTGCTCAGTTTCATCGGAGATACCCGGACAGGCCTGGTCCAGGACCGTCCGGAGGCCGTCTTTAGGGGGGGGAGTAATGTCAGTATTCCGGGTTTTCTAGGTAACTTTGTCAATGATTTTGCCCTTTGTTAAAATGGAGTTTGCTGTTTTCTGTGCCCTACTTCCTGTTCGTTTGTTTAAAACCCGGCTCAGGTGCTGGCTTCACTGCTGGAATATTCTGCTTCCGTTTCCCTGCAACCCAGCTGCTTGTTCCTCACAGATCGTTGTGTATTTACCAGGGAAGTGCATAACCAGGTTATCTTCAGGTGTTTCTCTGCCACAGCAGTTTCTACCCATGGCTCTGGACATTCTCTGCATATGTAAGTTGCACATACTGTGTTGTCATTAAACTGTTGACTTGGGAATTTAACCCTTGGTTCACTCCATCTGATAAGAACTGTGTTTCTGAACTGTTGCTGTTTAACCCTTTGTGCATTACCTCTGGTGAGAGCTGTTGGAACTATTACTGGAACCTTACTGACTTATGAACTTGTTGTTGGACTTCACTGAATTAAGCCACAACTGAGATTAACTTGTTCCTGGACCTCCCTGTGTTTTCTGCATACCTGGATCTGACTCTTCACACACCAGCAGTGTGTAAATCCAGCCACGTAACCTATGCATCAGACTTACCTTGTGGTCACATTTGTGTGAGGACTCCGTCGTAGGAACTTTGCCACCCTCGCTATAGAGGTTCAAGGACTTATATATCCGGATTCATATGACTGGACTTGTGTATATATATATGGACTCATTGCATGTCACTGCGGGTTGTTTGAATATTGTTTTTGAGGGTTTTGCTGTTTGGGGGTTTTGCTGTTTCACAAATACATTATTTGCATTCAAAGAAACCCGTCTCTGATTGTTCATTGCCCCACGCTATCAGAATCCTCGAGTTCCTACAATAGTATTACAGGCTTTTTGCTTTTTTTTCCTTTTTCTCAAAACTATATTGAGTTGTAAAGATAAGAACAGAGGAAACATTTGGAGAACATGATGGACACCCTGGAGAAATAAGATGCTTCTCACCCCAGGGGGATCGCAATGGTCCACTATAATGCGATCGGCTTTTCTTTGGGTTGATTCTCTGACTTTTCAGTTTCAGCAGCTGATCGAGTTTTCATGGCTACCTGATAATTGGTAACATGGGGCCCCTATAAGTCTTATATGTTCTTTAGTAAGTATTTATGTTCCATCATTTTTCTTTATAGGACATAAACCCCATTACATTCCCCTCTCTGGGAACTTTAGGAAAGCTCCAGTTTTTATTTTAAGGCCACTGATGTGAAGGGTTTGGTAAAACCTTATATTACATGGTCACCTGATCCTTTTACTGGGCCCTATGTGATACTACAGTCATGGCCAAAAGTTTTGAGAATGACACAAATATTATTTTTTACAAAGTCTACTGCTTCACTTTTTCTAATGACAATTTGCATATACTCCAGAATGTTATAAAGAGTGATCAGCTTAACAGCAATTACTTGTAAAGTCAATATTTGGCTAGAAAATGAACTTTATCCCCCAAAACACATTTCAACATCATTGCAGCCCTGCCTTAAAAGGACCAGCTAACCTCTTTTCAGTGATTGCTCCATTAACACAGGTGTGGGTGTTGATGAGGACATGGCTGGAGATCAATCTGTCATGATTAAGTAAGAATGACACCACTGGACACTTTAAAAGGAGGCTGGTGCTTGGCATCATTGTTTCTCTTCTGTTAACCATGGTTATCTCTAAAGAAACACGTGCAGTCATCATTGCAATGCACAAAAATGGCCTAACAGGGAAGAGTATCGCAGCTAGAAAGATTGCACCTCAGTCAACAATCTATCGCATCATCAAGAACTTCAAGGAGAGAGGTTCCATTGTTGCCAAAAAGGCTCCAGGGCGCCCAAGAAAGACCAGCAAGCGCCAGCACCGTCTCTTAAAAGTGTTTCAGCTGCGGGATCGGGCTACCAGCAATGCAGAGCTTGCTCAGGAATGGCAGCAGGCAGGTGTGAGTGCATCTGCACGCACTGTGAGGCGGAGACTCTTGGAGCAAGGCCTGGTCTCAAGGAGGGCAGCAAAGAAGCCACTTCTCTCCAGAAAAAACATCATGGACAGACTGATATTCTGCAAAAGGTACAGGCAGTGGACTGCTGAGGACTGGGGTAAAGTTATTTTCTCTGATGAATCCCCTTTTCGATTGTTTGGGACATCAGGAAAACGCCTCATTCGGAGAAGACAAGGTGAGCGCTACCACCAGTCTTGTCTCATGCCAACTGTTAAGCATCCTGAAACCATTCATGTGTGGGGTTGCTTCTCAGCCAAGGGAATCGGCTCTCTCACAGTCTTGCCTATAAACACAGCCATGAATAAAGAATGGTACCAGAATGTCCTCCAAGAGCAACTTCTCCCAACCCTCCAAGAGTAGTTTGGTGATCAACAATGCCTTTTCCAGCATGATGGAGCACTTTGCCATAAAGCAAATGTGATAACTAAATGGCTCAGGGAACAAAACATAGAGATTTTGGGTCCATGGCCTGGAAACTCCCAGATCTTAATCCCATTGAGAACTTGTGGTCAATCATTAAGAGACGGGTGGACAAACAAAAACCTAAAAATTCTGACAAAATGAAAGCATTGATTGTGCAAGAATGGACTGCTATCAGTCAGGATTTGGTCCAGAAGTTCATTGAGAGCATGCCAGGGAGAATTGCAGAGGTCCTGAAGAAGAAGGGTCAACACTGCAAATATTGACTTGCTGCATTAACTCAATCTAACTGTCAATATAAGCTTTTGTTACTCATATGTTTGCAATTATTATATTTCTGTCTGTGATAAAAACATCTGTCAAACACACATAAAAACCAGAGGGCAGCAGATCATGTGAAAATATAATATTTGTGTCATTCTCAAAACTTTTGGCCATGACTGTATGTTACTATGTATGTGCTTATCTGGATCTGCTCAGCGCCGTATTCACAGATCTATGAAGGGTTTTGACCATAGTGCCAGCAGTGATGGCCAACTGGACCAGCAAATTCAGAAAAGTTGAGGCCAATGTCTTTACTTGGAAGAGAAAACTTTAGTGATTTTTGATAATTGAATTGATAGACTTGTAACAACTGAAGTCTGAATATTTCTTATTCCTTTTTCTATAATATTATTTTTGCTGTATTTAACCTACTCATAGTGTCTCAGTTGAGCTTTGGATTTTTTGACTTTCCTTTTTTCCCATTGGAGCTTTAATTTTGCCGTCGAGAATGACCAAATAGCTCAGAGATATACTTGCAAAAAACATTATTTATTAAATATTAATTAAAAGAATCACAATTTGTCAATGTAAATACAAAGAAGAAAAAATCCCAAAAAGCCACACAAAAACATATACATTTATATGTGTCAAAAGGTACCAGGTCGCACTAGTTTCACAAGCATGTAGACCATATAGTTGGTGCAACCTGTGTGGCCAGGCCATACAGGGGCCCAATAGGTAAGGGGGCTCATTTCTACCTCCAAAGCAAATGCAATATTGCATTTTTAGGAGCCCTTGGGCTGCGAAGGGCCCATATTTTATTCTTGCACAGGTGCCTTTTTCTGTCTGTGTCCATCAGTGGTGTAAACTATGGGCAACGGGTCATTATTAGGGATCAGCAACCAAGAATATAGAACCTCCAACCCCCAAAATAAGAATATTGGGCTGTAGGATGTCATTGGGGTCCAGAGATGACCAAGCTGAAGTGATACAAATGGAAGGTTGCTATTTTAAAGAATTTGAACACACAGAATAGTGCAACATTTCATGTGTAGAGGTGACTTGTTGGTAAGATTATGGAATTATGGCTAAATAGTAATGCTAGGTGGTAGAATTTTTCCACTTTTTTTTCTCAGAGAGAACGCAGGACTCCCTCAATCTCAAGCCCTCTCCTCGGGAGAACATTACCAGGCACTGCCTTCCTCCTTCCCACGGTGCACTGTATATCAAGTCATTTCCTGCCAGTCTACAGTTTTTCGCAAGTTATTACATCACTTTTTCATGGTTACTCATCCTCTGTTATAGAATAAGAAGTTTCAATATTATTTTCTTACATTGCAACAGAGAATGTGTAGAGACAACCAGACATTAACGACAGAACTGGTCCTTCTGGGATTTGGACATCTCCCCCTGGTCAAGCCCATTGTCCTCCTCATGTGTCTTCTAACATATTTCATCATTCTGGCAGGGAACCTCTTAATAATTGGCTTAATTACCACAAATCCAAGGCTAAGCTCTCCTATGTACTTTTTCCTTTGCAACCTTTCTTCTTGTGAAGTTATTTTCACAGCCAACATCATGCCTAATATGATCTATGTCATATGGAGCGATGGTGGGACAATCTCCTTAAATGGCTGTATTATCCAGTTCTATGTTTACACAGCATCCGGGAGCGCGGAGTGCCTTCTTCTTACAGTCATGGCTTTCGATCGATACTTAGCCATCTGCAACCCCTTGAGATATGCTTCAATTATGAATGTCAAGACCTGCACTCATTTGGTGGTCTGGGCTTGGCTTTCTGGCTTCATAGGAATGTGTATAATAGTCACAACGATATCAAACCTACAGTTCTGTGGTGGAAATATAGTTGATCATTTCTTTTGTGACTTACAACCCATTTTACATTTGTCTTCATCTGATACCTCACTGCTGCAGGTAGAAGTTTTGGTATATGCCATGTTAATGGGTATTCTTCCTTTTCTGCTCATTATCTTAAGTTATGTTGTGATATTTTATACCATTGTGAAGATACCATCAGAGACTGGGCGGCAGAAGGCTTTTTCCACCTGCAGCTCACATCTGGCCTCTGTCTGTACATACTTTGGTACAATCCTCATCATTTATTTGGTTCCTTCTCACAAACGCTCGGTAGAAGTCAACAAAATCCTCTCTCTTTTTTACACCGTATTAACGCCTTTGTTTAATCCCATAATATACAGCCTAAGAAATCAAGAAATACAAGCATGTTTCGCAACGTTCATATACTTCTTCATTACAGGCAGAAGTAAGCAATGTAAAGCAACCTAAGAAAAATAAGGCAGGAAAGCAAAAATTGACTGACAAAACAAAATAAATCATAACTACCAAGTATAGTATGTCCAGTCTTCGAAAAGCAGGTGCTTCAAAAAAAAAAGGCAGGAGTCTCTAATGGCATCCATCTGAGGTAGCAAGTCAAGTAGTCAAAATTGACCTTGGAAAAGCCTTTCTACGTAATTTACCCAAACCAAAATCTTCTCAAAAAGGAGATCTTGCCCATCGTCAGTGCAAAATTGGAGATTTGGTTGACTGAGGGAGAAGCCTTCAACAGAAGTCTGGTATAAAATTTTTCTTTGAGAAGAGTGTCAGGTCAGACTGCTATCTCTTATAGGTGGCAGTATAAATCTCATTCTCTTCATCTTTGAAGTTTGTATACTTTTTTCTCCATGGAGCACTGCCTGGCCTATAAGTCTCCTAACTCCTACTTTATTCTTTGCTTAAGGAGAAACACTAGGCAAAGATGCAAGAAACAGGAAATCATGGCTTCTTTCTTCCAAAAACAGCACCAAATCTGTCCATTGGTTGTATGAGGCAACTCCCAAGTTATAGACCAAGAGAACTGATGAGTGAAAAGTCATCCATTCTTTCCTTAATTTCTAAAGAACAATTATGGACTTTGCTGTGGATTTTGTCCTCTGTGCACCTCCCCAGTGAGGACACCTGGGTGAAAATGTAAAGTAGCAACCAAATGATATGGTGAACTCAGTCTACTGTACTGGGTATTCTTGGAAGCAAGCAGCCCAACGGAACCGAAGTGGCCTGAGAAAATCAAAAATGTGCTTAATGGGCAAGCTGGATTGACAATGGGTTAATCCATGTAAAATGGAAACCTTATTGATTTGGTATTGGATCAATAATTTGTAGATAAAAGACAATCAAGGAGGTTCCAGATATTGTACAATAGTGAAACTTCTACTAGCAACTGAGACTTTGGTCCATGCAGAATTACGGTACATTTGTAGATATTACAAAACCAATGATATTGAATATGGTTGGATTGTATTCAGACAAGTGTCAACTTGTAGCAAAGTTCAGGTCACCTTCACCATTATTTGGGATACAGTAGTGAAGAATTGTCTTTGTCCTTACTCTGTTCAAGTCAGCCTGCTCCCTTACGTAAGATGTGCAACTGTCAAGGTCATCGCCTCTTTCTAACAGGTTCTTCAACAGACATCTCTGTATATCTGCAATTTTCTGTAATTCCCGAGTGGAGTATCAGTCCACCACTATATGCTATCATATTAAGGGGCATATACCATTTCAGCTGCCCTTTATACTGAACAGTATGGTGCACCCGCTCAGCAAAATACTCAACCCAGAACCAGTGTCACAGACTTCTACCAGTTTTATCTGGAATTGAAGGTCAACTGCATTAAAGTAAAAACGGCTGAGCCCGAATGCCAAGCTCATCATGTCAACTGGTGCGACAATGTTTATTAAGAAAGAAAAGGGTTTTTTGTTTTGTTTTTCTTTTAACACGACCCACAATGTGCTCTGAAATAAGCTGTAAATGATATTGTCAGACACAAAAATACAACAAAATAAAAACACTGCCCATATTATGGAAATAAGTAAAATAGAACATTTTTAATTGCAACTAATTCACCTGTAAAAAATAAAAAAAACAATTTTCTTAATTACAGTTAATTAAAAAAAATATATTGCTTATTTAAGGTCAATCATTCATATGCTCAAAGTTTCAGCATTTCATTTGTTAAAAGTCTCTTTTTTAAAAACCACTATATAAAGTAAAACTGATGATCACATTGCTGAAAAATTCCACCGCTGTAGAAAAAAAGCAGCGTACAAAGACCATAGTTCTCATCATACAATGACCATGCTCTGCGGGCTACTGAACACAGTATATTTCTGTCCAGTGACTCACAGGGGAAGTCTTCACGGGTGTATTTCACCTTTCACGTGTTTTCCATCTCGCCAAGATCACCACGAAGACTTCTTCTACTCGTATCTGAAGACCCCATAATCATCAGTGTCACATGGAAAGAAAAAAATAATAGTGCTGAATAGTGCAGCACACAGTGAAAGTGCCATCCTAAGTCAGGTCAGTGACCCCAAATAGCACTAGACCCCATAACCCCCCACAAAACTGCACAGAAAACGTGCTGGGATACTCACTATATTGCCCAATCCCATTCTTTAAAGAGAAAAAACCTGATACTTAAGCCTAATCCCTCAACAGACAGAAGCTCGGCACCGGGAGATCATGTAGCAACAATTGTGCTTTTCTGTGAATTGCCCAATCATTTTTTGTAGGTGACAAACCTAGAGTGGCATGAGGACTAGAATGCAGAGATTGTCAGGATGCCCCTGTGTCCCCACCCTGAATTCTTGTTCTAGTATAGATAGTCACTAAATGCGCTTCATGAGATGGTAGGATATGAACTCTTCCACTAACCCCACAGATATAGAATAGATGTTCACTATAGATAGCTGTAGAAAAAGACACGGACCGCACATTCCAAAAAATCAGACAGTGATCTAGAGCCGCAAGGCAAAAATATTCAAAAACTGAACATGAGGTCCTTAGTTGAACATTCTAATCAGACTGTATGAATCAGCTGCTACAACACAGTGGATCTCCCACGTAGTCCCTAATCTGAAAAGTGCGACGCCTTGTGCCGGCCCGCACTTAAGCAACAGCGCAACAGAAGGAGCAGCCAGTGGCATATCTAGAGTCCGATGGCCCCTATGCAAAATTTTCCCCCCATCATGTTGGTTAGATGAGTAGGCCCGTGTAGCATTCTTAAAAGGACATACATTTTGTTCTCCTCTTCGCAATTTTGTGGAAATTTGCTCCATTCTGAACCCAATTTGGTATACTGCATATGGTCATCATCCTGTTATATGCTAGAATGGACTCAGGATAAGGAACATATATATGTCCCTCATTCTGGTATATGCTGTATGTTCCCCATCCTGGTATACATGTCCCTCAAAGTGTTGAGCATTCCGATACCGCAAGTATCGGGTATCGGCCGATATTCGCGGTATCGGAATTCCGCTACTGAGTTCCGATACTTTTGCCATATCGTATACCGGAATCGGAAGTTCCCATAATGCTATGAGAGGCAGTGTGATTTTATTCAGCCAATGAGGAATCCTAAGAAGTGTGGGCACATCTTGTAAGGCTGCGGTCATGTTAACTAATGGCATGGCTGTTGGCTGCTGAAATGATGTCATGAATGCACTATAAAAGGCGCCACCGCCATTTTGGTTTCACTCTGCTGTGAATTCAGTTAGGGACAGAACGCTGCTCTTCTGACTCTGAGGGACAGTTAGAGATTGCGATTTTGTGAATTGTTCTGTAGGCAGGCTAGTTTACCAACCGCTGTGTAAAGCTTCCTTTTGCCTTGCAATGCTGTTTTCACAGCTGTCTGCAAGGTCTGTGCGTGAGTGCAGGTCACGCTGAAGTTTGTTCTGCATCCACTGCTGGTTGTAGTCAGCTCAAAGTGTGTCACTGCCTCATATTTTTTTTTAATTGCTGCTGCTCAATTCAATTTAAATTAACTCTCTCCTATTAGTGTGCCGCGCTTCCATCCGTATCCAATACATTTGTTGCAAACACTATAGGAGTAGATAGCGGAGCCTTTCAGAGCTAGTGCACAGTTCTCTGCAGTGTTCACAGCTGTCTGTCAGGTCTCTTTGTGAGTGCAGCTCACGCTGAAGTTTGTTCTGCATCCACTGTTGGTTGTAGTCTGCTAAGCGTGCGTCACTGCCTCATAGTTTTTTTTTTTAGCTTAATTGCTGCTGCTCAATTCAGTTTTAATTAACTCTCTCCTATTAGTGTGCCGCGCTTCCATCTGTATCCAATACATTGGTTGCAAACAATATAGGAGTAGATAGTGGAGCCTTTCAGAGCTAGTGCACAGTTCTCTGCAGTGTTCACGGCTGTCTGGCTGGTCTCTTTGTGAGTGCAGCTCACGCTGAAGTTTGTTCTGCATCCACTGCTGATTGTAGTCTGCTGAGCGTGCGTCACTGCCTCATATATTTTTTTTGTTTAATTGCTGCTGCTCAATTCATGCATAACATATGCATAACCTATAAAAAGTGCATCGTGCATAGTGAAAATAGCAATGTATACCTGCAAAGGCAGGTGAAACAATGCCAACGGATAGAAAAGGTTTATGCTATCTAGGCATCAGAGTGCATAGTGACTGATGGCGAATGGCGATATAATACTGTACCTCAATAAAGGCTGCGGCACCCCTCACGCGCGTTTCGCTTGTAGCTTCTTCAAGAGGGGACCTGCGTGTATGGTTGCTCATAGGTGCATGTTTATAGAGGAAATCAGTCATGATGGCAGCTTTGTAGCAGCGCTACCGCTGAAGAACGCTGCGCAACATCACTGCAAGTCAGCATCATATGACGCCCAGCCGCTCCCCTTCCCGACGCGTCAGAACAGGAAGGCAGTGTGGGCGGCAAAATTGCCGCGCCAGCATACATGCACTTCCCCTCTTCAACAAGCTACAAGCGAAACGCGCATGAGTGGTGCCGCAGCCTTTATTGAGGTAGAGTATTATATCGCCATTTGCCATCAGTGGCTATGCACTCTGATACATAGATAGCATATACCTTTTCTATCAGTTGGCGTTGTTTCACCTGCACTTGCAGGCATACATAGCAATTTTCACTATGCACGATGCACTTTTTCTAGGTTATGCTTGATCATTGATTATTGCGCCATATTATCAGGATTACATGCTGGACCTTTAATATATGGGGTGTGAACTAACAGTTTTCCTCAATGAGTGTATTTTTTACTGTCACATATAACTTGTAATGATGATGATGACTAGTCCTACATACATTGTCTGCACTATATTACAGGTGTACATACCGTTCCTTAGGCAGCATTAATGGATTATGAAATGTACTTGTATGCATTCATTTCAACCCCTATACCCTATGTTGTTTTTTTGGTTGCATTTGTTGTCGCCATGTGCATATATGCGCTTATATTTTAAATGTTTTTATTTCAATATTTTTGAAGAAAATGCATCATTTTATGGTAGTAAAGCTTAAGTTTCTCTTGTTTGGAGTATATACATTTTGAAGTGCCATGTAACAAGGCAACTACTCTATATGGGATTTCGACACCCTCCTTGACCCTGGGCTTCAACACCGCCAGTTGCTGCTCAGAAGTGCTGTATGCACAGAGAAAAAACACTAGCTCCTGTGTTTGTGGGGTTCAGTAACGCCAGCTGTTCCCCTGCTGTGTGTCCGGCAATAAGTCCTGCTACCTCCAAATTAAAGTTACACAAGAGATTAAACTTGCTCATACTAGGCCTCAGCCTACACCCTCCTTGACCCTGGGCTTCAACACCGCCAGTTGCTGCTCAGAAGTGGTGTAAGCACAGATAAAAAACACTAGCTCCTGTGTTTTTGAGGGGTTCAGTAATGCCAGCTGTTCCCCTGCTGTGTGTCCGGCAATAAGTCCTACTACCTCCAATTTCAAGTTACATCAGATTTGAAAGTTGCTCACATTAGGCCTCAGCCTACACCCTCCTTGACCCTGGGCTCCAACACCGCCAGTTGCTGCTCAGAAGTGCTATATGCACAGAGAAACACACTAGCTCCTGTGTTTGTGGGGTTCAGTAACGCCAGCTGTTCCCCTGCTGTGTGTCCGGCAATAAGTCCTGCTACCTCCAAATTAAAGTTACACAAGAGATTAAACTTGCTCATACTAGGCCTCAGCCTACACCCTCCTTGACCCTGGGCTTCAACACCGCCAGTTGCTGCTCAGAAGTGGTGTAAGCACAGATAAAAAACACTAGCTCCTGTGTTTTTGAGGGGTTCAGTAATGCCAGCTGTTCCCCTGCTGTGTGTCCGGCAATAAGTCCTGCTACCTCCAATTTCAAATTACATCAGATTTGAAAGTTGCTCACATTAGGCCTCAGCCTACACCCTCCTTGACCCTGGGCTGTTGTGTTTTGGTAGCTGAGGAGAATAAGCAAAAACGGCAATACACCAGAGAGGCTGGAACCTATTGCAGTAACTTGAACTAACCACACAACTACAGGTAGCCGTGGAGCGTTCCTACGTTGATCCTAGACGCCTCGTCACAGCCTGAGAGCTAACTACACCTAAAGGCAGAAAGATGAAAGCTATCTGCCCCGGAGCAGATCCCCAAAGAAAATAGGAAGCCACCAAACATGTAATGGCGGTTAGACAAGAAGAAGCACGGACACAGACAGAAAATAGAATGAGCAAACGCTGGGGCCCAATCTGTCTAGACAGAAAAGTACAGGAAAGGATACTCACTGCAATCCAAAAAAAACCCCTAAAAAATACCAACTCTTCTGATTGCAAAAACACCTGAGATCACACGATCTCTGTTGTGAATGGGTTTGAGATGAGTTCTGAGCAGAGGCTCCCTCTGGTGGTTACAAGCGGTACTAGTGAGGATTGGGAATCAGGTGTTACTGATTGGTCTTATTTAAGGGAATCATTTTCCCATCAGGGTTGCCGGTGATCAATTGTTCTGGTCTGAATCCTTCTTTCCAGTTTCCCTTGTAGCCTGCTGTGTCGTGTCTGCATCTCCTGCTATCAGATAAGACAATTTCTTATTGTTTGTTTTTGCTATATTTTTGCATTTTGTCCTGCACTTCTGTGGGGGCCTTCTGGGTCCCCTCCGGGGGCTTTTGCCCTCTCAGTTTGGTCCAGCCACTGTGTTTTGTACTTTTGCTTTTTGCAGTTTTTTCAGTGGCTGCTGTTTTTGTTACACCAGAGAACTAATTTAGGTGGTAGAGGTCGTGTGATCTCAGGTGATTTTGAAATTAGTAAGTTGGTGTTTTTCAGGGTTTTCTGGGATTGCAGTAAGTACCCTTCCTATCCTTTTCTATTTAGATAGTTTGGGCCCCAGCGTTTGCTCATACTATTTTCTTTCTGTGTCAGTATTTCCTCTTGTCTAACCGCCATTACATGTTTGGGGGCTTTCTATTATCTTTGGGGTTCTGCTCCGGGGCAGATAGCTTTCCTGTTTCTGTCTTTAGGTGTAGTTAGTTTCTCAGGCTGTGACGTGGCGTCTAGGACCATCGTAGGAACGCTCCACGGCTGCCTCTAGTTGCGGTGGTTAGTCAGGGTACTGCAATCTCATAGTTTCCAACTGCTCTGGTGTATTTCCTTTTTTACCTGCACTCCTCAGCTACCGTAACATAACAGTATCACCGGCCAACAGAAAAATTGTATGGTACTCACAGAAGGGAAAAAAATATTTGAAGGAAGAAAAGTTGTCAGAGATATTTTTCTGTTTGTTGCATTTTTTTTTTTTTTTTTTTCCCTCTGTATCTCTGGGTGCTGGGGAGGATCTTTTCTCCCAATGGAGTTTGCACAGTTGTCTGGCCGTGTGGATCAGCTTGCCACTGAGGTTCAGAGTATTGCTGCATATCTTGCTAGGTTGCCTGTTGTGGAACCTAGGATTCCCATGCCAGATTTGTTTTCAGGGGATCGAGCTAAGTTTCAGAATTTCAAAAATAATTGTAAATTGTTTTTTGCCTTAAAATCTAAGTCCTCAGGAAACGCAGCGCAGCAGGTTCAAATTATCATCTCTCTCCTGCGCGGCGATCCTCAGGATTGGGCTTTTTCCCTCACACCTGGGGATCCTGTTTTGAGTGATGTTGATGCATTTTTTCAGGCTTTGGGGTTATTGTACGATGAGCCTAATGTCACTGATCAAGCTGAAAAAGCCTTGTTGGCATTAAATCAGGGGCTTGATGACGCTGAGTTATACTGTCAGAGATTCCGTAGGTGGGCAGTCCTGACCAAATGGAATGACGACGCTTTGGCGGCCCTTTTCCGGAAGGGTCTGTCGGATAATGTAAAGGATGTTATGGTGGGATTCCCTGTCCCCTCTGGTCTCAATGATTCTATGTCATTAGCGATTCAAATTGACAGACGTTTGCGTGAGCGGAGAAGTATGCGTGGAGTGGTGTTGCCTTGTGAGCCAGCTGCTGAGCCCATGCAGTGTGATGGAGTGGTGTCTGGGGCACAGCGTCATGAGTTTCGAAAGCGCAATGGGTTATGTTTCTACTGTGGTGATGCCTCTCATGCTATTTCAGTTTGCCCTAAGCGGGGAAGACGTTTTGCACGCTCAGTTGTCTTGGGTAGTGTTCAGACTAAGTTTTTATTAACTGTCACTCTGATATGCTCTCTGTCCTCATTTTCTGCTCAGGCTTTCGTTGATTCTGGAGCAGCTATTAACCTGATGGATTATGATTTTGCTAAACGTTGTGGATTTCCCTTGATACCCCTACAGAAGTCTATTCCCCTACTGGGGATCGATTCTACCCCTTTGGCTGAGAATAAACCCCAGTTTTCTACTCAGGTGATAATGAGGGTTGAACCTGATCACCAGGAGTGCTGCAAATTTTTGGTTCTATATAATCTGCATGACATTATCGTGCTGGGTTTCCCTTGGTTACAGTCTCATAATCCTGTTTTGGATTGGAAATCTGTGTCTGTAACCAGTTGGGGCTGCCAATGTGTTAATACCAACACTCCTGTTTTTTCTGCCTCCCCCCAGGCTGAGGATGTTCCTGACTTTTTGTTTGATTTTTCTGATGTGTTTAGCGAAAGTAAATCTGCATCCTTACCTCCCCATAGGAGCTATGACTGCGCTATTGAATTAGTGCCAGGTAGTAAATTCCCTAAGGGTCGCCTTTTTAACTTGTCTGTACCTGAACATGACGCTATGCGGTCTTATATCAAGGAATCATTGGAGAAGGGTCATATCAGACCATCCTCTTCACCCTTAGGTGCCGGTTTTTTTCTTTGTGGCCAAAAAAGATGGTTCATTAAGGCCGTGTATTGATTATCGTCTCTTGAACAATATTACTGTGAAATATCAATACCCGTTACCCTTGATTTCTGACCTGTTTTCCAGGGTGAAAAACGCTACTTGGTTTACCAAGCTTGACCTCAGGGGGGCGTATAACCTTATTCGCATTAAGCACGGGGATGAATGGAAGACGGCATTTAACACCCCTGAAGGGCATTTTGAGTACCTTGTGATGCCCTTTGGGCTCACTAATGCTCCTTCCGTCTTCCAGTCCTTCATGAATGACATTTTCAGGGATTTTGTGGACAAGTTTCTGATTGTTTATTTGGATGATATCTTGATTTTTTCTAATGACTGGGACTCTCATGTGAAACATGTTCGAACTGTATTCCAGATTTTGAGAGAGAATGCTCTGTATGTGAAGGGATCAAAGTGTCTTTTTGGCGTACAGAAGATCTCATTTCTGGGATTCATTTTGTCCCCATCTGTTATTGAAATGGACCCGGTCAAGGTTCAGGCCATCTGTGATTGGGTCCAACCTACTTCATTAAAGGCTCTTCAGAGATTTTTGGGTTTTGCCAATTTTTATCGTAAATTTATTGGTAATTTCTCTGTTATTGTTAAACCATTAACTGATTTGACCAGAAAGGGTTCTGATGTGGTGAATTGGCCTCCTGAGGCAGTCTCTGCGTTTCAGGAACTTAAGCAGAGATTCACTTCTGCTCCTGTTCTACGGCAGCCTGATGTTTCTCTGCCATTTCAGGTGGAGGTTGATGCCTCTGAAATTGGGGCAGGTGCCGTTTTGTCCCAAAAAGATCCAGAGACCTCTAAAAGTAACCCTTGTGCCTTTTTCTCTCGAAAATTTTCTCCTACTGAACGTAATTATGACGTGGGTAATCGGGAGTTATTGGCCATGAAGTGGGCTTTTGAAGAGTGGAGACATTGGCTGGAGGGAGCCAAACATCAGGTGGTGGTCCTTACGGACCATAAGAATCTGGTCTATCTGGAATCTGCCAAGCGACTCAATCCTAGACAGGCCAGGTGGGCCTTGTTTTTCACACGTTTTAATTTTGTGGTTTCCTTTCTTCCTGGCACTAAGAATGTTAAGGCGGATGCCCTCTCGAGGAGTTTCCTTGCGGACTCTCCTGAGCTATCTGATCCCTCTGTTATTTTGAAGGAGGGTGTAGTTCTTTCCGCCATCTCGCCTAATTTGAGACTTGCTCTGGAGGGGTGTCAGGAGGATAGGCCCGAGCGCTGCCCTGTTGGAAAATTGTTTGTCCCGGACCAATGGAAAAAGAGTGTGATGTCTGAGATTCATTGTTCCGCATTGGCTGGGCATCCCGGAATTTTTGGTACCAGAGACTTGGTTAGTCGGTCCTTTTGGTGGCCTACCTTGTCTCGCGATGTCAGGGAATTTGTGCAGTCCTGCGGGACTTGCTCTCGCTCCAAGCCTTGCTCTCGCTCTAGTGGTTTGTTGATGCCATTGCCTGTGCCCAAGAGACCATGGACCCATATCTCTATGGATTTCATTTCCGATCTTCCTGTTTCTCAGAGAATGACCACCATCTGGGTAATTTGTGATAGGTTTTCCAAAATGATACATCTTGTGCCATTACCTAAGTTGCCTTCCTCCTCTGAATTGGTGCCGTTGTTCCTTCAGCACGTGGTTCGTTTACACGGCATTCCTGAGAACATTGTGTCTGACAGAGGAGTCCAGTTTGTTTCCAGATTTTGGAGGACTTTTTGTTCTAAACTGGGTGTTCAATTGTCTTTCTCCTCGGCATTTCATCCTCAGACCAATGGTCAAACTGAGAGAACAAACCAGACATTGGAGACTTATCTAAGATGCTTTGTGTCTGCTGATCAGGATGACTGGGTCTCTTTTTTGCCTTTGGCTGAGTTTGCTCTTAATAATAGGGCTAGCTCTGCCACTTTGATGTCTCCGTTTTTCTGTAATTCTGGGTTTCACCCTCGATTTTCTTCAGGACAGACGGAGGCTTCTGTCTGTCCAGGTGTTGACTCTGTTGTTGAGCGTATGCAGCAGATTTGGGACCAGGTAGTGGAGAGGTTGTCCCTCTCTCAGGAGAAGGCCAGCGGTTTGCTAACCGGCATAGGACTTGTGGTCCTCGGTTTAAAGTGGGGGACTTGGTCTGGTTGTCCTCAAAGAATATTCCTATGAGAGTAGCATCTCCTAAATTTAAGCCTAGGTTCATTGGACCTTATAAGATCATGGAGATTATTAATCCTGTTTCTTTTCGTTTGCTTCTTCCAGGGACATTTAAGATCCATAACGTGTTCCACAAGTCCTTGTTGAAGAGGTTTGTTGAGCCAGTGGTTCCTGCTGCTGTGCCTCCTGACCCTGTTTTGGTTGAGGGCAATCTGGAGTATGTGGTTGAGAAAATATTGGATTCTCGTTTTTCTAGACGAAGACTCCAGTATTTGGTTAAATGGAGAGGTTATGGTCAGGAAGATAATTCTTGGGTGTTTGCTTCGGACATCCATGCTAGGAGACTTATCCGTGCGTATCATAGAACTCATCCTGACCGACCTGGTTGCTCAAATGAGGGTTCGGTGACCCCTCCTCAAGGGGGGGTACTGTTGTGAATGGGTTTGAGATGAGTTCTGAGCAGAGGCTCCCTCTGGTGGTTACAAGCGGTACTAGTGAGGATTGGGAATCAGGTGTTACTGATTGGTCTTATTTAAGGGAATCATTTTCCCATCAGGGTTGCCGGTGATCAATTGTTCTGGTCTGAATCCTTCTTTCCAGTTTCCCTTGTAGCCTGCTGTGTCGTGTCTGCATCTCCTGCTATCAGATAAGACAATTTCTTATTGTTTGTTTTTGCTATATTTTTGCATTTTGTCCTGCACTTCTGTGGGGGCCTTCTGGGTCCCTCCGGGGGCTTTTGCCCTCTCAGTTTGGTCCAGCCACTGTGTTTTGTACTTTTGCTTTTTGCAGTTTTTTCAGTGGCTGCTGTTTTTGTTACACCAGAGAACTAATTTAGGTGGTAGAGGTCGTGTGATCTCAGGTGATTTTGAAATTAGTAAGTTGGTGTTTTTCAGGGTTTTCTGGGATTGCAGTAAGTACCCTTCCTATCCTTTTCTATTTAGATAGTTTGGGCCCCAGCGTTTGCTCATACTATTTTCTTTCTGTGTCAGTATTTCCTCTTGTCTAACCGCCATTACATGTTTGGGGGCTTTCTATTATCTTTGGGGTTCTGCTCCGGGGCAGATAGCTTTCCTGTTTCTGTCTTTAGGTGTAGTTAGTTTCTCAGGCTGTGACGTGGCGTCTAGGACCATCGTAGGAACGCTCCACGGCTGCCTCTAGTTGCGGTGGTTAGTCAGGGTACTGCAATCTCATAGTTTCCAACTGCTCTGGTGTATTTCCTTTTTTACCTGCACTCCTCAGCTACCGTAACATAACAGATCTCTACCACCTACATCAGATCTCTGGTGTAACAAAACTAAGCCGCAGCCACTGAAAAAACAGGAAAAAGCAAATGAACAAATAACAGTGGCTTCAGATAAACTGAGAGGAGCACAAGCCCCCGGAGGGGACCGGGTGACCTCCACAGAAGTGCAGGGAACAATGCAAAAAGCAAGCAGAAAAATAAAAGCAGAAAATAACTTATCTGATAGCAGAAGATGCAGGCAAGACTCAGCAAACTTCCAAATGAACCAGGAACCACAATTGAGACAAGAACAATTGATCACCGGCAATCATCATGGGAGGGAACCTCCCTTATATCAGACCAGTTAGAGATCCCAGATTGCCATTCCTCGCTGAAAGGTTCAGAACTGTCTGTAACCACCAGAGGGAGCCTCTGCTCAGAAACCATCTCTAGCACATTCATAACACTGGGCTCCAACACTGCCAGTTGCTGCTCAGAAGTGCTGTATGCACAGAGAAAAACACTAGCTCCTGTGTTTGTGGGGTTCAGTAATGCCAGCTGTTCCCCTGCTGTGTGTCTGGCAATAAGTCCTGCTACCTCCAATTTCAAGTTACATCAGATTTGAAAGTTGCTCACATTAGGCCTCAGCCTACACCCTCCTTGACCTGGGCTACAACACTGCCAGTTGCTGCTCAGAAGTGCTGTATGCACAGAGAAAAACACTAGCTCCTTTGTTTGTGGGGTTCAGTAACGCCAGCTGTTCCCCTGCTGTGTGTCTGGCAATAAGTCCTGCTACCTGCAATTTAAGCTACATCAGATTTGAAAGTTGCTCACATTAGGCCTCAGCCTACACCCTCCTTGACCCTGGGCTACAACACTGCCAGTTGCTGCTCAGAAGTGCTGTATGCACAGAGAAAAACACTAGCTCCTGTGTTTGTGGGGTTCAGGAATGCCAGCTGTTCCCTGCTGTGTGTCCGGCAATAAGTCCTGCTACCTCCAATTTAAAGTTACATCAGATTTGAAAGTTGCTCACATTAGGCCTCAGCCTACCCCCTGACTGAACCTGGGCTCAAACACTGCCAGTTGCTGCTCGGAAGTGCCATCTGCACAGTCAACATATGCTCCAGTGTTATTGGGGTTCAGTAAAGTCAGATGATCCCAGCTGTGTAGCCGACAAGTTTTCCTGCTGTGTCCAAACTCACACAAGTACAGATTTTACACTTGTTCCAATTAGGCCTCTGCCTCCACTCTGTTTCTACTCTCATCCCTGGGCTCCAACATCGCTAGTTGCTGCTCAGAAGTGTCTTTGGCACGGGTACACCCTCCTGCCCAGCCAGGTTACAGCACGCCAGCTGTTTCCGGGCAGTGTCAACGTCACTTTGCCTCCTATATGCTGTCCTGTCGTGTTGCGGTCGGGTTAGCCGACTCTATGGTGCCTGCAGTTTAGGTGCTTCCATTGTAGGCTGCGGGATATGGAACTAAAGGCTGTTTCCATAGTGCCAATAGGACAAACACCCCTGTAGGACTGTGAGATTCGATAACTGCGGCCGGCTCGCGGCCTTGCAACTTTAATTTTCATGGGTACCTTCTGCTACCCATCCGGGTTCCAGTACCGTCAGCTAATTCTCCACAGTGCCTTTGGCCTAGGTGCCTCCATCTCAGTATCTGAGTTCCAGCAATGTTTGCTGGTCCTTGGTTGTGCTTTCTAGCACAGGTACCTCCTGCTTAGTAACCGTGTCCCAGTACGGTCAGCTGGTCCTCAGTTGTACCATTGGCTCTGCTCCTTCTGCTGCCCCTCCGGGTTCCAGCACAGTCAGCTGGTCCTCTTTACTTCCATTGGCTCTTGTACCTTCTGCCATCCATCCGAGTTCCAGTACCGTCAGCTGGTTCTCGACAGTGCCTTTGGCCTAGGTGCCTCCATCTCGGTATCCGAGTTCCAGCAACGTCTACTGGTCCTTGGTAGTGCTTTCTAGCACAGGTACCTCCTGCTTAGTAGCCATGTCCCAGTACCGTCAGCTGGTCCTTGGTAGTGCCATTGGCTCTTGTTCCTTCTACTACCCATCCGGGTTCCAGGACAGACAGCTGGTTCTTGGCAGTTACTCAGCCTTCTTGTACCTTCAGCTACATTTCCAAGTTGAAGATTTTTTAAATGGTTTTTGGTAATCACTCTGGATCTCCCTGACGATGACCCTGAAGACCACCCCGAAGAAGACGACGACCCTGAAGACGATGACCCTGAAGACGACCCTGAAGACCACCCCGAAGAAGACTACGACCCCAAGGACGACGACCATGAAGACAACGAGCCTGAACACCACCCCAAATAAGAACAAAAAGATTACCCAGAAGAAGATGACCAAGAGGACAAAGAACATGAAGACAACCAACAAGATACAGAACAAGAGACAGAAGACCAAGAAGCAGAAGAACAAAAAGCAGAAGAATATTAAGTATAAGACAAAAAATCTGAGCAAAAGATATGCTCTAAATTATAAGCAGAAGAAGACTAAGCAGTGTACGGGGGTGAGTCCGTTCCTCCTCGTGGTACCCCTGGAAAATTCCTGCTGCTGCAGGCCAAACTGAACGTGGACAAATACTGTGTAGTAAATCTTTATTGACAGCAAGAACGGAAGGTGTAATCTTCAAACTTTTAGAGATAACAACTACAGGAATGCCTGTCACAAATAAGAATATGATGAAGAAGATGAATAGGAAGAAGATGAAGAAGTAGAATATGAAGAAGAATAATAGTTGAAGAAGAATATGAAGAATGTAAAAAAAAATAAGAGGAAGTAGGTGATGAAGAAGAAGGTAAATAAGGTGAAGAAGAAGTTGATGAAAAAGATGCTGCTGCTGAGGATCATGAAGGAGAAAGTGTGGGAGAAGTAAAAAAGAAGGTGAAGAGCATGGAAGTAGTGAAACATACATATGTGCCAAAATAGAAAAAAGGTTAACAACATAGTCAATTTCTTTGTAACTCCGAACGTCTTAAAAAAATTGTATTCCTGCTATTCCATTTGATTGGCCTAAACCTCTATGCCTTTAATGTCTCCTCCACCTCCCCAATACATTCTACATTATTCTTAGTTGTTTTCCTTCATGTACAATTAACCAACAAGGAAAGAAAGGGTTTATTTTAATTCCAATATTTCTGTCCCATTGACTTGCATTGGTTTCCGGTATCGGAATCGACGATATCCGATACTTTTTGAGTATCGGTCCGATCCAATCCGATCCAAATCCGATTCCCAATATCGGAAAGTATCGCTCAACACTAGTCCCTCATCCTAGTGTATACTGTGTATTCCCGATCTTGGTATAAATGTTTCATATCCTGAACCAATCCTGGTATATACCGTATATTCTCTATCCTGTTATACGATACGATACGATACGATACGATACACTTTATTTATCCCGGGGGGGAATTACAGTATTACAGCAGCAATACAAACAGCAGTACATAAAATATTAGGACACAAATCTTGCACAGGTATACCAACATTACATAATAAATAAAAGTGGGTAGTTCAGGTGTATATAAGTCAATGTTAATTGACATTAGTACACCGGCCATCAGTCATTATTTTCTACCACCGTTAGGAAATTATTATACATCCCCATAGCAGTAGGTACAAACAATTTCCTGAATTTCTCCTTCTTGCACCTTAATAGGATTAGACGGCTGCTGAATGTGCTCTTCTGCTTCAAGAACAGCTCGTATAGTGGGTGTGTATTATTGTTCATTATAGCCCTACACTTCTGATTTCTATCCTCCAATACCTCCTCAAAAAAGTCAAGATGGAGGCCAACAGCTACACTTGCCTTCTTGATAAGTTTGTTGAGCTTATTAGCGTCAGCTACTCGCACACTACTGCCCCAGCAAATGATAGCAAAAAATATGGTGCTTGCTACAACGGACTGGTAGAACATCTCCAGCATTTTACTGCACACATTGAACGACCTGAGCTTCCGCAGAAAGTACAGTCTGCTCATTCCCTTCTTGTAAACCTTTTCTGTATGACACCTCCAATCAAGTTTACTGTCAAGGTGAACCACCAAATATTTGTAGCTCTCAACAATCTCAACCTCCTGGCCAGCAATATTGATTGCTAAGTAATCCTCCTTTTTCCTTCTATAACTCACCACCATCTCCTTGGTTTTCTTTACATTTAGTTCTAGACAGTTAGTCTGACACCAATCCACAAAGTCAGAAACCACCCTTCTATATTCATCCTCCCACCGGCCACCATCAATGCCCCCTACAATCACGGAGTCATCTGAGAATTTTTGGAGGTGACAAAAATCAGATTTATACTGAAAGTCAACTGTATACAATGTGAAGAGGAACGGTGACAACACTGTACCCTGAGGGGCTCCAACACTGCTCCGTACACTGCCAGATACCACATCCCCCATCCTTACAAACTGCGGCCTGTCCGTCAGGTAGTCACTTATCCAGTTCACCATCCCCTCATCTACCACCATAGCAGTCAACTTATTACATAGTAAGGGCGGCTGTAGGGTATTGAAAGCACTAGAGAAGTCAAAGAACATGGGGCGCACTGCAGTGCCATCATTGTCCAAGAACGAATGCATTGTATATAGCAGAGACGCTACAGCATCATCCACCCCCAATCTCTGCTGGTACGCAAACTGCAGGGGGTCAGTGTAGGCCCTCACCCTCGGGCACAAGTAGGCGAGTATTATTCTCTCCAAGGACTTCATAGCATGTGATGTTAAGGCCACTGGACGATAGTCGTGTAGGGAAGTTGGAAAAGTGGTCTTAGGAACCGGCACCAGGCAGGTGGTTTTACACAGTTCTGGTACCCCCTGTGATTGAAGGCTACAGTTAAACAGGTGCTGGAAGACAGTACACAGTTGGTTTGCACATGCTCTGAGGACACTTGGGCTGAGGCCATCAGGCCCAGCTGCTTTGCCAATAACAAGTCTGCTAAACTGTCTTCTCACGTCGCTTTGGGAGACAGTGAAAGCAGGCAGCTTATCCCCCAATGTCAATGCTGCAGATCTTTTCCCGGATCCATCCCCCATTTCTGATGATGCTGTGCTTGTGTTGGTGAATCTGTTGAAAAACTTATACTTATATTTGTTCACCAATCCTGGTATATACAGCATGTCCCTCATCCTGGTAAATACTGTATATTCCTGATCCTGGTATATATTGTAAATTCCTGACACTGGTATATACTATATGTTCCCCATACTGGTATATATATGTTTCACATCCTGAGCCAATCATGGTATACATGCCTCTCAACCTGGCATATCTATTTATATAATTGCCTTGTAATGTTTTCTTTCCTGATGTCACCGTATCCCAGAAAGCCAAGCAGAGGAAGTTCACCTACCGCCTAATTGGGACACTTAAGTGATGGGTGTCTCAATATGGAAACTGCTGCTGATACCAACCTATTGCGTGGTACCACCATCGGAACACCATCTCAACACACTCACACACACAAACAGCCTCTTTGCGGGACCACCAGCGGAACACCGTTGCACTGCACTTGCGCGAATTCCACCTATGCGCCGTGAATCATTCAGCTGATCCCGGTGGCAGATACGCAATGTGTCTACAGGCAGAGGAAGCTGGTAACATTAAAAGGGTTTTCCCACGAATCAAAGTTCATTTTTAAAATCGTCTGTGTCTGACCGTGTACAGAGCATACCGCATCTCCTGGGCAGGGGAGGAAGCAAAAGACAATACTGACATTACAGTAGGGGATCACAGAGGATTCATTCTGTGAGGTAAAATATTTCACTGACTGTTTTTAAACAATATTTTACGTCACAAAATGTATCCTCTGTGATCTCCTGCTGTAATGTCAGAATTGTCTTTTGCTTCCCCCTGCCCAGGAGCTGTGGTATGTTCTGTACACGGTCAGACACAGGGGTGAGAGAGACAGAGCACAGGGGGGGAGACAGCTCAAATTGGACAGCACATAAGGGAAGAACACAGCACAGGAAGGATTAAGACAACAGACAAGGGGGATAGTATAAGGGGTAGACAGGTCAAAGAAGAGATCACATGAGAGGAGAAGTCAGCACATGGGGAAAGAGAGTGGATAGGTGGGTGAGCACATGGGGGAGAGATTCTCAATGCTGCAAAGCCTGCCCCCATGGTGACATTACCGCCCTCCCGATGCGATAGAATCGGGCCTCCATCTAGTACTGTATATTCATTGAATATACTGTATGTTCCCCATCCTGGTATATATGTGTTCCACATCTTGAGGCCATCCTGGTATACATAGCCCTTGTTGTTCTCTAACATATAAAAAATGGAACAATTCTACTGATCTTGATCCCCATCCAATGACATGCGGTGTCCTCTTTTGAAGTTGGCAGCTGCAAGCAATGGGCAGCTTATGATGTCACTACCATGCTCCACACTCACGGGCACACCAACTTCAGTCTCTGATTGGCCATCAGAATTTATTTCAGCAAAGAGGTCAGGCGGGTCTCTGTGCCGAAATGCATTTCAGAACAGAACAGAGATCTGTGTAAGGATCTTTCTACAACTAGGCCTGCGATGGTGACAAGGGCCATCCTCTATGTCTAGAGAAAAGAAGGTTCAATCATAACTACAGATGCAGATTCTTTACTGTAAGAGCAGTGAGATAATAGATCGCTGTTCCACATGATGTTGTAATGATTAATTCACTAAAAGAAGAAAAAACTTATAAGGAGGCCTGGGTAACTTTCCTAATAACTATAGCATTACAGAGTATGTGATGGGACGGTTTTCCATGGAACTAGTCTGATTGCTGGACTTGGAGTTCGGAAGTATTTTTTCTCCTAAAATGGACATAGTCGCATGTTCCCTATGGGAACCGTCTTCCTCTGGATCAATGTGTTAGGTTATAGGGTTATCACAACGGACTTATGTCAACCTTCAAGCTTTAAACTTGTGTTACCAATGTCATGGAAAATAGCTAAATGATTGCTCACCTCAATGCCTCATGGACAAAGAAAAACAACAGCTTAATAATCAAATGCACATTTTTTTAAATAAATACAATCAGTCACTACAACACAGCACGAGCAGAAGACAACCTAAACAACACTTGCAGCATTCAGCACAATGGAGAAAAACTTCCCCAATAAAGCACAGACAATCGCAGAATTCAGTGCCACAACTATTGCAGTAGCCACTTCTGTCACTGGAAATGTCCACATCTACATCCCTACATTTTTCACAAGGTTGGCTGCTAAAACCAAATCGATCCTCCCAGTCCACGCTGTCAATGATCCATACATCTTTAAAAGTTGAAGAGGAATTTTCCAATCTTGAAATCTCATGTAGGTGAAAGCTCTAAAATGCAGGTAGAAAGAAACCATGTAATTAGTACCAAGTCACGGGGAACTGTTCACCTCAGAAAACACTACTTACCTGTTGATAGAGGGTTAATCTGCAAATAAATAGGGTCACAATGCTGCCCTCACGGAAAGGGGTAGCTAGAGGGAAAAATTAACTTATTTCTACCCAAGAGCTACCGGAGTCAGACGCACTCAGCTTCTAAGTGATCTTATAGCAATGATTTCTATCAAGCCTGTCCTCCACTGTGTCCTCTTCAATGCATAACTTGTGCTCCTCTGTCCTGTAATTCGAGTTATAAGAGGACCTTGAATCACCAAATTTGAGTAGAATTTAATTATACTCAAATCAACAGTATCAGCTCACTGCTTGCCTCCATCATATAGTGTCACCTCACTGTTCGCCTCCATCATCCAGTGTCACCTCAATACTCGTCTCCATCATCCAGTGTCACCTAACTGCTCACCAACATCTACAGTGTTACCTCACCAACATCTACAGAGTCACCTCACTGCTCACCATTATCTAGTGTCCCCTCACTGCTCTTTTCCATCATCTAGTGTCACCTCACAGCTAACCACCATCAACTACAGTGTCACCTCACTACTCACCTCCATTATCCAGTGTCTCCTCACTGCTCACCTCCATCATCCAGTGTCTCCTCACTGCTCACCTCCATCATCCAGTGTCTCCTCACTGCTCACCTCTATCATCCAGTGTCCCCTCACTGCTCACCTCCATCATCTACAGTGTCACCTCACCTCCATCATCTACAGTGTCACCTCACTGCTCACCTCCATCATCCACTGTCCCCTTATTGCTCACCCTCCATCATCCAGTGTCACCTCACTGCTTACCTCCATCATCCAGTATCTCCTCACTGCTCACCTCCTCATCCAGTGTCTCCTCACTGCTCACCTCCATCATCTAGTGTCCCTTCACTGCTCATCTCCATCATCCAGTGCCCTTCACTGCTCACCTCCATCATCTACAGTGTCACCTCACTGCTCACCTCTATCATCCAGTGTCCCCTCACTGCTCACCTCCATCATCTACAGTGTCACCTCACCTCCATCATCTACAGTGTCACCTCACTGCTCACCTCCATCATCCACTGTCCCCTTATTGCTCACCTCCATCATCCAGTGTCACCTCACTGCTTACCTCCATCATCCAGTATCTCCTCACTGCTCACCTCCCTCATCCAGTGTCTCCTCACTGCTCACCTCCATCATCTAGTGTCCCTTCACTGCTCATCTCCATCATCCAGTGGCCCTTCACTGCTCACCTCCATCATCTACAGTGTCACCTCACTGCTCACCTCCATCTACAGTGTCATCTCACTGCTCACCTCCATCATCCAGTGTCCCTCACTGCTCACCTCCATCATCCAGTGTCCCCTCACTGCTCACCTCCATTATCTACAGTATCACCTCACTGCTCACCTCCATCATCTACAGTGTCACCTCACTGCTTACCTCCATCATCTACAGTGTCACCTCTTTAGAACAAGATTTCTGACACAACCAAACCTTGGAGGACACCATACATTGAGACTTCATGACATTTCAACCCTACAACGTGTTAGAACATCTGAAGCTTGGTCACAGATGGAGAACGTAAAAAAGGAAAGGTGAGCAGGGAGGTATTATTTGTTTTTAACTTCTTATGTTTATTATGCTCTGAGGTTTGGAGAAAACCTAGAACATAATAAGGAACGTACGTTTTGTGGAGAATACATTTGAATTAGGCTTTTAGTCAAAATATCTGTGATTTGACTAATTCTTATGTACTAGGACACAATTCGATCAACAGCATTTTAGAGTAACTACAATCTATCATTTTTTTGTGAAAAGCATAATTACATGGGTGTAACAGGGATTAAATCATAATTACTAAATCCCATTGAGTGTTTGGTCATATTTGCACATGAGAAAGGTCCTGGGCATGTGGTCAACTGAACAGCTCATAAGAGAAAAGGTCCATAAATCATGCTGAAAAACATTTTATACCTTTGGCTCTTTTGTTACTCTGTATTGTAGCTCAATGCAGTAGAGACTTACCAAGTATAGGAAAGCTCCAAGGATTACAGTTTTTGTACAGGAATTCAGGTCTTCAGTGAACTGGAAGACGACCTGCACCGAATTCCCTTCTCTCTCTCTTGTTATTTTGGCTACTTGATGAGACCCATTCATGTTTAGTATCTTGGGATGAGAAGAAGAAAATTTTCTTAGAATGATATGATGTAGATAGAATTTTCAGGTTTAGTGATGCTGGTAAATATCTGCTATAAAAAGATAGAATAAAGAAGGGATGAAGGGTAAAATAAAAAATGTTTCATCTGCCCTTCCAACCAATATGCAAAAGAACAATGTAGATGGACACCCTGCACAGGCATGTTGGAAGCACAAAGATAAATCCTCTGGGATAGCGCCAGCCCTGGGGCACATTGAAGTTAAACCTTTGTCAGGGGGTGAGATAAAAATCATTCCATCTCCCCAACAAACCAATGTATCTTTTTCTCATAAATGTTCATACATTGACGAGTTCACTCACCTCTACTGAAGTGCTCTTCTGCGTGTGTAGAAACATTGGAAGGCTAGCAATATATGTAGATGTGTCCTCGCATGTCTGAATGCTAATATTCAGGTTTCCAGATATAGAATCAATTTTTACATGGCCCACAGGATGATTGGAAAGGGCAACAATCTGCAACTAAAGAGAGAAAATAGGTCATGTATCTGGGTAGATGGCTCGTGCGGTGTCAGACCAGGGTGCTAAAGGCTGATGAACAAAAGTGTAACATTGCTTCCAACTTTTGATTTTTCAGGCTCCATATCTCACCATCTGCTACAGCTTTAGACTTGAGACTACCCTCATCTTGGATATCTCATACACAAATTTGACTTGCCGATAGTTAGCATACAATTACGCAGATTATGCAGATTCTTGTCATGTCACTTCATTGTTATTGTTTTGCTTCTAAAAATCAAAATTTTAACTTTCATTATTTTGTTAGTATTTTGTAAATCCACCTTTGGCTTCATCACTGCCTGAATCCTTCTGAAAAATGTCTAGAATTGAGAGTCCTCAATGGTCGATACCTTTTAATGGCTAACTGAAAAGATGATAACAAATTGCAAGCTTTTGAGACTACTCAGGTCTCTTCATCAGGCATAGACTAATACAAAATCTGAAGAATCACATTTATACACAAAACAGGACACAGGAATAATGCAATAGGTAAGACAAGTGACGTGAAGCAGAACTGTCATTATGGCAGTGGGATGAACATAAATATTGGAACAGTTCATAAATAAGGAGTGTGAAAGTTTTATTGCCCTCTGATTGAGGTCTCATATTGTATTTTGATGCCCCCAGAAGGTCAGAGAAGCAGATTCCTTAATTGATGTGAAAGGACATAAATCCATGGGATACATTTATTCCAGCACTGAGAGTGTCAAAGATTGTCATGAGCTTATATTCCCAAACGTTTCTATCTCTCTCAGATTTAAAGTTAGATTTTAATACAAGTAATTTCATGTCCATCATGCTATGACCAGGGATACAAAAATGTTTTGCCACAGGTAAATCCATTCTTTTTTCTCTTATTGTATGGCGATGGGAATTCATCCTTGTTCTCAGTTTTTGCCCTGTCTCCCCCACATACAGTCCCCCAGTTGGACATTTAGTACAAATAATTAAGTATACCACATTAGATGTGATGCAGCTGAAAGTACCTGGGACCTTGTAGTCCTGATGGGAGTTGGGGATCTTTATCTTGTCCGTGGTCATTATAAATGGACAGGTTTTAGATTTTTTCTTGTTGCAAGGAAATGTTCCTGCAGCTGTTGGGGAGGACAGGGAGCTTCTGACAATGATGCTTCTTAGATTTGGGGGCTGCCTAAAACACAGTAGTGGGGGGTCTGGAATAATGGATTGTAATCGGGCATCTTTCTGTAGTAAAGGTTGTAATTTCCATGCAGCTCCCCTTAGCACCTCCAGATTTGGATTCTAGGTGACCACTAGAGGTACCCGGTTATTTTCATCTTTAGTTTTGTAATGTAGCAGGTGATTCCCTGATATTCTGGTGGCTCTTGTAATTTGGTTTTCAATTGTTCTTGGATGGTAACCCTGGTTCAAAAAGGTCTTTCAGAGGCGATCAAGGTGTTCATCTCTATCCATGGGGTTGTAACATATACGATTGTATCTGATGGCTTGGCTGTAGACAATAGAGTTTTTTATGTGTTTTGGATGGAAACTGTCCCAATTTAGGTATGTCAGATGGTCGATTGGCTTCTGATACAGGGATGTCTCTATTTCATTGTTCTTTAGCTTAATGTTGGTGTCTAAAAAGTTAATTTAAGTGATGGAGTAGTTGAGTGTTAAGTTGATGGTGGGATGAAATTAATTAAACTGTTCGTGGAACATCTTTAGCTGTTGCTCAGACTCCGTCCAGATGAATAAGATATCATCAATGTAGCGGTAGTAGGCCCGAGGCCTGATGGGACATGAGGACAAAAAGTCGCTTTCAAGCTTGGCCATGAACAGATTTGCATACTGTGGAGCCAGAATCCTTCTGGGCATGATCATATTCAAGCATGTCTCTACCGAAATCTGATCCCAGGGCTCTTCTACACGCTTCCAAAGTTGATGAATACTGATAAGCTTACTTGTGTATGTATACAGCTGTGTCTTGAACTCTACACCGTCAACTGTTCTATTGGGTTGCGGTTTGGGGACTGTTGGGGCCCATCCAGTACTTCATGGTCATTAAACCATTTCTCCACCAATCTTGATGTTTGCTTCAGTCATTGTCCTGCTTGAACATGGTCATCCTTTTCATACCCATAGTACTCGAGTGTATGAAGTAACTCGTCTTGTAGCATACTCACATATAGCTCAGCATTGAGACCACCATCGATCCTGCTCAAGCATCCAACGCCTTTGGCTGTGAATAAACCCTATAGCATCAGGCTTCCTCCACCAAACTTGACCATGCATGCAATTTCTTGATCCATTAGCCCCTTTTTCTTCTTGTTTCTTCCAGGCTCATTTTCACCCATCACAGCTCAGTTTATTGACTTTTATCTCAGTGTTCCAAATCACTTGTTTCCAATCTTCAAGCTTTTCCTTTTCACACTTTTTTGCAAATTCGAGTCGACAGTTCTTATGATGATATTGAAGGCAAGGCTTTTTCATCTTTCTTCCAGCCACTATTCCAAACTTGTATAACGTGTGTCGCACGATGCTTGTATGGACATCTATGATCTCACTGTTATGAACTATATGAGCCACCTCCACTGCCGTCTACCTGCGCCAGAACTGTTACACCTTGTGTTGAACTGACTTGTTGACTCCGATATTTTGCCTGGACGTTCACCTCTTGGCTTTTGAATGGATGGACTTCATTCCGTATTCTTCCAATTGTCATGGCACTCGGATGAGGAAGTTTGCCCAATTTTCTAGGCCAGGAGATGGCTGTTAATGAGCTGGATGATGCTGTTTTGCTTTTCTTGGGAAATCTTCTTCATGGGTGCTCCTCGATTCGAAACTTTCACTTGAGAATCCACTTAACACAATGAGCTATGAGCGAATGTAGGAACAGTTTGTAATTTGTAGTATTCAGGAAAAAAAAAGATATTTCCACTATCAGGAGCAAAACCGTAACAATGCAGCGACATGACAAGAATCTACATAGCTAATCATATGCTAAATAGCGGCAAGTCAAATTTATGTATGAGATAGTCAAGATGATTGTCTATATAATGATGGCAGTCTCAAGTTCAAAGCAGAAGTGGATGGTGAGAAATGGTGCCTGAAAGACATAAGTTCAAAACATTGTTACCCTTTTGCTTATCAGTGTACTGTACATCTAATAATATATTACCTTCATTAACCAATTTACCTCTGTTTCCTTATATTAATAAACTAGGTAGTTTGTTGGATGAATGATGTGATGCTGATTTTGTGTCTATATAGAGAATCCAATGCGTTAGACCAAATACTGCTCATGTTGAGGCGTGTCTTACTCCTGCACAGAGGCCCACTGGGGGACCTACCTGTTCCCTTGAGGGTCAATCCAAGTCTCATCTCATAACTGAAGAAGATACTTAATGTCATCAATTGTGGTATTTTTTAGGTATCTTATAAAAGTACTGTATGATATGGGCACAGCATGACAATATAATATGAGTTAACGGCACAATTATGGCATGTATAGCCTGTCCCTCATTTCCTAGCAACAACAAATATTTTTGAGATATGTAATTTCATGATTTTTTTTTTTACAGAATAGATTATGGGATATAAATGAAATAGTAATATTTTTTGGCAGGTCAGCATGAATATGGTGATATCTGATTTATTCACCCATACTACTGGTTTGTGCTTGTTTGTTTTTTCATGTAGGTTTTTTATGCTTTTTTTTTTCCAGGTGCCATTTTTTTGGTTAATGTGACTTTTTTTTAAACACCTTTTATACTATTTTGTTAGTGAATGTGCAGTGTATTGTCCACAAACTAACAGATCAGGCACAGTGGCCTTCACCGGGACAATCAGCTGCTATCACTGACATTCATTCATTGAAGTGTGTAGAGAATTTCAAGGCTGGTAGTGTGAAATACGATCACCAGACCCAACTGAATCTTCACAAGTGAAGGTCCCATTCTTTGTGAATCTTAAATCTTGAAATTGACTGCAACAAATCTAGACTAGTAGAAGAGGTTGTATAAGGCTTTAGATGGGTACAAAGGCATAATTCAGAATCCTAGATGTTCTCCACCTAGATGTTCTATATATAACACCAGTGACTTGAGGTACTAGGGGCTATGAGTAATTGCCATCACTGCACTTCCTATGGCTTTTCTCCATGGTACAGAATTACGGAAAAGGAAGTCTTTGATTGGATTTTATGAGGAATTACAAATTGTTGCGGTGATGTTTTGATGCCAGAATCAAATGCACAATTTTAGAATAAACTAATATGGAGTAAAAAAGGTTAGCATTGAATTTTTTAAAATTTCTGAAGACTTCACAATACTCACGTATGTCTCATGGTCATCACATTCATTATATGAAAGCAAATGAAGCAGAGCTACGTCCTTCTCAAAAGAGTCCTTAAGATACAGGTTTAGAGTTGGTCCCAGCTGTTCTTTCCCGGAGTGCACTGAATAAAGGGTTTGTCCATCACGGGTCTGGAAGACTAAATCATAGTCAACAGTACTGTCAAAATATATTCAGAGACAATCCATATATAGCACAACTAAACTATGAATTCAACATGGCATTGAGGTAAAGGGCTTTTTGTTAGCCCATTTCTTATTGTATTAGCCCAATGTTCACCTCGGATGTCCTGGTCTCAGAATTTATTTTCAGTAACTTTTCCAACCTAGCATTGAATCACACGCTACAACATAAAATCTTCTAATCATTCGAGAGATTATCAGAAGACCAGACAAGAATGAGTGGCCACCAGCTGTGAAGGACTTATCATAAAGGACAACGCTCTACCATTATTTTACCTTTGTCTTTAAATATAATCTCTTCTACCTGTAATAAATAAATGGTAAATGTTTGTCTGGAGAATTTACCTATAACATTTGTGAACTGAATAGTGCAAACATTTCTAACCTTTGTAAGGTCTCCCAGTCCATAAGGAACAGAGTCTGTGGATGGAGTGCGAGATTTCCGTGGTCCTAGAGGTTGAGTTTGGATGAGAGGAGAATTCGGGTCTGTAAAATGTAATACATGTGTGGGTTGTTGGATAGTCTACAACAAAATTATATATTTCCTCGACTAAATAATTAACAAAAGAAAAGAAAATCATATTCCACCTAGATATCTTTGTCTCGATGTGAACATTAAAAACAGCTAAGCTTTGTGAAGGCAGAGTCATCAGCTACAAAAGTGGGGACAATGAACACTGCAGAAACCCAATCTAAAGCTACAATTAGTCTTTATCAGATAATAAAAAGTGCATCTGGTGTAAGAACTACCTAAAGGATATGCCACACTAAGTGAGATTGCTAGCGAGATCGCTAACGTGATCGCTACTGCGTCACCATTTATGACGCAGTATCGATCTCGTTAGCGATTAGCTGTGTGTGACATGTAGCAGCGATGTGGCCTCTGCTGAGATGTCACTGATCGCTTATGAACGTTCTGAGCTGTTTTTTGGTCGTTGGTGTCCCGCTGGTGAGCCTGAATCGCTGAGTGTGACATCCTTTATGAACGACTTCACCAGCGTCGCAGGTGGGACTAGGTTTTCCCAACGACCGCAGATGTCGTTATACAGATCGCTGATGAGATGTGTTTGGAATCACAGATCGCTGATGAGTTGTGTTTGGAATCTAACTAGTGATCACATAGCGATCACACTAGCGATCTCGCCAGGTTAAGTCGATATCGTGTTCACTAGTGCGATCGCTAAGTATGGCAATGCCTTAACATTAATCTGTAGGAAGTCAAAACTCTTGCGGCTGCATCTAGGAACCAAGTAAATTCTCACAGCTCAATGGTTAATCACAGATCACAGATTGTATAATTTTTGCTTTTGTTCTAGTTGAACCTTTGAAGTTGTTATTCACAAACTTAATGAAAACTTCAGACAATCACACATTCCAGACTCATTGCAATTGTCTTTTTCTTTTAAGGGGTGGTCAGATCCAAATCAATAAGTCTGCAGTCACACTGTGTGACTGTAGACTTTTGAATCCTCCCCAGCACTGTGAGCTGCGGGTATTCACCAATTTTTGACCCGGGACCAGAGGGTATGTACGAGTTATACATACTCCCAGCCAGTGGGTGAGGCCTTGCTTCGTAAAAATGTTGCGAAAAGCGCCATCTAGTCGGACATGACCACTGGGCAGCCGCATCACTAGTCAGGGAGCGGCCTTGGTGCAATACAAGTGTATGGAGAGAGAGGCCGCTCCCACTGACTGGTAATACTTATAATGCATACATACCCACAGGTCCCAGGTCAGAAACCAGAGAGTCCGTGCAGCACACAGTGCATGCACTGGAGGGATTCATAAGTGTGCGGCAGGGCCGGCTCCAGGTTTTTATGGGCCCCGGGTGAAAGAGTCTCAGTGGGCCCCTTAAACACAGACCACGATTCATCCTGGTGTGCATGGAATCCCTCAGTCCCCTATCCTGATATGCATGGCAGCCTCAGTCCCCTATCCTGATATGCATGGCCCCCTCAGTCCCCTATTCTGATATGCATGGCCCTCTCACCTCCCAATCCTGATATGCATGGTCCCCTCACCCCCCTATCCTGATATGCATGGTCCTCTCACCCTCAATCCTGGTATGCATGGAACCCCTCAGTCCCCTATCCTGATATGAATGACCCCCTCAGTCCCCTATCCTGATATGCATGGCCCCCTCAGTCCCCTATCCGGATATGCATGGCCCCCTCAGTCCCCTATCCTGATATGCATGGCCCCCGCAGTCCCCTATCCTGATATGCATGCTACCTCTCACCCCCGTGTCCTGATATGTATGGTCCCGTTCACCCCTATGAAACTGCATACATACAAAAAAAATAAAAACATTTATACTCACCTTTCTTCCCCGTGCTCCAGCGTTGTCCCGTTCTGCCAGAGGCTGGGGGAGGAGTGTGGCGCCGGAGTACGCACATTCCAGTGCCATTTTCTTGAAGACACTGCAGTGTGTGTTCCACAACATGGCGCTGGAAAGCGCGGACTGGGCATGAGTCGATGACGGCGAAATCGGCGCCTGCTCCGTCCTCGCTTTCCGGCACCATTTTCGTGAAGACACACTGCAGTGTGTCTTCCACAATATGGCACCGGAAAGCGCGAACTGGGCATGCGCCGATTCCTGCGCCACAACCTGCCCTCTCCAGTCCT
Organism: Oophaga sylvatica; assembly: GCA_033576555.1. Lineage (NCBI taxonomy): Eukaryota > Metazoa > Chordata > Amphibia > Anura > Dendrobatidae > Oophaga > Oophaga sylvatica. The sequence goes on from JARQOD010000004.1 coordinate 560,185,957, forward strand.
GACATCCCAGCAAGACCCCGCTGCGCTGGCAATACGGGATCGGTGGGATCGGTAAGGGGTTGTGGCGAAGATCGCGGTATGCGTTCAATGCTTACGCATACCGCGATCTCCTGGGCCACCCTCCTCATCGCCGGGAGCGTTACTCTGTCCAGACTGCGCAGGCGCGTCGTGCTTGCGTAGTCTATAAAAGCTTCCGACAGAGTCACGCTCCCAGCATTATATTATAGATGCCAAACACTTCACTTCTTCCATTACAAGAGTGATATCTATTGTAATTTGTGCAATAGCTCAAAAACCGCCAAATCCTCACAGTGTACAGTACAGACTGGACAGTACAGTCCTCCATACAAATATTATGGGCATCACATAGTCCTCCATACAGTATTATGGGCCAAATATAATGCTTCATAAAGAATATTGGACCCCAAATAATGCTCCATACAGGGTACTGGTCCCCATATAATGCTCCATACAAAATATGGAGCTCTCCTCTGCACTGTGCTGCATTCTGCGCTGTTACGGCTCTGGAAAGGGCGCTGTGCAAAGACTCCCCATCATCATCATCATTGTCTCCCCATCATCATTATTATTGCCTCCCCATCATCATCATTTCCTCCCCATCTCATCATCATCATTTCCTCCTCATCATCATCATCGTCTCCCCATCATCATCATCATTGCCTCCCCATCATCATCATCTTTGCCTCCCCATTATCATCATCATCATTGCCTCCCCATCATCATCGCCTCCCCATCATCATCGCCTCCCCATCATCATCGCCTCCCCATCATCATCATCATCTTTGCCTCCCCATCATCATCATCATTGCCTCCCCATCATCATCGCCTCCCCATCATCATCGCCTCCCCATCATCATCATCATTGCCTCCGGCTCCTCACCACCATCACTGCCTCCCCCCACCACCATCACACATACAGCACCACACACAGGCAGCACCGCAGCACTCTCTCACATACACACACACAAAGCACCACACTACATACACACACACTGATACACACACTCACACACAGACAGACACATACACCTCACATCTCTCTGCCACAGCAGGCCGCTGAATGACGACATCATTCAGTGGCGCTGCTGTGAGAGGAAGCAAGGGCGCCCTGCAGGCGCCATCTGGAGCTGCGGAGGCACGGGGAGAGATAAGTATTGTGCCGGCTGCTGCCGGGGCCCTGAGCAAGCAGGGGGGGGCCCAGTGGCGGCGCTGGTACCGCTCTCATCCGCTAACTGGCGCCAGGGTGCCTGATGGCAAGTGGGCTCCCCTGCCTGCTCAGAGCCCCGGCACTTGCCCGGGTATGCCGGGTGCTGATGTCGGCCCTGGTGTGCGGTCACACAGAGTGACTGCAGACTTATCGATTTGGACTGAATAACCCCTTTAAGAAAAGCCATTATGAAGTCTACTTACTGGACGTCATGGCCACTTGTCAGCGTTGAGCACTTTCTACCTGTAAAATAAATACATACGTTTAGAGAGATAACAGAGGACCAGCACATCCCCAAAAGATTTATCAGAGGGCTGGAAGAATCGAAAAAGAGTTTTCCAGAACTTTACTAATGATGATGATGATGATGATAAGGTATAGGACAAATAGATAAAGAATCCTAGAGTGTTAGAGTTGAAATGGACCTCCAGGGTCTGTGTCCAACCCCCTGCTCAATGCAGCAGTCACTAAACCATCTCAGACAGATGTCTATCCATCCTCTGTTTGAAGACTTCCATTGAAGGAGAACTCACCACCTCTCGTGGCAGCCTCTTCCATTCATTGATCACCCACTCTGTGGTAGATTTGTATCGATCTACCACATGGTATCTTCAATAATTAGCTAAATAAATGAAAGTTGTAGTAGCGCAACCTCCAGTATTATCATAGGTTGTGACTGTCCGTTATACTGCAGCTCCATCCCAACCTCTACTGTAGGCAAGTTGGTGGTGTACATGTCTAAACATTGATTGGGGCACTTTATTTAGACGATTGATGGGAGTAGAACCCCCTAAATTTTCACATTCTAAGTAATCAATAAGGTCCTAATAGAGACAAATGACCTTGTTTCCAGTGTAGCCATAATGGAGAAGGTTAATTGGCAAGATTAAAGTTCAAGAAAGAAAGAAAGGTGACATTTCATAAGTACAGAAAGGAAAAGGAGTGAATATTTAAAAGGAATATGTGCATCATGCTGGGATGTCGCAGACATTTTTCTTGTGCACATGAAACAAAAATGTGTTTCTCAGTGAGAGGTTGCATGCTTATTGGTTTGGGTCTCTGAAGTCACAACGCTTGGTAGTTGCCTTCACACAGGGTGGAGACTCTCAAAGAGATGCATACACTTAAGGGTATGCCACACTGAACAATATCGCTAACGGGATCGCTAAAAAACGTTACTATTTAGCGATCCCGTTAGCGATGTTGTTCAGTGCGGCAACTGCCAGCGACGAGCTTCCTGCTGTGATCTCGCTCGTCGCTGGAATCGTTCCGGACCCTATTTTCTCGTCGGCGCTCCCGCTGGGTAAGTATCTTATCGCTGTGTGGCACCTTTTCTTAGCGATTTAGCGGTACTTTTGTACCGCTAAAGTCGTTAAGAAGATCGCTAACGGCGATAGCGTCGTTAACTATATCGCTAAATGTGACCGCACTTAGCGATATAGAAACAATCCCGCTAGCGATCGCATTAGTATGCGTCGTTATCGTGATCGCTAGCGGGATTGTTTAGTGTGGCAGTACCTTTAGATTGAGACCTAAAAGTGATCCGAGAGAGATGATGGCTCCTGCATGAATCATCTAAGAACAAAAGGAGAGGAAAACAGAAAGGACACTATTGCAGGTGTTTACTATAGGCCACCTGGACACAGGGCCGGCGTCAGCACCCGACGCACCCGGGCAAGTGCCGGGGCCCTGAGCAGGCTTGGGGGGCCCACTCGACATCAGGGACATCGGCACACTATGGGGGGCCCGGTGTCTGTGCCAGTGCTGACTCCCATGTGTGGGTCCCCCAGTTTGCTCAGGGCCCTGTCATTTGTGATACCTCTCCCCGTTCCATCACTGCGGCGTCTTCTGACTGTGACGTTCAGGTCAGAGAACGCTATGACATCATGTCTGTGTGCCCTCTGCTTGAACAGTCACAGTGTAGAGAGCTGGAAGATGGCGACTCTAAGGAGTCCGGAGCAAAGCAGCAAGGAGAGATGAGTATTTCACAGTATTTTTTTATGTTTGGAGCATTATATATAGGAACCATCATACACTGGTATGACGCCCATTATACACTGAAGCATCGTATATGGGGCCCATTATATACTGGAGCATCATATATGGGGCCCATTATTCACTGGAGCATCATATATGGGGCCAATTATATATGGATCATTATATGGGCACATCATACACTGGAGCATTATATGGAGTCCATCATTTACTTTATGGAACATTATATGGGCCCCCTTTATATACTGAGCAATACATGGGGCTCATTATTCTTTATGGAGCAATATATGGGGCCTGTTATATATTGTATGGAGCAATATATGGGGCCCATTATACAATGTGGAGCATTATATAGGGTCCATTATTCTGTATGGAGCAATATATGGGGCAATATATGGGGCCTATTATATACTGTATGGAACAATATATGGGGCTCATTATTCTGCATGGAGCATATATGTGGCTCCTTACTCTGTATGAAGCAACATATAGAGCTCATTATTCTGTATGGAGCAAAATATGGGGTCCATGATTCTGTACAGAGCAATATATAGTGCCTATAATACTGTATGGAGCATTATATGTGGCTCATTATACTGTATTGAGCATATGGGGTCCATTATTCTGTATGAAACAATATATGGGGCTCATTATTCTGTATGGGGCTCTATGTGCTGCCAATAATACTGTATGGAGCAATACATGGGGCTTATTATTCTGTATGGCGCACTATGTGGTTCCCATATTACTGTATGGAGGACTATACTGTCCAATTTCTGATCAATTGTAGAATATACAATAGATATCAGTCATTTAATGTAAGAAGTGAAGTATTTGTCATTGTACTATACCTATATTTCTCTGCCGTATCGGAGCATCGTTAATTGTGGTAGATGTTAAATTGGCCCACTGAGACTCTTTCGCTCGGGGCCCATAAAAACCTGGAGCTGGCCCTGTCTGGACAGACTGAGGATATAGATGAACTCTTTTTACTTCAGATGTCTCTGTTCTCAAAAAAAGTACGACATAGTGATCATGGGAAATTTTAACAGATTTTGTTGAGAATTTCCCTCAGGCAAAAGAAATGGGTCCAGAAAGTTCTTATCTTATCTCGCTGACAACTTTATCTTTCAAAAAGTAGAAGAAAGAACATGAGGATCTGAAATTTTGGACCTAACTCATGCCAACAGGGATGAAATGGTTTAGAAAGTAAAGATGGATTGTGCGGATGAGTGAGCGTGCTCGGACAAGGTGTTAGCCGAGCATGCTCGAGTGATAGTAGAGTATTTACGGCGTACTCACATGTTTGAGTCATCATGACTTTTCTTTTCTTCATAATCAATGACTGCACAGTCCATGGCTTCATTATTATTGTCATTCAGATTCACCAGCCTCAAAGGCAGAGTGACTACTCTGGCTTTTGTCATCAGAGTTTCACAGTCGGTGTACAGATCATTATTCTTGATACATGACTGGTCTCCTGACCAGAACTCATACGAGTGATATCTGTGGTTTTCCCGGATTGCACTCATACCTATGATATTTTATGGGGATATGCATGTCGCATTTACTCATCCGACCAAGTGGTCCACAAAACAAAATTGGAGACATGTTTGATTTTGATCTGAGTGTTGGCAATGCAGGTCTATGGGTCTGTGAGAAAAATCAGAACGCACTCTGGGGACATGCGGTGTGGTCCAATATTCACTGACTGACAGAATGGAGGAAGTGGAGAAATTTGTTTTTTTTTCTCCAAGTCCAAGAAAAACTGATTCAGCTCTGATCAATGTCTCATCAGAATAATCAGACCATTTTTCTCAGATATGGAGAGATAGATCGCGTGAACCTACCACTCCTCTTTGGCCAGTATAACACATCCTTTTTTGTATACTTGAAAAAACTGACTGGTTTTCATCATTTTTTTGAATAAGATAATCATCAGCTGTTTGGATCAAACATTGTAAAGATTTTTTCTTGTGTGAAAAAGAAAAATAGGACAAATCAGATGGCAGTTTCTCAAGCTACTCCTCGCAGACAGTCAGTGAAAAAACAGTGGCACAAGAGAAAGTCAGAAGCCAACCCCTTAAGAATGCCACCAGGCAAAATGTACGTTGGAGTCCCTGGGTACTTGCAATTAGAGATGGGACAACCTGAACAGTAAAGTTCAGCATCTGTACCTAACGCCCAATGATTGGACACAGACAACGAACACAGACTTCACCAGGAAGTCCGGGATAGACCGAGGTCACACTTGTGTGTGTAATGCGAGAAACTCGCATCAATACCCGGCACTGCCGCCAGTACTCGGGATCGGAGTGTGCGGCTCCATGTGTTTCTAAGAGGCTGCACACTCCGGTCTGAGTGCCGGCGGCAGTGCCGGGTGTTGACGCGAGAGACTTGTGCAAGTTGCTCGCATTACACTCGGAAGTCTGACCCCGGCCTTACAGTTCGAGTTCAGCCTCCAGGGTGTTTGTCATGGTGTCATATGTCATGTGAGATCACCACTCACACGGTGAGAAAAAGTCTGATGGTGCAGAGTAGAGTTCACTGCAGTGAAATTCTCCCGGTGAACTTGTTTCTGCACCATGAGACTTTTTCTTATGGTGCTAGTGGGGATCTCACTGATGTCATTGAAGTTCATTGATTCGGCTGGGAATGCAGCCTCAGTGACCGGCAGTAACCTCGATAACGTCACCGCTAGTCACTGATGCCCCACTCACAGCAGTTTATTCACCATTGGTTCTCAGCCGGGACGTCATATCTTTGCACCATCCAGGATGAAAACTGTTCATCCCCCAGACTTGGATTATGGTGTGGTACAGAATGACGGAGAAGTGAGGGATATTGTTTTTTTATTTTATTACAGGAGAAGAGGGATTCAGTGGAATTAGGCGTTAGATGAGTATAACTGTATTTGTTATTTTTAAATAAAAAAGTAAAAGTGCATTTTGTTTTATTTCTAATAAATGACTTTATTCTGGCTGTGTATTTACAATACAACTATAGGATTAGTAATGGAGAAGTGTCTTATAGACACCTCTCCTTTACTAAGCTGTGGGTTTGATGTCACCTGACAATCCAAAGGTGACATCAACCCCACAAATATGAACCCCACTTGCCACCGCTACAGGGCAAGTGGGAAGAGTTGGGTAAAACATCAGAATTGGTGCATCTAATAAATGCACCTTTTCTGAGAAGCTGGAGGCTGCTATTTTTAGGCTCCGTAGCGGTCAATATCCATGGCCCCTTAACAGCCTGAGAATACAAGCCACCAGATGTCAGCTTTAGCTTGGCTGGTTGTCAAAAACACATGGGAAACCAACACATTTTTTTTTAATTATTTATTTCCAAAGTAGGAGCTGGCTGATGAATGCTCCCATCAGCCGCTCCTGCTCTCACTGTAATTTGTGGCAGTAGGCATCAGCTGATGGGAGCAGTAGTCTCATCAGCCGACACCAATGACCGGAGGTAAATTTTAGACTTCCAATCACAGCAGTGGGCTCATGCTGTCATTTGATAGTGTGGAAACTGTAGCTGTTTGACCAGCGGTGATGGTTTTACCGCTGATCATAACAACACTGGATGTTCGGGGCCCCCATTCAAGTGAATGGGGTCTGGGTACTTTTCTGGTACATGAACTTTTGTAACTGTTCTGCAAACCTGCCCGACCCGAACATCCAGGGTTCTGCCCGTCTCTATTTGCAATTTTTTTAACTAAACTTCCTCACATTATTCCATCCTGTAAAATGTTTATGATCTGCTAAGCTCACACTTATTGTGAATTTCTATGTAAAGTTGTATATGCTCTCATGCACTTTATGATTATTTTTACTCTGGCCACATGTCCATACTGTGGAAGTTTAAATGCTGTTAAGTCATTATACCCACCATCTATACATTTTCCAGTGATTTTGATGTATAGGACCTATCTATCCCCCTCATATGCTTCTATTGTTTTTCATTTGGATTTTATTCATATCAATTTAATAAAATTATGTATTTTTGTCTAATATACTTGTGTCTATTCACCTTTTTGGAGTAGGTATGATAACAAAAAGACAAAAAAAATTCAAACAGCATCAAAAACCCAATAAAAACGTAATGTAAAAGAATGTAAGTAAACTCACAAAAAGCTAATCGTAGGAAAGTAATTAATAAGTGGAGAAAATCTGCACTGTCTAAGGGCGCAGTCAGATGGCCGTATAACACGCTCGAGGATGGCAGCACAGTGCTCAGACTGGCGGACACCTCAAGCGTGACAGCTGCGGAGAAATACATGCGGTCACTTCGGGTCAGGAGAGTCGCCGATGTGCTCACCGTCCGAGTGATACGGCCGCCTGACAGCACCCTGAATCTCATCCTGGGAGCGTAGCCTTAGGGTGTGTTCACTTTGCAGATGTTTCTTTTTTTTAAAAGCATCCACCTTTCCAGCAGAAGACATTTCAGGAAACCCCTTTCATCTGGAGTTTTGCAAACATGAGGTCAATCTTCCTTTTGTGGTTGCTTTTTTGAGCATGTTGTAGAGTTTTTTTGCCAGAGTTTTTGGTCATTTTCTCAGGTTTTTTATTTTTTAGTAATTTTTTCAGTGTTTTGGGGATTTTTTTTATTTCATCAGTTTTCTTTCCATAGCTTTTTCTTCCATGAGCTTTTGGAGTGGAAACATTCCTAGGCAGCTTATTTGCTGAGTTTTCAGTTTCTGGTCTGAAAAATTCAGAAAAAATTTGGATGTGTTCCCTGCAGAAAATATAAAGAGTTTTTCAAAAATTTTTGCATAGTATTTTTCCTGAAGTTTTTTTTTTTTTAGCCTTTTGATTAAATTTTGCCCAATTTATAGTGTTTTCTATCAGCAGCTTCTCAGTAGTGAAATACACTTTTATTTTCTTCCATTGAGAATTATTAAAACCTGAAGTATTTCTCTGGCACTTAGAAGTCTGAATATGTGAAGATGAAGAGTAAAATAGTTTTACTACAGAAAACCAACAGGAAAGATATTTGAAGCATTCTTATAAGCAAAATGCTGGGAAACAAAAAACACAATGTCAACGAACGCACACAATGTAAAGCTGCGATTTTGCAATGTTTATGTTTTAGGAGCAAAAGTAGGTGAAAAAACTCAGAGCGAAGCATGTTTCCACCCTAGAGATCAAGGCACAGAGTTCACATTGGAGGGCAGCCACACACTAGGCTTAAGGTGGTCTTCAAGGAGGTCTAATTGCCTATATATAACATTGTATCACAACATCATCAGAACTGGTGGCCCGAGGCACATCCACCCACTTTACATCATATTTTCCACCACTTTTTCTTCCATTGAAGTCAACAGTTTACAAAAAATATCAAAAGATTCCAGGAATTAAGTTTGCAGAGGTTTAAAAAAAATTAGTAAGGGATAGAAAATGTGCAAATCCGGGATACAATACACCAAGACGGGAGCCAGTCTCCTACCGCCCGTATGACCCAACGTGACCTTGAACAGGAAAACTCCATTGATGGAAACATCACAAAGAGACAGAACTTCAGCCAGAAGGGAGGAAAGAGACCATTACCTCATTTCCAGACTGAAGCACAGGAAGAGCAGATCCTGACCACAAAAACACTAAAAATGTGAAGACTGGATGACAGCAGACTTCAGCAATGAGTTGGGGAGCCTACACAAGACCACCTGCCTCCTCCTGTGTGATACAAGGTGAAGTGAGAGGAAGGAGCGGAGATTATGTGCAGGTGACTCATTAGGACACCAGGTGCGGAGCAGAGAAGCTCTGGAGCTACCTGAGGACTAACATGCAAGTGATGCAGAACCTTCATGAGACAATGCAGTGAGGACACCTTGGGGCCGAGTTACTGTGCACACGCCAGTAATGGCCGGGCTCACCGGAGCACGATGCGCAAAATGAATCAAGAGGTGACCACCTTAAATGGATTCTGTGCATCGTCTCTGTGGTGTATGTCTCTGCTGAAATGCTCCTCAGGTCAGGAACTGAAGCATAATTTCTGGCGCATAAAGCGCAGGCACATTTCCAGAATTTGATGGGCTGGTAAAGCTCTGCTGCACCCAGTGCCAACCCGGATCAAGCCCCATGCCACCCCAGATCTTGTCTCGTACCTTCCCAGATAATGCACTACGCCACCACAGATCATGCTCCGTGCTGCCCCAGATCATTCATCATGCTGTCCCAGATCATGCAATGTGCCACCCCACATCATGTACCATGCTGCCCCAGATCATGCCCAGCTCCACACATTTTGGAGAAGCTGCTTCAAGGAGGCGTAAAAACCACTAAAGTAGCAGTATTTATTCAGCCACCACCAGAGGGAGCTCACTATATACAGATTATACAGCCACAACTAGGGAAGCCTACTACATACAGATTTATTCAGCAACCACTAGAGGGAGCTCACTATATACAGATTATACAGCCACAACTAGGGGAGCTCACTACATACAGATTTATTCAGCAACCACTAGAGGGAGCTCACTATATACAGATTAGACACCCACAACTAGGGAGCTCACTATATACAGATTTATACTGTCACCACTAGAGGGAGTTCACTATATACAGATTATACAGCCACAACTAGGGAGCTTACATATACAGATTTATACTGTCACCACTAGAGGGAGCTCACTATATACAGATTATACAGCCACAACTAGGGGAGCCTACTACATACAGATTTATTCAGCCACCACTAGAGGGAGCTCACTATATACAGATTAGACAACCACAACTAGGGGGAGCTCACTACTTACAGATTTATACAGTCACTTCTAGGGGAAGTTTGCTACATATAAATTATAAAGTCACCACTGCTAGAAGATCTCACTAGATATTGATTTATACAGCTACTTGTGGGCACTTACTGCATACAGATCTTCACAGCCACCACTAGGTGGAGCTTAATGCATACATATTTATACATCCACCACTAGGGGGAGCTCAATACATACAGATTTATCCAAAGATCACTAGGGAAAGCTCACTACATACTGATCTATACAGCCACCACTAGACAGAGCTCACTACATACAGTTTTATCCGAACACCACTAGACAGAGTTCACTGCATACAGATTTATGCAGCCATCACTAGGTGGAGCTCGCTGCATACAGATTTATACAGCCACCACTAGGGGAGCTCTCTACATACAGAGTTATGTAACCACCACTAGAAGGAGCTCACTGCACACAAATGTATGCAGCCATTATTAAGGGGAATTCAATGCATGCAAATTCATACATCTCAATTTAGTAGTCACATAATTTTGCTGTGCATAAAAATAAAATAGGATCACTATTAAGATATAATATGGAATTATTCACCAATAACCTACATTTTGCTTTTCCAACACATCCCACACAATCATAAGTCAGATAGGGAGGAGAGTTTTGGCTGTCACTGAATATAAGAGCGGAGGGTCTGTATCTGTCAATGAATATAATCTGAGGCACGGAATCAGCCCTGTATACGGCATGGCTTTCATCATGTATTGGGTCTATGTTGCTGTCATTATACCCAATACAAATTTTTTTCTATAGATGGCAGTGATACATTTGTCTGATTTCTATTACCATAGAGCCTTGATATCAGTAATGTTATAGACACAGGATAGTGGATCTACATCTTTGTGAGTAATGTGGGTCTTCTGACCTTCATCCAACCTAGTGAGGGAAAGTCCAGCAGACACATTGTAGAGGAGCCTGACTGCAGAGTTTGGCTCCCTCTAGCCACATGCCAAATGCTCAGACAGGGGTAGAAGTGGATATGATTGCCTGAAGGGACAAGAAAATAACATTTCCTGTTGCTTGCTGTAAAGCTCTGCTTACAGTATACCATTATCATTTAAGTTGTCATCGTTGATGTATCTTACTGCTCAGGAGGATACAAAGTAAATAATGGGTCACCATTAAGTCAAAACTGTCTCTCCTCCTTCATTGGACCCATAGTAGATGAAATGGATGCCATAGTCTTTACTCCTTGATTGACAATGACGTGCTTGAGGATTATGAGATTACAAATCATATTTATGGTCAAATGTATCTATAAGATCTCAGAAGGATCAGCATGCAAGGCCCAAAACACTAGAATAGTCCACACTAAGCCACACTTAGTCCCAACCAACCCTTTTGGTGACACTAGGTAACATTCAGGATGCTCGTTTCACCGGTAAACATCAACTTACTAATGGTCCAGGTCAGATTCAGTTCTGTTCTTCCTCTTCTTCAGGGTGAAAGACTCCTGGATGACATGTTGAGGCCAAATTTCCAGAGATTGATGAGTTACTATCTTCATGAAAAGCTTTGTCATAATGGAGATTTCAATGTTTTATATCATAAAAAGTAGTGAAACTATCAGGAAATGAATGGGATTGGTGAGCAAGATCCTCCGCCTCAAAGAGCCAGCGAGCTGCCAAGTGTAATGAGGTGTTGTGAATAAGTCTGTGTAAGAAATGCCCTGGGCATCGGATGAATTCTTTTACCATGAAGATTTAGTTTATACATGTCTGAAAGAATAGTCACATCCACAATGTTACTGTGCGCCTGAAATAATTACAGTAGAAAAGTGACATTCCACCAATGTAGAAACCACCGGGGTTTTATCGTTCTCCATTTTTTGCTGTTTTTACATCTTTGGTGCATTGATCCATTATCTAGATGTCCACATTATGGTTCTGTGCAGAAATCTGTAGTAGAAAGTTCCCTGGGTGTTACTCATATGGAGGAATACATGGGACTTTTCTGTCAGATTCCACATAAATCTGAGAACCATAGACCTCGATTTTCACAGGACATTGTATTGTAGAGTTGTTAAGGGAGAATACATCCCCGACATGAACGGAAATCATTAACAAGCAGGCGAGATCGCTTCTCCTGCTGTGGTTAATGCTGGATCTTGTGAGGACTTTCTTTTTTATTCTTATTATGATTGATATTAATTACAATGACCATTAGTAGAATTGCACAGGATTGTTTAGGCCGCCTCACACGTAAGGGTCCAGATGCCTCTGAGACCTTTGATCCTCCTAAAGCTTTTGGACAAGTAGATCTTCTTGCATTTTTCAGTTATATGTTAGGTCTGTGTCTCTCACCTCGAAATAGTCGCTATTGGTGCGGCTCAGAAATAGTGCATCTCCTAGTGCTATATGTAGTAATAATGCCACCATAGCAGTCTAGGGAAGGATCAGACTGCCGTATAACTCTGAACATTGAGTTGCAATCCACATTCGAGTTGTACGATCGTCTGACTTTCCCATACACAGTAAAACATGGGCAACATAATGGCTCAGTGGTTAGCATTAGCACTAATGTTTTGAATCAATGGGGTCCTGTGTCCCCCCTATGTTTGTGTGGGTTTCCTCATGTTTACACAGTTTCCTCCCTGGATAAAAAGACATACTGATAGGGTATTAAGATTATAAGTCCCATTGTAGGCAACCATGATGTCTGTAAAGTGCTGTGGAATTAATGGCGCTATATAAGGGAGAAAAATAATTAAAAAAAACATAGTAGAGCTGACCCTCACGTCACTATACTGGGTCTTAATTTCCCAAAATTCTGCTTATCTAGACAAAATACACTTTCTAAGGGCTCATGCACACGACCGTATTTGCTGTCTGAGTGCAATCCAACAAAATATCAGATTGCACTCGGAACAATGTAAATCAATGGGGTAATGCACATGTCAGATTTTTCCATGAACAGAAACTGTCGAAGGAAAATAATCAATACATGCCCTGAGTTTGATCCAATATTTGGATTGTACTCCACTGTCAAGTCAATGAGTAGAGATGTGCGAACCCGAACAGTAACGTTCTGCATCTGCACTGAACACCTACTATTCGGGCATGGACACCGATAACGGACTTCACCAGGAAGTCCATGTTACTGTTCGCGTTCGGTCCCCTGAACACCAGGTGTCTGTCATGCTATCATGTGCGGCCACAGCCCGCAGTTAAATTTTCCAGGTGAACAGCAGTGAACTCATCTCTGCACCATGAGGATTTTTCTCACTGTGCTAGAGAGATCACCGCAGTTCAGGGGCCCGGCTAGGAATGCAGCCTCAGTGACCGGAGGTAACGATGATGTCACTGCTAGTCACTGATACTGACCTCACAGAAGCTCAAACCTAAGTGGTTCTCAGCCTGGGCGGTCGCATCTTGGCACGGTCCAGGTTGAAAACGGTTTATCCCCAGACATGGATTACAGCTTGGGACAGAATGACGGACAGGTAAGGGATATTGTTGTTTTTAGTTTTGTTTTATTACAGAAGATGATGGCTTCAATGGAATGGGCACTATGTGAATATAACTGGGTTTGTTATTTTTAAATACAAATAGAAAATTGTGTTTTGCTTTATTTCTAATACAGAACATTATTCTGTCTTTGTCTTTATTTACCATACAACTATAAGATTAGTAATTGATGTCTTACAGACGCCTCTCCATCACTAAGCCGTGGCTTGATGTCACCGGACCATGCAAAGGTGACATCAACCCCATAAATATGAAAGCCACTTACCACCGCTACAGGGCAAGTGGAAAGAGCTGGACAAAGCACCAGAATTGTTGCATCTAATAGGTGCGCCTTTTCTGGGCAGCTGCGGGCTGCTATTTTTAGGCTGTGGGGGGCAATATCGATAGCCCCTTACCAGCATGAGAATACCAGCTCTCAGCTTTCTGTTATAGCAAGGCTGGTTGTCAAAAATGGGGGGACCCATGCCGTTTTTTAAAATTATTTATTTAAATAATGTAAAAAACAGCATTGGGATTTCTCCATTCTTATTCTATATATTATTATTATTATATTATTATTATTATTATTATTATATTATTCTTGATAACCAGCCATGCTGATGCTGAGGGTTGCAGCCCTCAGCTGTGAGTTTTGCCTGGCTGATTATCAAAAATACAGAGGAACCCACACCATTTTTTTTATTATTTATTCAAAGCTTGTGTGTGTGTCTTAGTGTGTGAATGCGCAATTTCAAGGATGAATGCTGACTAGGGTATTAACTTGATCAAAAGGAAAAGGAGGTTTTACTGTATTCACATGAAAATACATAGCCCATAGCGATGATATCACAGTCCTTCACACAAGCTGGAAATTTTAAGTAGCAAGAGAGAAGGTGACCGTGAGGCTTATGAAGGAATCTTCCCTGTTAATGGCTTGAATAAAGTGATCGGCTGACTCACGGTTATATACGGGGTTACTATATTAATCACACAGTTCTTCAGTTATATTACTACCGTCTTCCTAGTAGCTTTAAGGAATAAGCCTATCTACTCTTTTCTGCTGCGGATAATCCGCGTCCATATGGCCACTAAGCTCTCTCAGTAATGGTGCTATTCTTATGCATCTAAGCTGGTCTTCATCACCAGGAGAAAAGAACACTAAGAACCATTTTCACCCCATTTAAGGACAACATGTAAATCAATCTGCCAAGTCTTTCCAGAGCAAAGAGATTCGTTAAAAGGGTTGTCCAGGTTTATCAAAATCGTATCAAAGCACCAAAGAATCCTCAGAGTGCGCCCTACTCGTGATGTGAGAATTCACAAGTCTGCAGTCCCAGACAGAAACAGCAGATTTTTTGGAAACATTTTGTCAACCCCTTTAATCATGGTTCCTTTGGAAATGTTATTGTGTGTTTTGCTGTTTTCTGCCTGTATCTGTCTTTCATCTGTCTCATTACATTGAATGATCTCTGCCAGGTCTGTCTTTAGACAACTATAATTATGACGCTTTATTTTATTGCGTTATAAACGCTATCTAGGAGTCATTAGTGATAGCTATTGAACACTACTTTGGGCCTACAACCTACAAATCACTTACATTGCAATATGACTTAGAATAAAAGCCAAACTAGAATCTCAATTTGCAGACACAGTGTTTCAGGATATTGCCCCTCACCAGTGCAAACCATGAGATCTGATTTGTCTAGGTTAGAGGGTAAGACTGGGATCTAAGGAGGAAGGTTTCTTTTTTTGACAATACCCCAAAACACCATGTCTGCAAATGGAGATTCTGGTTTGACTTTTATCATAAGTCATAGGGTCTATTTTAACTAGTAGGAATTCTACTTCCAATAGGTGGCGCTATAGGATTCTAGTCCTTCTCCTCTCTATAGAGACAATTTGCATATTTAATTTCCCAGAGCAGCATGCAAGACATTTAAGTCTCCTCATACTGGCATACCAAACCTGGCTTGTCACTCTCCACAAGGAGAAACCTTACCGTCAGAGTCCTAGCCAAATCAGATCTCTTACTTTGCTCTGATGAGAAGCAATACCCCCAAACATTGAGTCTGAAAACTGAGATTCTGATTTGGCATTAATCCTAATTTATGTGCAAGGCTCATTAGAGAGTCGATACTGACTTGTAGGATAGATGCTTCCAATAGGTGGCAGAAGCGTTCCAGTCCTCTTCGTCTCTGGAGAGACAATTTGCATATTTAAGCACACGGAAACATGCCCGTTTTTTAACGGCAGCAATATTAGAAAGAACCAACACTAGTTCATGGGTCTGTGAACAACTACAGCACACGGATGGCATCCATAAATCCTTAAACACCTTTACAGGTCACTTCTTCTGTTCCAGAAAAATCAGCATTTGACTGGATATGCAAATGAAGCTGGAGAGCTTCTGGTGCCTGTAAGCTCTACCCAAGCCTTTGTCAATCCAGCTCTATTCTCTGCCCAGTGCTGACTGACTGCTCATTTGATGTGCAACTTCAAGCACTGGACGAGCCATAGACTGCAGTGATAGAGGCTTTAGATCAGCTTCCACATCCCGAAAAGCACTTCAGCCTCATTTGCCTATCCAATCCAAAGTTGATTTATTGGTAAAGAAGGAACATACTGTCTAGTTCATGGTATTTGCTGGACTTGTCTATGCAGATGTGCATTAATTGGGGGGTGAAATCCTGCGGACAGATTCCTTTTAAAGGAAGTGACCTGACCAATCTTCTGGCATCTTCCACTCGAAAATAAGCCACAAACAAAATAGATAAAGAAGACCAAAAATAGAAATCGAAGATTCCTGGTGTATTTTGCAGTGTTATAAAAATGCATAAAAAATGACAACATTTCCTGAAACAGGTTTCTCTAGGTGGGTTCACCTGAGTTTAAAAGACATTGTCTTCACATACCCAGTACTCCAAAAACAACCCAAAACAACATTTTCCTCATAGAGCACAGCAATCATCTCCACCATCAGATTCTTCATGAGTTTGGCTACTCAAATCAGATCTGTCCCCCTTATCTACACTGTCAATAATCTATAGGTCTTGCAGATTTGTAGAATAATTTCTCAGCCTTGAAAACTTGTGAAGATAAAAGTTCTAAGCTATTGATAAAACGAATAAGGCCAACAGGATTCATGCCCATTTTCAATCCTACCAGTCTCCGATAACAATCACACAGCTAGGTAAATGATATCATTGATCTTTAAAAAAAACAATTACAGTACAAGAAAAATGATTGGAAACACCAATGGTTTCCTTGTTATTTGAATGTGCACATTGTAAATTCAGACTGAAGGCGGCAAAACCACAAAGGAAGGAACAAATATAGAAACATGAAGTAAAGAGGACGGGTGACACAGAACAGAATATGTGCTGCACCTTAGATTCCTCAGGGTACCCCTCTTTTACTCTGATGGCTTTAAACCTTTTGGTATTCTCTCAAGCAGTTTCATCAGAAAGTCACCTGAAATGGCTAATGACCATTGGGTGTTTTTCCAGATGAAACGCTGGTACACAGCTTCATACAGTGCCGGGCGCTCTACTAAGTGAGACTATAGCAAGAATCACTCAACTCACTAAAGTGAAATTACAATTCATCATTATGTTAAGAAATGCAGGTCGGTCATTCTGGAAAAATGCTAGAACCTTGAAGGAATCCTCAAGTCTAGTCAAGGAATCTAAGGTTTGACAAAATTCTAGTTTATTTCACCTGTTTCTTTTCTCCTGCTTTCCATATGTATGATAGCAAGAAGCTGAAGAGGGGGAAAGAAAAACAACAGAGCACTACCTAAATGCAGTAAAAAAATTCAAAATGACAACTGTGATGCGTTTGTATATGTCACCTGTAGGGGTTGTGCAGACTAGGTACAACTCTATGAAAGGTTTTGTTAGCTGTTGGATTCCAACTTCGTAGCTTGCTGCCCATCCAATTAGGGTGGAGTAGTGTTGGTCTTGTTCCGATCACTGCTCCAAATGGAACTATAGTGGAAGAAGCGTTTTTGGAGGCTTCTGCTCCAGAATCAAGGCCTTTTTGGGATTCCAGCGACTAGAGGGAAGCACCTCCGAAAAAGCTTTTTCCACTATCTTTCCATATGTGAAAAGAGATGGAGCGGCGCTAATGCACATATGCTCAGTCAGCTGCAAGTATAAAATAACCTTCTACCACAAAAAGGTATATAGAGGAAAAAGTATTAGAGATGGGCAATACTCGCGCTATGAAACAGAGCATATCAACATTACTAATGCATCCCTTACCTGTAAAGCCTGTATTACGTAAAATTCCGGAAGATAGGATGTGGGAATGAATTGAGAGTAGAAAGGTAGAGTAAATTCCAGGTAAGATTGCGCCTTTTTCAAGGAAAATGTATCAGGAAGCTAAAAGAAGGGATAAAATATTTAAAAGAATTGTATTCTAAGGATGACAATACATAAATAAAACGCATAATAAAACATACAATGAGTATGAGATGGTGATTCCTAAGATTAAGACAATGAATGCGACTAAAAGCTGGAATATACCCCTGGACTGTTGGTAAGTATATACACAGAGTAGCAATATACATCAATGGCTAGTGATCGCGAACAAAAGTTGCTTATTTGCATATATATCTAAGGGCCCCGTCTCACATAGCGACACACCAGCGATCCCAACAACGATCAGGATCGCTGGTGTATCGCTACATGATCGCTGCTGAGCTGCCAAACAGGCAGCGATCAGGACAGCGACACTGCGGGTAACGTCGCTTAGTTATCCGCAGTGTACGTTGGATACCAGCGCCCTGATGCAGGGAGCTGGTAACCAAGGTACATGTCGGGTTTCCAGGCACAGCCCCGCGTCTGGAAACCCGCTGTGTACCTTGATTACCAGGAGATCGCTGGTCTCCTGCCTGTCACACGCAGCGATGCGTGCTGGCCAGCGGGAGACCAGCGATCAAAAAAAAAGTCCTGACATTTCTGACACGACCAGCGATTCCCAGCAGGGGCCTGATCGCTGGTCAGACATAGCGAGATCGCTGCTGAGATGGCTGTTTAGTAGCGATCTCACTATGTGAGACGGGGCCCTAATAGTAAAAAAGTGCAGAGTGCATTAGGGATGGTAGCTCCCCTGAAGGGTTATAAACAGGGCAACAATGCCATTCAGTGACTGAAAAGTGCTATTGTGTATATAGACCTAAAAAAGTGCAAAGTGCATTAGAGATAATAGTGAATCCAGTAGCTATTATCTGAAGATTAATTTGAATAAATAAATAATAATAAGAAAGGTAATTGTGGTGCACACAACAACTAACAGATAAAATATATGACTTCACTTACAATCAGCAGCTGGAATATTCAGGGTCTCAACACCTCGACCTTTGGATGTAAAACAAATGACCCGGACTTTATACAAAGACTGAAAAATATAGACATCCAGATCCTCCTGGAAACATGGACCAGAGCCGAAAACGAATCCCTGGCGCCCATCGGATACAGGGAAATCTCTGTCCCTGCCCTGAAAAATAAAAACATCAAACAGGGCCGGAGCTCAGGAGGAATACTGATCTGGTATAAAGACGAGCTCCACCAATACATCAAACCGGTGAAGAGAGGAGGCAGCCACATATGGATCAGGATCAGCAGCTCCATCCACACCTCTCAGTCTGATGTCCACCTCTGCGCCACCTATATACCACCGCCAGAGTCCCCCTACTTCAATCCAGAGAGCTTCGAGATCTTACAAAGAGAAGCCGCCCACTATCAGGCCCTGGGCAAAGTTCTCATCTTTGGAGACCTCAACGCAAGAACAGGGAGAGAAAACGACTTCCTGACCACGGATGGGAACATCTACATATTTGGAGCAGAGAATGACGGCCAAGACTCAGTACACACAGAGAGAAACAGCTACGACAGTACAGTCAACAAAAGTGGTAAAAAGCTCCTGAACGTATGTAGAAGTTTAGGACTTCATATTCTTAATGGACGTACCAAAGGAGACTCTTTAGGGAGGTATACACTAAACTCCCATGTAGGGAGGAGTGTAGTAGATTATGCCATTACAGACATGAACCGGGCAAATATCAGCGCCTTCATAGTCACCCCACAAACGCACCTGTCAGACCACAGCCAACTTCTTCTGTACTTGAAATCTACAGAGAAACCACCCACTCAAAAGCCACAGCATAGCGGCCTCTTCAACCGGCCTCCATCATATAAATGGTCCAAAACGTCGGCACTAAAGTACAAAGAGGCTCTCAGCAGACCCGAAATACAGCGGATGCTCCACCACTTCTACAACCACGAGTACCAGCCTAACCCAAAGGGAGTGAGTCAAGCTACAAAAGACCTCAACAATATATTCTATGCAATGGCCAGACTGTCCGACCTTAAAAAAGTTGACTACAAGAGACCAAAAGAAAAACAGACCAACGGTTGGTTTGACAGAGAATGTAAAGCCGTACGGAAGACCCTGAGAACAGCCTCAAACAAGAAACATAGAGACCCCAACCACCCTGGTCTGAGGGAAGCCTATGAAACCATACAAAGACAGTACAAAACCATCCTCAGGAGGAAGAAGCAGAGTTACATCTCTACCAAGCTTAACCAACTCCAAGATGCTCTTCAAGACAATTCCTTCTGGGAACTATGGAACCAGATGGGCACAAAAGACAAGAAAAACAACATCCATATCCAAAATGGCAACATCTGGCTCCAGTACTTCAGAGACCTCTATAAAGACATCCCAAAGGAAGAACTAAACCAAGAACAGGAAAACATAATGGCAAAACTAAAAGCAATGGAGGAAAAAGTAAAAATTTCCAAAACCCAGTGGATACACCTATTACATTACAGGAAGTAGCAGAGAGAATCTCTTCCATAAGATGTAGAAAAGCCGGTGGCCTGGATGGAATCCTACCAGAAATGCTGAAGTACAGCCCACCAGAAATACAGGCTGCAATGGTTAAACTCTTCAATATTGTGCTAAGTGCCGGCTACTTCCCTCGTACCTGGAACCAAGGCCTCATCACACCCATCCACAAGAATGGGGACAGGTATGACCCAGCCAACTACAGAGGCATATGTGTCAGCAGCAACCTGGGGAAACTGTTCAACAGCATCCTGAACAAGAGGATCCTCAGTTTCCTCACCGAACATAACGTCCTCAGCAAGAGCCAAGCAGGGTTCATGCCAAACCACCGCACCACTGACCACATCTATACCCTGCACAGCCTCATTCAGAGACACGTCCACAATACAAAGAACGGGAAGATATACGCCTGTTTCGTGGACTTTAAAAAGGCCTTTGATTCGGTGTGGCACCCGGGCTTATTCCTGAAACTGCTGGAGAGCGGAATAGGAGGAAAGACCTACGATGTTATCAAAAGCTCCTACACCGAGAACCTCTGCAGTGTGAGTGTGAACGGTAAAAGAACGGCGTTATTTCCAGCAGAGCCGTGGAGTCAGACAAGGCTGCAGCCTAAGTCCAACGCTCTTCAACATTTACATCAACGAGCTGGCTACCGCTCTGGAATCTTCCACAGCACCAGGTCCCACCCTCCACGACACCCAGGTGAAATTCCTGCTGTATGCAGATGACCTGCTACTTCTGTCACCAACCGAGAAAGCCCTCCAAGACAACCTGAAAATCTTGGAGAAATTCAGCTCCACCTGGGCACTACCGGTCAACCTAAAGAAAACCAACATCATGGTGTTCCAGAGGAGAAAGAGAAAATTAGACCAGCACCCTTCATTTGTCCTCAACAACTGCGCCCTTACAGGAACAGACAAATATACCTACCTGGGCCTAGAGATTCACCGGTCAGGAAGCTTCAACAAGCCATAGAGACCCTGAAAGACAAGGCATGTAAAACCTTCTATGGCATCCGAAGGAAACTTTACCATCTGAAGCCACCAGTGAGGGTCTGGTTAAAAATCTTCGACTCGGTCATCGCCCCAATCCTCCTGTATGGCAGTGAAGTCTGGGGTCCTCACACCTACCCAGACTGGTCAAGATGGGATTCCAGCCCAACAGAAATATTCCACCTGGAATTCTGCAAGCACCTTCTCCAAGTCCATCGGAGCACCTCCAACAGTGCCTGCCGGGCCGAGCTGGGCAGATTCCCTCTACACCTAACGGTTCTAAAGAGGGCACTGTCATTCCGGGCTCACCTACGTAGGAGCAATCCAAGCTCCCATCACCATAAAGCCCTGACACACGTAGGTGAAACAGAAAAACTAGGACCCTCGGAACAGCTCACCCAAACCCAACCTGACCAGAACACCAATCACAACAACCTGACAAAAGCCGAAATCAGGAAGATGGTAGACGAAGGCCAGGAGAGGTATGTCAGTGACTGGAAGAACGACATCATCAGCTCCCAGAAACTGACCATGTACCGGAGTCTACAGAGAGACTACAGTCTGGCCCCATACCTGGAGAAACTCCCAGACCCCAGAGACCGCCAGATCCTGAGCCGGTATAGACTCAGCGCCCACAGTCTGGCCATCGAATCCGGCCAACACAGGCAGAGCTACAAGCCCAGGGAGGAAAGACTATGCCAACACTGTGACCAGGAGGCCATAGAGGACGAAACCCACTTCCTGCTACACTGCTCCAAATACTCAGCAGTGAGGGACACTCACTTCAGGAGACTCTCACATCTCTTCCCGGATTTCATCACCATGAAGGAGGAAGAGAAAACATATATCTTGCTGGGGGAAGAAGAGAGAGCAGCGGAGATAGCAGCGCAGTATGTGAGCGAATGTCATAGACTGCGAGAAAGAGAACTATGATATGCCATGGACTTCTATAGCCCCCACCCCGGATCTGCCCCATCACCCCTCCCTATGCCATGGACTTTTATAGCCCCCACCCTGGACCTGCGCCCCCATCACCCCTCCCTATGCCATGGACTTCCATAGCCCCCACCCTGGATCTGCCCCTACCCAACATCCCTATCCCCCTTTGGTACACTTGCTTTGGCAAAACTAATGTGTATTTAGTCCTGCCAATAAAGCTTATTTGAATTTGAATTTGAATTTGAATATTTAAAGGTGTTGAAGGATTTAGCTTTTACAGACCTGCTGTTATGAGCTCGGTTGCAACAACTTTAATATATAATGGACTGCAACTGAACACGGGGTCCACAATGCAATTTATAGTCACTGCTGCTGAACACCCCTGTAGTATGAGGGTCAAACTGACAACAGAAATCAACATTAGATCTCGCCTGTGTTGCTTCACACTAGGGGAGATGTAGAATTGGCACTATCTCTGTTAACGTCACGGGAGATGTGCTCTCGACTGGCATAGATGTAGCCCTGTTAATGGCACAGAAGCCACTTGCCAGATATTAGGTTTGCACTATGTGCTGCAAGCTGGTATAGACGTAGTCCTGTTGATTGCACAGAAACTACGTGCCAGCCGCTAGGAAGTGCGTGCGACTGACGCCAGGCGTACGTGCTACTAGCCAGCTTGAGACCGTACTGAGCAACTCACTGTTCAGTTTGGCAGGAGATGCCCAGGTTACGTGCCTCGCAGTCTGCTTAGGGTGTATAGCTACCCTATATTCATAGCAAGACTGTGCCACGTTAGCTACAGGTTACACGCCCCGCAGTCTGCTCAGGGTATATAGCTACCCTATATTCGCAGCAAGACTGCTCCACATTGGCTACCTGCCTGGCATAAGGTAAACCTGACTAAAGGACCTGTGCTAGTTAGCCGAGCGTACTCTGGCATCGGCAGGTCCCGGAAAGCAAAGCTAGAGAGCACGTGGAGCCCAGATTCTGGCACGTCCACACAAGAGCATGCCTATATTACTATAATCTGACTGCGCTGCGCCGCAGACAAAGAAGCTATTTAAGGGCTAAGCTCCGCTCCCAGCCATCTCATCAATCGCATCATCGGTGACATCATCCGTGACCAATCAGGCGATGCCAGGTCAGAGGATCCGCTGACATTATCCACAAATAATGGTTTGCCATGACACTGACATGCTCAGTGCAGGCATTTCTGGACTTAGGCTTACAACAGCTTTTTCCTGTTCTGTAACCTAGGTTTAAGGCTTCTATGAACAAAGACCCGAGTAACTACTTGTGCCTCTCGGTTATTGGCTAGGCGTTGGGATCGACAGCAAAGCAGAGCAGCATCTGCCTTGGCTGGGTCTGGATGGGAGACCACAGACTCCTCGGATCCAGGTTCGGTTCCTGCCGTCGCCCGATGCCTAATACCTGCATTCTCATATATGTGGATTAGGGTGGTTACAGATTTCCTTTAATGTCACATTAGTCTTCATTGTTACAGGGTGTTGTTACCATTAATTACCATCCATTTACACATGGCCATATATATTGGGGGTCACATTGAGATTAGTAAGTCAATTTTGCATTTCAGAGCTTGAAAGATGTTGTATACAGTCCTAAGAGACCTCAGAATGTTACATACATCTAAAAGATTAACCCTACTTAGTAGTATGACAATGGTGCCTCTGCTCAACTGATGACTGTGCCATGAAATGTCCTTAAGCTAAGAATTAATTTTA
Source organism: Oophaga sylvatica (assembly GCA_033576555.1). NCBI lineage: Eukaryota > Metazoa > Chordata > Amphibia > Anura > Dendrobatidae > Oophaga > Oophaga sylvatica. The sequence continues at coordinate 560,209,938 of JARQOD010000004.1, forward strand.
AGTAAGCATCAGCTATAAGCAGGGACAACATCTCAAATTATATAATGAAAGAAAAAAGGAAGGCACTCACCGTTACCAAAAGTGGAAGCCTTTATTTTATGGATAAAAATGCATGGGCTCGGGAGCAATGCAGAGAGTAGTGCAGACAACAGCCGTTTCACGCTCCTGCGCTTCAACGGGTCCTAATTAGGAAATAAAGACTTCCACTTTTGGTAACGGTGAGTGCCTTCCTTTTTTCTTTCAATGTGCAATTGGACTCTATATTTACACAGGATTGAGCACCCGTTCCCTGGGATGTGTGGCGTGAATATAGTGTGTGAATGGTCTCTTTAGATTTGTCTAAGAGACCACGGTGGTGCAGAAGTGCCGAATATATTTTTCTCTGTTTTTGAACTTATCTCAAATTACATATCTTTAGGTAAATGTATAGCTAGAAGCAACTCATGTACTTATCACCCTACTTAGGGAATAAGTCACCATTACATTTATAAAAATATATTGTATAAGGTGGTAATAATAAAGAATACAGTCAAAAGGTTAAGACACACCAATACAATGGTATTATATAGATCTCAATTACTTATCTGATATAGTATTGCACATCCATCTGAGTTTTTAAGCCAATTCCCAGTGCTTTTCCCCCTCAAGTTTAGGAGGTTCATCAGGGGACCAAAAAGAAGACCCATTGATGGAACACAGTAGATGGAACCAGTATTCAAATACAGAATACTATGGCTGACATTAATTGACTCACATTATGGCTTATGTATTATCCTGTGCCTGAATACTGGTTCCATCTACTGTGGTCCATCAATGGGTCATCTTTTTGGTTCCCTGATGAACATCCCAGACTAAAGGGGAAACACATTGGTAATAATTTAAAACCTTGGCGGTAGAGTAGCTGCTGATGGTGGATGGTGACTTAAAATTAATTCTTAGCTTAGAGACATTTCAGGGCACAGTCATCGTTGAGTGGAGGCACCATTGTTGTATTCTATGGGGGTGCCAACCTCCACACTAGGTAGGGTTAATCTTTTAGGGTGATAGCATGCCATGGTACTATGTACAGGAAAGATATATATCTTTAGAATTGAGAGTTCTCAGTGGTTGATACCTTTTAATGGCTAACTGAAAAGATGAAAACAAATTGCAGCTTTCGAAACTACTCAGGTCTCTTCATCAGGCAAAGACTAGAACAAAATCTGAAGAATCACATATTTATACACAGCACAGAAACAATGCAATAGATAAGACAAGTTACATGAAGCAGAACTATCATTATGGGAGAGTGATAGACAGTTATGGCCATAAATATTGGAACAGTTCATAGCTTTGATGGAAGGAGGAGGAGGCGGAGGAGGAGGAGGCGGATCAGGAGGCGTACTGCTTTAATATTATATTTTAGTGAGGCTTTTTGTCTTGGTTTGGGATGTTGTAACCTCCTATGGATGTAAATTAAATCATTTTTGAGTTGTCTTTTTGTCACACATATCTATTCAGGGCAATCTGAGGCTTTTATTTGTGGTGAATTAATTTTTTTTAATAACATTTTTCATTAAAAAAGTTGGGGCTAAATCAACATTTTTGAGGAAAAATGGAAACTTCATTTTTTTCCTTCTACATTGCTTTAATACATGTGAAGCACATGAAGGGTTAATAAACTTTGCTGAATGTGGTTTTTGAGGACTTTGAGAAGTGAAGGTTTTTAGATGGTGTCACTTTTGTCTATTTTCTGTCACATAGGCCCCTCAAAGTCACTTTAAATGTGATGTGGACCCTGCAAAAATTGGTTTTCTAACTTTTGTTGGAAAATTTAGAAAATTGAGCAATTGCTGATAAACTTTTAACCCAACTTACTTCCTAAAAGAAAAATTATGTTTAAATATTAATGCTGATGTGAAGGGTGCATGTGGGAAATGTTATTTATTAGCTATGTCGTGTGACATGACTCTGGTTTAAGGACATAAAAAGTTTAAACATTTTAAAAAGTTTAAAAATTGAGAACATTTTAAAATTTTAGTAAAAATTCCGATATTTCTCAAACAAATGCAAAAAGTAGTGGGCTGTTATGATTTGGTAGCTGAGGAGACAGGCAAAAAAGGAAATACACCAGAGGTTAGAATCTATGGGATTGCAGTACCCTGACTAACCACCACAACTAAAGGCAGCCGTGGAGCGTACCTACGTTGGTCCTAGACGCCTCGTCACAGCCTGAGAAGCTAACTACACCTAAAGACAGAAAGAGGAAAACTATCTGCCCTGGAGCAGATCCCCAAAGAACATAGGAAGCCCCCAAACATGTAATGGCGGTTAGACAAGAGGAAAATACAGACACAGACAGAAAATAGTATGAGCAAACGTTGGGCCCAAACTTCCTAAATAGAAAAGGATAGGAAGGACACTTACTGCAATCCCAAAAAACCCTGAAAAGTACCAACTCTACTAATTACAAAAACACCTGAGATCACACGACCTCTACCACCTAAATTATATCTCTGGTGTAACAAAACTAAACAGCAGCCACTGAAAAAACTCGAAAAGGCAAATGAACAAACAACAGTGGCTGAACTAAACTGAGAGGAGCACAAGCCCCTGGAGGGGACCCGGCAGACCCCCACAGAAGTGCAGGACATAATGCAAAAAGCAAGCACAAAAATCTAAAAGTAGAAAATGTCTTATCTGTTAGCAGAAGATGCAGGCACAAAACAGCAAGCTACAAAGTGAACAGGAATTAAAGATGAGACCAGAACAATTGATCACCGGCAACCCTGATGGGAGGGAACCTCCCTTATATAAGACCAGTCAGTAACACCTGATTGCCAATCTTCACAATCTTCTTTGGATAGTTCAGTACTGTTTGTAACCACCAGAGGAGCTTCTGCTCAGAATTCATTTCTAGCACATTCACAACAGTACCCCCCCCTTGAGGAGGGGTCACCGAACCCTCATTTGAGCAACCAGGTCGGTCAGGATGAGCTCTGTGATACGCACGGATGAGTCTCCTAGCATGGATGTCCGAAGCAAACACCCAAGAATTGTCCTCCTGACCATAACCTCTCCACTTAACCAAATACTGGAGTTTCCGTCTAGAAAAACGAGAATTCAATATTTTCTCAACCACATACTCCAGATTGCCCTCAACCAAAACAGGGTCAGGAGGCACAGCCATAGGAACCACTGGCTCGACAAACCTCTTCAATAAGGACTTGTGGAATACGTTATGGATCTCAAATGTCCCTGGAAGAAGTAAACGAAAGGAAACAGGATTAAGAATCTCCATGATCTTATAAGGTCCAATGAACCTAGGCTTAAACTTAGGAGATGCAACTCTCATAGGGATATTTCTTGAGGACAACCAGACTAAGTCCCCCACTTCAAACCGAGGACCATCAGTCCTATGCCGGTTGGCAAACCGCTGGGCCCTCTCCTGAGAGAGGGACAACCTCCCCACTACCTGGTCCCAAATCTGCTGCATACGCTCCACAACAGAGTCAACACCTGGACAGACAGAAGCCTCCGTCTGTCCTGAAGAAAATCGAGGGTGAAACCCAAAATTGCAGAAAAATGGAGACATCAAAGTGGCAGAGCTAGCCCTATTATTAAGAGCAAACTCAGCCAAAGGCGAAAAAGAGACCCAGTCATCCTGATCAGCAGACACAAAGCATCTTAGATAAGTCTCCAATGTCTGGTTTGTTCTCTCAGTTTGTCCATTGGTCTGAGGATGAAAAGCCAAGGAGAAAGACAATTGAACACCAAGTTTAGAACAAAAAGTCCTCCAAAATCTGGAAACAAACTGGACTCCTCTGTCAGACACAATGTTCTCAGGGATGCCGTGTAACCGAACCACGTGCTGAAGGAACAAAGGCACCAATTCAGAGGAGGAAGGCAACTTAGGTAATGGCACAAGATGTATCATTTTGGAAAAACTATCACAAATCACCCAGATAACGGTCATTCTCTGAGAAACAGGGAGGTCGGAAATGAAATCCATAGAGATATGGGTCCATGGTCTCTTGGGCACAGGTAATGGCATCAACAAACCACTAGAGCGAGAGCAAGGCTTGGAGCGAGAGCAAGTCCCGCAGGACTGCACAAATTCCCTGACGTCACGAGACAAAGTAGGCCACCAAAAGGACCGACTAACCAAGTCTCTGGTACCAAAAATTCCGGGATGACCGGCCAACGCGGAACAATGAATCTCAGACATCACACTCTTTTTCCACCGGTCTGGGACAAACAATTTCCCAATAGGGCAGCGCTCGGGTTTATCCTCCTGACACCCTTCCAGAGCCAGTCTCAAATTGGGCGAGATGGCGGAAAGAACTACACCTTCTTTCAAAGTAACAGCAGGATCAGATAACTCAGGAGAGTCCGCAAGGAAACTCCTCGAGAGGGCATCCGCCTTAACATTCTTAGTGCCAGCAAGAAAGGAAACCACAAAATTAAAATGTGTGAAAAACAAGGCACACCTGGCCTGTCTAGGATTAAGTCACTTGGCTGATTCCAGATAAACCAGATTCTTATGGTCCGTGAGGACCACCACCTGATGTTTGGCTCCCTCCAGCCAATGTCTCCACTATTCAAAAGCCCACTTCATGGCCAATAACTCCCGATTACCCACGTCATAATTACGTTCAGTTGGAGAAAATTTTCGAGAGAAAAAGGCTCAAGGGTTACTTTTAGAGGTCTCTGGATCTCTGGGACAAAACGGCACCTGCCCCAATTTCGGAGGCATCAACCTCCACCTGAAATGGCAGAGAAACATCAGGCTGCCGTAGAACAGGAGCAGAAGTGAATCTCTGCTTAAGTTCCTGAAACGCAGAGACTGCCTCAGGAGGCCAATTCACCACATCAGAACCCTTTTTGGTCAAAGCAGTCAATGGTTTAACAATAACCGAGAAATTACCAATAAATTTATGATAAAAATTGGCAAAACCCAAGAATCTTTGAAGAGCCTTTAATGAAGTAGGTTGGACCCAATCACAGATGGCCTGAACCTTGACCGGGTCCATTTCAATAACAGATGGGGACAAAATGAATCTCAGAAATGAGATCCTCTGTATGCCAAAAAGACACTTTGATCCCTTCACATACAGAGCATTCTCTCTCAAAATCTGGAACACAGTCCGAACATGTTTCACATGAGAGTCCCAGTCATTGGAAAAAATCAAGATATCATCCAAATAAACAATCAGAAATTTATCCACAAAATCCCTGAAAATGTCATTCATGAAGGACTGGAAGACAGAAGGAGCATTAGTGAGCCCAAAGGGCATCACTAGGTACTCAAAATTCCCCTCTGGGGTATTAAATGCCGTCTTCCATTCATCCCCGTGCTTAATGCGAATAAGGTTATATGCCCCCCTGAGGTCAAGCTTGGTAAACCAAGTAGCACTTTTCACCCTGGAAAACAGGTCAGAAATCAAGGGTAACGGATATTGATATTTCACAGTGATATTGTTCAAGAGACGATAATCAATACACGGCCTTAATGAACCATCCTTTTTGGCCACAAAGAAAAAACCGGCACCCAAGGGTGAAGAGGATGGTCTGATATGACCCTTCTCCAATGACTCCTTGATATAAGACCGCATAGCGTCATGTTCAGGTACAGACAAGTTAAAAAGGCGACCTTTAGGGAATTTACTACCAGGCATTAATTCAATAGCGCAGTCATAGCTCCTATGGGGGGGGCAAGGATGCAGATTTACTTTCGCTAAAGACATCAGAAAAATCAGTCAAAAAGTCAGGAACATCCTGAGCCTGGGGGAGGCAGAAAAAACAGGAGTGTTGGTATTAACACATTGGCAGCCCCAACTGGTTACAGACACAGATTTCCAATCCAAAACAGGATTATGAGACTGTAACCAAGGGAAACCCAGTACGATAATGTCATGCAGATTATACAGCACCAAAAATTTGCAACTCTCCTGATGATCAGGTTCAACCCTCATTATCACCTGAGTAGAGAACTGAGGTTTATTCTCAGCCAAAGGGGTAGAATCGATCCCCAGTAGGGGAATAGACTTCCGTAGGGGTATCAAGGGAAACCCACAACGTTTAGCAAAATCAAAATCCATCAGGTTAATAGCTGCTCCCGAATCAACAAAATCCTGAGCAGAAAATGTGGACAGGGAGCAAATCAGGGTAACAGTCAACAAAAATTTAGTCTGAACACTACCCAAGACAACTGAACGTGCAAAACGTCTTCCCCACTTAGGGCAGACTGAAATAGCATGAGAGGCATCACCACAGTAGAAACATAACCCATTGCTTTTACGAAACTCATGACGCTGTGCCCCAGAAGCCACTCTATCACACTGCATGGATTCAGAAGCTGGTTCACAAGGCAACACTGTTCCACGCATACTTATACGCTCACGCAAACGTCTGTCAATTTGAATCGCTAATGACATAGAATCATTGAGACCAGAGGGGACAGGGAATCCCACCATAACATCCTTTACATTCTCTGATAGACCCTTCTGAAAAAGGGCTGCCAAAGCATCGTCATTCCATTTGGTCAGGACTGCCCACCTTCGGAATCTCTGACAGTATAACTCAGCGTCCTCAAGCCCCTGAATTTAATGCCAACAAGGCTTTTTCAGCTTCATCAGTGACATTAGGCTCATCGTACAATAACCCCAGAGCCTGAAAAAATGCATCAACATTACTCAAAACAGGATCCCCAGGTGTCAGGGAAAAAGCCCAATCCTGAGGATCGCCGCACAGGAGAGAGATGACAATTTGAACCTGCTGTGCTGCGTTCCCTGAGGACTTAGATTTCAAGGCAAAAAACAACTTACAGTTATTTTTGAAATTCAGAAATTTAGCTCGATCCCTTAAAAACAAATCTGGCATGGGAATCCTAGGTTCCACAACAGGCAACCCTGCAAGATAGGTAGCAATACTCCGAACTTCAGTGGCAAGCTGATCCACACGGCCAGACAACTGTGCAAACTCCATTGAGAGAAAAAAAAATCCTCCTCAGCATTCAGAGAAACAGAGGGAAAAAAAAATAAAAAATCTCTGACAACTCTGACAGTCTTCTTTCTTTAACACTATTTTTCCCTTCTGTGAGTACCATACAAATATCAGTTTTTGGGCCGGTGATACTGTTATGATTTGGTAGCTGAGGAGAGCAGGCAAAAAAGGAAATACACCAGAGAGGTTGGAATCTATGGGATTGCAGTACCCTGACTAACCACCACAACTAAAGGCAGCCGTGGAGCGTACCTACGTTGGTCCTAGACGCCTCGTCACAGCCTGAGAAGCTAACTACACCTAAAGACAGAAAGAGGAAAACTATCTGCCCCGGAGCAGATCCCCAAAAGAACATAGAAAGCCCCCAAACATGTAATGGCGGTTAGACAAGAGGAAAATACAGACACAGACAGAAAATAGTATGAGCAAACGTTGGGGCCCAAACTTCCTAAATAGAAAAGGATATGAAGGACACTTACTGCAATCCCAAAAAACCCTGAAAAGTACCAACTCTACTAATTACAAAAACACCTGAGATCACACGACCTCTACCACCTAAATTAGTTCTCTGGTGTAACAAAACTAAACAGCAGCCACTGAAAAAACTGGAAAAGGCAAATGAACAAACAACAGTGGCTGAACTAAACTGAGAGGAGCACAAGCCCCCGGAGGGGACCCGGCAGACCCCCACAGAAGTGCAGGACAAAATGCAAAAAGCAAGCACAAAAAACTAAAAGAAGAAAATGTCTTATCTGTTAGCATAAGATGCAGGCACGAAACAGCAAGCTACAAAGTGAACAGGAATCAAAGATGAGACCAGAAAAATTGATCACCGGAAACCCTGATGGGAGGGAACCTCCCTTATATAAGACCAGTCAGTAACACCTGATCGCCAATCTTCACAATCTTCATTGGATAGTTCAGTACTGTTTGTAACCACCAGAGGGAGCTTCTGCTCAGAATTCATTTCTAGCACATTCACAACAGTGGCCTAAATCTACAGTTGACATAAAGTACAATATATATAAAAAAAAGTATCAGAATCAGTGGAATCCGATGAAGCGTTCCAAAGTTATTACCTCATAAACTGACTGGTCAGAATTGTAAAATTTGTCCTGGTCATGAAAGTGAGAACACTCTTTGGCATTAAGGGGTAATAACAATATATTTTTTGGGCTTTTTTGTCTTGATTTTGTGATAATCCTATGTTTATTCACTAAATTCTTTTTTAGTTAGCTTTTTGTTACACACATCTATTCAGGGCAATCGACGGCTTTGATTTATTCACTTTTAATATCATTCTGCAGTAAAACAGGGCAAGGTGAACTGAATCCGAATTTAATTTTTGTAAAATTGCTCATCTCTGTATAACTACTCTGAGATGCTAGTAATTGCAGGGCAATGGAATAAAAACACAATCCTAGGATAAACTACTAGGAAGTAATATTGGCCATGGTTATATTGAAAGCTATGTATAATTTCACAAAACCTTCATAAAGGTCACAAACTTCACATTCATCATGAGACAAAAAATCAAGACGAACTACATTCATCTTGGAAAAGTCCTTAAAATATTGGTTGCGGGCTGGTCTAGGCTCATAATTTATTGAGAACTGGGTTTGTCCATCACAAATCTGGAAGACTAATGGTAGGATAAGTGTGCAGTCACAATATACACAATACAATATGGTAGAATCTAGATAGATATAGCATAAGCCATCAAATTGGGAGTCCAACTTCTCCTTGAGAATGAACTTCTTGATCCAGTAGTTTACATTGAGTAACTGGCTTGCAGGTAATATCTCACTTGAAGAAGAATTCATTGGAAGAGAAACTGCACTTGTATTTACATTGATAGAAAACCATGTGTTGTGCTCTGCAGAATGAGACTGATCTTCATAATTCGGCATGAGAACCAACTAAGTGAGCTGTAGGGGTCATATTGTTACTAGGCTGAATGGTAAATGTCTACTTGTGACTGTATCGATGACGCAATCACATCCTGGGCTGAGGCTATCCTGCTAATTGAGATTTTTTTTTTAGCGTAAGTTCTAGAGCTGATCATATTGTTTTAATGCAAATCAAATTCTATTGAAGTTTGTGAATTTTTTTTAGATCCATGCAAATTAGAACAATTTGTGATTCCATTTGAGCAAATCACACAAAAGGTGTCAACTGCATTTTAGACATTGCAGAACATTGCACCTGTCACAGAATGCTCACATAACATTAGGAGACACCACATTGCTTTTCCTTAATGCCTTACAGCTATCGCATCACACAGAATAGCACAGATGAGGAGTTGTAGGGTGGTGTAGTGTGGATCCCCTGAGGGTTGAGTCGCCACAGAGGTACTGCACCTCAGCTAGAGTTGTGGTACTCCACTCTCAGGTAAGGAGGGGGCACTACCCAGAACCCACACACTAGCAACCAACACTAGACATCTACAGGCTAGGGAAGGACTAGGTAGAGGGTGTGGGTGGAGAAAGTAGAGAAGGGGAGGAAAGATAGTTAGAGCAGGAGAAGTCAGTCGGTGCTGGGGACTAGAGCAGTGAGGAGCTCGTCTCCAGACTGGAGGACAGTAAACGGAGAGAAGTAAGACAGAAGAGACAGAGAGAGGAGCTTCAGTGGAAGAAAGGAAGAAGGTGTCCTAGGGGCACGGAAAGTGAGGATTCCACCCGTGGTGCCCAAATTCACGCCAACTGTAGTCGGATGGAGGGACAAGGTCGCAGTAGGGGACCGGCCCCAGAGTAGTGGAGAAACTGAGGACTCAGGTAGGTAACCAGAGGCAACAGGATCTGTATGTGCTGCAGCCACATCTGCACACAATCGTTGAAAAAGCAGTCACATAGGATCAAGGCGACTTAGAGTATGTCACCAGACAGGATCCGAGGCTGCTGTTTTTGGACACAGTGTGTGAGGTGCAGAGCAAGAGAGGCGGGAGCCAGAGCAGTGAGACAGCCTGGGAAGGAACATAATAAGAGGGTTCTGGTACAGTGTACCCCAAATTACCTGAGAGCTGGGTGGATCACCGACCAGGAGGACACAGCACCCCGGCTGGGGATTGTAACCGGAAGAATTGTGAGTAAAAACGTGAAGACTGCACTTTGCTGTGTCCTCATATTTATTTACTGCGTCACTTGTAGAGATGAGCGACTTTGCCTCCGGGAGGGTTGAGTCGGGTTTCGGACCATCCGACTTCAACAAAAGTCGAGTCGAACGAAATCAGCCAACTAACTAACGGCAAAAGTCGGAGTTTCGACAAAAACGAAACACAAAACACTATGCAAGTCAATGGGGAATAAAAGTCGCCAGTGAGGGGAGGACAGTAAACACATCTACAGTGCCCATTTCAATGCCAACGACATCAATTCTTATTACTTAAGGTTGTCAACCTTAATTTACTGTATAATAATAGTAACACATTGAAACTAGGCGTTATTTGGCTAAAGTTGTGGGGGGGGCAGGGCTGGCTCCAGGTTTTCGTGGACCCCGGGCCAAAGTGTCTCAGTGGGCCCCTTTAACACATACCACAATTCATGATGCTCCGATACGGCAGAGAAATATAAATATAGTACAATGCTAAATACTTCACTTTTTACATTACATGAGTGATATCTATTGTAAATTCTACAATAGCTCAAAAACCGGACAGTATAGTCCTCCATACAGTATTATGGGCACCACATAGTGCGCCATACAGAATAATGAGCCCCATATATTGCTCCATACATAATCGGTCCCATATAATGTTCCATACAGTATGTGATGAGCTCCACATAATGCTCCAGTATATGATGGTCCCCATATAATGTGCCATACAGTATAGGATGGTCCCCATAGAGTATAATGAGCCCCACATATTGCTCCATACAGAATGGGCTCCAAATAATGTGCCATATAGAATAGGCATCATATGTGCTCCATATGATGCTCCAAAAATAAATGGTGTTAGGGTCTGCGGAACGCACCTAATAGATATAGTAGAGAGGTTCGTTCGCAGCCCGGGGTCCACCGTGCAGGCGAAGCCCGCTGCTAGTAAGATGGCGAAAGTAGCGAACTCTGTTATCCCGCATAGTCGCTAAAATAAACTCCGTAGCGCGCTGTGGCAGTAAGTGCGACTCTGTTAATCCCCAAAGCCATGGGAATGCCACAGTGCTATATGGCGATAAGTGTGAACTCACTTAGCTTCATTGAGCCGCAAAGTAAAACGCTAGGGCGCTGAACCAGCGTTATAAAGCGAACCCTGTTGCGTCACAGAGCCGCTGAGAAAAAGACTGTGTCCTGTTAACACCACAGGGATACACAGATAACTTCTGTGCGGATAGCAGTCCGTGATCATGCAGACAGCAACACAATCAAGCAATCTCCTCACCGGAGAAGCCGGTATTCTAGGGGCTTATTTCAGCAGAGCCCTAACCACATGCGTGCATGATCACACTGGCGCAAAGCACATAATGCAATTGATACTAGCGCATGGTGGCCCAGCCATGCCACCCTTTTATAGTAACAGCTACAGGACCTGCCAGAAACAAGGACCAATGAGAAACTGTTCCAAAACACATGTAGTTTCAGGACCTTCCTGGCGGACCAATAGGAGCTGCTGCAGTACCTGAACATGTGACCTCTGATCTCCAATGAGAGATCTTACCCTAGGCATGCTCAGAAGGGGAAACGCAGGACTTCGTCCCAAAGACGTCTGCTCCAGCACTGGCTATAGTAGGAGATCCAGGAATGGCAGCAGCAAGTCTCTGCACAGTATTGGAATGAGCAAGACGCTGGGACCGATGTCTCTGTTGAGCAGGCTCCACTGCGGACGGAGATGGATGGGGGACTGCAGCGGGACTGGTTCGAGACTCCCCTTTTGCAGCAGCGGGAACTCGAACCCTAACAAATGGCCCTTTATGATGCCCCATAAATTATGAACCCCATATGAAGCTCTAGTATATGATGGGCCCCATAAATGATGCTCCAGTGTATGATGAGCCACATATAATGCTCCAAATATAATGGTCCCCATATATAATGCTCCATATATATTAGGCTCCATGTGATGCTCCATATATAATGGGCCCCATATGATGCGCCATATATAATGGGCCCCATATGATGCTCCAGTATATAATGTGCCCCATGGATGATGCTCCAGTGTATGATGGGCCTATATAATGTGCCATATAAAATGGGCCCCATATGAAGCTCCAGTGTATAATGGGCCCCGTATATGATGCTCCAGTGTATGATGGGTCTATATAATGCTCCATATATAATAGGCCCCATATGATGCTCCAGTGTTTAATGGGCCCCATATATAATTCTCGAGTGTATAATGCTCCCCATATATTGCTCCAAACATTAAAAAAAAATGAAATACCTCTCCTCGATGGGCACTGCTCTACTATGGACACCTCAGAGTCATCATCTTCCAGCTCTCTGCACTGTGACTGTTTAGGCAGAGGGCGTACAGACGTGTCGTCATTGCGCTCTCTGACCTGAATGTCACTGTCAGGAAACGCGGAAGATGTCACAGCGGTGGAGCAGGGAGAGGTAAGTATTGCAAGTGCTGGGCTCTGAGCAAGCAGGGGAGGCACACTCATGGGTGCCGGCACTGGCACAGGGCCACTCATAGTACGCCGTTGTCTCTGATGGCGAGTGGGCCCCCCCACCTGCTCAGAGCCCCGGCACTTGCCCGGGTGCGCCAGGTGCTGATGCCGGCCCTGGCGGGGTACAGCCCAGTTAGGGAGGTGGAAAAACTGGCATATGTTGAGGTGTAGGCTGGACGTTCAGCAGCTGCAAATGGAGGAATTGGAGAAGTCGGAGGAAGAGGAGGACAAAGCGAGCCATTTTGCTTGCAACCTATGTGTCATCAGGGGAAGGTGATACAAAATCCTTTGAAACCCAGGCATGGTTCATATTAATGAAGGTGAGATCTCATACATTTTGGGTCGACAGCCGGGTCCTTCTTTCTGTCAGGATTGATCCAGCAGCACTGAAGAATATTTCTGCTAGCACACTACCAGCAGGGCAAGCGAGCTCCTGTAAGGCATATTGTGCCAATTCAGGCCAGGTGTCCAGTTTACAGGCACAGTAGTCAAAGGGGAATGAACTGTGAGGGAGAACAACGATAGGGGAGGAGAGGTCATTTTGAACCATAGTTGACAACTACTGTCTCCTGTCTGTTGCAGTCCATTCAGTATTACCAGTCGTGTGAGCTGTACCCGAGAAATCAGTCCACAACATGGTCATGAAACCCCTGTCTCCAATGCCACTTTGGCTGTGTGCACCACGAACACCTCTTCCATGTTGCCCAGTACAGCTCGTGGTAGAACCTGCACCGCTGCTGTGTGCTGTGAATGCCTCTAACAAACGATTAACCAGAGTTGCTTGTTTGTTCGCCAATATTAGCTCTAGGTTCTCCTGTGGCATGATGTTCTGTACTTTGCCTTTATAGCATGGATCAAGGATGCTGGCCAACCAGTAGTCGTCATCCTTCATAATATTGGCAATGCGCGGGTCCCTTTTTAGGATCCGCAAGACATAATCACACATGTGGGCCAATGTTCCAGGTGTCAATTATGCATTGCCAGTGGTGGGTGTAGGAGCACTTTCTGGCAAATCCACATCCCTCCAGTCATGCATAAACCCTGTACCTGACCTTGGCAAGCCAACATTTTCTCTTGCCCCCTGAGAAGCATACTCTTCATCAAAATAATCCTCCCCCTCATCCTCCTTCTGCTCCTCTTCCTCTTCTTCCACAACCTCGTCCAGGACAGTTCCCTGAGCAGACAATGCCTGACTGTCATCAAGGCTTCCCTCTTCCTCCTCCTCCTCTGCAGACGCCTGATCCTTAATGTGCGTCAAAGTTTGTATGAGCAGATACATAAGTGGGATGCTCATGCTTTTGATGGAGTCATCTGCGCTTACCAGCCATGTGCATTCCTCAAAACACTGAAGTACTTTACAGAGGTCTTTCAGCTTTGAACACTGCACCCCCGACAACTTCATGTCTGCCCTCAAACTGCCTGCCCGTGTATCCTCCCACACATGCATTACAGCCTGCCTCTGTTTGCACAGCCTCTCAACCATGTTCATGATGGAGTTCCACCTTGTTGCAACGTCTATGATTAGGCGGTGCTTGGGGAGGTGGAGCGATCGCTGCAGCCTCTGCAAACGACTGGAATCTACGGGCGAGCAACGTATGTGTGAGCACAGTCTTCGTGCCTTATGGAGCAGGGCCGGTAACTACGGATAATTATTTATGAAGCACTGCACCACCAGGTTCAAGGTGTGAGCCAGGCAAGGTATGTGTCTGAGTTTTGCCAGGGCTATAGCTGCCACAAAATTATGGCCGTTATCACTGACTACCTTGCCTGGCTCAAGATGTAGATTGCCCAGCCAGGACTCAGTTTCTCGCTGCAAGTAGTCGGCCAGTACCTCCGTGGTGTGTCTGTTGTCGCCCAAAGACATCATCTTTAAAACAGCCTGCTGATGCTTACCACTAGCTGTTCGATATTGGGACACCTAGTGTGCAACACTGGCAGCTGCGTATGGAGTGCTCGTGCGACTGTGCTCTGTCGACAAGCTTTCGCTTTTGTTGGAGAAGGAGGAGCGTCGAACGCCTACAGCCAACTGTTGCCTATACCATGGGCTGAGCAGCACTGTCCCACCGCCGCTGTCCCCTGTGGAGCCTGCATCCACCACATTAACCCAGCATGCAGTGATGGACACGTAACGGCACTGGCCATGCCTACTGGCTCATGCATCTGTTGTGAGGTGCACCTTTCCACCACTGATTGTTTGAGTGCATGGACAATGCAGTCTTTCACATGCAGGTGGAGGGCAGGGATGGCTTTTCTAGAAAAGAAGTGCCGACTGGGTAGGTCATAGGGTGGGACAGCGTATGCCATGAGCTCTCGGAACACTGCGCTTTCAACCAAACGGAAGGGCATCATCTCTAATGAGATTAGTTTGGCAATGTAGGTATTAATAGCCAGTGAATGCGGATGAGAGGATGAGTACTTTCTTGTCCTACTCAGAGTATCTGCTAGGGTGAGCTGGACTTGAGAGCAGCATATAGGGGAACTAGAGGTGGACATGGCGGACTGAGAGGGGGTTGGTGATGATAATGGTGGTGGTGTTGGTGATGACCTAGATTCAGTCTTTTCTTGGGAAAACATTGGGATTCCCTGACTGCTTAGGCCTTGCAATGACACCTCAACGTTTCTTGCTGGTGGTGTGCTAACTGGTGGGCTTACAGTGGGGAAGCATATAGCGTTGCTGGATACCTTCATTGGGAGCAGGTGCACGTGTGCTCCCTGAGGTTTTGTAGTCCGTCCACGCTTGCAAATGCATTGTGTTTAAAAGTCTAAGCATGCAACTGGTATACAAATTTCTGAGCTTTTTCCCTCGGCTAAAGGTCCTTCCGCACTTCTTACAGATAACCTTTGCCTCATCAATTGAATTTTGGTCAAAAAAGTGCCACACTGCACTCTTCCTACTATGGGATAAATTTTCAGGGCTTGCACGCTGTGTTAATTTGACCGTCTGGCCAAGCTGTCCTGCAACTCTTTTTGTTTTTTTAACACGTTTTTCGACTGCTACGGACCTGTCAGCATGCAATGTCGATGCCTGCTGCGGATCTTCTTCCTCTTCTGAGCTATTGCCAGTGGCACCCTCTTCCCCCAATGGATGCCAATCCGGGTCAACAACTGGATTATCCATCACCTCCTCTTCAATTTCATCTGCACCTTCCTCTGTGTCACCGTGTAAGGTAGTATAGTATGCGAGAAGGGGCACCTGAATTTCATCAGGGTGAGATTCTGGCTCAGTAGACTGCGAGGGCAATGCAGTGCTCTGGGTAAATGTACCAGCAGAATCATCTAGCAGTGGCTGTGCATCAGTGCACTCCATGTCATATTCATCTTGGACTGGGGAATTCAGGATTTGACTTGATAACCCAGGCATGGTATATGAAAAGAGCTACAGGGAGTAATCTGAAGTGTGGCCTGCTGCATCCTTCATTTTTGGTGGGGGTGAGTGACACAAGGAAAGGTGTTTTTCCTGACCAAGAGCCTGCACCGACGGCTCAGTGCTTGCATTTTTTGAAACATTAGAATAGGAGGCGATAGAGCTGGAGCCTGCTTCGGCAATGTAAGACAAAACCTGTTCCTGATGCTCCGGCTTTAAAAGCGGTTTACCTACTCCTAGAAAAGGGAGCCTACCAGGCCTTTTGGAGCCAGAAGATGACGCAGGCTTAACACCTCCTGCCTTAGGTGCTATTGTGCTTTTGGCACTACTAGCAGATGCACCACCACCACCATCAGTACCAGCTGCCCCCCCCGCCCACTTCCACGACCTCTTCCACCATACTTCCTCATGTTTGGGAAAATGTACCAAAAATACCAGCAGATATATGGTACTGTATCAGAAGCGCACAGCTGTGTATGGTGAAGGTGAAAATTTAAATCTCCGTATATATTTCCGGAGTAACACACAGACGCTCACTCAGTATTGATTAGACCAGAATATAAAAAGCAGAAAAAGGGTACTGAATCAGAAGATACCAGGTGTATATAGTGTTGGGGTAATTTTAAATCTCCGTATATATTTCCGGAGTAACACACAGACGCTCACAGACTCAGTATGATTTAGACCAGAAAATGAAAACCAGAAAAAATGTACTGTATCAGAAGATACCAGGTGGATATAGTATAGGACAGGACAAAATTGTAAATCTCCATATATATTTCCGAGTCACACACAGACGCTCTCTCAGTATGGATTTGACCAGAATAAAAAAGGCAGAAAAAAAGTACTGTATCAGAAGATACCATGTGTATATAGTGTAGGGGAAAATTTATATCTCCATATATATTTCCGGAGTCACACACAGATATTCAGCATGTATTTGTCCGTGATACCAGCCGCTACACTGTATTAGTGCTGTGTAAAAAGCAGTCTGCACAACAGTGTACACACAGCAATACAGCTAGCAGGCAGCCTAATAACCAGCGCTGCTGCACACAAGAAAATCCTCCCCTGTCACTGCACACTAACTGTACAGCACAATTGCTATCAGCACAAGCACAGAAGAACTTATCTTTCCTGCCCTAACTCTCTCCCTACTGATAAACAGCGTCAGCAACCTCTTCCTACTGTTAATATTGGCAGTAGGAAAATGGCAGTCGGCGGTCAGGGCTTTTATAGCCGTTATGACGCCTCCAAAGCAAGCCAATCACTTCAATGCCCTTCTCTAAGATGGTGGTGGACGCTGCCCATGTCATCTCGTTGCCCACAGTGTACGTCCTTGCTCACTGGCTGAAAAAAGGCGCCTGGAAGCATTCTGGGAAAATGAACTTTGGCGCTCGTTTTGCTGACCACATGGCCTACTGCACGCTATGGTTGGGTTTCGGACAACGAAACCCGACTTTGGCGAAAGTCGGCGACTTATGAATCTGACAGAACTGTTTCGCTCAACTCTAGTGGTATGTGTTAAAGGGGCCCACTGAGACTCTTTCGCCCGGTGCCCATGAAAACCTGGAGCCAGCCCTGCCCCCCCACAACTTTAACCAAATAACCCCCTGTTTTCAATGCATTACTATTATTATAAAGTAAATTAAGGTTGACAAGATTAAGTAATAAGAATTGAAGTCATTGGCATTGAAATGGGCACTGTAGGTGTATTTACTGTCCTCCACTCACTGCCGACTTTTCTTCCCTATTGACTTGCATTGGGGTCGGGTTTCAGTCGGAACACCGACTTTTTCCGTTAGTCGGCCAATTTCGTTCGACTCATTGGTTGAAAAAAGGCGCCTGCAAGCATTAAGAGAAAAAACCGACATTGGCACTCGGTGTCATGTATAGTGTACAGTTCCTATAGCGTCTTGTGCTTGGGTGCGAGGAAAACACAGGAGACATAGGTTGAAATGAAATGACTTGTATTACTTCATACAAGCATGCTGAAAAGTTCACACAGTTTGCAGGAACAGCAACAGGAGACACAGCAGGCCAGAGTAACTTCAAGCTCTACAATAACTCTCCAAAGCAGGTTCAGGATCTCTTCTCTGTACCGTAATTCCTCTGCAAACATGGATTCACCAAACAGCAGGTTTCCAGAGTCCAAAAGTGTTCCAAGGTTCCTCAGTAGGGAATAGCTGGAGTACAAGTCCAAGGCTTCCAGGAGTCAGGTCACAGACTGACTGAGGCTTGATTCAGGAGCACTGATTGTTCAGCTGAGGCTGCTTAAGAAGCAAGAGGGAAGAATCAGGGCGGGAACATGAAAACTGGAAACTCCATATTAACTGAGGGCAAGAGCTGCAGAAAGACAGAAAGCAAAATGGCCGACGGAAAACTGAGTTTCAAGGAACATGTCAACAGAGACAAAGAACCTTACATTACTCCCCCCTTAGGGACAACCTCCGGATGACCTCAGACCAGGCTTGTCAGGGTACCTCTGATGAAACTGGCGGAGCAGGCGAGGAGCATTTACATTATTGACTGGTTCCCATGAGTTGTCCTCCACTGGGTAGCCCTGCCATTTAATCAAATATTGCAACTGATTTCTGTACAACCTGGAATCTAGAATCCTTTCCACCATAAATTCTTCCTGACCATCGACCAGCACTGGGTCAGGGCAAGGAGAAGAACGTCCAGGAAACTTATTGGGTGTTGCAGCCTTTAGTAGGGATACATGAAAGACAGGGTGGATTCTCATAGTTCTGGGTAGTTGAAGACAACAAGCAACAACACTTATAATCTTATTGATCTTATAAGGTCCAATGTACTTATGTCCCAATTTAGACGATGGAATCTTTAATTTAAGATTTCTGGTTGACAGCCAGACCAAATCTCCTACCTTGAAAGCTGGTGCAGGTTTACAAAATTTATCTGCTGCTTTCTTGTACCTTTCCTGAGCCAATTCTAGATTTTCCTTTAGAAGATCCATATTCTTTTGTAAAGAAGTGATTCTTTCAGCCACTGCCGGCAAGGGCGTATCTATGGGAAATCGAGGAAGAATGTTAGGATGATAACCTAGATTGGAGTAAAAAGGAGACTGCTTAGTGGAGGCGCTCTGAGAGTTGTTATAAGAGAACTCAGCCAGTGGAAGTAGATCCACCCAATCATCCTGTAGGTGGCAGATAAAACAGCGGAGATACTGCTCAAGGGTCTGATTGGTTCGTTCTGTCTGTCCATTAGTCTGGGGATGAAAAGCAGAAGGAAGGTTTACTTTAATGTCCAATGCTGCACAGAAATTTTGCCAAAACCTTGAAGTGAATTGCACCCCTCGATCCGAAATGACCTCATCCGGTACTCCATGTAAGCGAAACACATTCTTAATCATCAAGTCTGATGTCTGTTTTGCAGTGGGTAAGCCGACACAAGGGATAAAATGAGCTGCCTTTGTTAGACGGTCAACCACCACTAGAATGGTGTTCTTCCCTTGAGAGGTTGGTAACTCCACAATGAAGTCCATAGAAATGGATCCCCACGGGCGGGACGGGGTGGGAAGAGGCTGTAACAGACCAGTTGGTGAGGAGCGAGGTGTTTTGCATCTTGCACAGACTTCACATGAAGTGACATAGTTTAAGACATCTTTCCTGTAAGTGGGCCACCAAAAGAAACGAGAAAGAAATTCTTGACTCTTTAGAATTCCCCTATGCCCGGCTATCTTGGAATCGTGGATGAGTTGCAATACTCTCAATCTGACTGTTTCAGGTATATACAGACGTTGTCCCTGAATCCACACACCATTCTTAAAGACAAGACTTACGTCCCTTGGGGGTTGAGCCAACAAAGAATCCGCATGGTATGCTTCCTTGATGTCCTTAAGTAGGTCTTGATTATGAATCACTCCCAGAAATCTAGAGTCAGGAAGAATAGTCTTAGGAGGAGTAAGTGGACGTGTCTCTGCTGAATGAATCCTAGAGAGTGCATCAGCCTTTTCATTGCGCGATCCTGGTCTATAAGAAATGACAAAATTAAATTGGTTTAGGAAAAGATTCCAGCGAGCCTGGCGAGGAGTCAGGCACTTAGCCGACCTGATAAATTCAAGGTTACGATGGTCTGTCAGGACGACTATTTGCTGTGCAGCTCCCTGAAGAAGGTGTCTCCATTCCTTGAAGGCGGCAATAATGGCCAACAATTCTCTATTGCCCACATCGTAGTTCCTCTCAGCCGAAGACAACTGCTGGGAAAAGAAGGCACAGGGATGCAAGACATTCTTCTCACCTGTTCTCTGAGAGAGTATAGCTCCAACGGCACAGTCTGAAGCATCCACCTCTATTATGAAGGCAAGCTCGGGGTTGGGATGTACTAAGATAGGTGCGGTGGTAAATTTATCCTTTAAACAGGAAAATGCTTCCTGAGCTTGCGGGGTCCAGGAGAACCTAGACTGTTTCCGGGTAAGTTGGGTGATAGGTGACACTACCTCAGAAAAATTCTTAATGAAACGTCTATAGAAGTTGGCAAACCCGATGAAACGCTGCACCTCCTTCACATTTCTAGGAATTGGCCAATCCTTGATGGCTTGGGTCTTGCTTCCATCCATACTAATCCCTTGCGTAGATAGTACATACCCCAGAAATTGAATTTCGGTCCTATGGAATTCACATTTTTCAAGTTTGATGTAGAGATGGTTTTGTCTTAGGCGTTCTAAGACCATTCTCACATGTCCATGATGTTCCTCTGTGGAGTTAGAAAAAATTAGAATATCATCCAGATAAATCACCACAAATGTATCTAGGAGATCCCTGAAGATATCATTCACGAAGTGTTGGAAAGTGGCTGGGGCAGTACTCAGACCAAAAGGCATAACTAGATATTCAAAGTGTCCATAGCGTGACCTGAAAGCAGTCTTCCATTCATCCCCAGGTCTGATACGGAGCAAGTTATAGGCCCCACGGAGATCTAGTTTAGAGAAAATTTTGGCATGCCGCACTCTCTCCAACAACTCAGGGATTAAAGGCAATGGATAACGGTTTCTAATAGTAACCTTATTGAGTTCCCTATAGTCTATGCAGGGTCTCAGAGATCCATCTTTCTTCTTCACAAAGAAGATGGGTGCACCTGCGGGAGATGAAGAGGGGCGTATGAAGCCCTTGGCTAAATTTTCGTCTATATAATCCTTCAAAGCTTTTAGCTCGGGCCCCGCTAGGGGGTAGATCTTACCAAAAGGTATCTCGGCTCCGGGTAATAATTCAATTGGACAATCATATGGACGGTGAGGAGGAAGCTGATCAGCGTTCTTCTTGTCACATAAATCGTCATAGTCCTGGTATACAGCTGGTAGTTCAGGGACTGACATGGTTCCTTTAGGAACAGAGCAAGCTGAAACTCCTTGAACTCATCTGTTTCTCCGGAAAGTGTAATTCCTTGGTCTCCCAGTTAATCGTAGGATTTTGCGCCTGCAGCCATGGTAGCCCTAGAATGATGGGAAAGTGGGGAGAAGAGATAAGCAAAAAAGACATTTTCTCCTGATGATCTTTACCCATAAGGACCCTCAAAGGCTCTGTTTCTTGATCCACTGGTCCAGAAGTCAGTAGAGAGCCATCCACAGTCTCCATCTGTACTGGAGTAGCCTTCTTCACTGAACGTATCCCCTGTTTCAGAGCAAAGGAGATATCCATAAAATTTCCACTTGCTCCTGAGTCGATCATAGCAGAGCTAGACACCCAGACTGAGTCAACCCAGAGTTTGATGGAAAGGAAGCAATGAGAATTGTTTCTTTTACAACTCAGCTGGGACACCGCTGAGGAAACTTGAAAAATTGCAGCGTTTATACCGTCATCGTCCCCAGAACTAACAGAGTTTAAGTCCGAGAAATCAAGATCTCTTGCAGCAGATCTCTCTGGAGCCTGAGGCTCGGACATGACAGAGCTCCTCTCGCAACACTCACAGTGAATGACTGCTGCAGTAGTCTTACGAGAACGGCTGGGGCAGTTTATAATGAAGTGCCCTGACTTACCACAGTAGAAACATAGATTTTCCTTTATACGATGTTCTTTGCGTGCATCACTAACCCGTCTTTGTAAAGAGTCCACCTGCATGGGTTCAGGTTCTGGTTCCCTTGTGATCCTACTCAAAGGTTCCTTAGCTGAGGAGGGAGGTAGTAAAAGGTTAGTGCGATTATTTTCGAACCATCTCTCTTGTCTGCGTTCAGTCAGACGAGCATCAATACGGATACAATAGTTAATAAAGTCACCTAACGCAGTGGGAGGGTCGGCACGAGCAAGTTCATCCTTAATCAGTGGAGACAACCCTTTCTGAAAAATAGATTTTTTAGCGGAAGTGTCCCAAGTGGTATCAAGAGCCCATCTCCTGAAATCCAGGGCATATTCGGCTACTGAACGCTTACCTTAGCGCAAAGTTAACATGGCTGCTTCAGCTGTTGCACCTCGATTGGGGTCATCAAACACCTGCCCCATGGCTGAAATAAAAGCATCAAGGTGATTCAAACAATCATCCTCAGTCTCAATCAGAGGGTTTGCCCACATCAAAGCCTTATTGGTAAGCAACACGATTATAGTAAGCACTTTGGATCGTTCAGTGGGAAATTGTGAAGCATGTGCAGAGAAAAATAAATTGCATTGATTAATAAATCCCCTGAATTTCTCACGTTCACCGCCAAAACGAAAAGGAGGTAATTTGGGGATCCCAGAACTTGGGGTTATGGCAGGAGCCTGGGCTCGTTCTCTAGAGCCTCAATCCTGGCTCGCAATTCCTGGGTAGTCTGTCCAAACACTTGCAAATTATGATTAGTGAGGTCCTGTAGGCTTGCAAAACGGGTTTTAAAGTCTGTACATATGAAAGGATTGTATCAGTCACTCCGCAAAGTTCCTTTATGCGGGCCTCCATCTTCCAGATCTTTTAAGGCAGAGGTGCTGGAAGGAGAAGAGGAAAAAAAAAAAAAAAAACAATAGTGTTTACCTAACACTCCAGAGTAAAATTTTAAGGGAATGCGCTCACCTGGAATGGTTGTGAGAAGTCACAACCACTGTCATCACATAAGGTATTAAACGGACATCTGATATCCACAGTCACAGCAGACACGGCTTTCCCAGACCCAGCAGACACTAAACATTGGCTCCTGAATTTTGTCATGTATAGTGTACAGTTCCTATAGCGTCTTGTGCTTGGGTGCGAGGAAAACACAGGAGACATAGGTTGAAATGAAATGACTTGTATTACTTCATACAAGCATGCTGAAAAGTTCACACAGTTTGCAGGAACAGCAACAGGAGACACAGCAGGCCAGAGTAACTTCAAGCTCTACAATAACTCTCCAAAGCAGGTTCAGGATCTCTTCTCTGTACCGTAATTCCTCTGCAAACATGGATTCACCAAACAGCAGGTTTCCAGAGTCCAAAAGTGTTCCAAGGTTCCTCAGTAGGGAATAGCTGGAGTACAAGTCCAAGGCTTCCAGGAGTCAGGTCACAGACTGACTGAGGCTTGATTCAGGAGCACTGATTGTTCAGCTGAGGCTGCTTAAGAAGCAAGAGGGAAGAATCAGGGCGGGAACATGAAAACTGGAAACTCCATATTAACTGAGGGCAAGAGCTGCAGAAAGACAGAAAGCAAAATGGCCGACGGAAAACTGAGTTTCAAGGAACATGTCAACAGAGACAAAGAACCTTACACTCGGGTCGACGATCGCATGGCTAACTGCACGCTATGGTCGGGTTTTGGCGAACGAAACCCGACTTTGGCGAAAGTCGGCGACTTTTGAATCTGACCGACCTGTTTCACTCAACTCTAGTCACCTGCCTTGCACTACAACCAACACCATCTCATTTAACACCATAAGTGCCCTGGGGACTAGCTCTACCTGTGGAGAACAGTACCAACTCTGCTGCGTTACCAACTGCCCCAGTGGATCTGAACGGCAGCGTCGGCCATCTTCTTATTGCCGAACACCATGGGTGGCATCACCTATTCCCCCATAAACATCACTCTAAAGCCATTTTATTGCAGGGCCACGAACTGGGTCATTGCTGCCGTAACATCACCTGAAGAACTAACTGGCCCGATACCAAGTATCCCTGGACCTAGCAGGTGCTGCATTTTTGCGTCATGAACAGGATGTGCCGACCAGGTAAACTGGGTCCCGTGCGCCTAGACGCTATACCAAAGGACTGTGTAATGGCGCCCACCGAAAAAGAACAAGCGCCATGCATATGCAAATGGAAGTGTTGCGGCTTCCCATTGTGGGCTGGGTTGCTGATAAGTGCAAAAATCATGCCCGCCCGCTGTAAAGACTCTAAAGCTGACAGAACATGTCAGTCGGCTGAGGGTATCCCCCTCCTAGTCTGTGATGGAAGAAAAGGAAAGAAAAAGAAGGACCGCCCACGAAGGAGAGAGAGTGAACAACACGTGGGTGCAAGAAGGAACGACGCGGCAAGGAAGATGGCGAGTGGTGGTGAGCTGGAGTGTGGGGTGGAAGAGGAGGAATCCCCCAGCCAATGGGATGAAAACCCTGCCCAGCTGTCTGCCATGGACCCGAAGTTCCTTGGAGCGGAGGTGGAGGAGCTGAGCTGGCACTGGGAACTAGAGCAGTGAGGAGCCTGTCTCCAGACTGGAGGACAGAAAGAGAGAAGTAAGACAGAAGAGACAGAGAGAGAAGCTTCAGTGGAGGAAAGGAAGAACAGGTCCTAGGGGCACGGGAAGTGAGGATTCCACCAGTGGCATCCAAATCCACGCTGACCATAGTCGGGTGGAGGGACCAGATTGCAGTAGGGGACCTATCCCAGACTAATGGAGACCCTGAAGACTCAGCTAGCCAACCGGATGCTACAGTATCTGTATGTGTGTAGCCACATCCGCACACAATCGCCGAAAAGGCAGTCACATAGGATCAAGGGGACTTAGAGTATGTCGCTTGAGAGGATTCGAGGCTGCTGGCATGGGACACTGAGTGCGAGAAAAAGGGCAGGAGACGCGGGAGACAGTGCAGTGAGACGGCCAGGGAAGGAACATCAGAAGGGGTTCTGGTACAGTGTACCCCAAATTACCTGAGAGCTGGCTTGTCCACCGACCTGGAGGACACAACACCCTGGCTGCGGATGGTAACCGGAAGAACTGTGAGTAAAAACGTGAAGACTGCACTTTGCTGTGTCCTCAGACTGATTTACAGGGTCACTTTCCTTGCACTACAACAACACCATCTCATTTAACACCATAAATGCCTTGGGGCCTAGCTCTACCCGTGGAGAGCGGTACCAAATCGGCTGCGTCACCAACTGCCCCAGTGGATCTGAACGGCAGCATCGACCATCTTCTTATTGCCGAACACCATGGGTGGCGTCACAAACTATTCCCCATAGACATCCCTCTAAAACCATTATATTGCAGGGCCACGGACTGGGTCATTGCTGCCGTAACATCCCCTGAAGAACTGACTGGCCCAATACCGAGTACTCCTGGACCTAGCAGGTGCTGCATTTTGGCGTCACGAACAGGATGTGCCAACCAGGTAAACTGGGTCCCGTGTTCCTAGAGACTATACCAAAGGACTGTGTAATGGCGCCCACCAAAAAATAACAAGCGCCATGCATATGCAAATGGAAGTGTTGCGGCCTCCCATCGTGGGCTGGGTTGCTGATAAGTGCAAAATCATGCCCGCCCACTGTAAAGAATCTAAAGCTGACAGAACATGGATCAAGGGGACTTAGAGTACGTCGCTTGACAGGATTCAAGGCTGCTGGAATGGGACACTGTGTGTGAGGCACAGGGCAGGAGAGGCGGGAGCCAGTGCAGTGAGACGGCCACAGAAGGAACATCAGAAGGGGTTCTGGTACAGTGTACCCCAAATTACATGAGAGGTGGCTTGTCCACCGACCTGGAGGACACAACACCCTGGCTGAGGATTGTAACCAGAAGAACTGTGAGTAAAAACGTGAAGACTGCACTTTTCTGTGTCCTTAGATTTATTTACTGCGCCTCCTGCCTTGCACTACAACTACCACCATCTCATTTAACACTATAACTGCCCTGGGGCCTAGCTCTACCTGAGGAGAGCGGTAGCAACTCTGCTGCATCACCATCTGCCCCAGTTGATCTGAACTGCAGCATCGGCCATTTTCTTATTGCTAAACACCATGGGTGGCGTTACAAACTATTCCCCCATAGACATCCCCCTAAAACCATGTTATTGAATACCCAGGGCCATGGACTGGGTCATTGCTGCCGTGACATCCCCTGGAGAACTGACTGGCCCAGTACCGAGTACCCCTGGCCCTAGCGGGAGCTGCAGTAGCACTGTAGAGGACCGGTAGGGTTGGTAAACAGAGATGAGGAGGAGATGTAGGGTGGTGTAGCACTGTAGAGAGGACCGGTAGAATGGTAATCAGAGATGAGGAAATGTAGGGGGGTGTAGCACTGTAGAGGACTGGTAGGGTGTTAGACAGAGATGATGAGGAGATGTAGGGGGTGTGTAACACTGTAGAGAGGACAGGTAGGGTGGTAGACAGAGATGTAGGGGAGGTAACGCTGCAGAGATGACTGGTAAGGTGGTAGATAAAGATGAAGAGGAGATGTATGGTGGTGCATCACTGTAGAGAGGGCCGATAGGGTGATAGGCAGAGTTGAGGAGGATATGTAGGGCAGTGAAGCTCTATAGAGAGGAACAGTAGGGTGGTAAGTCGAGATGAGAAGATGTAGGGTGGTGAAGCACTGTGGAGAGGACTGGCAGGATGGTAGCCAGAGATGAGGCGGAGATGTAGGGGGAGTGTAGCACTGTAGAGAGAACAAGTAGGATTGTAGACGTAGATGTGGAGGAGATAAATGGGGGCGTAACACTGTACAGAGATCAAGTGGGTGGTAGACAGAGAT
>JARQOD010000004.1:560236845-560272311 GCA_033576555.1 Oophaga sylvatica
CCAAGATCCATGGACCTTGCCAGCCTGATAATACCAGGCCACAGCAGTCTGCATATCTTGGCTGATTAACAAAAATAGGGGATCCCCTCGAAAAAAATTGGCATGGGGTCCCCCCTATTTTTGTTAACCAGCCAGATGAAGCAGACCGCTGAGGCCTGGTTTTTCAGGCTGGTAAGGATCCAATATCCATGGACCTTGCCAGCCTGATAATACCAGGCCACAGCAGTCTGCTTAGCTTGGCTGGTTAACAAAAATAGGGGATCCCCTCGAAAAAAAAACGGCGTGGGGATCCCCCCTATTTTTGTTAACCAGCCAAGTAAAATGCAGACTGCTGCGGCCTGGTATTAAAAGACTGTCAAGGCCCATGGATTTTGGCCCTCAACAGCCTGATAATACCAGGCTACAGCAGCCCCACATTTGGCGCATCAAAAGATGTGCCAATTGTGGCACTTTACCCGGCTCTTCCCACTTGCCCTGTAGCGGTGGCAAGCGGGGTAATAAGGGGTTAATGTCACCGTTGATTGCACGGTGACAACAAGCCCGGTTAATAATGGAGAGGTGTCAATAAGACACCGATCCATTATTAATCCCAAAGTTATTAAATGCATAAAAAAAAGACAAAGCAAGAAAAAAGTATTTTAATGAAATAAAAGAGACAACACAGTTTTCATTAATTTTATTGTACTCTCATTCCTGCGACGCCATCGATCTCCTGTAAAAAAGAAAAAAAAAAAACCAAAAGTATACCACCTGTCCGACGCAGTCCATAACGACAGTCCCACGACGATCCAACTCTGCTACATCGCAATGACAGGCAGAGCCTGTCATCGCGACGCAGCACAGCTGATTACCTGCTTCCCCGGCGGTGACGTCATCGGACTGACTGCTTTACGGCCGGGATTACCCAGCAGTCACTGCAGTTATCGCGAGAAACTGCATGTGACCGCCGGGGAAAGAAGATTGCGGCCATCAAGCAGTCCAGGACGTGACCGCCGGAGATCTTCTGCCAGGTAAGTGCCGCTGACTCCTGACAGACCCGACCGACGGACACTGACAGTGACAGTGACAATCCCGATTCCGGTATCCGATAAGACGAAAATATCGAACTCGGAATCGGAATTCCGATACAGCCAATATCGGCCGATACCCGATATTTGCAGTATCGGAATGCTCAACCCTAGCAGCCACTGAAAAAACTGGAAAAAGCAAAAGTACAAATATCAGTGGCTGAACTAAACTGAGAGGGCAAAAGCCCCCGGAGGGGACCCAGAAAGCCCCCACAGAAGTGCAGGACAAAATGCAAAAATATAGCACAAAAACAAAAAGAAGAAAATGTCTTATCTGTTAGCAGGAGATGCAGACACGACACAGCAGGCTACAAGGGAAACAGGAATGAAGGATTCAGACCAGAACAATTGATCACCGGCAACCCTAATGGGAAGGTGACTCCCTTATATAAGACCAGTCAGTAACACCTGATTCCCAGTCCTCACAATCTTCACTGAACAGACCAGTACCGCTTGTAACCACCAGAGGGAGTCTCTGCTCAGAACTCATCTCAAACCCATTCACAACACAACTCCCATTGGTCCACCAGGAAGGTCCTGAAACTGCTTGTGTTCTGGAACAGTTTCTCATTGGTTCTTTTATGGAAGGTCCTGTAGCAGCTACTATAAAAGTTGCACATGCACGCTCGGCCATGCGCTAGTATCAAATCTGTTACGTGCTTGCGCCAGTGTGGTCATGCACGCATGTGGTTAGGTCCGGCTGAAATAAGCCCCTAGAATACCGGCACCTCTGATGAGTAGTTTTGTATGCACGTGTTCAGGGCTCAGCTGAAAACGCCATTAAAATACCGGCTACTCCGGTGAGGAGATTATTGCTTGGGTTCTGATTGCATGACCACAGACTGTAATCCGCTTAGCAGTCATCTGTGTCCCATGTGAGTCTGACAGGACACAGTCTTTGTCACAGCGGCTCTGTGAATTAACAGAGTCCACTTATATCGCCATATAGCGCTACAGTATTTTAGTTAGCGACTCTGTGGAATAACAGTGTTCGCCCATACCGCCATATAGTGCTACTGCGTTTAAATCTGCGACTCTGCGGGATAACATAGTTCGCTCATACTGCCTATTTGCGCCATCTTACTAGCAGCAGGCTCTGCCTGCACAGTGGACCCCGGACTGCGAACGCACCTCTACTTAATATCAATTAGGTGCGTTCCGCAGGCCTTTATCACCGTGAACATCGACATCATTTGCAGACTTTACATCGACTTGTGCAGACCAAGTTTCAGGAGCTTGAACACCATGAAATGACTCCCCTGCAAGGGACAGCTCTCAAGGCTGGTAAACAAGTATTTGTCTGAGACAAATGTCCTCAAGGCAAGCTGAAATACCGATGGGAAAAGACTACGCACCGGGTGAAACGCCGGATCTGGTCTGTTGGTCCTGTCTATGAGGTTCAACTCAAAAGGGAAGAAGACGCCCCCACTTGAGTAGTCCATCAAAACATGCTACATCCTTATTTGTTACGAGATCCAGACCAACCAGAAAGAGTGTAAATCGTTCCTGAAATATTGGATGAGACGATAAATTAAATATGCAGAACCAAGAGGGTCGTAATTGGGAACAACCACATGTGCGAAGAATTTTTATACAAGGAAAAATAAGGAAGGACCATATATTATAATTTCCATTAAAAAGATATAAACACATATATAAGTGTCATTTTATGCAGACAGATAAAATAGTATTCAGAGAGAGTGAGTCAATTCTTAGAGTTATAAATCATTATTCGTAAGTTATCGACTCAGAAAAAAATATAATAAATCTGTGAGGCCACATTGTTCACAGATTATCAACTTAGAAAGAAATTAAATCTATGAGGTCACTGAGAGGGTAAGAAATCAAAACCTGCCATAAATTCATGTTGGGAAAGGGTATCGATAAAACAACATTAATTAGAGAAGGAAGCCATTCTTATTAAAAAACAATTAAGATTGGTATCGCCAGAAATTAACGGACTTGTCTAAAAATAGAACATCACTGAGTTCAGATTAAAAGTACATGAAAAATTATGAGTACAAAAATTTTTTTGACATTACTTTTTGTCATCACATAAGAAAGTTCTTGCTAAAATATTCACCCACATATAAAAAAAATATAAAATCTAAATAGTTATATATAAAACAACATATAAAAAAATGCATATAATATATATATATATATATATATATATATATAATGTCTAAAAAATATACAGTACAGACCAAAAGTTTGGACACACTTTCACATTTAAAGATTTTTCTGTATTTTCATGACTATGAAAATTGCACATTCACACTGAAGGCATCAAAACTATGAATTAACACATGTGGAATTATATACTTAACAAAAAAGTGTGAAACAACTGAAAATATGTCTATTATATTCTAGGTTCTTCAAAGTAGCCACCTTTTGCTTTGCACACTCTTGGCATTCTCTTGATGAGCTTCCAGAGGTAGTCACCGGAAATGGTCTTCCAACAATCTTGAAGGAGCTCACAGAGATGATTAGCACTTGTTGGCCCTTTTGCCTTCACTCTGCGGTCCAGCTCACCCCAAACCATCTCGATTGGGTTCAGGTCTGGTGATTGTGGAGGCCACGTCATCTGGCGTAGCACCCCATCACTCTCCTTCTTGGTCAAATAGCCCTTACACAGCCTGGAGGTGTGTTTGGGGTCATTGTCCTGTTGAAAAATAAATGATGGTCCAACTAAATGCCAAACGGATGGAATAGCATGCCGCTGCAAGATGCTGTGGTAGCCTTGCTGGTTCAGTATGCCTCCAATTTTGAATAAATCCCCAACAGTGTCACCAGCAAAGCACCTTCACACCATCACACCTCCTCCTCCATGCTTCATGGTGGGAACCAGGAATGTAGAGTCCATCCGTTCACCTTTTCTGCGTCGCACAAAGACACGGTGGTTGGAACCAAATATCTCAAATTTGGACTCATCAGACAAAAGCACAGATTTCCACTGGTCTAATGTCTATTCTTTGTGTTCTTTAGCCCAAATAAGTCTCTTCTGCTTGTTGCCTGTCCTTAGCAGTGGTTTGCTAGCAGCTATTTTACCATGAAGGCCTGTAGCGCAAAGTCTCCTCTTAACAGTTGTTGTAGAGATGTGTCTGCTGCTAGAACTCTGTGTGGCATTGACCTGGTCTCTAATCTGAGCTGCTGTAAACCTGCGATTTCTGAGGCTGGTGACTCGGATAAACGTATCCTCAGAAGCAGAGGTGACTCTTGGTCTTTCTTTCCTGGGGCGGTCCTCATGTGAGCCAGTTTCTTTGCAGCGCTTGATGGTTTTTGCAACTGCACTTGGGGACACTTTCAAAGTTTTCCCAATTTTTCGTACTGACTGACCTTCATTTCTTAAGTAATGATGGCCACTCGTATTTCTTTCCTTAGCTGCTTTTTTCTTGCCATAATACAAATTCTAACAGTCTATTCAGTAGGACTATCAGCTGTGTAACAACCAGACCTCTGCACAACACAACTGATGGTCCCAACCCCATTTATAAGGCCAGAAACCCCACTTATTAAACCTGACAGGCATCAACGTGAAGAGAAAATCATTTCCGGTGACTACCTCTTGAAGCTCATCAAGAGAATGCCAAGAGTGTGCAAAGCAGTCATCAAAGCAAAAGGTGGCTACATTGAAGAACCTAGAATATAAGACATATTTTCAGTTGTTTCACACTTTTTTTGTAAAGTGTAATGTATAATTCCACATGTGTTAATTTATAGTTTTGATGCCTTCAATGAAAATTCAGAAAAATCTTTAAATGAGAAGGTGTGTCCAAACTTTTGGTCTGAACTGTATATATAAAAAAATATATCAAAGGGACTGCAGCATTAAATAAAAAGGGACTGCGTCATTAAATAAAAACCTCCGTAATCTCATTCAGACCCTGTGGTTTCAAGCTCCCTAATTTATAGATCCAGTTGACTTCTTTTCTATTCAGCTTCAAAATTCTATTAGGAATGTGTGCTGGAATATGATCTATTGGACTAATCCTAAGAGATTTATCATTTTTATTGTGTATTAAAGCACAGTGTCTAGAAAGATCATGGGTGAGCAGACGTTTTTTGATATTATGACAATGTGAATTTAGTCGGAGGTGAAGTGATTGAGTGGTTCTTTCGACATACTGCTTGCCACAGAGACACTCAATGACATATATTACAAATTCGGAATTACAGTTCAGTAAATAGGGAATCATAAATTTCTCTTTAATTGAAAACGAGATTATATTGTGGTTTATATTAGAACAACACATACAATTTTTAGTACCACATTTAAATATACCTTTGAGTGCATTGGAAATATACCGTATATACTCATGTATAAGCCGACCGTGTATAAGCCGACCCCCCTAATTTTACCACAAAAAACTGGGAAAACTTATTGACTCTCATATAAGCCTAGGGTGAAAAATGATTATGCCCCCATATGATGCTCTACAGATTATGCCCCCATATGCTGCACAGATTATGCAAAATATGTTCCACAGATTATGCCCCCATATGCTCCAGATTATGCCCCCATATGTTCCACAGATTATGCCCCATATGCTCCAGATTATGCCCCATATGTTCCACAGATTATGCCCCCATATGCTCCAGATTATGCCCCATATGTTCCACAGATTATGCCCCCATATTATGCCCCCATATGCTCCAGATTATGCCCCATATGTTCCAGATTATGCCCCATATGTTCCACAGAGTATGCCCCCATATGCTCCAGATTATGCCCCATATGTTCCACAGCTTATGCCCCATATGCTCCAGATTATGCCCCATATGTTCCACAGATTATGCCCCCATATGCTCCAGATTATGCCCCCATATGCTCCAGATTATGCCCCATATGTTCAAAAGCTTATGCCCCATATGCTCCATATTATGCCCCCATATGCTCCATATTATGCCCCCATATGCTGCACAATTATGCCCCATAGTATAGGCCTCATATGCTGCTGCTGGCAAAAAAAAAAAAAAATGACATACTCACCTCTCGTCGCTGGGGCCAGATGCCGGTGTCCTGAGCAGGCGATGACAGCGGTGCGCTATGGGGGACAGGTGTCGGTGTCACCACTCGCTCAGGACCCCGGCACCTGAGATATTTACCTGTCCTTTCTGCACCGATGCGCACTGCTCCCTCGGTCTGACTCCTCTGGCTGTGAATGATCTGGCAGGGGGCGGGGTGCGCACTAACGACATCATTGCACCCTCTGCCTGATCATTCACAGCCAGAGGAGTCAGACCGAGGGAGCAGCGCAACGGTGGCAAGGGGACAGGTAAATATCGCTATACTCACCCCTCCGCCGCGTGTCCCTGCAGCCTCTCCTCTTCTCTCGGCGCTCTCTGCAGCGCTTCAGTCCTGAAGCGGTCACGTGCTACCGCTCATTAAAGTCATGAATATGTGTATATTCATGACTTTAATGAGCGGTGCCATGTGACTGCTGCAGGAAGGAGCCGGAGATCGTGGGAGAAGCAGGGGGGCTGCAGAGACCGCGCCGGCGGAGGGGTGAGTATGATCCGACACCCCCGCTCCCCCTCCCCTGCTGACCACCGTATATGACCCGCGTATAAGCCGAGAGGGGGACTTTCAGCCCTAAAAAATGGGCTGAAAATCTCGGCTTATACATTGGTATATACGGTAATTATTATTTGGCTTTACGTATGGTTTCAAACCACTGTGAGCCTCAAGGTCCTTGATAGTGGGGGCTCTTCGAAAGGTAATCATGGGGTTGCTTGGAAGAATTTTTCTTAATACAGGGTCATTTAATAAGATGTAACAGTTCTTTTGTAGAACATCGCGGATTTCCCTATGTTCATCAGAGAACTGCGTTATGAAATTCAACATGTACTTTTTATCAGTAGCAGAATTAACATTGTGTGCTAATAATGTTCTTTGGTCCAATTTCATTGAGTTTTTAAACACATTTTTAATTAAATATGAAGGATATTTTTGTCCAGAAAATGTTCTTATAAGCATATCAGATTGTTCCTTAAAATCGACATCAGTTGTACAATTTTTTCTGATTCGGCGGAACTGATTGTCTGGGATATTTTTGAGCCATTTAGTATAATGGCTACTACCAAACTGGATATATACATCGGCGTCAACTTTTTAAAAAAAGTTTTGCTGCTAATTTTTTTTCTATAGTAAACAGAGTGATATCCAAAAAATTTATAGAGAGTTTATTATAAAAAAGGTAAACAAAAGGCCCCAATTATTAAAATTAATTCCATGGATAAATTCCTCAATATTAGTGTTGAGCATTCCGATACCGCAAGTATCGGGTATCGGCCGATATTCGCGTTATCGGAATTCCGATACTTAATTCCGATACTTTTTCCATATCGTATACCGGAATCGGAAGTTCCCATAATTCTTTGAGAGGCAATGTGATTTTAGTCAGCCAATGAGGAATCCTACGAAGTGTGGGCACATCCTGTAATGCTGCGGTCATCTTAACTAATGGCATGGCTGTGATTGGCTGCTGAAATGATGTCAGAATGCACTATAAAAGGCGCCGCCGCCATTTTAGCGTCACTGTGCTGTGAACTCAGTAAGGGACAGAACGCTACTCTGCTCACTCTGAGGGACAGTTAGATATTGCGATTTTGTGTACTGTGCTTGAGGCAGGCTAGTTTACCAACCGCTGTGTAAAGCTTCATTTTGCCAGTGTTGTTTTAACAGCTCTGTGCAAGGTGTGTGTGTGACAGTGCAGGTGACGCTGCAGTTTGCTCTGCATCCACCGCTGTTTGTAGGCATCTGCACGTGTCACTGACTCTTTTTTTTTTTATTTTATTTAGTGGAATTGGTGCAGCTCCATTATATTAGAAAAAAATCAAATCTATTAGTGTGACGTGCTTCCATCCGTATACAATACATTGGTTGCAAACACTATAGAAGTACACAAAGGAGCTTTTCACAGATAGTGAATAGTTGTGTTTCAGTGTTCACTGCAGTCTGTGAGGTTTTGATTTTTTGAGTGCAGATCACGCTCCAGTTAGTTCTTCAACCACTGCTGGTTGTAGTCTGCTGAGCGTGTGTCACTGCCTCATCCTTCACATTTTTCTCTAATTGGTGCTGCTCCATTTTAGTGGAAAAAAATCTAATCTATTAGTGTGACGCGCTTCCATCCGTATACAATACATTGGTTGCAAACACTATAGAAGTACACAAAGGAGCTTTTCACAGATAGTGAATAGTTGTGTTTCAGTGTTCACTGTAGTCTGTGAGCTTTTCATTTTGTGAGTGCAGATTACGCTCCAGTTTGTACTTCAACCACTGCCGGTTGTAGTCTGCTGAGCGTGTGTCACTGCCTCATCCTTCACATTTTTCTCTAATTGGTGCTGCTCCATTTTAGTGGAAAAAAATCTAATCTATTAGTGTGACGCGCTTCCATCCGTATACAATACATTGGTTGCAAACACTATAGAAGTACACAAAGGAGCTTTTCACAGATAGTGAATAGTTGTGTTTCAGTGTTCACTGTAGTCTGTGAGCTTTTCATTTTGTGAGTGCAGATTACGCTCCAGTTTGTACTTCAACCACTGCCGGTTGTAGTCTGCTGAGCGTGTGTCACTGCCTCATCCTTCACATTTTTCTCTAATTGGTGCTGCTCCATTTTAGTGGAAAAAAATCTAATCTATTAGTGTGACGCGCTTCCATCCGTATACAATACATTGGTTGCAAACACTATAGAAGTACACAAAGGAGCTTTTCACAGATAGTGAATAGTTGTGTTTCAGTGTTCACTGTAGTCTGTGAGCTTTTCATTTTGTGAGTGCAGATTACGCTCCAGTTTGTACTTCAACCACTGCCGGTTGTAGTCTGCTGAGCGTGTGTCACTGCCTCATCCTTCACATTTTTCTCTAATTGGTGCTGCTCCATTTTAGTGGAAAAAAATCTAATCTATTAGTGTGACGCGCTTCCATCCGTATACAATACATTGGTTGCAAACACTATAGAAGTACACAAAGGAGCTTTTCACAGATAGTGAATAGTTGTGTTTCAGTGTTCACTGTAGTCTGTGAGCTTTTCATTTTGTGAGTGCAGATTACGCTCCAGTTTGTACTTCAACCACTGCCGGTTGTAGTCTGCTGAGCGTGTGTCACTGCCTCATCCTTCACATTTTTCTCTAATTGGTGCTGCTCCATTTTAGTGGAAAAAAATCTAATCTATTAGTGTGACGCGCTTCCATCCTATACAATACATTGGTTGCAAACACTATAGAAGTACACAAAGGAGCTTTTCACAGATAGTGAATAGTTGTGTTTCAGTGTTCACTGTAGTCTGTGAGCTTTTCATTTTGTGAGTGCAGATTACGCTCCAGTTTGTACTTCAACCACTGCCGGTTGTAGTCTGCTGAGCGTGTGTTCACTGCCTCATCCTTCACATTTTTCTCTAATTGGTGCTGCTCCATTTTAGTGGAAAAAAATCTAATCTATTAGTGTGACGCGCTTCCATCCGTATACAATACATTGGTTGCAAACACTATAGAAGTACACAAAGGGGCCTTTCACAGATACTGAACAGTTGTCTGCAGGGTTCACTGTAATCTGTGAGGAATAACCACACTTAGGCCTTAACTTTTCTGACTTTCTTTATCAATCTACCAAGATGAAGAAGTCAGTGAGTAAGGCACGTGGTCGTGGTCGAGGCCGTGGATTTGCAGCAGGGAGAGGACGTGGGGATTCTGTGGCTGCTGCCGCACCCAGTGACACAGCATCCACCAGTTTTCCCCGTGAGCGTTCCTTTATGCGCACTTTTGTAGGAGCTCAGCGTACCCCCCTGCTGCGTGAAGAACAAATTGAAGCCGTTGTTGGTTGGATGGCAGCCAATGCATCGACTTCAATACCTTCCACCTCCTCTCAGGACCACAGCACTGTTGAACAACCATCAGTCTCTTCACCGCCTGCCAAATTGCCCAGGCAGTCAGAGAGCTCTGTACAGGAGCCATCTGAGTCTCTGCTTCTGTTCTCAGAATCTGTTGGCTTGGAAACAGGGGCCCAGCCAAGCAGCATTCTGGAATGTGAAGAAGAGGCAGTATGCAGTGATGCGCAACAGCTGTGTCTCTCTGAATCTGAAGAGGCGGGTGAGCCAGTGCCGATGGTCAGCACACCGCAGAACGCATCTGATGATGATGAGACTCAGTTGCCAGTTTCTGTTGAGCATGGTGCTGGCCAGACCACCCAACAACAGCAGGTGTTGGAAGAGGGTAGTGGTGGAGATGATGAGGTCCAAGACCCAACATGGCGTGAGGAACAGGAAGGTGGTGGGAGCAGCTCTGAGGAAGAGATTGCACCAACGGTCCAAACAGTAGGGAGAGGTAGGCTGCAGACTCGCTTGCCTGTAGCCTCCAGTTTGGCACCCGTTCGGAGCAGTTCTCTTACAACAGCCAAACCGGGCGCTCCCAGGACTTGCTCTGCGTGGTCCTTTTTTGATACAGTTGCAGATGATATTTGCTATGTAAAATGCAAGCTGTGTAATCAAAAAATTAAAAGAGGTAAAAGTGTCAGTAACCTTAATACAACAAACATGTGGAAACATGTGCGGTCAAAGCACTTTGTTGAGTTACAAAGACACACTGGAGATGTAGGCCAACCTACAGCAGCACCTACATCTTCAGCTCCTGTTGGAGCCTCTTCCTCCAGTTCACACACAGCTGGTAAGGCTTCCTCAAAGGATCGCCATGGAAGAACCTCTGTCACTGTTGTCCAGAGACACAGTGTTATTCCACCCACAGCTGCAAGTTCCCTGTCATCCTCACACACCCAGGCCACAAAACAGCCATCGGTAGCACAGGCATGGGATAAAAGACGGCCATACTCGGCAAACCATCCACGAGCACAGGCTCTGAATGCTGGCATTGCAAAACTCCTGTCCCTTGAAATGCTGTCATTCAGGCTGGTGGAGACTGACAGTTTCCGTGAATTAATGGCATTGGCAGTCCCACAATACAATGTGCCCAGCCGATTTTATTTCAGCAGGCAAGCCGTCCCTGGTCTGCAAAAGCATGTTGAGGCAAAAATTAAACATGCGCTACTAAACGCCGTCAGTAGCAAGGTCCACCTGACCACCGATGCGTGGACCAGTACCCATGGCCAGGGACGATACCTTTCACTCACTGCCCATTGGGTGAATGTTGTGGAGCCGGGTACAGATCTTGCGAGTGGCGCTGTACGTGTTCTGCCAACTCCAAGGATTGCCGGAATCAAGTCTGTCCACATTGACTCCTCCTCCTACTCCAGTTCCTCAGAATCATCGCTGCAGGAGCCGTCACGGTCTACCTCCACATGGACCCGTGGACGCTTACCTGATGCGACCGATATGAGCACAGCCGTGGCCAAACGGCAACAGGCCGTTCTGAAATTAATTCCTATGGGGAATCGAAGCCACACAGCGCAGGAGGTCTGGAATGCCATCAAGCAGGAGAGCGACGTGTGGTTTTTGCCAGCGAATCTCCAGCCAGGCTTGGTAGTGTGTGACAATGGCCGAAATCTGGTGGCAGCTCTGGGCCTTGGCAACCTCACTCACATACCATGTCTGGCACATGTGCTCAACTTGGTCGTGCAGAGTTTTTTGAGGGACTATCCGGATCTTGATGCACTGCTGCACAAGGTCCGCCTAGAGTGCGCTCACTTGCGACGTTCCAGCATGGCCAGATCGCGCATTGCAGCTCTGCAACGCAGATTGCGCCTTCCTGAACATCGCATCATATGTGACGTATCCACCAGGTGGAATTCAACGTTACATATGTTGGAGCGGTTGTGTGAGCAGCAGCCAGCAGTTATGGAGTATCAGCTGCATCAGGCGCAATCAACACGCAATTTGCGCCGTCCACACTTCACCATTAATGAGTGGGCCACTATGAAGGACATGTGCCACGTTTTGCGTGCGTTTGATGAGTCAACGCGGATGGCGAGTGCAGATGATGCACTAGTCAGCCTGACTGTCCCCCTTATCTGCCTGCTTCAAAAAACACTGCAAGCAATAAGGGATGAGGTTTTGGAAGAGGTGGAGGATGAGGAGTCACAAATTCCATCACCTTCTGGAAAGTCAGCGCAACGTGGTTCCTCACAAAAGGCTGGGCAGGGCTCACTTTGTGAGGAGGATGAGGAGGAGGAGTCAATGGAGGAGGAAGACATCGCTCCAGAGGGAGGTACACAACGCTCTAGTCAGTATGTAGAGCGAGGGTGGGGTGATGCAGAGCAGGCAGAGATAACGCCTCTTGCAGAGGACAGCGTTTCTTTGCCAGTTGGGAGTCTGCAGCACATGGTTGATTTCATGCTGCAGTGCCTAAGAAACGACCGCCGCATCGCCCACATTCTCACGACGTCTGATTATTGGGTGTACACCCTCCTAGACCCTCGCTACCGGGACAACGTCAAAAGCCTCATCACACCGTTGAACCGGGAGCGTAAAATGCGGGAGTACCAAGACACACTGGTGCAATCCCTAATGTTCTACCTTACTGCCGAGAGCACTGCTGCTGCTACTGCTTTACAAAGCAGCTCTGTGCGTCGAGGCAGTGTAGAGAGCTCTGCAACAAGAGGGAGCACACGCAGTGCCTCTGCACAGGGAAAGACCAGTATGTTAAAAATGTGGCAAAGTTTTGTGGCAGCGCCACAAATGTCTACACCATCCGAGAGGGCTCCAGTCAGCGGGAGGCAACGTATCCGTCAGATGGTGACAGACTACTTGGCTTTGCCTCTCAGTGTACTCCCAGATGGCTCTTCCCCATTCAAGTTTTGGGTCTCTAAGCTGGATACATGGCCAGAGCTTAGCCAGTATGCATTGGAGGTGCTGGCTTGCCCTGCTGCCAGTGTATTATCGGAGCGCGTCTTTAGTGCTGCAGGTGGTGTACTAACAGACCGTCGCATGCGACTATCCTCCGATAATGTAGACCGGCTTACTTTTCTGAAAATGAACAAGGCATGGATCTCGCCAGAATTTGTCTGTCCGTTTTCAGATTAAATAACTGTTTCGCAACGTTATCCATGTCTCCTGTTATGTTCATCTTTCTACCACCTGAACTCTACTCCCTGGGCTCCAACACTGCCAGTTGCTGCTCAGAAGTGTCGTGTCCACAGAACAAAACACAAGCTCTACTGTTAGTGGGGTTCAGTAACGCCAGCTGTTCCCCTGCTGTGTCAACGGCAAGAAGTGTCCTGTTCCCGACACATGGACAGAAAAACACATGACCAACATGCTCCAAATAGGGAAGAGCCGTCACCCTGCTTGTTATGCTGAAAACATGAAATTGTGAAGTTTTGCAGGCCTAGAATGATAAATTTTTATGACAAATATGGACAAATAATAATTTGTCATCACAGCGCATATCTGCACATGTCTATTAGAAATGGTAACAAAAAATAAAACATAGTCTACTCTTCACATTTTTAAATTAATGCATAAAAGTACATTTCAGACTTATGAATTAATGCTTTTTAAGGAACTTTATCTGTACCTGTAAGATAATGCACTCAATGGATGTACGAATCATTAAATCCTCATCATCATCATCACGAGTTTTATTTATGACAGACATTATAAAATACACATACTGATGCCAACTGTAACTTCAAACACCATATATGAAATGGCCAGCATGTAAACATGGTAATAATGTCCAATAATAAATTATTACATCTAGAAAGTGCATCATGCATACTGACAATAGGTAGTTATACCTGCAAGTGCTGTTGAAACAACCACAAGAGATATAAATTAATACTGGTATATAGGTATCACAGTGCATAGTTACTCATGGACAATGTTGATGTAATACTGTATCTCAATTAAGTCAGCGTCAACCATTAGGCTTGTTAGTCTTGTACATTGTTAAAGAGGGAACGTAATTTTTTGGTTTGTCATAGGTGTAGTATTACACATTAAATTATTACTGCTGTATTTTTTTTTGCGTCCCTAGTGCGCAATAACGCAGCCTAACCTCACATTTGATAGTCAGCTAATTGCCACACGCTACCCTACCCTACGCGTGACAGTAGGAAGGTAGTGTTGACGGATAAAGCTTTGCGCAACCAGACATTCTTTTACCCTCTTCAACACTCTACAAGCAAAAAATGCATGATTTCAGCCGCAGACTTTATTGACGTACAGTATAACATCGGCATTACCCATCAGAGGCTGTCCACTGTCTGATACAGACATAGAATATACCTTTGCTATCCGTAGCCTTTGTTTCACCTACACTTGCAGGCACACACTTAAATTGTGACAAACAATGCCTAATGTTTTTTTAAATGGTTATTTTTTATTGTACATTATTGTGTCATCAATCACATTGATGAGTCCATGCTGGACATGTCATACATGCTATAGAAAGTTACGATTTTATGAACTTAAATAATTGAAATGTCTGTGACTGTCACATAAAATTTGCGATGATGATGATGAGTGACTATTACAAAATCCATTGTCTTCACTATGTTATGGTTTAACATAGCGTTCCTTAAGCATTATTCATAAAAAAAAAAATGTACTTTTATTCTTAAATTTACAACACTATATTTTGTTACCAATTTTTTGGGTGTTGTGTTGTTCCATTTATTTTTGGCATGTGCATATATGCGTTTATATTTGTATTTTCTTTATTTTTCCTTCTTGAAATTAGAAAACATGTGTATCTTTGTACCGTGTTAGCCAGTAGATAGAAAAATATTTAGACTTCAGAGTCAGCAGTGGTTGATACCTTTTAATGGATAACTGAAAAGATGGAAACAAATTGCAAGCTTTCAAGGCTACTCACGTCTCTTCATCAGGGAAAGACTAACTAAAAAAATTAAGCATCACATATTTCTATACACAACAGGACACAGGAATAGTGCAATAGGTAAGACAAGTAAGTGACGTGTATCAGAACTGTCATTATCTCACAGGGATGAACATAAATATTGGAACAGTTCCTAGATAAGGATAGAAAGTTTGATTGCCCTCTCATTGGCGTATTTTTTGGGGTTTTCATGACCCTGGAAGGGCATAGACGCAGATTCCTTAATTGATATAGAATGACATAAATCCATGTGATCTATTCATTCCATCACTAACAGTGTCAAAGGTCATGATGAGCTTATATTCTGAAACCTTTGTACGTTTCTCATATTTGAAGTTATATTTTAATAACAGTAATTCCATATCCATGATGCTATGACCGGGCATACAAAAGTCTTTTGCCACAGGTAAATTCATTAATTTATCTGTGATTGTGTGGCGCTGATAATTCATCCTTGTTCTCCTTTTTGTTGCCGGTCTCCCCTCACTTGTCCCTCCCTCACTTGTCTTAGCTATTCCTGTGTCCTGTTGTGTGTAGAAATATGTGATTCTTCATTTTTGGCTTTACTCTTAGCCTGATGAAGACACCTGAGTAGTCTCGAAAGCTTTGAATTTGTTACCATATTTTCAGTTAGCCATTAAACGTTATCAACCACAGAGGACTGTCAAGTATAAATATTTTTCTATTCTTGTAATTGAAATTTATCATTTTATTGTTGTAGTTAAACTTCATTTATTCTTGTTTGAAGTACATACATTTGCAATGGCCACGTAACAAGGCAATAACTCAATATTTTATGCCTACACCCTCCTTGACCCTGGGCTTCAACAGCGCCAGTTGCTGCTCAGAAGTGTTAGATGCACAGATGAAAACAATCGCTGATGTGTTTGTGGGGTTCAGTAACGCCTGCTGTTCCCCTGCTGTGTGTCTGGCAAAAATTACTGCTGCTAACTACAACTTCAACTTCAAACGTCTCATACTAGGCCTCTGCCTACACCCTCCTTGACCCTGGGCTTCAACATCGCCAGTTGCTGCTCAGAAGTGTTAGATGCACAGATGAAAACAATCGCTGATGTGTTTGTGGGGTTCAGTAACGCCTGCTGTTCCCCTGCTGTGTGTCTGGCAAAAATTACTGCTGCTAACTACAACTTCAACTTCAAACGTCTCATACTAGGCCTCTGCCTACACCCTCCTTGACCCTGGGCTTCAACAGCGCCAGTTGCTGCTCAGAAGTGTTAGATGCACAGATGAAAACAATCGCTGATGTGTTTGTGGGGTTCAGTAACGCCTGCTGTTCCCCTGCTGTGTGTCTGGCAAAAATTACTGCTGCTAACTACAACTTCAACTTCAAACGTCTCATACTAGGCCTCTGCCTACACCCTCCTTGACCCTGGGCTTCAACAGCGCCAGTTGCTGCTCAGAAGTGTTAGATGCACAGATGAAAACAATCGCTGATGTGTTTGTGGGGTTCAGTAACGCCTGCTGTTCCCCTGCTGTGTGTCTGGCAAAAATTACTGCTGCTAACTACAACTTCAACTTCAAACGTCTCATACTAGGCCTCTGCCTACACCCTCCTTGACCCTGGGCTTCAACAGCGCCAGTTGCTGCTCGAAGTGTTAGATGCACAGATGAAAACAATCGCTGATGTGTTTGTGGGGTTCAGTAACGCCTGCTGTTCCCCTGCTGTGTGTCCGGCAAAAATTACTGCTAGCTACCTAATCATGGTGAAAAAAAAAAATTACATCTCAAAGTGTCTAGTGCTACACATAGATATGAGGCTACACCATGATTTCTAAGCTGTAAACATTTGAAACGTCAACTTTCAAACCATAAAATGATTTGTCTTTGTCACAAATCTGTAACAAAATAATTGTGACATATTATTACAGATATGCACATGTCGAAAACAAATGCAAACACAAAAGCCTACTTATGCTATAGGATACTGATGGTCAACCTTGTCACTCCATAGCTTACACAAATCCAACTCACATCATGATGACTCAAATACTGCAATGTTGGAAGTGCATAATGTGGGTTGAACTTTGACAACTGCTGCAGTGCGAAGGTTTATACTTCAGTGTTCTTGCCTTTGAAATAAAAGCATACAAGTAAATATAATATCCAATGTTGATTAAGGGACGTGATGTACACCTGTAATATTGTGCAAACAATGCATGTAGGAATAGTCCTCTTCAACATTACTTATATTTGTGTCATTTTAAAAAATACATATTTGATTAGAAAGTTAACAGCCCATATCATAAAGGTACTTCATGTAAACATGATAATCGCTAACAAAAATCATGCATTACCTTGGTAAAGTCAATAGTGCATAGTCACAATAGCAAAATATATACCTGTAAGTGGTGCTGAAAGAACGACAACTGATAGAATAGGTGAATGATATCTATTTATCAGACTGAATAGCGACACCTGTACAATGTCGATATAATACTGTACCTTAACAAAACAGCTGTGTCACACCTCACACGCATTTTTCTTGTAGCTTGTTATGTAATAGGGCACATGCGTGTATGTTTCATCATAGGTGCATGTTTACTGAGTAAAGCAGTCATGACAACGCCTTTGTGTTGTCGGTACGCTTGCGATGATGAACGATGCGCACCGTGAATGTTAGTCTGCGTCATAAGACGCACAGACGCTCCAATACCCAACGCGTCACAGCAGGAAGCCAGTCTGTGCGTCCAAACAAAGGCGCAAGCATACATGCACGTACCCTTTTAGAAAGCTATATAAAAATAAGGATGTAGTAGTAACGCACACTTTATTGAGGTACAGTATTACATCGCCATTCACCATCTGTGGCTATGCAGTGTCATCTATATATACCTTATCTATCCGTTGTCATGCTTGCAAGTCCACAGTCAGGCATAAATAGCTGTTTTCACTATGCACTTTTTAAAGTTTTTTTTGTTAATATAAATGATTGCCACATATTATCAGTATTACATGATGGAAATTTTAGATATTTTTAAAAACTTTTTAGTGATATTATTCAGCAAATGAAATGGTGTACATACTGTTACTTACCCATCATTAATGGATTCTGATATGTACTTGTATGCTTTTATTTAAAACCGTATAGCAGATTATTTAACCGATTTTTATTGTGGTTTGCATTGCTTTTCAACATGTTAATGTATGCGTTTATGTTTGTCAATTATTAATT
Source organism: Oophaga sylvatica (assembly GCA_033576555.1). Lineage (NCBI taxonomy): Eukaryota > Metazoa > Chordata > Amphibia > Anura > Dendrobatidae > Oophaga > Oophaga sylvatica. The sequence continues at coordinate 560,254,899 of JARQOD010000004.1, forward strand.
TACATATATTTTTTAAAGTAAAATCATCATCTTATGGTACTAAAGGTTATATTTCTCTTGTTTGGAGTATAGACATTTTTAATTGACACGTAACAAGGAAAATACTTCATCTAGTATTTAAACATCCTCCTTGACCCTGGGCTCCAACACCGCCAGTTGTTGCTTGGAAGTGCTGTTAGCACAGTCTACACTTGCTCCTGTGTTACTGGGGTTCAGTAATGTCAGCTGTTCCCCTGCTGTGTGAACGGCAAACAGTCCTGCTGCCTCCACCATGTTCTCTTCTCATCCCTGGGTTACAACACCGCCAGTTGTTTCTCGGAAGTGCTGTTAGCACAGTCTACACTTGCTCCTGTGTTACTGGGTTCAGTAATGTCAGCTGTTCCCCTGCTGTGTGAACGGCAAATAGTCCTGCTGCCTCCACCCTGTTCTCTTCTCATCCCTGGGTTACAACACCGCCAGTTGTTTCTCGGAAGTGCTGTTAGCACAGTTAACACTTGCTCCCGTGTTACTGGGGTTCAGTAATGTCAGCTGTTCCCCTGCTGTGTGAACGGCAAACAGTCCTGCTGCCTCCACCATGTTCTCTTCTCATCCCTGGGTTACAACACCGCCAGTTGTTTCTCGGAAGTGCTGTTAGCACAGTCTACACTTGCTCCTGTGTTACTGGGGTTCAGTAATGTCAGCTGTTCCCCTGCTGTGTGAACGGCAAACAGTCCTGCTGCCTCCACCATGTTCTCTTCTCATCCCTGGGTTACAACACCGCCAGTTGTTTCTCGGAAGTGCTGTTAGCACAGTCTACACTTGCTCCCGTGTTACTGGGGTTCAGTAATGTCAGCTGTTCCCCTGCTGTGTGAACGGCAAATAGTCCTGCTGCCTCCACCCTGTTCTCTTCTCATCCCTGGGTTACAACACCGCCAGTTGTTTCTCGGAAGTGCTGTTAGCACAGTCTACACTTGCTCCTGTGTTACTGGGGTTCAGTAATGTCAGCTGTTCCCCTGCTGTGTGAACGGCAAAAAGTCCTGCTGCCTCCACCCTGTTCTCTTCTCATCCCTGGGTTACAACACCGCCAGTTGTTTCTTGGAAGTGCTGTTAGCACAGTCTACACTTGCTCCCGTGTTACTGGGGTTCAGTAATGTCAGCTGTTCCCCTGCTGTGTGAACGGCAAAAAGTCCTGCTGCCTCCACCCTGTTCTCTTCTCATCCCTGGGTTACAACACCGCCAGTTGTTTCTCGGAAGTGCTGTTAGCACAGTCTACACTTGCTCCTGTGTTACTGGGGTTCAGTAATGTCAGCTGTTCCCCTGCTGTGTGAACGGCAAACAGTCCTGCTGCCTCAACTTTAATTTCCATGGGTACCTTCTGCTACCCATCCGGGTTCCAGTACCGTCAGCTGGTTCTCCGCAGTGCCTTTGGCCTAGGTGCCTCCATGTCGGTATCCGAGTTCCAGCAACGTCTGCTGGTCCTTGGTAGTGCTTTGGAGCACAGGTACCTCCTGCTTAGTAACCCTGTCCCAGTAACGTCAGCTGGTCCTCGGTTGTGCCATTGGCTCTTTTCCTTCTGCTGACCCTCCGGGTTCCAGCACAGTCAGCTGGTCCTCATTACTTTCATTGGCTCTTGTACCTTCTGCTACCCATCCGGGTTCCAGTACCGTCAGCTGGTTCTCCGCAGTGCCTTTGGCCTAGGTGCCTCCATGTCGGTATCCGAGTTCCAGCAACGTCTGCTGGTCCTTGGTAGTGCTTTGGAGCACAGGTACCTCCTGCTTAGTAACCTGTCCCAGTAACGTCAGCTGGTCCTCGGTTGTGCCATTGGCTCTTTTCCTTCTGCTGACCCTCCGGGTTCCAGCACAGTCAGCTGGTCCTCGTTACTTCCATTGGCTTTTGTACCATCACCAACAGGACAAAGAAGGTTAAGACAAACTACAAGATACAGAACAAGAGACAGAAGAACAATAAGCAGAAGATCAAAAGCAGAAGAACATTAAGTATAAGACCAAAATGAAGAGCAAAATATATGCTCTAAATTCTAAGCAGAAGAAGACTAAGCAGTGTATGGGGGTGAGTCCGTTCCTCCTCGTGGTGCCCCTGGAAAATGCCTGATGCTGCTGCAGGCTAAACTGAACGCGGACAAATACTGTTGTAATTAAAATCTTTCGTGACAGCAAGAACGGAAGGATGAAAATTCAGAGTTTTACAGATTACAAGTACAGGAATGTCTGTCACAAATAAGAATATGATGAAAAGGATGAATAGGAAGAAGATGAAGAAGTAGAATATGAAGAATAATAACTGTTTAATAAGAACAATATAAGTAATGTTAACAAAAAGATGAATAGCAAGAAGTTTTAGAAGATTAAGAAGGTGAAGATGAAGAATAATTTGATGAGAAAGATGATGCTGCTGAAAATTATGAAGGAGAAAGTGTGTGAAAAGTTAAAAAGGTGAAGACCATGGAAGTTGTGAAACAGACATATTTGACAAAATAGAAAAAAGGTTAACAACATTGTCAATTTGTTCGTCAATCCGAACGTATTTCCTAGAAAAAAAAAAATTAATGCTATTCCATTGGATTGGGTCAAACATCTATGCCTTTAATGTCTCCTCAACCTCCCCCAATACATTCTACATTACTCTTTCTTGTTTTCCTTCATGTACAATTAACCAACAAGGCAAGAATGGGTTTTTTTTAATTTCGATATTTTGTTCCCATAGACTTACATGGGACTTCCGGTATCGGTATCGGGTATCGCCGATATTTTAGTGATATCGGCGATACCATTCCGATTCCGATACTTTAGGATATCGGAAAGTATCGCTCAACTCTACTCAATATTAATACTAGAATTGTCCCAAATAAAAAATAGATCATCTATAAACCTTTTGTAGAAAACAATATTCTGGCAACAGATATTGTTTAAAATAAAAATTTTCTCAAAAACTCTTAAAAAGTTTAGCATACATAGGGGCTATTTTAGAGCCCCTCGCAGTCCCTTTGATTTGATGATAAAAAGCATATTCAAACGTAAAAAAAGTTATTTTTCAACATAAAATCAATTCCTTTCATAATAAAATCTTTCTGTGCCCAGGAGAGTCTGTTATCAAATTTAAGAAACTGATAAAAACAAATAAAACCTACATTATGTGGAATATTTCAATATAGTGCAGCAACATCCATGGTGTTAAAAACATACAGAGGCTTCCAAGAAATTTCTTGAAGAAGCCATAATAAATAAGTAGAGTCACGAAGGTTACTATTTATGTTAAAAACATGATGTAGCAATGATTCTATCAATGCAGTGTGAAAGATTGGATGTCAAAAAATTGATGCCTGCAATAATAGGTCTACTGCAGACATTTATGTACTTTGGGAAGGTGATAAAAAAAAATGCTAGGGTTTTTTATGCATAGAAAGTTTTTTTCTTTGTTATTAAAAATATTGGAGGCTAAACCTTCGGCTATAAGATAAGATTATATGCCTGTATGGAATAAAAATAACAGTTATACAAACTTTTTTCATTGTAATTTATGTCAGAAAGAATTCTCAGGGCTTCTTTTACGTAGTCGCATCTATTTTGGACCACAAAACCTCCTCCTTTATCCGCTGATCTAATTACGATCATGGTATTCATGGATAGTGCTTTTATCGCTTGTTTCTCTTGTGGGTTCAAATTTATATTTCTCTTCTCATTATATAGATTGCTGATTGTTTTTTTAGGGTTGCGGACAATATTCTCCAATTATTTCAGCACAATATCCCTAAAATTATTTATGTGATGACTTTTATCCTCCACAGAATAAAACTTTGATTTAATAGGTACATCGAGATGAAAAAGTTCATCTCCCTCTTCAATGTTCTCTATTATCGCTGTAGACCTGCATTTGGTTTCTTTAATTAAAAAGTGTCTTTTTAGGGTCAATTTCCTTATAAAGGTGTGTAGATCTACAAAAGGGTCGAGGTCTTTGGACTTATTGGTGGGACAAATGGATAATACTGTAGAAAGAAGGGCTTCCTCATTTTCGGATAGTTTATAATCAGATAAATTAAAAATATTAGTAAATAATTTTTCATCATTAGAAAGGATTTTTTTTGTGATGCTAGTTTTCCTCTCTTTTTTTCTCCCTCCTCTAGTTCCTCTGTAATACTTTTTCTTTTTATGGTCTTGGGCAGAAAAAACTGATTTAATTGTGTATTTTTTAGAGCCCGAGGTAAAAAAGGGACAGTGTTGGTTTTTAAGGCACTTGAGTTATCAAGTATAACTGTATTGCTAGAGTGTTAGATTCTGATTGCATTAGTTTTTGGAGTACTAGGTGTTAGGGGCCTGCGGAATGCACCTAATAGATATTAAGGAGAGGTGCGTTCGCAGCCCGGGGTCCACCGTGCAGGCAGAGCCTGCTGCTAGTAAAATGGCGTAAATAGGCAGTATGAGCGAACTCTGTTATCCCGCAGAGTCGCAGATGTAAACGCCGTAGCACTATATGGCGATATAAGCGGACTCCTTTAATTCACAGAGTCGCTGTGCCAAAGACTGTGTCCTGTTAGACTCACAGGGAACACAGATGACTGCTAAGCGGATTGCAGTCTGTGCTCATGCAATCAGAAAACAAGCAATAATCTCCTCACTGGAATAGCCGGTATTCTAATGGCGTTTTCAGCCGAGCCCTGATCACGTGCATACAAAACTCCTCACCGGAGGTGCCGGTATTCTAGGGGCTTATTTCAGCCGAGCCCTGAACACGTGCATACAATCTCCTCACCGGAGGTGCGGGTATTCTAGGGGCTTATTTCAGCCGGACCTAACCACATGCATACATGACCACACTGGCGCAAGCACAAAACAGATTTGATACTAGCGCGCAGCTGTGCGGTTATGCCACCTTTTTATAGTAGCAGCTACAGGACCTTTCAGAAAAGGACCAATGAGAAACTGTTCCAGAACACAAGCACTTTCAGGACCTTCCTGGCGGACCAATGGGAGTCGCTGCTGTAACTGAGCATGTGACTCCTGATCTCCAATGGGAGATCTTGTCCTGGGCATGCTCAGATGGAGAAGCGAGGACTTTGTCCCAGGACTGCCTGCTCCAGCACTGGTTATAATAAAGGAACCAGGAGAGGCAGCAACAAGCCTCTGCACAGCATTAGACCGAGCGAGACGCTGGGACCAACGTCTCTGCTGAGCAGGCTCCACTGCGGCCGGAGATGGTTGGGGGACCTCAGCAGGACTGGTTCAAGATTCCCCTTGTGCAGTAGCGGGAACTTGATCCCTAACACTATGATTGTCTAACGCCACTGTATTAGTAGGTTGAGAGGATTCTAGCACACTAGGTGTGGTGTCATGGAACGGCAAATCCAAAAGTGAAATAGGAATAGAATCAGAGAAATCGCAATTGGAGCTGCTTCTTTTTTTGTCTAATGGAATCAATATCTTACTATTAATTTGTATTGTATTATAAGTAGTGGAGATTTTCCCTTTTTCTTCATTAATTTGAAATGTAATGTTTTCGAGGTGTTTCCTCACTTCAGATAATGTTTGGGAATGATTAAGAAAGCTATCATTAGATGTCTTAGAGGATATTTTGGGTGTACTCATAATTTCAGGGGGATTAATGACAATTGGATTAGTGTCAGAATTTGCTGTGTATATGTTAACATAATTAGTTTGAGTAATGGGTTTTGGAGAAGAAATCCCAGTATTTTAATTTTCTGGGCAAATAACAGGGAGTACATTCTCCGTATGATTCTCTGATAAACTAGTTGCTTTTGTAGAAACATTTATCTTCGTAGAGTTTTCATTATTATTTTTAGTTTTAAGCTTATCTTTATTTTTAATTTTAAATTTATAGTCCTCTATGTCCCTGTGCAGTTTCTTAGACTTTCTCCTTATATTATAATTTTCCAATTGCATTATAAAGGTGGTAACATTTGCATTGATTTTTTATATTCAGGATGTGCTATAAAAGGTAAAAGGTCATTATGGAATTGATTGACCTTTACAGTCGCAATATCACAGAGTTGGGACCTTTTTTAAACAAACATATTAACATTTCGGTCATACAGTTATCCAGAATATTGTTCCAGTCATTAGTAAATGCAATGTCTTCAGGAAAAGGGGAGTCATGGGTTATTCTGAGGTCCTCGTACAGATCTTTTCTCTCAAATAAATAGAGAGAAAATGGACATCAAGATTGAAATGGAGTTCTTCTTTCAATGCCTCCTTAAAACCATAAAAAATCTTCCGTAAGGTTTTGGTTTCTTCATCAGAAAAAAATTGTTGAGTTACCTCTGCGGTAGAATTGGGTTCCATGAATCCAATTGTTTGATTGATCAGGCTTTCTCTTGAAACCAAACGATTCTGAAAGAATTCCATTATGAAACAGTGTAACGGACCCTCTGCTGCTGGTTGGTCTTGAACTGGGGGAATTTCCAAGGATCCTGCCGGTGAGTAAATATAGAAAAGAAAAGGGGCGACACAAAGCGCAATAGCGTGTTATCACACGTTACACATAATGGATACACCAAGAGAGTTGCTCACCTGGTGAAAATAGGTAAGTCGATCCCCGACCCAAAGTAATCAGATTCTTCGCAGGAAAATGAGGACTGTCACTGTGCTGCCGCAAAAAGATATATTCCAAGGGTAGTTGAGAAATTCATCGGGGTTTATTCAACGTGTTTTGGGGTTCAAATAACCTCTTCATCAGGACATACCACATGTAAATTTACAGAGATCATAGGCTTACAGGGCTTAAATACATGTACTATTCAAAAAACGGCACCAAGCCGATCAGGTGACACCCAGTGTCAAAGTTCATGATTACGGAGGGGTTAACAAATCTAAATCAATAGAATTATACATTAAAAATAGCATTCATAATCATTAATTCATTTCCATTCACAGATTAATACATCAAAAAAGAAAAAGAAATGAGAAAGCAGATCTCGACTCATTTCAAAGAGGAGAAGCAGGCGAGAACCCGCAGAGCAGCGGCACTCAAGCCCGAAGTTGGACACATTAAGTCAAAGCCATTATGTGGAATGATGAGTTCACTTAGAAACTCAATTACTTTGCCAATTATATTGAATAGCCTCGTATGCTTAATAAAAACTTTTTTTTATTCAAAATAAATAATTGGCTTTTCGGTATATTAAGAAGCCAGCTAGGCAGGTGACAGCTATCCATTGAAATATAATTCCTACGATCAGTGGGTTTAGTGTAAGTTCACCTGCCCAGCTGGCTTCTTAATATACCGAAAAGCCAATTTACTAGGGCCTATAGAAATTGCTCTCGCCCTGTTGATTTCTTTGAAGAGACAGCTACTCTGACTAGCAAATTTATCTCTAAAGGGTATAATAGAAACCTCTTGACTGAAGCTGAGAAGGATGTGCTCAAAAATCCTAGACAGAATCTTTTGACAATTAAAAATAGGGAGAGTGATATTTGTGACACTATGAACAACATCCCTATTATTACCCGCTATAATGCCAACTCCCATATTTTGAGAAAAATCATTGGACATCATTGGAACATCCTTAAGGAAGACAAGGTAATAGGAGAGAAATTACCTCCACATCCTCGGTTTATATTTCGTAAAGCCAATAATTTAGGGAACAAATTGGCTCCATCTTTACCTATTTATTGTGTGGTGTAATGACCCCTGATGCAGCTAGGGGGCACTGTGTATGGCCCTCGGGATATGCATGGAGGCATGTGATGGATGGACGTTATGTATCACAGAGGTGGGGTGGCCCTGTGATGGAAGCCTGAGCATATTTTGTTCAGCAGATATACTGCTGAGAGTTTGGCTATATATTGGGAGGCTTCTAGGTGACTAGGAGAGCTGGGCGGGTCCAGTCACCTACAAACCCACCCAAAGGGCTTGTGTCTAAATACTCGGGATGAAACCTGTATGTAATATGTGTATCTGAAGGACCTGTGATGAGGTCATGGTCAGGTGACCTGACCATGTGATCCTGACCTCACAGGTGGGCAGGGTTACACCTATGTAAGAAGTGTGCTTGGCACCTGTGAAGAGAGTGGTGTGGGAGTCTGCCAGTGTAGACAGACTTCCATGTATGTGTCCTGGCGGGACATCACAGAGAGGACTCTGTGTCTATGAGGAGTGAGGCTCCAGGCAGGAGCTGAAGCACTGAAGACTTGTACTATATGTGCTTTGAGGTTTATGAAGTAATAAACCATGAACTTTAGATATAAAAGTGCATCCTGATTACCTCTGTCGCAGCTGAGTGAGTTGGAAACCTTACAATTGGTGGATGGAATGCTGGCAGCGGCCCAAGGAGCACATGTTCCAGGACTGGGAATGAGGAATCGGATGCAGGAACGGACGGTCTGTGAAAACCGTGAGTGTGACCAGTGGTCACGAATAAACTGTGCATTTATGTTGATGTGGTGCCTCTGAAGATATGAGGTATCTGAAGACGCTGTTAAGCAGTGGTGACAGACAGGAGTCTGTGTCATGTTGACCAGGGTCATTGAAAAGTGAAGTAAGGAAAAAAGCATGCTGAGATGATACCTCAGAGGAGGTGTCAGGAAACCTGCGTGGCCAGCAGGTAACAGACAGGAGTCTGTGTTGTACTGACGGGTCAGTGAGACTGTTTTTTCCTTTGTGGGATGCCTCTATGAGAAAGGAGGTGTCCGGAAAATCTCTGTGGCCAAGAGTAACAGACAGGAGTCTGTGTTGTGCTGACGGGTCAGTGAGAAAGACTGTATTTTTTGTGTTTGCTGGGTACCTCTGAGGCTGAGGTCTCCAGGAACCTGTGTGGCTGAAGCCAACAGGGGACGGTTTTGACAACCGTGTTGGGCTGATCGGGATCAGTGAGAAGAGTTGGTGAGAAACAATTTTTTTTTCTTTTTGGTGTTTTTTTTTCCTTCTGGAACACGTGTGAGGTGTGTGCTGTGGCTCATGGAGTCATGAAGGTGACAAGCGGCTGGCTGTGACTCGTGGGGTCACGAAGGTGACAAGCGGCAAGACAGCGCAGCGTGCAGAGACTTATGGTAGCAAGAGCTACAGTGACTTGCAGCAAGAGGTTCTGCAGCAGCAAGAGCTGCAGTGGCAACAGCGGCTTGTGCGCGGTAGCCGGAGGTGCTGGCGGGTGGTGGCAGTACCAGCAGGAGCTGGTGAGGTACCATAAGGACTTCAGGTCCAGAGTGGGTGACCTCTTAAAGTGACGGTACCAGCCCCGAGAGACATAAGGGTCTGTACGAACTGGGGTCTGGTAGAGACGTGGGGGGAGTCCACGGTGTATAACCCAAGGAGGGGTGATGGCCCAAAAGGGGGCGGAGTCCCAAAAGGGGGTGGCAACCCAAAAGGGGATGATGGCCCAAAAGGGGGTGGAGTCCCAAAAGGGGGCGGTTGGCAAAAAGGGGGTGGAGGATCCCAACGTTAAAGGGGAGGTCCAGACAAACTGTTGCCCAGGGCAAATATGTTATATGTGTCCAGTCTGCCTTATGAACTATCCACCCGGCACACTACTACGGGGGTGTGCCCTGCAGATAAACCATGAAGACGTGGTGGGTCTGGTCGACTCGGGGAGTCCGGTGACTCTAGTGAGGGTTGCACCTGATGGGTTTCAAATACCTGGAAGAAAGGTCGGCGTCACCTGTATCCATGGGGATACTAGGGATTATCCAGTGGCCAGGGTGGTCTTTGAGACAGGCTGGGACATTGCAGGACAGGATGTCGCTATAGTACCTAATTTGTCGTGTCCACTGGTCATAGGGCGAGACTCTAAACTGTACTCAGGCTTGTGGGACAGGGGAGTTCCTCTACAGCAGGAGGGAGGCCTCTCTACTGTTGGGGTGGCAGACATTGGGACAGTGACACCTCCCAAAACTGACAAGTCAGACGGTGACACAGGAGGAAAGGATGCTTCTGCCCGACTTACTGACATGATGTCATCTGAAATGTATGACAGTAGAACCAATGACGATCTGGTAGATAAGACCTCTAGAACGGACACCCGGTTAGAGGGTAACGGGAGGGGCCCCGAGAGTGACTCCTGTCCAGACTGTGACTCGACCGCAAGGGAAAGCGAGTACAGTAAGGTGGAGCTGAGTAAAAATGTCCGATCTTCCTCTCGCCGCAGGGGCCGCGGAAAGGCGGGACAGGCTACATCCGCTAAGAAGAGAAATGATGAGGAAGAGTCAGGGTCAGGTACTGGTCAGGTTACTGTCCTTGATGAAGAGGCCATGTTATCTCTGAAAAATCCCAGCACAGAGGTAGGGCTGGAGGTAGAACAGACCTGTAGTAGATCCACATCTGCAATGCCCGGAAAGGGTGAAATGGCTCAGTATGATGAAGGCTCCAGAGTACCGGAGGCAGAGCTGGAGCTCTCTATGAAGTTACTAAGAGTCGTGAGACAGTTGAAGCTGCGGATGCCGGAACAGGCGAAACTCTGAAGAAGCAGAGTGTGAGTGGACAAGAGTGCCCATCTGAAATTGTGATTAAAGAAGTGATGGTGCGACATGTGCTGGCTAAAAGAGAGCAGGACCGGGAGATAGAGCTGTGTAAAGAAACAGTGAAAGAGGCAGTCGAGCAGGAAAGGGTCCTGAGACGAATAATTGAGCACAGAATGGAGGAGCTGGAGAAGGAAGTCTCTAAGCTCAGAGAGGCCCAAGTGAAGCACCAGCAGGAGCTTCTCCGGAGAGAGGATGAGTGTCGCGGCTTGGCAGAGGAGCGAGATAAAGTTCTCCGTAAGCTCAAGATGGAGGAGGAGCCTGGCGCCCAGCTCCAGAAATCCACAGGAGACGAAGTACAGCAAGCGAAGTGCCACGCAGATGGCCACACAAGAAATGCTGAGGTCTTGAAGAACTGCGCTGATGCTCAGGTTGAGGAGGTCCAACCGCATGTTCAGGAAAAGGAGACATCGCTTTTCAAATGTATAATAGAGATACCCGAAGACCTGCGAGAAGTATGTGCCAGTGTGGAGGTGCATGAGGCCTTTAGAAAAGCAGTAGAAGCATGCAGTGTGAACTGGGTGCCAGAGATGAAACAGTTAGTCGTACTGTCGACTAGGGAAGTCACAATGAAGCGAGTGGCTATCCTGAGGGACATGCACCTACATTGTCTCCGCACAAAGCAACTGATCCTGTTGAGAAATCACGAAGCCACTCGACGTTTGGAGCAAGCAAGAAAGGCTCAAAATCAGCTTGGCTTGATGGAAGACATCGTTCAAGTGCCCAGAGGTCTGGTGAAGAAAGTCATCGGAAGACTCGGGAAAGTGATGCAGGAGATGGTGAACAAGTCCGGTGTGACGAGAGTCAGGATTCCGGCTGATGACGAAGTCCAGGTCAGGGGTGAAGACGGGATGGTTCCGTTCCTCGTTGTCGGATCCAGGGAGAGCCTTGGGTATATCCGGATGCTCCTGGAGTATCGTGTGTCGTACCTGAGAGAAGTAGAGCAGCTACGACTTGAGAGAGAGCAGGTCAACAGAAACATACGGGAAATGGAAAGAAGATGGTCTCCACCTTCAACCCGTGGTATTGAGAGGCGAAGAGGTTCGCTTAAGACGAGAAGTCCTCAAGCTGGATATAATACAGGAAATAGTGATGCCTCAGTTAGCTCAGTGATGAGTGACCTAAGCAGGAGAACCTGTAGTGGAAGAAATGAAAAGGACTCAGACCAGACAGGACATATGGGTGCAAGAGAATTGCGACGCCGTACTGACGCTGGGGATGCGGGTGGTCTGACAGGGGGGCGTCAGCAACGGATGTGACAGAGTCGGAGGACAGACGCCTACCGAAGAGATTGGTAGCAGGGTCCGACTTGGAGAGACGGTTTGACTGGCAGAGAAGACCGAGATGGATCTCTGGTCGGGGGAAAAGTGTTCAACCCCACAAGTTTGAACAGAGGGGGGAGGTATGTGGTGTAATGACCCCTGATGCAGCTAGGGGGCACTGTGTATGGCCCTCGGGATATGCATGGAGGCATGTGATGGATGGACGTTATGTATCACAGAGGTGGGGTGGCCCTGTGATGGAAGCCTGAGCATATTTTGTTCAGCAGATATTCTGCTGAGAGTTTGGCTATATATTGGGAGGCTTCTAGGTGACTAGGAGAGCTGGGCGGGTCCAGTCACCTACAAACCCACCCAAAGGGCTTGTGTCTAAATACTCGGGATGAAACCTGTATGTAATATGTGTTTCTGAAGGACCTGTGATGAGGTCATGGTCAGGTGACCTGACCATGTGATCCTGACCTCACAGGTGGGCAGGGTTACACCTATGTAAGAAGTGTGCTTGGCACCTGTGAAGAGAGTGGTGTGGGAGTCTGCCAGTGTAGACAGACTTCCATGTATGTGTCCTGGCGGGACATCACAGAGAGGACTCTGTGTCTATGAGGAGTGAGGCTCCAGGCAGGAGCTGAAGCACTGAAGACTTGTACTATATGTGCTTTGAGGTTTATGAAGTAATAAACCATGAACTTTTGATATAAAAGTGAGTCCTGATTACCTCTGTCGCAGCTGAGTGAGTTGGAAACCTTACAATTGTAATAAAAAGAAACCTATCACCTCTTTAACTCCTAATCTTTCCGTTTTTCCCTTGCAAAAAATGCACTATGTGCAAATCTCTAAACTTGTCAAAACAGTATTTTATTACAAATGGCACTACCACTTTTAAGATCCGGGACACTATTACATGTACCACCACTGGGGTGATTTACTTCCTCAAATGTCCTTGCAATAAACTATACGTGGGAAGAACTAAGCGTCCATTAAAAATCAGAGTAAATGAGCATTTGCGGAATATTAAGACTAAATTCATAGGACATCCATTGTCTAAGCATTATCTGGAACAACATAATAGCTCCGTTATTGGCACAACGGTTATAGCGATTGAATTGGTCAAAAAGGACTGGAGAAAAGGAGAGAGCAGGCACTGAGAAGCCTGCAGCGCTGCCTTTGAGATTGCTGGTCCCACAGAGTGCTGTGCACACTGTGAGACAGCGATCTGACATTTTACAGTGATGTCCCACCCTGGGAAAATGTAAAAAAGTAAAAAAAATAAAAATAAACATGTGTAAAAAAATTCCAAAATAAATAAAAAAAATATATATTCCCCAATAAATCCATTTCTTCCTGTAAATAAAAAAAAGAAAACAATAAAAGTACACATATTTGGTATCGCCGTGTCCGTAACGACCCCCCCTATAAAACTGTCCCATAGTTAACCCCTTTTTTAAACCCCCTTTAAAAAAAAAAAGAAAAAAAAAATGCTTTATCATATACCGCCGAACAAAAAGGGAATAACCCCCGACCCAAAAAGACCGAATAAAAAACCCGGGTTTCCCGAAAAAAAGCTCTTGTCCCGCAAAAAAGACCCCATACGCATCATCAAAAAAAAAAAAAAATTATAGCTCGCAGAAAAAGCGATGCAAAAATAAAAAATTTTTTTAAAAAAATTTTTTTTATTCTTAAAAAGGCCCAAAACAAAAAAAAAAGAAAAAAAGGGGATCCCCTTTAATTGTACGGCCCCCAAAAAATAAAATGCTTTATAAAAATTTTACCAAAAGCGGAAGGGTTTTTAAACCCCCCCCCCAAAAAAAAAATTATAAAAATTGCGTTTTTTTTCATTCTAACCCCCCCAAAAAACGAAATAAAAAGCATAAAAAAAATGCCCAGGGTTTTTAAAAAAGGTACCAAAAAAATCAACTTACCCAAAAAATAAGACCTCACATGACTCGGGGCCAAAAATGCAAAAATTTGCCTAAAAAATTTGGGGGGTTGAAAAAAACCTTTTTTTTTAAAATAAAAGCGTTTTTAGCGTGACAGCTCCAACATAAAAACCCCTATAAATAGTAAATAAAACCCCCCCTTTTTCCCCCCCTTTAGTTGGGAAAAAAATTTTAAAAAAAAAAAAAAAAGTTTTTTTCCATTTCCATTAGGTTAGGGGGGGGGCAAAAATTGGGGGGGGGTTGGCGCAAAAGTATTTTGGGGGTTTTTTGGGGAAATTAGGGGGGGGGTTTGGGGGGGGGTTAGGTTTGGGGGGGGGTTTGGGGGAGGGGGGTTGGGGGTTTTTTGGGGGGTTTAAAGGGTTTGGGGAGTTAAAAGGGGGGGTTTTTCCGCTGTTTGGCACTCAGGGGCCCCCCAATGTTTCATGGCGTCTGATCTAAATTTTCCCGCCAATACTGTGTTGAAAAAGGGGAAACGGTTTTTCCCTTTTCTTCTGAGCTCCCCCCAACCCCCCAAACCATTTTTTTCTCCCACATGGGGTATCACGTACCGGGCCCCCCAAAAGTTTTTTGTTTTTCAATTTGCCCTATTTCTTCTTTTTCCCTTTGGGAAAAAAAAAAGGGGGCAAAAAAGTTTTTTTTTTGGGGGAAAAAAAATATTTTTTTAATTTTACGCTCACATTAAAATTGTGTAAGAAATTGGGGGTTAAAATTGTCACCAAAAATTCGATAAGTTCCTTGGGGGGGTTATTTTCCAAAACTGGGTCACTTGGGGGGGTTTTCCACGTTTAGCACATCAGGGGCTCTCCAAATGAAACTTGGCGCCCAAATCTAAATTTCCAGCCAATTTTTGGTTTAAAAAATCAAATGGGCTCCTTCCATTCCGACTCCCCTGCGCCCAAACAGTGGTTCCCCCACATTGGGGTATCACGACTCAGGACAAATTGGACAACAAACTTATGTGTCGAATTTTCTCCGGTTCCCCTTTGGGAAAATAAAAAATTAGTGACTAAAAAAAATTTTTTTGGGGGAAAAAAAATTGTTTTTTTTATTTTCATCCCCGGGCTTTTTAAACTGTGTGAAGCATTTGGGGGGTTTAAAAATGCTCCCCAAAGTCTAGATATTCCTTGGGGGGTCTAGTTTCCAAAAAATGTGGTAAATTTGTGGGGGGTTCTATTTTTTTTAGGCTCATCGGGCACTGCAACGGAAAAGACCCCCTCAACGCGCATTCCAAAACGTTATTACTTCCTTTTCCCAAACCCTCTGGCGCCCAAAAAATTTCCCCCCCACATTTGGGGCGGTATTGGACAAATTGGACAACAACATTGGGGGCCAATTTTCCTTTTGGGAAAAACAAAAAATTTGGGGCTAAAAAATCATTTTTGTGGAAAATTTTTTCTTTTTTTTTTACCCCAGGGATTATAAACTTTTTTTGAAACCTTGGGGGTTCAAAAGGGTCCAAAGGATCTAGTAAGTTCCTTGGGGGTCTGTTTTTCAAAATGGTCACTTTGGGGGGGGTTTCCCCGTTTTTGCGCATCGGGGCTCCCAAAAAGCGACATGGATCCAATCTCAATTCCCGCCATTTTTTTTAAAAAGTCAAACGGCGCTCCTTCCCTTTCGACCCTCTGTGGGGCACAGACAGTGGGTTTTCCCCCACTATGGGGTATTGGCGTACTCAGGGGGAAAATTTCACAACAACCTTATCTTCCATTTTTTTCTTTTACCCTTGAAAATAAAAAAAAAATTTTTAAAAGATCTTTTTGTGGCAAAAAGTTAAATATTCATTTTTTTCCTTCCCGTTGCTTCAGCCCTGTGAAGCCCTGAAAAGTTAATAAACTTTTTAAAATGTTTTTTTGGAACCTTGAGGGGTGCAGTTTTTAGAAGTTGTCACTTTTGGGTTTTTTCTACCATATAGACCCCACAAAGTGACTTAAATTTTTGGGGGTCCCTAAAAAAAATGGTTTTGAAAATTTTGTTGTAAAAATGAAAAATCGGGGTAAAATTTTAACCCTTTAATTTCCTAAAAAAAAAAAATTTTGTTTCCAAAATTGGCGATGTAAAGTAGACATGTTAAATGTTATTTTTAAAACTTTTTGTGTGATATTTTCTCTTTTTTAAGGGAATAAAAATTCAAAATTTGAAAATTGCAAAATTTTTAAAATTTTTGCCATATTTGCATTTTTTTCAAAAAAAAAGCAAATTTTTAAAAACGAATAAATTTTACCCAAAACGAAGCAATATGTCACGAGAAAACAATCTCAGAATGCGAAAACCGTTGAAACGTTCCAAGTTATAACCTCATAAAAAGCAGTGGGCAAATTGTAAAAATTGGCCCGTCATAACGGCAAACCACCCCTTTGGGGGTTTAAGCGGGTTTAAACAGAGTTTCCCTTTTTTTTTGGCAAAAATGCAATAAGTGTTTTTGAACCTGTCTACTAATTGGCACATGGAAATCATAAGAAAAAAAAAAATTCTTTTACCTTTGCAAATTTTTTATTGACTGGTGCAGATACGGAAACAAATCAGTGAAAAACACTGATGCTTTCTTTAAAAACAGGACTTACGAGATGTCATATAGATAAAAAGGGTCAGGGGTGATTGTTTCATTGATGAGATAAAAAAACATCCCCAACCTTTTTTTGGGATCTTATGCCTGTTGAAAGTCAGAAAAAATATAAAAAAACACCGAAAAAATGTTTTCAAAATTTTTAGGCTTGGGCGATTGAACTCATCATGTGTTAACTGTTGGCCGAAAACAACAGCAAAAAACCGGCAGAGTCTCACTGTGAATTCCCAATGGGCCCCTTTATATGAAAAACGCTTGCAGTATTTCATGCAAACCCCTCCCCCAAATCTCCTACTCTGGGCTACCAGGAGCATCAGAAGAGGATAAATTTTTCATCTGGCTAACGACCTTTGCTAAATTTATAAGAAAAAAATCAAGACAAAGAAAGAGAAAAAGGGCAAAACCCAAAAAAGGGAGAAAACCCCAGTTTTTACTGATTGCAAAAACCCCACCAGCCTCAAAAATTTAAAACTCCTCAAAAAATTTAAGGTTTTCTCATTTATTTTTTCCAAAAATTTCTTCATAAAGACGTGTGTGCTCCCCATTCTCAAGGAAGAACTGTCAATAATTTTCTCCTGTTTACTCTATTAGGATCCAAATTGCTAAAATTTACATGACAATTTTATATTCGCTCCCGTTTTTTTCCCAAAACCCCTTTAAAACGCCTTTATCGACCAATCTTTTTATTTGTCCTTTTTTTTACTTTTTCTGGCACAATGCCCCAAAACTGTATCCAGAAAGAGTGTTGTTTTGAAATTTTGTTATCTCCCAAAATTGTCACCTCCCAAAAAAAAAAAAAAATATTGGGTTTCAAAAATTCTTCATTTGTACCCCAGAAAACCAACTCCCCCAAAAAAAAACACTGTTTTTTGATCTCTCATCTGTCATCCCCCTTTTCCCCCACACGTAATTGGCTACGTTAGTGCCACACAAAGTAATTGTAGGCCCTTTTGTCCCCTCGACAATATAGTGCCCCCAAGATAAAAATCCTCTTCCCCCCAATACTGGGAAAAACGGCCCCCCTACCCACTAAAAGTAAAAAAAGACCCCTTCAATATCTGGAAAGTAACAGTGCCATTTTAACCCCCAAAAAAAAAGTTTACCTTTTGCCCCAATATGAACTGATTCCACGTTGCCCCCCACCCCTCCCAAAAATTTAAAAATCTTTAACCC
>JARQOD010000004.1:560272411-560365825 GCA_033576555.1 Oophaga sylvatica
TTCCTTAGGGGTCTAGTTTTACAAAATGGTGTCACTTCTGGGGGGTTTCCACTGTTTAGGCGCATCAGGGGCTCTCCAAACGCGACATGGCATCCAATCTCAATTCCAGCCAATTTTAGTTTGAAAAAGTCAAACGGCGCTCCTTCCCTTACGAGCCCTGCTGTGCGCACAGACATGGGTTTTCCCCCACATATGGGGTATTGGCGTACTCAGGAGAAATTGCACAACAACCTTATCTGTCCATTTTCTTCTTTTACCCTTGTGAAAATAAAAAAAAAGTTTGTAAAAGATCATTTTTGTGGCTAAAAAGTTAAATATTCATTTTTTCCTTCCACGTTGCTTCAGCTCCTGTGAAGCACCTGAAGAGTTAATAAACTTCTTGAATGTGGTTTTGAGTACCTTGAGGGTGCAGTTTTTAGAATGTTGTCACTTTGGGTATTTTCTACCATATAGACCCTCAAAGTGACTTCAAATGTTGGTGGTCCCTAAAAAAATGGCTTTGTAAATTTTGTTGTAAAAATGAGAAATCGCTGGTCAAATTTTAAACCCTTATAATTTCCTAAGAAAAAAAAATTTTGATTCCAAAATTGTGCTGATGTAAAGTAGACATGTGGTAAATGTTATTTCTTAACTATTTTGTGTGATATTTTTCTCTGTTTTAAGGGAATAAAAATTCAAAGTTTGAAAATTGCAAAATTTTCAAAATTTTTGCCATATTTTGCATTTTTTTTCAAAAATAAACGCAAGTTATATCGAATAAATTTTACCAATAACGTGAAGTACAATATGTCACGAGAAAACAATCTCAAATCGCGAAGATCCGTTGAAGCGTTCCAGAGTTATAACCTCATAAAAAGACAGTGGTCAGAATTGTAAAAATTGGCCCGTCATTAACGTGCAAACCACCCTTGGGGTGAAGCGGTTAAGCAGAGTTCCCTTTTTCTTGGCTAAAGTGCAATAAGTGTTTTGACACCTGTCTATCTAATTGGCACATGGAAATCTATATAGAACAAACTATTCTTTTACCTTTGCAAATTGTTTTATTGACATGGTGCAGATACAGGAAACATAAAGGCAGTGAAAAACACTGATGCTTGTCTTTAACAACAGGTACTTACGACGATGTACATATTAGATGAAAATGGTCAGTGGATGATTGTTCATTGATGAGATGAAAAACATCGCAACCTAATTGGATCTTTATGCCTGTGCTGATCGTCAGAAAAAAAATATCAAAACACCTGACAAATGTTTTCACAATTTAGGACATTCGGCGATTGATACTCATCATGTGTTAACTGTTAGGCCGATATCACACATGCGAGAAACACGGCAGAGTCTCACATGTGAATTCCCAGCAGTGGCGCCGCGCCGGGAGTGGAGTACGGCTGCATGTATTTCCTATCAGCCGCCCGCTCCGCTCCCGAGTGCCGGCGCCAGTGCTGGGAATTCACATGCGAGACCAACTCTTCCTCGAATGTGTGATCCCGGCTTTAAGTAAAATTGGACATTTTTTCAGCTTTATTCTTGTATGCATGGGCTCTTTTAGTTGAAGTGTTTTAATAGCAAATTTTTAATCCCAACCAATTCTATGAGCCAGCTTTATATTGGTCAAATACTCCCAGGCTTTGTCACGTACTAATTAAAACTATAGTATCTACGCCTCTATAATCATGCCTACTCTGGGTCTACCAGACATCAGAAGAGGATATAAGTTTTTCATCTGTGCTAACTGATCCTTTGCTAAATGTTTAGTAAGAAAAAAGATCAAAGACAAACAGAAAGAGCAAAAAATGGAGACAAAACCAACAATATGCTGAGAAGAACAGTCAGTTTTCACTGATTGCAAACACCCCACATCAGCCTCAAAAATTCAAAACTCCTAAAAAACTTGAAGGTTTTCTCAGTTTATTTTCCAGAAGTTCTTCATAAAGACTGTGTTGGCTCCTATTCTCAGAGGAAGAACTGTTCAATAATATCATTCATCCTGGTGTTACTCTATTAGGATCCAAATTGCATGAAAATATTCACATTGAGCACATTTGATATTCAGCTCCTAGTTTTTCCATAACCCTTCATAACGCCTTATAACGTACACAATCTTTTCATTTGTCCTTTTTTGTACTTATCTGGCACAATGTCCCCAAACACTGTACTCCAGAAAGAGTGTTGTCATTGATATAGTTATCTCCCCAAAATTGTCACCTCCTAAAAAAAAAATAATATTGGCTTACAAATAATTCTTCATATTGTACCCCAGATGATAACCAACTCCCACTCAAAGAAAAATCACTGTTTTTGTGATCTTCTCAGTCTGTCAGTACCCCCTTTCCCACACACAGTAATTGTGCTACTGTTAGTGCCACACAAAGTAATTGTATGTGCCATTGTGTCCCCTCGACAATATAGTGCCCCTAAAGATAAAAATGCCTCCTCTCCACCACAATACTGTAATAACGGCCCTCTCCTACCCACTAAACAGTAAAAAATGACCACTTCAATATGGCTGGAAAGTAACAGTGCCATTTTATACCCCACATACAAAAAGTTCACCTTTATGCCCCCTTTAATATGAACTGATGTCCACTGTTGCCCACCCACCGCCTCTCCAAAAATTAAAATGTAATTATCTAACCTTAATCTCACAATAATCTTAAAGATGTCTTCTTGGTCTTGGCAGCTTGTAGGTCCCAGGTCCCAAACGACATGTGGACTAAAAAATAGACATTAGCAGAACGAGGTTGATTTGCTCCTTTTTATTTTCTAGGTTTCCACCATATCCTGACAATGTGTCTCACGCGAGGATCTTGGGAACTGGTAAAAAAAAGTCCAAGGCATGCCTCTAAAAACAGGTGAAGCCTTTCACACCTCATAGACAAAAAATATTTATTTTTTTATCCCCAAATAGTCCAAATGCAATCAAGATCTAACACACATTCGCCAGAGTCTCATCCAATTAATGCAGCAACTGGCGAGATTAGCGCAGAAGAAAACAACACTCCCGAGACCACACAAGAGCTTCCAGCATTCGGGGCCACATTTACAGCAGCGGCCATTTCTGTTACTAGAATAATCTGCACCCCTCTCCATTCCGAAAGATTGGCCGCTCGAACCACATCGATCCACACCATCTATCAGCTCTATGTCTTGAAATTCATAGAAGTATTCTCCACCCTTGACAACTGATGGAGATGAACATTCTAAAACACAAAAAAACAGATAACAATGACTCGATGACTCCATATTCCACAGGTCACTGCTTACTCTGGTTTTTAGACATGCAATACTAATGTCGTTTTCCTTTCCTTCCTTCCATTTGTCTCAGCATTCCCCAGATGTTTGTTTGATGGATAATATTATAGCCATCTGTCATATTTCTACTGATAGTACTTAGCCCATGATTCCAGAAAATATATCAGCTCTTATTAAAGGGCTGGAAGATTTCCTTGATACCCATAACATTGCAGGTTATAGTTAAAATAGTGGCAAAATGTACATTTGGTGCAGAAAGGTTGAACTTGATGAACCTAGGTCTTTATTCAACCTTAACTATGTAACTATGCCTTGAAAACTCCACAAATAAGATTCTGTGTGCAATCAGCTGTGGAGAGTTTCTGTTGCAAAACTCCTAAAAAAAATCATTTTGACCATAGCCTAAGGATATTTTCACATAACATTTTAATGCATCAGAAAAATCCTATGCCAATTTACAAAGTAAACTGTCTCCTTGTTTTCTGCAGTAAATATTCAATGTGGTCTATTGTGGGTCTGCACTCATATTTGCTGCATTTAATGGTGCCAATGTCACTTTTTGCTCATAAATGCCTTTGAGTGACTAAAGACTTTTAGCCTTGGGTTGGACAATCCCTGTAAATTAAGAGGTAGAAGCCACAACTGATTACTTAAAGGGCTAATCCAGCCTTTATGTGACTGCAGACTTTCAAATCTTCACATCTTGCTCACTGCGCACTATGGGAATTTTCCAGTGTCGGTGCTGGGAATGGGTGGCCAATGCAGAAAACTGGACCGTAACGTTCAGGGTCCATGCACGGATGGCGAACATGGATTTCTCCCTGATGTAAATGTTACTGTTCAGGTTCGGCAGACCAAACAAAGCTTGTTGAAAGTATATTCCCTTTAAAATTAAAATTTTATTAATAATTCACTAAAAGTTTTTTAGTGAATTATTAATAAAATTTTAATTTTAAAGGGAATATATGTTCACACACTTATGATTTTTCCCATAGAAATCTATGTCTGAATAGTACTTAAAGCTTGTTGAAAGGCTGGAGAGCAGCCAATCAATAAGTTTTTTCCTGTGTGGGCACTTCTGGCCCCATCACTGCCATGTTAAGTATGGACATGGCTGTGATTGGTCAGTGCACAGTGCAAAAAAAAAAAAAAAAAAAAATTATTCTCTATTCTTGACAGCCAGGGCAGGTAAAGCTGATAGCAGTAGGCTGCAGACCTGCAGTGTCAGCTTTATCTTGCCTGGTTATCAAAAATAGAGGAGTCCTCACACAGGTTTTTATATAATTTAAATATATTATAAAGAAAAAGTCATGAGGTACCCCCATTATTGATAACCAGCCAAGCTAAAGAAGACAGCTGAGGGCTGTAACCTTTTCACTGCCAGTTACAGTTGCTGGCTCACATGTTGTTATCTGTGTGACAGTATGAGTACCGCAGCGCTGTCACGGGCAGTAAGTGTTTGGTTACCACTGATCAGAGTTGATGTTTCCTGCGCTCCCTTACAGATGACAGTTTGGGAACCTTTGGATGTTCAGGTCTCCAATTCATTTGAACATACACGATTTTGCCCATCACTAGCCATGTCACCACAAGTATGCAATTGCCTTAATTCCTGCCACATTCCAACTAGACTTGTCTGGTCTTGCTCAATACACTTGCATTGAGCGAGGCTGTGCATGCCTAGTCCGCATGTGACCGCATGTATAAAAATTGCATACCTGCAGTTATGAGATCTGTCTGAGATAGTATAGTGAATCCTGCATTGAGCAGGGTGTTGGTCACGATGACCCTGGAAGTCCCTACCAACTCTAACTTTCTAGGATGCTATAAACATAACAAATATGTTAGACATATCATAATTAAATGCTATAAACATACTCACCAAGTAAAGGAAAGCCCCGAGGATTACAGTTTTTGCACAGCAATCCAAATATTCCGAAAACTTAAACTGGGCAGATTTTCCTTCTTTCTCACTTGTTATTTTGGCAATTTGATGAGACCCGTTCATGGTTAGTATCTCAGGGATGAGAAGAAAAAGATTGTTCTTAGTACATAAGAGATATAGTATCTTTCTGAATCCTGCTCATACAGGTACTATACATATGACCAGGTTTTTAAATACATCAGATAGGGAATACATACATTAGTCAGGGACTGCTCTGATACGGGTATACCGTGACAATTTGGTAGAGCAGCTTAATATACATTTTTTGCAAAAAACGTATTAACCAAATACCCTTGTTTTTCCACTTTTTTATTGGCCCTTGTCGTTTACTATTATTCTTTTTGCAACAGAGTGTTTTTGGTTTTACTGTGCTTTTTTGTGTTTTCAAGAGATATAGTATGTAGACATAATATTGGCTATGGTGAAAGCTGGAGATAAGTCATATAAAGCATACATGAAAGAAGGGATGGAAAATACCTCACTATCATGGAAATAAGGCCGGGGTCACACTTGCGAATATGATGCGAGAAACTCGCGCAAGTCTCTCATCAATACCCGGAACTGCCACCGGCACTAGGGACCGGAGTATTTGGCTGCATGTATTTCTATGCAGCAGCACACTCCAGTCATGAGTGCCGGTGGACAGTGCCAGGTATTGATGCGAGAAGCCCGTGCGAGTTTCTCGCATCGTACTCGCAAGTGTGACCCCGGCCTAAGACACATACTTTAAGAGAATCTTGTACTTCCTCAAAGTTATCTTATTACTTGTCTTAAATTGATGAGTTCTCTCACCTCTATGGTCATGTTCCTCTGCTCATGTAGAAGCATCGGAAGACTAGCCACAAATGTAGATGTGTCTTTGGCCATCTGAATGCAAATATTCAGGTTTCCAGATACAGATTCTATTTTTACATATCCCAAAAGGTGCATCGGAAGAGCAACAATCTGCAACTAAAATAAGAATACAAAAAGTAGGATGTACAGATCAATCAAAGGTGAACTTGCTTCAGATAATACTGGGCTAATCATGGCACAAAAAGTTTGATTCATCACCTAACTAGACATCGGTCAGCGACTTATGCAATGGTGAAGTGTCTTACTCCCCTTAAGTAAGATAATCTTTAGTGAAAAATTATCAAGATGGTTCATTGTGAATCATAACCTTTGCTCTATCAATTTATGGGTAAGAAAGTTGTATTAAGGAAAATACTTCCATTGCGGCAGCATGAAATTGAACAACTATGATGTAAATTACATTCTCTCCTTTCTTCCTGCATGCAATACTTCCACAGAGGCCTCTAAAACCGAATGATCTGATAGTCCACCCCTGATTTCCAAGAACCATTTTTTAAGAGGTCTGCTGCAGGGCGCTAATGAGTTGCCAAAGAAGCTATGGGTATTGATCATTGAAATGGGATTTAAATCAATAGAAAGGGATCTAATGACCACCATTCATGATGTTTTGTTACTGCATTCTCCATATACTTCATCACAGAGGTGGCCAAGTTATGGAGACAGCAGAGACTTCTCCAATGTACGAATAATGTAAGGGCTGAAAATCTGTGAATAAAGGTCATCAGACCAACTTTACTCTTTATAGGTCCCATTGGTTGAAGATCTTGAATCTTGTAAACTGAGTCCAGACCGTCTTGTCATTAATTGAACAGATTGTATTAGAGATGAGCAGATCTGAAAAACTTTGAATTCGCCTGTCCACACATTAAGCTGTGGAGGTATCTCCAGGCCGAAGAGCATAATAAACGTAAGTTATAAAAGTATAAAAAAGTCTTAATACTCGCTGTACTGCTCAGCTCTGCAGCCACTCCTGCTTCAACCCTGCCCCTGTCTGGTACTATGTACCTCCTCATCTCGCATGTCTAGAATCTGACGCAAGCAGGCCACAATGGAAGCACTGTGAACTCCAGGGCCTGCTCGTGGCTGGAAGCCCCAGTTTACCGTGAATATCAGATCAGTGATATGGTTGACGAAGGAACAGGGGACTGGACAGTGGGCTGGCAGCAGAGGTGGTGGCCAGAGAAGTAATCGCCAGAAAAGAAACTAAAAAGAAAAAAAAAGACATCCTTACCTCACCGGTCACCTTTTCGGCCGTCATTGTGGCTTCCTATTTGCTGTCCAGTTCTAAGCACCTCTGATGTCTCATATCTCTGGCCCAGTGTCTTCTCTTAGCTGGGGGCATCCAGCCTTGAGTAGGCTGCAGGGCATGCGCATTGAACTCCATGTTCTGTTCGTGGACAGATGCCTTGGTCCAGATTGAACACCGAGTCAGAGAACCAACACAAAAAAGGTGCGGAGACCGGACAGCAGGAAGGAAGCAGCAGAGGCAGCCAAATAGATGAACAGTGGGGTGAGTATAAATCTGAATTCTCCAGAATGAGATTATTGTATATTAAATTTGAGTAGAATTTAATTCCAGCCAAATAAATGTGCCCATCTCTAGGGGATTTAGGTTGTACAGGTCTGTGCAAAGGTACAGAAATAGGTGTAGCTCCGAACTATTGGGGAGGTCCCACCTGCTATCTGTCATATATAACAGTTGTGTGTTACATAGCAGGAGGGCCTTTAGAACAACCCTACATCTGCTCCTCCTTTAACTTCATCCTCACAAATGAAATTGTGAACAGTTTCTTTGGTGAAATGCTTGTGCTATGTAACTACGCATAGAGGACTCTATGAGATCCTTTTTAATGAGGATCATGAAGTTATAAGTTTTTTCAGTCTCATACTTATAACACACAGTAGAAAAGACTATAAAAAAATCTATGACTTTACAATACTTACATACGAGTTCCGACCACCGGCTTCAACATTGGGATCAAATCGAGCCAAACTATATCTTTATTGTAGGAGTCTCTGAGATGTAGGTTTAAGGTTGTTTTAGAATATAACATTTCACGATGAACTGAGAAAAAGGTTTTCCCATCACGGGTCTGAAAGACTAAAAGATTTATAATTTTGCAGTAAAAGTTAAGTACATACAAATTTATGACAAGTAAACTTAGGCCCAGATCACACATGCGAGGAGATCGTCTGACACTCGCATGTGAAATCCCAGCTCTGGCGCCGGCACTCGGGAGCGGAGCGAGCGGCTGCATATAAATACATGCAGCCATGCACTCCACTCCCGAGTGCCGGCGCCAGAGCTGGGATTTCACATGCGAGTGTCGGACGGTTTCCTCTAATGTGTGATCCCGGCCTAAGAGTCAAACTGACCCATGAAAAAAGCAAAAAAAGATATAACATAGAGTATCTTATGATATTCAGCTGGGACACCCTGAATTTGCAGTTTTAGGATCACATTAGGATTACTTTATTACTATCTGAACGGCTCAATGGAATAAATACTGGGGGAAAAATAAGTATTTGATACTCTGCTGATTTTGCAAGTTTTACCACCTACAAAGAATGGAGAGGTCTGTAATATTTATCGTAGGTACACTTCACCTGTGAGAGACAGAATCTAAAAATAAAATCCAGAAGATCACATTGTAGGACTTTTACATAATTAAATTGCATTTTATTGCACAAAATAAGTTTTCGATCACCAACCAACCAGCAAGAATTCTGTCTCTCACAGAACTTTTAGCTTTTTCAAGAAGCCTCCTACTCTGCACTCATTACCTGGATTAGTTGCACCTTTTTGAACTCGTTACCTGTATAAAAGACACTTGTCTTGAAACTCAATCAATCACACTCCAACCTCTCCACCATGGCCAAGACCAAGCAGCTGTCTAAGGACACCAGGGACAACATTTTAGACCTGCACAAAGCTGGGATGGGCTACAGAACAATAGGCAAGCAGCTTGGTGAGAAGGCAACAACTGTAGGCACAATTATTAGAAAATGGAAGAAACACAAGATGACTGTCAGTCTTCTTCGGTCTGGGGCTCCATGCAAGATCTCGCCTCATGGGTTAAAGATGATTCTGATGAAAGTCAGGAATCAGCCCAGAGCTACATAGGAGGACCTGGTCAGTGACCTGCAGAGAGCTTGGACCACAGTCTCAAACATTACCGTTAGTATCACACTGTGCCGCCATGGATTAAACTTCTGCAGACCATGCAAGGTCCCACTTGCTCACGCCAGCACATGTCCTGGCCCATTTGAAGTTCGCCAATAACCAACTGAACAATCTGGAGAAGGTCATGTGGTCAGATGAGAGCAAAATAGAACTTTTTGGAATCAACTCCACTCGCCGTGTTTGGATTTAGAAAAAGGATGAGTACAACCCCAAGAATACCATCCCAACTGTGAAGCATGGTGGGGGAAACATCATATTTAAGGAGTGCTTTTCTACAAAGGGGACAGGACGATTGCACCATATTGAAGAGAGAATGGATAGGGTCATCAGGTATTAAAAGATTTTGGCAAACAACCTCCTGCCCTCAGTAAGAGCATTGGAGATGGGTCACGGCTGGCTCTTTCAGCATGGCAATGAGCCAAAACACATAGTCCGGGCAACTAAAGAGCAGCATTTCAAGGTCCTGGAGTGGCCTAGCCAGTCTCCAGACCTGATACCAATAGAAAATCTTTTGAGGGACTTGAAACTCAATGTTACCCAGCAACAGCCCCAAAACCTGAAAGATCTGGAGAAGATCCATATGGAGGATGGGCCAAAATCCCTGCTGCAGTGTGTTAGGGGTCGAGTTCCCGCTTCTGCACAAGGGGAATCTCGAGCCGTCCCTCATCCGTCTCCGGCCGCAGTGGACTCTGCTCAGCTTAGACGTCGGTCCCAGCATCTCGCCCAGTCTAACATTGTGCAAAGGATTACTGCTGCTCCTCCAGGCTCTGCTATTGTAGCCAGTACTGGTTAGCGGCGAGCAGACGTCTTTAGGACAAAGTCCATGCTTTCCCCTTCTGAGCATGCCCAGGGTGAGATCTCTCATTGGAGATCAGGGGTCACATGCTCAGGTACTGCAGCAGCTCCTATTGGTCTGCCAGGAAGGTCCTGTGACTACTGGTGTTCTGGAGCAGTTTCCTATTGGTCCTTATCTGGCAGGTCCTGCAGTTGATACTATAAAATGGTGGCATGGTCGTGCCGCCATGCACTAGTATCAATCACATTATGTGCTTTGCGCCAGCGTGATCTTGCACGTATGTGTTAGAGCTGGGCTAAAATAAGCCCCTAGAATACCGGCACCTCCGGTCAGGAGATTGTGTGCACGTGTTTAGGGCTCGGCTGAAATAAGCCCCTAGAATACAGGCTTCTCCGGTGAGGAGATTGTCTGAGTACGTTGCTGATTGCGTTACTATGGATTGCTGTCCGCACAGCAGTTGTCTGTGCATACCTGTGGAGTTAACAGGACACGGTCCATATCTCTGCGTTTATACCTTAGCGACTCTGTGGCGTAACAGAGTTCGCTTATACCGCCATATAGGGCCTCAGTGTCCATAGTTGCGACTCTGTGAAGTAACAGAGTTCGCTTATACCGCCATCTTACTAGCAGCAGGCTCTGCCTGCACGGTGGACCCCAGGCTGCGAACGCACTTATTATTTATATTTATTTTGTGCGTTCCGCCAGCCCTAACACAGTGTGTGCAAACTTGGTCAAACCTGTGTAATTGCAAACAAAGGTTTCTGCACCAAATATTAAGTTCTGTTTTTCTATTGTATCAAATAATTATTTCATGCAATAAAATGCAAATTAATTAAATTAAAATCATACATTGTGATTTTCTGGATTTTTATTTTTAGAGTCTGTCTCTCACAGAGAGGCTTGAGGGATTTATGGCAGTCTGCATTACTCTTGTAAATAAAGGGTCACGCTCTTTATCTTCAGGAGCCCACCGCTCCTCTGCCCTTCTGCTTCCTGCTTGTCAGGGGGGAGTGCTCTCCTCATGATTGACAGCTTAGACCAGCAGCATAACTGGACTGAACTCCCTCAGATGCTGCTAGCTGAGACGCCTCTTCCTTTCCCGCATGGCGGCCGCTCAGTGTCACTGAAGCTGAACGGTTCTTCCAGATTCACAGCAGCTCCTTTATAAAAAAGGACTGGCAATTCCTCGCTCCTTGACTATGAAATTGGCCCACTCCTGATAGACTGCAAAGGTGGCTGAATCCTTTAGGAAACCAGCAATGACCTTTATATCTAAAAGCCCTCAGTTGTTGAGAATGGAGAGAATTTTCAGTAAGAAGCCAATTGTAAAGTTGCATGCTTTTACTTCTTATTTATACCTATTTCAGAAGCTCTAGGAAAGGATTATTGTAAATGATAACACTACGCCATTATTTTACCTTCGTCTTTAAATATAATTTCTTGTACCTGCAATAAATACATGATAAATAATTATCTGGATTGCCCAATAAAATATCTGTACAAGATAGATGAGGGACTTGAGAGTACAGGGATTTCTGACCTTTGAAAGGTTTTCCAGTGCACTGGGAACAGAGGCTATGGATGGAGTGTGCATATCATGGTAGGCGTCAGCAGATGGCCACTGAGGTTGTGATTGGGTTTGGACAGGAGGAGATTCATGGTCTGTAAAATGCAAAAATAAAAGTCTAAAAAAGACAAGTGTGAAGCATACATAGTGCATAATATATGTAAGAGGACCCTAAATACAAGCAGCAGAGCCAGGAATAGTCCCAATGTATCACCACTGAACTTGTGGCTTCCTCAGAGGTTCTCCAAGGCTGACATCTCTCTCTATTACGACATATATCCATTTGTCCCTTTTACTTTTTTTGTATCAATCTTTAAAGGGAATCTGTCACCAGGTTTTTGTTATCTGAGCTGATATGGGAGCAGAAACTCTGATTCCAGTGATGTGTCACTTACTTTATTGAATGCTGAAGTTTTGATTAAATTCGTTTTCTCTGCAGCAGTTCTCTGAATGCCGAGCTCTGTATAACCCCGCTCACACAGCTGATTGGCAACTTTCTGCGCACACTGTTGATAGGCAGAAACTACCAAACAGTTTGGGGGCGTGGTTGGACTACCTGAGAGCATACTTTCTAGTCCTCTAGTGATAATCTCCTACAGATAAAACATTGATTTTATAAAAGCTACATCAATCTGCCCAGTAAGTGACACATCGCTGGAATCAGGGCTTCTGCCTCTATATCATGCTGCTCTCACATTAGGCAGCAAAAGCTTCATAACAAATTCCCTTTAACCAAGATGAGCAACTTTCATTGCAAACAAAAGATATCATAATGTTAACTTACCGTTTGTCATTGCGGCTTGTCAGTGCTCAGCAGGTTCTACCCTGTGAAATAAATTTAGAGAAATGTTTAATATACAGATCGATACAGAGGTCCATTTTCATGTAGCTGATTGGAGGGTCTGACGAAAGGTGGTCCCCCACAATCAGAATATTCATGGCCTAACCTAAGCATAGGACATGAACAAGACCCCAAAAGAAACACATGGACTTGTGTCCGGTGTAGTCATATTGGGCAGAGTCATTACAGCAGCGCAATATACCAGCGAGCAGACGACTGGGTGCCTAACTGCCATACTGAGACTAAGTAAAAAAAGGAAAAAAAAACCTACGTTTTAAAAGTCTAAAATAAAACTTTAAAGATAATTTTTTTCTTATTGTATAGTGTTATACAGTTAATATCGATACATTGATAATAGCCTATATTATAAGATGCTCACAAAAATGTTCCTACTTTTTAAACCACATACAAAAAAAAGATAATAATATGCCAGAATGGCTGTTTTTTAGTTACTTTACATACAAAAAATGAAATAAAAAGTCATCAATAAACCCACGTAGCCCAAAACGATAGTAATTGTAGCTTTTCAGTTACTGGGCAGAAACAGTAAAAACAAAAAATGATATAAATTTGGAATCATTTAAAGCATATTAATCTGCATAAATGTTATCATTTATAATGTGCACTAAAATAATATTAGTAAAAAATACTAATAATAATAATTCCAGAATTAGAATCATAGAATCATAGAATCATAGAATCATAGAATGGTAGAGTTGGAAGGGACCTCCTGGGTCATCTGGTCCAACCCCCTGCTCAAAGCAGGATTCTCTAAATCATCCCAGACAGATGTCTATCCAGCCTCTGTTTGAAGACTTCCATTGAAGGAGAACTCACCACCTCTTGTGGCAGCCTGTTCCACTCATTGATCACCCTAACTGTCAAAAAGTTTTTTCTAATATCTAATCTGTGTCTCCTCCCATTCAGTTTCATCCCATTGCTTCTAGTCTTTCCTTGCGCAAATGAGAATAAAGATGATCCTTCTACAATGTGACAGCCCTTGAGATATTTGTAGACAGCTATTAAGTCTCCTCTCAGTCTTCTTTTTTGCAAGCTAAACATTTCCAAATCCTGCAACCGTTCCTCATAGGACATGGTTTGCAGACCGGTCACCATTCTGGTGGCTCTTCTCTGAACTTGCTCCAGTTTGTTGATGTCTTTTTTAAAATGTGGTGCCCAAAACTGGACACA
Organism: Oophaga sylvatica; assembly: GCA_033576555.1. Taxonomy (NCBI): domain Eukaryota; kingdom Metazoa; phylum Chordata; class Amphibia; order Anura; family Dendrobatidae; genus Oophaga; species Oophaga sylvatica. The sequence continues at coordinate 560,286,043 of JARQOD010000004.1, forward strand.
GTATTCCAGATGAGGTCTGACCAAAGAGGAGTAGAGGGCAATAATGACCTCACGTGATCTAGACTGTATGCTTCTGTTGATACATCCTAGAATTGCATTTGCCTTTTTTGCTGCTGCATCACACTGTTGACTCATGTTAAGTCTGTGATCAATTAGTATACCCAAGTCTTTTTCACATGTGCTGTTACTTAGCCCTATTCCTCCCATTTTGTATATGCTTTTTTCATTTTTATTGCCCAGATGTAGTACTTTGCATTTTTCCCTGTTAAAATCCATTCTGTTAGTTGCTGCCCACTGCTCCAGTTTATGTATATCTTTTTGAATCCTCTCTCTCTCTTCTCTAGTATTAGCTACCCCTCCTAGCTTTGTGTCATCAGCAAATTTGATCAGTTTACCCTCAATTCCTTCATCTAAATCATTGATAAAGATGTTGAACAATACAGGGCCCAAAACAGAGCCTTGTGGTACCCCACTTGAGACATTCTTCCAACTGGATGTGCAGCCATTTACAACCACTCTTTGGGTCCGATCACTAAGCCAGTTATGAATCCACCTAACAGTTGCCTTGTCCATTCCATACTTAGTCATTTTTTTCAATAAGGATTGTGTGAGATACTTTGTCAAATGCTTTGCTGAAGTCAAGATATACTATATCTACAGCATTTCCCTGATCCACCCAGTCAGTGATTCTGTCATAGAAGGAAATTAAGTTAGTCTGACATGACTTATTAGTTACAAACCCATGCTGACTCTGTTTAATCACTTCATTCTTATCCAGGTACTTGCATACATGTTCTTTAATAATTTGTTCAAAGATCTTTCCTGGTATAGAAGTCAGACTCACCGGCCTGTAGTTCCCTGGGTCCATCTTCTTCCCCTTTTTGAAGATAGGAACAACATTTGCTCTTCTCCAGTCTTCTGGGACTTCTCCTGTTCTCCAAGAATTTTCAAAGATTATGGACAGTGGTTCAAGAATTTCTTCTGCTATCTCCTTCAGTACCCTGGGGTGTAATTCATCTGGACCTGGAGACTTGAATTCATTTAGGTTAGCTAAGTGTTTCCTCACTGTCTTTCTGTTTATAGATATCCTGGATTCTTCTATTCCTTTAATAGGACAGTGAAGATCAGTTGATGTTACATTTCCTTTCTGAGAGAAAACAGATGCAAAATAGGAATTTAAAAGTTCAGCCTTCTCAACATCCTGACTTACCATTTCATCATTTTCATCCTGTAAAAATCCTATAGCATCTTTGACTTTTCTTTTACTTTTGACGTATCCCCAAAATCCTTTTTTGTTGCTTTTGACGTCACTTGCAAGCCTTAATTCATTGTCAGCTTTAGATAATCTGATTTGTGCCCTGCAGGTTCTGCAGACGGCATTATATTCTTCTTTAGATATGCCTCCCTCTTTCCATTTGATAAACATTTCTTTCTTCCTTTTTAGCATGTGTTTAAGTTCTATGTTCATCCATCCTGGTTTCCTTAAATGCTTCCCATTCTTCCCTCTTTTCGGAATTGTTAACGATTGTGCTTTGAGAATCTCATTTTTCAAGATTTTCCATCCTTCCTGGACATTTTTGTCCTTAAGGATATCCAGCCATTGGATCCCTCCAATTCTCTTTCTGAGTTCCTTAAAATCTGCCTTTCTGAAATCTAACCTTGACGTCTGAGTCTTCACAGGTCTTCCTCCTCTTGTTATCCAAAATTCTAAAATAGCATGGTCACTACCTCCTAGGGTCCCAGCCACTCTTACCTCCTCCACCATTTCCTCCCTGTTTATGAGGATTAGATCCAAGGTAGCAGATCCCCTTGTTTTCTCCATTACCTTTTGGAAGATAAAGTTGTCAGCAAGAGAGGATAAGAATTTCCTGGACCTGTTAGTTTTGCCTGAGAGAGATTCCCAACAAATGTCTGGATAGTTGAAATCTCCCATGACCACTATGTCATATTTTTTGGAGAACTTGGCCATTTGATGCATAAAGAGTTCATCCATATCTTCAGCTTGCACAGGCGGCCTGTAGTAAATGCCTACAATGGTGTCCTTTCCATTGTTCTGTCCTTGTATTCTTACCCAAACAGTTTCCACAGAACTCCCAATCTCTGAAGCTTCAATCTCTGTGCAGAATACGCTTTTCTAACATACAATGCAACACCTCCTCCTCGTTTATCAAGTCTGTTTCTTGCAAATAAGTTGTAACCTTCTAGCCTTGTATTCCAATCATGTGTATCGTCCCACCAAGTCTCAGTGATTCCAATGACATCATATTTCTTCTCCTGCGTTAGTAGCTCCAGTTCTCCTTGTTTGTTGCCCATGCTTTGTGCATTCGTATAGAAACACTTTAGTTTGTGATTGGTTTCTCTTTCTTCAATATTTTTATTATGTAGATTTTTTTGTCTTTGTTCTTCCCCTTCACTTCTAATAGCAGAGTTCTCAATAGCATTTGTCAGGTGTATGGCTTTTGCTGGCGTTTTGCTTCCCTTCCCACATTGTTCTAGTTTAAAGCTCTCCTTATGAGTGTAGCAAGGCGACTTCCAAATACATGTTTTCCAGTCTTCGTAAGGTGCACCCCATCTCTAGCAAGTAGTCCATCGTACAGGTAATTCACTCCGTGATCCAGAAATCCAAATCCTTGCTGACGGCACCATCGACGTAGCCAGTTGTTCACCTGCAGAATCTTATTCCACCTCCTTGTTCCATGGCCATCCACTGGAAGGATGGAGGAGAAGACCACCTGCGCTCCCAGTTCTTTCACTTTCTTACCTAAGTTTTCAAAGTCACTGCAGATGGTTTCCAGGTCACTTCTTGTGGTGTCATTTGTCCCCACATGTATTAGCAGGAATGGGTAGTCATCTTTAGGTCTGAAGAGTCCTGATATCCTGTCAGACACATCTTTAATTTTTGCACCTGGAAGACAGCACATTTCTCTTGAGGTTATATCTGGTCTGCAGATAGCAGCCTCTGTTCCTCTCAACAGGGAATCCCCCATGACAACAACTCTCCGTTTCTTCTTCACAACATTTTTCTTTCTCCATTCAGGAGGACTCTGAGGGCGTACAAGGTTACTCTTTGTGGGCAAAGTCTTATCCTGATGTATTTCTTCATCGTTCTCCTGTGTAAGAGCCTGGTACTGGTTTCTGAGCAGAATTGGTGCTGACTGCCTCCTGATCCTCCTGCTTCTTTGGGTCACATGCTTCCATTCCTCTGTTTCTTCAGTTGCACTTCGAATTTCTTCTCTTTCTGTACCATGAAGAGATAATTCTGCTCTGTCTAAGAACTCTTCACCTTCCTTAATGGTCTTCAATGTAGATAACCTCTCTTCCAGATTTTGCAACTTTTCCTCCAACAGGGACACAAGCTTGCATTTGTGGCATGTGAAATTTGGCTTTTCCACTGGTAAGTCTATGAACATGTAGCAAGAAATGCAGCTCACCACATGGCTCCTGGCCTCTTCCATGTTCTTATTGTTCAAGAGATAATCAAGCGGTGAAATATAAGCCAAAACTCGGCGCGCGGTTTACTAATGTCCTCCTTTCAGCTGCAACAGCCAAAATCCAGTGTTCCTTGAGCTCGCGGAGACTCTTCACTTATCCCAGAAGGCACTGGGAATATGCAAATTATCTCCTCGGGACTCCTCCCCTGGTTTGCTTCTATTAGTTCATCTGGTCTTACATAAAAGGAATGAAAAGCGATCAGACTTAAGAAACTTGCACATTGTGCAATGGTGAAACGTGTACTCCCTGTCGATTCCCTTGCTGACACACTCCAACAGTGGAGTAATGAACATTATCGCCCCTGCTAAATTGTCACGTAAGATTATCTGTACCCGGATTGCGCCAGTCGCACAACTGCTAGACAAATATAAGGTATTTTAGGTGGAAAATAGCAGAGATCTGCATCATGTACTTGCAATGATGAGAACACCCAGGTACCTTCCATTCACTCTCCTTCCCTCCTATTAAGTCTCTCCCTACTGAATCCCCAACTAACAAACAAAAACAAGTAACGTTGACAATTTTCAGCTCTTAAAAGAGCTTTTTGGAATAAATAACGCTCACTATAACCTCCTATCACTCTCCCTACGCTACTGTCACTCTCCCTACACTGAAACTACTCTCTCCCTACACTGTTTCCAGCACAAGATGGTGCCGGCAGCCTTTAAATAGTCCTTATGACGCTGGAAGGCCAGCCGATAACAGTAATGCCACACCAAAGATGGCGCCAGAATTACTGTGATTGGCAAGTCAGCCCAGCATGTTCATTGGCTGCAAATAAAATTCCAAACATGCTGGGTGGGTTACTCGAATATAATGAGGCGAATACCCAATTACACGCCGAGTAACGAATAGCCCGAATACCGTACTATTTGTGCGAGTAACGAATAGTGCCGAATGTATTCGCTCATCACTAATTGACATGTTATTTATACTAAATTGTAAAGGCTGTAAAATCACAATCCAAGAAAACAATTATGGCATTGCTGTTTTTCTTTCCATTTCAAAACAGCAAAAACTGTATCTCGTTTTTTAAAGTATACTTTTCAAAGAAAAAGTTTTAAATTCTATAAGTAAAACTAAGCTCAATGTTCTCCCTTATGGGGCTTTCTGATGTTTTGGCACCTTGAGAGCTGGGCAACTATGACATGCCGCCCAACAGCTACTCCAACAAAATCTGTCCTTCAAAAGATAAATAGCACATCTGTGATGATACATTTTATCTTAATTAACTAGCCATCTATACTCAGTTAACCAGGAGGCATAGACTGTTATCTATACGTTGAATTTTAAATTTATGTGTTTCTTTCTTCAGTTGGTCAAAAGTATGAAATGTTGACTCTTCTTGTAGGCTAAATTGATATTTGTAAATTGATGATTGGTTGTTATTTACCTCTTATATCAGCTCCTTCAGTTTATTGTACTGTTATCTTTACAAAACAGGGACACAGAATCACTGAGCAATGATATTAGCTGATGTGGGTAATACACATTATACCAGGCAAAGCAGTTTATTGACTTGCAAAAAAATAGAAGGATTGAAGGATAAGCTAAATAATCAAACAATGCAAGTTAATCTCATTACCCTTTCCCCTTGACCTGTGAAAAATGGCTTAAAGAACAGCTGTGAACTATAAAAATATGCATCTGTAAAAAGAAACATGCAGACATCCAAGACATTCATAGATCCAAAGAACCAGAGACTCTTTACAAATCCACAGCCAGGAACACTATATAGGACAGCAGCCATAGCATCTTGGCTCCATCACGAGGGACACAAATTTTGACATTATACAGGATGCCAGCTTAGGGGACCACAGCCCCACCTGAAAGAAAACAGATCTGCTTCATTGACCAATACTGAACCCATAGATAGTTTGTGGTAGTTAGGATTTGGACCCACTGGTCAACTGAGCCTCAGGGATACGTTTGGGAAAGTCAGGAATGGGACCCACTGGTCATCTGGCTTCATGCAGATATTCTGAGAAGCCAGATTGTGACCCTCTGGACACCTTGCCTTTTACCGCAATGGACTGTCAGATTCCTAAGCTTGTAATTACCTCTTTTCTGTGCATGATACAGGTGGAGGTAGTTGTCCATGGATGCTCTGAAGTCACAGCTGCTCTTATCTCGACGAGTCAGCGGAAGGGTGAGACTGTAATTTTGCACTATCTTGGGCATTTTGCTGGGACTGTTTTATGTGATATTTCTCTGTTTGTGGATCAAAAATGTATTGCCACGCTGTTTTACCCTCACCCTGTGCAGTCTGAGTACTATTGCACCTACTATAAAAGGAGAGTGGGGTTCGGTGGGTGAGACTTGGTCCATACAGTTTCGGCTAGCGGACTAGAGCACTGAGTGACAGCCTTGACTCCACAACATCTTTTCTTTTGAGCATTGCCATTTGCCTAAACAGAATTTTCTGTCCACATATAGGCTATCTCTGCATTCAGGATAAATTACGTAATAAATTGTGGGATAGCTTTCTCCCTACTACTGCTCATAAGAATGAAAAAAATAGCGGAATAAGAGTAACCATAATTTTAATGTCATAAATTGAAGCACACATGAAAATAATGAAAATAAGTAACTTTGTAATTAGTGATGAGCGAAAGTGCTCAGATAAGCTGTTATTTGAGCATGCTCATGTGCTAACCGAATGTTTTTGGCGTGCTCGAAAAATCTGTTCGCGTCCCCACGGCTGCATGTTTTCCAGCTGTTAGACAGCCGAAACACATGCATGGATTGCCTGTTTAGTTAGATAAATAAAACGACGGTTACACTTTAAATAAAAAAGGGGAGAAGTCAGCACTGCCTATGGACAGCACGCAATACATAAAGTGCATATGCACATATTGATTTCTAACTGTACTTTAAAATGAGACATTTAGCAAACAATTGATCAATTCTTTGAGCCACCCCGCCATGACAAGGCATTCTCATATGGGGCAGTCCTACTCTGTTTTTTATATTTGCTTTTTATATATTTGATGTGCCATTACAGCCTCCTAAATGTATATCTGTGAAGCATCTGCAGAGCAAATGCACTTTCTGAATGCCTTTTTTAACAATATGAGTTGCAGTATTTAAAATGGTGTCATTATTTAGAAATTCTAATACCTACAGGCATGGCTGAAAGTGTTGACACCCTTGAATTTGCTCCTTGAGATTGTTCATGTTTTTTAACAGTTTAGTTGTTCCAGTCCTCAGACAGTTCTCTTCTCCTCTTTCTGTTCTCTGTTCTTAGTGTGGCACCCACAGACACACAATACAAAGTCAACTTCTCCTCTTTTTATCTGGCTTCAGGTGTGCTTTTCATATTGCCCACTCCTGTTTCTTGCCACAGGTAAGTTTAAATGAGTATCATGTGCTGGAAACAAAGTTGTTTACCCACAGTTCTGCAACAGTTTTGCCCAGGCCATTTTTGGGGTGTTGTGAGAAATTATGTCCAATTTGCAATTTTTTCTGTTTTTTTTTTGTGCTGTTCCAACACACACAAAGATAAATAAACATGTGTATAACAAAACATGTGTAATTGCAATAATTTTCTGGAAGAAATACTTCTTTTTCTGAAACAATTTCAAGGGTGCCATCACTTTCAGCCTTAACTGTAGGCCTCTAAAACTATTGACCCTGACAAGTAACTTGCATTTGATTGGACAGGGGGACTCTGCTTCAAACACTCATTTGTGCACGCTTCTTTTGTAATATTGGTGATAGGCCAGTGTGATGTTCCACTAGAATTTTCTGTGTAAACATTCAGATTTGTTATGTGGTATAACAGCACCATCTAGTGGTCGTTTTATAGAATGTCTTTGGTTGTTGATATTGAGGTTTTTTGACATATCTACCACACCGTAGTTCATGAGTCATAGTTTTCATGACTCATCAGCCAGCCCCAGCAGCCATGTTTTTTTGCTCAGTATACAACTAAGACAGTTCATTCCTGAGTACCTCCTGACATCAGAATCCAATAGTGATCTCTTACATCCAGATCTGTAGCCGCACAATCGGTAGGTCCTAAACACATTCACCATGAACTTGACAGCCGTATAAATATTGAGATGTTTACATCATGCTGTTATGAAAATGTGAGAGTTGTAGTCCATGCTTTTCCGACTGGTCAGTAAGCATGGGATATACCGCATGTTATATGTAACTACATGTTATGCATATACTGTGTTCCCTCACCACTGTATATTGTGTATATATTGTATGCTTGCCACATGTTTGTGAGCACATAGTAAAATACTGTTATTTGTTCCACAGTTTTTTACCATATTCGATTCCTGCAATAAACTTGGTAACAGACATCACGTGTCTATCAAATCACTGTTGGGATCAAGGTTTATGCTGTCTGCAAGGATTATGTACACATACACATAAGACGGGCAGAACAGTAAAAAACGATTAACCCTCGCAGGCTGGATAGAAGAACTGCGGATTCTCACATACTGATCGCAGTAAAACTGCCTGCTACAAGCTGGATAGAAGATACCGCAGCTCGCACATAGTGATCGTCGTGAAACCAAGCTTCTGTCAAGCCTGAAAGGGCGCGAATCCTGTCAGAGCGTCACCATGTCAGCCGCAGAAGGTAGATCATTCACCACAAGATCTGCAATCTCAGCCAGCTGCAAGAGCTCAAAGAAGTCAGTGAGCAGCTCTACCATCGCCATAGCCCGCGCAAAAGCAGAAGCTGCCAAAGTGCGAGCATCGTTTGCTGAACAACAGGCACACATGGAAGCAGAGGAAGCACGCATGAAAGCAGCTCTGGCCGAACAACAAGCACACATGAAAAAACTAGCATTGGAGAGGGAAGCCGCAGTTGCACTGGCAGAGGCTGAAGTTTTGGAGGAGGCAGCAAGTATCGCAAGTAATGACGCCGCATATTCTTGGATCAGAGCTCAGTCAACAGGACAAAGCACGACACACTTCAAAATACGTACTGCAAGTATGCTAAGTCAGATGACGGTCTGTATTACGGTCCAGGAGCTGAGTCAACCCCTGCTTACAAACTCCAGCCTAATCCTGTCACACAACAAGCAGCCTCAGCCTTCCAAATGCCATACATCAAGCAAGACAGTAATTTTATATATCATCGGTCCCCAATGCAACCTGCATTCCAACCGACAGACAACTGCAGAGCAGCTCCAGCCTTCAAGAAGGAACAAGTAGATGGTAGTTATTACAACAAAGACAAGTTTAAAGACTACTCTAACCCACATGGACCTCTGCACCTCAGCTTGTTTCCAGATTCATCAAACAGAAATCAAGGTATGTCAGATGTTCTCAAATTCCTTGCTCGACGTGAGTTGATAACCAAGGACTCTCCAAGTTTAACGACAAACCTGAAGGCTATAGAGCATGGCGATCCTCATTCAGAAATACAATCAAAGATCTGGATCTGTCTGCAAATGAGGAGGTGGACCTTTTAGTCAAGTGGCTAGGAAATGAATCCACAGAGCATGCAAAACGGATTAGGGACATCAATTTAGACTATCCCGACAGAGGACTAAACCTGATATGGGAGAGACTGGAGGAGTGTTACGGCTCACCAGAAGTGATAGAAAACGCACTCTTCAAAAGAATTGAGGATTTCCCCAAGATGCAAGGTAAAGGTTTCCAAAAACTGAGAGAATTGAGCGATCTGTTGACAGAACTTCAAGTTGCCAAAGCTCAAGGAGACTTACAAGGCCTAGCATTCTTGGACACAGCACGCGGTGTAAATCCCATAGTACGCAAACTTCCGCAAGGTCTGATAGATAAGTGGATCGGTCAAGGCTCCAAATACAAGGAACGATACAACGTCCCATTTCCTCCATTCTCATTCTTTGTGGACTTTGTACACCAACAAGCAAAGATTAGAAATGACCCCAGCTTTGACTTCTCAATGTTTGACACCACGTACCCAAATCAGGTAAACCTGTCTCAATGCGTAACCTGAGAGATACACCAGTGGCAGTACACAAAACCAGTGTATCTCTTCAAGACACTTCACGCAAAACTTATAGTACTGCAGAGACTGATAAGACCTCATCTAAAGACCCGTGCAAAGAATGCCCTCTGCATAAGAAACCACATTCGTTGTTGAAATGCAGAGGATTCAGAGAAAAACAGCTCAAAGATCGCAAAACTTTCCTCAAAGAAAACCACATTTGCTACAGGTGCTGCGCAGCAACTTCACATCTTGCAAAAGACTGTACAACAAACATTAAATGCTCAGAATGTGACAGTGAAGAGCATAACACAGCTTTACACCCAGGACCAGCTCCATGGACTCTCACACCCTCAGACCAAGTGGCAGAGCACGGCGAGGAGCAGAGAGACCCTACACCTCCTGAAGTGACACCTCAGTGCACCCAAGTCTGTGGAGAAGGACTTAGCAACAAATCTTGCTCCAAGATCTGTCTTGCCACAGTTTACCCCATTGGTCACAAAGAGAAAGCTGTAAAGTTGTATGCCATCCTTGATGATCAGAGCAACAGGTCTCTCGCTAATTCAACTTTCTTTGATATCTTCGACATTAAAGGAAACAGCTCGGCATATTCACTTAAGACTTGCACAGGTGTGAGTGAAGAAAAAGGGAGAAGAGCTACTGGTTACCAAATTGAATCCTTAAATGGTGAAACATCCCTGCCTCTGCCTACGCTGATAGAATGCAATCAGATCCCAGACAACAGAGAAGAGATTCCTACACCTGCAGCAGCATCACATCAAGGACATCTAAAAAATATAGCGCACCTAATTCCTGAAGTCGACCCAGACGCTCCAATAGTACTTCTGCTTGGAAGAGACATCATAAGAGTCCACAAGGTGAGGAAACAGATAAACGGCCCTCACAGTTCTGCTTATGCTCAGAAGCTCGACCTAGGGTGGGTCATTATAGGCGATGTCTGCCTAGGAAGCGTTCACAAGCCAACCACTGTGAATTCTCTCTTCACAAATACATTGGAAAATGGACGTCCATCCCTCTTTCAGCCTTGTCCTAACAGATTCCTTGTAAGAGAGAAGCCTACAAGTGTGTTATACCCGGACTGTGCAGAAGATGAAGATCATCTGGGGTGTACAGTGTTCCAGAGGACAAAGGAAGACAACAAGACCGCTTGCTCTATTGAAGATGAGACCTTCTTAAATATAATGGAACAAGGATTCTCTAAAGATGAAACAAATACCTGGGTAGCACCACTGCCTTTCAAAACACAGAGAACCCGCCTTCCTAACAACAGAGTTCAAGCCACAAAACGCTTCAGTTCTCTCAGGTGCAACTTTGAGAAAAGACCAGAAATGAAGGAGCACTTCTTCTCATTCATGAGCAAGATATTTGAAAATGACCATGCAGAAGTAGCCCCGCCTTTAAAAGAAAACTATGGGCAAGACGTTAAGAAGTTTGTTGAAAGAGACTTCTATGTGGATGATGGCCTAAAGTCACTTCCCTCACCAGAGGCTGCAATCAGCCTACTCAAGAGGACTCAATGTATGCTTTCCTGTTCAAACCTCAGACTGCATAAAATAGCTTCAAACAGCGAAGATGTTATGGCAGCCTTCCCAGTTCAAGATCATGCCAGCGATCTGAAAGACCTAGACTTTGCAACGGACCCCATACCCATGCAATGCAGCTTAGGGCTCAGCTGGGATCTCAAGTCTGACACCTTTACCTTCCAGGTTGACCAAGAGCAAAAGCCCTTCACACGACGTGGTGTCTTATCCACCATCAACAGCCTATATGATCCACTTGGATTTGCAGTACCAGTCACCATCCAAGGTAAGACTCTCCTCAGAGATTTAACTGCAGACACATGTGATTGGGACTCTCCACTTCCCCCAGAGAAAGAAGCTCTATGGGTAACCTGGAGAGACTCTCTAAAGACATTGTCTAATCTACACATTCACAGATCATATGCTCACATCTCTGCTGCAGAGGTTCAGACTAAGCAGTTGTGTATATTTTGTGACGCTTCAGTAAAGGCGATAGCTGCAGTCGCTTACCTTAAAACAACAGATATCAAAGGTCAAGTCCAGATTGGCTTCGTGATGGGAAAGGCAAAATTGGCACCATGTCCTGAGCTTACCATACCAAGACTGGAACTTTGTGCTGCTGTTCTAGCAACAGAGCTAGCTGAGCTCATTGTGACAGAGATAGATTTAAAGCTTGAAGATACGTGTTCCATACAGACAGTAAAGTAGTGCTGGGTTACATTCACAATGAGACTAGAAGATTCTATGTCTACGTACATAACAGAGTTCAAAGAATCAGGAGGTCAACACGACCTACCCAGTGGCGTTATGTATCAACTGATCACAACCCAGCAGACCACGCAACAAGAGCTGTTCCTGCAGCCCATCTTAAAGACACTACATGGCTCACAGGACCAGCATTCCTCTACAAATCAGTACAAGACACTTTGAGAAAGACACATTTGAAATGTTAGAACCAGATTCTGATGCAGAGATTCATCCTTATGTTTCTACCTTACAGACCCGGAATAAATGGCAAGCCAGTAAACCCAACATGGAGGTTGGTAATGTTGCTCTTGTCAAAGACACTCAGTCAAAAAGAAATGACTGGCCTTTGGGACTGATAACCAAAGTGTTTCCAAGTGAAGATGGAAAAGTTAGGAAAGTGGAGGTCAAGATCTGCAGGCAACACGAACCTGAACTTTTCCTCAGACCAGTCACTGAACTGATTTTGTTGCTCTCTCACAGAGGTACCTTAAAGTGGTATCTTTAAGATACCAGGCGAGGAGTGTGATGTTCCACTAGAATTTTCTGTGTAAACATTCAGATTTGTTATGTGGTATAAGAGCACCATCTAGTGGTCGTTTTATAGAATGTCTTTGGTTGTTGATATTGAGGTTTTTTGACATATCTACCACACCGTAGTTCATGAGTCATAGTTTTCATGACTCATCAGCCAGCCCCAGCAGCCATGTTTTTTTGCTCAGTATACAGCTAAGACAGTTCATTCCTGAGTACCTCCTGACATCAGAATCCAATAGTGATCTCTTACATCCAGATCTGTAGCCGCACAATCGGTAGGTCCTAAACACATTCACCATGAACTTGACAACCGTATAAATATTGAGATGTTTACATCATGCTGTTATGAAAATGTGAGAGTTGTAGTCCATGCTTTTCCGACTGGTCAGTAAGCATGGGATATACCGCATGTTATATGTAACTACATGTTATGCATATACTGTGTTCCCTCACCACTGTATATTGTGTATATATTGTATGCTTGCCACATGTTTGTGAGCACATAGTAAAATACTGTTATTTGTTCCACAGTTTTTTACCATATTCGATTCCTGCAATAAACTTGGTAACAGACATCACGTGTCTATCAAATCACTGTTGGGATCAAGGTTTATGCTGTCTGCAAGGATTATGTACACATACACATAAGACGGGCAGAACAGCCAGCAAGGACACTTTTTCTGGTAATGCACTGGTACATATACACACCCAGATTTCCCAAGTATTTGTTAAGAACTCTTCTTATACTCTGGCATGAGCCTAGTAACACACCCAGGGTATATTTTGCTTTTTCAAGGCTGCGGGTATGTTTAGAGTAACGAGGCAGTCTTATAAAATTTTAGAATTAATCTATCAAAAAAAGGTACAGTGCTTAAAAAAGTTACAAAAACTCAAGTAACCAAAACACATAGACATAATGCAAAAACAGTGTAAGACCAAAAGGGATAAAGATGACTCTTATTATCAGATTGTGGTACAATTCTTTGCTGAGGAGTTTGCTGAATTCTTTGCAGAAGAGTTTGCAGAAAAAATTAGGACACATCCTCAACTAGTCAGTTGGGAGAAGGATGACTAATTGTATGCAAGGAAAGATGGAGGAAGGCCACAATTCTAATCTATATCGTATTATCCAACAGGAACCTCTCAGTGAAATGAAATGACCGCCAATTAAAAATCTGTGAGAGAGATTAGCTGGTGAGAGGCTCTGAACTAAGGTTTAAGGGGTAAGGTTTCTCCTTGTGAGGAGTACCACAGTACAGAGGCCTCTCGCCTAGCCAAATCAGATCTCATACTTTGCACTGTAGAGGGGCAACAACCCGAAACACCGTGTCTGCAAATTAAATTCTAAACAAAGTCTGATGGTATTAACTGACACTGATAAACTCTTATGACACTCTGACCTTGAAAATTCACCATTCTTTGCATATGAGAAAAATCAGTAACTTGTGAAGCCCTATTTTTAAGCATCTCCAGGTTGGTGGCAAAACAAATCTGACCGATTGACCCTTGACCACCACGAGACATATGCAAGGTGTCCTGTGATATCTGGGACAATTGCAGCAAATCCTCTAAGTCTTCTAAACTGATCTGGGTGCTCACTGAGTATTTGACTTGTTTTTCCAGTACGTCCTAGCAATGATTGATTGGATTCATATTTATTATTATTTATTATTATTATTATATTACACATTTATATAGCGCCATTTATTCCATGGCGCTTTACATATGAAAAGGGAAAATATAGACAGGTACAATAAACGTGTGCTAGACAAGGGAACACAAGTACAGAAGGAGAGAGGACCCTGCCCGCGAGGGCTCACAGTCTACAGGGATGGGTGAGGATACACTAGGAAAGGGTAGAGCTGGTCGTGCGAATTGTTCAGTAGACTGAGGATCATTGTAGGCTGTAGGCTTGTCGGAACAGGTGGGTCTTCAGGTTCTTCTTGAAGGTTTCCGTTGTTGGTAAAAGTCTGATGTTTTGCGGCAGGGAGTTCCAGAGTATGGGGGAAGCCCGGGAGAAGTCTTGTATGCGGTTGTGGAAAGAAGAGATGAGGGAGGAGTCGAGAAGGAGATCTTGAGAGGATCAAAGGTTGCGTGTGGGTAGGTAGCGGGATACCATGTCACAGATGTATGGATGAGAAAGGTTGTGGATGGCTTTGTATGTCATGGTTAGGGTTTTGAACTGAAGCCTTTGGGCAATAGGAAGCCAGTGAAGGGCCTGGCATAGGGGGAGGCTGGGGAATATCGGGGAGACAGGTGGATTAGTCGGGCAGCAGAGTGTAGGATGGACTGGAGTGGTGCCAGAGTGCTAGAGGGGAGGCCAGACAGTAGGAGGTTGCAGTAGTCGAGGCGGGAGATGATAAGGCGTGCACTAGTGTTTTTGTGGTTTCATGGTTGAGGAATGAGCGGATCCTGGAAATATTTTTGATTTTGAGGCGACAGGAGGTGGCGAGGGCTTGATGTGTGGTTTGAAAGAGAGGGCAGAGTCGAGGATCACCCCAAGGCACCGAGCATGCGGGACTGGGGAAAGCGAGCAGCCATTGACATTGATGGATAGGTCTGGTGGAGGGGAAGAATGAGGTGGGGGAAAGATGATGAATTCTGTTTTGTCCATGTTCAGTTTGAGAAAGCGAGCAGAAAAGAAGGCTGAGATAGCAGACAGACACTGTGGGATTTTGGTCAGTAGGGAGGTGAGGTCAGGTCCAGATAGGTAGACTGGTGTCACGCGTAGAGATGATACTGCAAGCCGTGGGATTCTATGAGCTGTCCCAGGCCGAAGGTATAGACGGAGAAGAGTAGGGGTCCTAGGACTGAGCCTTGAGGAACACCGACAGACAGGGGGCGAGGTGAGGAGGTGGTGTGTGAGAGGGAGACACTGAATGTTCGGTCTGTTAGGTATGATGAGATCCAGGATAGGGCCAAGTCTGTGATGCCAAGAGATGAGAGAATCTGTAGCAGGAGGGAATGGTCCACGGTGTCGAAGGCAGAAGACAGGTCCAGGAGAAAGAGGACAGAGTAGTGTCGCTTGCTCTTGGCGGTTAGCAGGTCGTTAGTGACTTTAGTTAGTGCAGTTTCAGTTGAGTGATGCAGTCGAAAGCCTGATTGTAACCGGTCAAAGAGGGAACAGGAGGAAAGGTGGGAGGACAGTTCAAGATATACATGCTGTTCCAGTAGTTTTGAGGCGTAGGGGAGAAGAGATATCGGGCGATAGCTAGACGCAGAGGATGGGTCGAGGGAGGGCTTTTTGAGGATCAGTGTGATTGAAGCATGTTTGAAGGATGAAGGAAAGACACCATTTGTAAATGAAAGGTTGAAGAGGTGTGTGAGAGTAGGGATGAAGACTGTGGCAAAGTTAGGGATGAGGTGGGACAGGAGTGGGTCAAGCGTGCAAGTGGTGAGGTGTGATCTTGACAGGAGAGTGGAGAGCTGATCTTCCGTCATGGTGGTGAAGCTGGTTTTGGAAGAACAGGGCTGAGTGGCTAAGAGGGGCATTGGGGGCAGCGGGCCAAAGCCTTCTCTGATAGTATCAATCTTTTGCTTAAAGAAGGAGGCAAAGTCTTCGGCAGAAATGAGAGGAGAGGGAGGAGGTGCTGTGGGATGGAGTAGAGAATTGAAAGTGTTGAAGAGCTGTTTAGGGTTGTGAGACAGGGAGGATATGAGAGATGCGAAGTAAGTTTGTTTTGCGGCAGAGAGCGTGGACTTGAAGCTGGCAAGGGACTGCTTGTATGCGTTGAAGTGCTCGGTAGAATGGGTTCTCTTCCATCTCCGCTCGGTAGCCCTGGAAGCCCGTCTCAGTTCTTTGGTCAGGCCGCTCAGCCAGGGCTGCCTGTTGATTGTACGAGTTTTGCTCTGCGTGAGGGGGGCGGCTGAATCAAGTGTGGCTTTTATTGTGGTGTTATAAAATGTGGCAGCAACATCTGTGTCATGAAGTGAGGCTATGTCTGTAAGAGGGAGGAGGGACTCAGAGAGCGATTGTAAATTGAGGTGTTTGAGATTTCTGCGAGGGTGGGTGAGTTTGTGGAGTGGGGGATGCGTACTAACAGAGGAGAGGGAAGAGAATGTCAGTAGGTTGTGGTCAGACAGGGGGAGTGGGGAGTTAGTGAGATTAGTGAGGAAACAGAGACGGGTGAAGATAAGGTCCAGCGTGTGACCGCCTTTGTGAGTGGCTGCAGAGGACCATTGAGTGAGGCCAAGGGAAGCTGTGAGCGAAAGAAGTTTAGAGGTAGCCGGAGTGGAAGTGTCAATGGGGATGTTGAAATCGCCCATGATGATGCGAAATTTGGAGGCCTTGATCTTTGTCATGTTCCTCCAACTATTTCTGAATAGTTTATACAGTGTGACAATGAGCAGAAGACCCTGGCAGATATTCCTGTATATTATTCCATAGTCCACTGCAATATTATATTCAGATTGAAAAGGAAATATGATGATATATGATGTCAGGTTATTATGGTTCTGTAATATTGCAGTATGGACTACACCATACCCACTGCACTTATTTGGAGAGCCAAGATCCTCTGACCAGAAGTCACTAGTCACATCCAGAAAGAAAATGGATGCAAAGTTAGGCTTCCTCCATTCCCTTTTCTGATGGAACTGAGTAGAATAACCTTTAGCCTTTATGGACAATATAATAGAATCTCCTTTTACTTGCCACTAGGCTGCATTTACAGGATATTGTTCTTCTGCAAATTGTATTCTGATACAATTCCAGGGAGAAAGCTCTTCAAAGAGCACAGATTAATGGGAACATCTATTTTACTTATCATTGGACCCCTGAAGAGACTATAAAAGGCCTTTAGGATTTTGTGAGTTCTTACATTCCCTCTTAATCACTGGCCTATAATAGATGATGTGATTGTCCAAGTGGTCCTGACTCTCTGATTGGTCAATGGTCAACATTGTGAGACCTACGAGGTCACAAAGTATTATTTATGGCAAATCTAGTTACAGGGTATGATAGATATCACCTTACTTGCTCCAAAACGCTATACTAACCCACACATTCAGGTTGATCACTACATTAGAAAATATCCACTCACCAATGGTCAAGATCTGGTCCAGTCTTGTTCTTCCTCTGCTCCGGTTAGAAGGATGGATGAATGAGGTGGAGAAGTCGAATTTCCAGTGACTGTGGAAGAACCAACTCCTTCAAATGTTTTCTCATGATGAAGATTTCAGACATAACAATAAACAAGTTATGAAACTTCCATAATGAATGGGAGTGGTGAGCTAAATTCTCAGCTCGGAATAATGGGCGAGATGCCAACTGAAATAATGTGATAAAATAATGATAGATTACATAATAAATAATCTCTAGCACCCAGATTGCCAACATATTCATATCCACAGGATTAATGCATCCTAAAATAGACACTGCAGAAACTGCATGATGTAATAAAAGCAAACTCCACCTTTGTAGAACACAGACTTACCTTGGAGTACAGGGTTTTATTCTAATATATTCTGCACAAGTCCACTGAAACAAACTGTGATTTTCCACAAGGCGTTGAATTATGGAGATATTATCTTCTCTATGGAACTGCAGCGGTTCGGCGCCCATTGACTTACATTGAGTCGGGCACTTCCGCAGCAAAACAGCAGATCTAAAAAAGATCTGCGGTTTTGCTGCGGGTGAAACCGCTGCAGTTCGGGAGGAGGGAAGTGTGTGGGCGGTGCGTGGGCATGTACAGTCATGGCCAAAAGTTTTGAGAATGACACAAATATTATATTTTCACATGATCTGCTGCCCTCTGGTTTTTATGTGTGTTTGACAGATGTTTTTATCACAAAACAGAAGTATAATTGCAAACATATGAGTAACAAAAGCTTATATTGACAGTTAGAATGAGTTAATGCAGCAAGTCAATATTTGCAGTGTTGACCCTTCTTCTTCAGGACCTCTACAATTCTCCCTGGCATGCTCTCAATCAACTTCTGGACCAAATCCTGACTGATAGCAGTCCATTCTTGCACAATCAATGCTTTCATTTTGTCTGAATTTTTAGGTTTTTGTTTGTCCACCCTCTCTTGATGATTGACCACAAGTTTTCAATGGGATTAAGATCTGGGGAGTTTCCATGCCATGGACCCAAAATCTCTATGTTTTGTTCCCTGAGCCATTTAGTTATCACCTTTGCATTATGGCAAGGTGCTCCATCATGCTGGAAAAGGCATTGTTGATCGCCAAACTGCTCTTGGAGGGTTGGGAGAAGTTGATCTTGGAGGACATTCTGGTACCATTCTTTGTTCATGGCTGTGCTTTTAGGCAAGACTGTGAGAGAGCCGATTCCCTTGGCTGAGAAGCAACCCCACACATGAATGGTTTCAGGATGCTTAACAGTTGGCATGAGACAAGACTGGTGGTAGCGCTCACCTTGTCTTCTCCGAATGAGGCGTTTTCCTGATGTCCCAAACAATCGAAAAGGGGATTCATCAGAGAAAATAACTTTACTATGAAGAGAAAATGGGGCATAAGCCCCAGCCAGCTCACCTAACATCCACCGAAACACGGAACCGCAAATCCAGACAAGGACATTGAATGCAGGAGAAAGAAAATGGGAGCAGTCCAGCTTCTTAAAAAGTGAAATGCTTTATTTTCATCAAGATAAATCGTCACAAACGGTGTCCTCCAAATGTGCAACAAGCGGAGAGGTGGCACCTAGTGAAAACAGCGACGCGTTTCAACCACCAGGGGTCTTTGTCAAAGCTGTATCTTTCTGTATGCATCTGCATTATATAGGTATGTCTGACCTATGTGTCGGCTGTTGCAACGTTGTGCAAATTAGACAGGTGCTTTCAATCTCAGTTTAAATTAAAGATTTGGCAGCTGACTCTATTTGGCCAGGTATACATGCCAACAGGTTTTTTGCTAGGGTTTAGACATAATTAGTGCAGATGCATAAGAAATGGAATTTAAAAACATTCATAAAGTAACTAATTACACAATAGTTATTTTAACTATAAAAAAGTGAAAAAAGAAAAAAACAAAAAGATAATAAACAGTGAATATAAACATATATCTTGACTTGTAGTTGATTTCTTTAGTTGTTATCTTGTGAAATCATTCTGAAGTCGAGTTGCTCACATTAATGCTGATATAGTCAATCTGTATTGAGAAAATGACATAGGGAATTCATAGCATACTGCCAGTTTCTTTCCTGGAGGAACTAATGAGGACAAAATGGTGAGACATTAGCGTATGACAGTGGTTTCTTTGTAAAGGAGAGGAAGAGATTACCTTGCACTTTACCCCAGTCCTCAGCAGTCCACTGCCTGTACCTTTTGCAGAATATCAGTCTGTCCATGATGTTTTTTCTGGAGAGAAGTGGCTTCTTTGCCGCCCTCCTTGAGACCAGGCCTTGCTCCAAGAGTCTCCGCCTCACAGTGCATGCAGATGCACTCACACCTGCCTGCTGCCATTCCTGAGCAAGCTCTGCACTGCTGGTAGCCCGATCCCGCAGCTGAAACACTTTTAAGAGACGGTCCTGGCGCTTGCTGGTCTTGGGCGCCCTGGAGCCTTTTTGGCAACAATGGAACCTCTCTCCTTGAAGTTCTTGATGATGCGATAGATTGTTGACTGAGGTGCAATCTTTCTAGCTGCGATACTCTTCCCTGTTAGGCCATTTTTGTGCATTGCAATGATGACTGCACGTGTTTCTTTAGAGATAACCATGGTTAACAGAAGAGAAACAATGATGCCAAGCACCAGCCTCCTTTTAAAGTGTCCAGTGGTGTCATTCTTACTTAATCATGACAGATTGATCTCCAGCCATGTCCTCATCAACACCCACACCTGTGTTAATGGAGCAATCACTGAAAAGAGGTTAGCTGGTCCTTTTAAGGCAGGGCTACAATGATGTTGAAATGTGTTTTGGGGGATAAAGTTCATTTTCTAGCCAAATATTGACTTTGCAAGTAATTGCTGTTAAGCTGATCACTCTTTATAACATTCTGGAGTATATGCAAATTGCCATTAGAAAAAGTGAAGCAGTAGACTTTGTAAAAATTAATATTTGTGTCATTCTCACAACTTTTGTCCATGACTGTATAGTGTGCGTTGCTGTGTGTGTGGCGGTGATTGTGTGCCGGTGTCTGTGTGATCGGTGTGCGGGCCTTTGTGCGGGATCGGTGTGCGGGTCTGTGTGCGTGATCGGTGTGCAGGGCTGTGTGCGTGATCTGTGTATGCAGGCATCGTCGGATGGGACTACAAGTCCCATCCGGCTATGCCTGCTACATTGACAGTGACTGACACATTAGCCAATGATGGACAGTAGTAGTCCCATCATCCGGCTAATGTGCTGAATGTGAAAAAAAAAAAACATACATGACATACAACATATAACATACACATGACATACAGAACATACACATGACATACAACACATAACATTGGGCACATAGTCACTTATTCCCCGACGCCATCCATCTGTGTACCGCTCTGCCGCCGGTGAGAATGATGTCACTACAGTTCATTCTCTCACGGCAATGCTGGGTGAGAAAATTCCCACGCCGCATTGCCATAAAGTGAGACAATGAACTCAGGTAACATCTGGAATGCACTGCAGGAGCCATTGTCTCCTGTCAGTGCATCACTGGGAGGCCCTACAGAGCAGTGGCATCACCTAATGTCACCGTTCTATAGGGTAGACCGTCGTGGGACACTCGTTATTAATTGGACTGCGTCGGACAGGGAGTATACGGTTGTTTTATTTTTTTACGTTTTTTTACAGGAGATCGAGGGCTTCGCTTGGATCTGAGCGTATAATAAAGATATGAAAACCGTCTTGTGTTTTATTTAGTTAAAATAATTTATTCTTATGTGTGTTGTTTTTTTTAACCCTTTATTAATATCAGATTAATAATGGATAGGCGTCTTATTGACACCTCTCTATTATTAACCGGGCTTAATATCACCTTACAATAGCAAGGTGATATTAACCCCTTATTAGACCATATCCCACAGCTACAGGGGAGTGGGAAGAGAGGGGCTAAGTGCCAGAATTGGCGCATTGGACAGATGTGCCAATTCTGGGGCGGCTGGGTGCTGGTATTTTTAGCCAGGGGGGCCAATATCCATTGTCGCCATCCTAGGCTATGAATATCAGCCCGCAGCTGTCTGCGTAGCCTTTCAGGCTATAAATTATAGAGGGACCCCACGTCATTTTTTTTGGGGGGTCCCCCTATTTTAATAGCCAGTGAAGGCTAGCTGCGGGCTGATATTCATAGCCTGGGAAGATCCATGGGTATTAACCCCTTCCCAGGCTAGAAATATTGGCCCCGGCTGTCGGCTTTCCCCCTCTGGTGGAGAAAATTGGCGGGAGCCCACGCCATTTTTTTTCCATTTTTTTTTTATTAACTATTACGTTAAGATTTTGTGTGTGTACGCGTATGTGTCTTTAACTATTTATGTACCATTTTATCTATCTATCAATATATCTTTCTGTCTATCTATATATCTATCTTTCTATATGTATATTTCTAACTATCTATTATCCATCTATCTATGTATTTTCTATCTATCTATCTATCTATCTATCTATCTATCTATCTATCTATCTATCTATCTAACTACTGGTTTCTATTATCTATCTATGGCAGCGTCACACTTGTGAGTGTGATGCGAGTAAGTCGCACGACTTTCTCGCATCAACACCCGGCACGGCCGCCCGCTCTCAGACCCGAGTGTGTGGCTGCATAGAAATATATGCAGCCACACACACGGGTCTGAGAGCGGGTGGGCGTGCCGGGTGTTGATGCGAGAAAGTCGTGCGACTTACTCGCATCACACTCGCAAGTGTGACGCCGGCCTATCTCTATCTGTGTGTGTGTGTAATGGAGTGTGGGTTGGACAAATGTAAAAGAGGAGGTTGGACAAGAAATGACATCACAAATCTTTTTTTTTTGTTAAACAACATATCTTTATTTAGCTGTCAAAACCGCATACAAAACAGCATAAGAAAAATCATGAAAAACTGCGTCAAAACCGTGCCAAAAACCGCGTCAAAACCACGCCTGCGGTTTCTGCAAAGAGGTGTGGTTTCGGCACGGAAAAATCCGCAGGCAAATCCGCAAAGTGTGCACAGGCCCTTAGACGTCTTAGCTATGTCCCTGGACAAGGAAGTCATCCAGACTCTTCATTCATGTTCTCTGTCCAAAATGTATGTGGTCTTTGACCTTTCCCCAAAAAGCTCACTGAAATATCTACTAGAAATAGATAAAGCGCACTGAAGAGTGGAGTTTACATAAATGAACAAGTCTACTACTAGGATGACAATTCTACTCTCGTTTTGGTCAGGCATGGTTTTCTTTGCAATGATACTCACAGAGTTAGTTTCCCTTCCGTAACTCGTAGGAAAAGACCACATTCACTTGTGACATCAAGCCATCTATACATTTTGGGCCATATCATTTAGAATAGCTCCTTTCTGTGCCACATGCCCTCTAGTGGGAAAACAATCATTAAATAACCTTGGCCAGTATACTCTGGCCAATCTCACTTTAGTCATGAACACTCTTAACACTTAAAGAAAACCAATTTTGTAATGTAAAGTAAAGACATGGCTGTGATGATGCTGTAATATAGATTATATTGATACCGCTGGTGAATAAATCTGCTCTGTGGCTCTAATCATCATTTGAAGTTTTCCGCTAATTTGATTTTGGTGTACAGGGGCCTCACTATGCAATGGGATCTTCTCCTTGTCTGTGATTTCCCAGCCCCTCCACTTGCCTCTGGTTAATGACAGGTCACTGATGAGATTTCAAATAGGAGAAAGGTCATTCAAAGACCGAAGGCAGGGGAATCACAGACCGGAGGCAGGGAAGGGGATGGCAAATCACAGGCCAGAGGAGGGTGGAGTGGCCAGGGAATCACAGACCTGAGTTAGGAGGAGGGAACGGGAATCACAGACAGGAGTTAGGTGGAGGGACTGGAAAATACAGACTGGAGACAGGCAGAGGGGCTGGGGAATCACAGATCAGAGACCGGTTAAAAAAAAAGGGAATCACAGACTGGAGGCTGAAAGAGGAGCCAGGGAATTATGGACCGGAGTCAGGTGGAGCAACCAGGAATCACAGACTGGAGGCAGGTGGAAAGGATGGGCAATCAAAGACCAGAGGCCGGAGAAGGGGATGCGGAATCACAAGCCAGAGGATGGTGGAAGGGCCAGGGAATTACCCACTGGAATCAGGAGAAGTGACCGGGAATCACAGACCAGAAAATGGAGGACAGACTGGGAAACACAAACTGGAGTTAGGCGGACGGGCCTTGAAATCACAGACTGGAGGCAGGCAGAGGGGCTGGGGAATCACAGACCAGACATAGGTAAAAGGGATAGGGAATCACAGAGCGGAGTCAGGGGAGGGACCTGGAATCACAGATCAAAGGCAGTCGGAGGCGATGGTGAATCACAGACTGGAGGCAGAAAGAGGAGCCAGAGAATTATGAACGGGAGTCAGGTGGAGCAACCTGGAATCACAGACTGGAGGCAGGCGGAAAGGATGGGAAATCAAAGACCAGAGGCCGGAGAAGGGGATGCGGAATCACAAGCCAGAGGATGGTGGAAGGGCCAGGGAATTAACCACTGGAATCAAGAGAAGGGACCGGGAATCACAGACCAGAAAGTGGAGGACAGACTGGGAAACACAAACTGGAGTTAGGCGGACGGGCCTTGAAATCACAGACTGGAGGCAGGCAGAGGGACTGGGGAATCACAGACTAGACATAGGTAAAATACATATCAAAAAACTGATTGGCACATCCAAAAATAGACCCAATGTGAACAGGTGCTAAACCTAGAGTCATCAACTCATGCACATTCAAGAAAAAAAGGTAGCACACTGTAGCGCTATAGCTTGCAGATACAAAATATGGAAAATGAATTGCATCACTGCCTTAGAAACATGAAAAATTGAGAAGTCTTAGCGCATAAAATGGCCAATTTATGTGTACCTGGAAGCCACGTTAAGGCTCTTCTCGTATTCCAGGTCCTAACTAATGCCAATTCCTCCTTAGCCCCCAGAGAAAAAGAGGAAAAAAATGCAACAAACAGGAAAAAAAAAAATTTCTGACAACTCTGACTTTTTTCTTTTTCCTTTTCTATTTTTCCCTTCTATTGAGTACCATAGAATTTTCAGTGTGGCCGGTAATTCTGTTATGTTACGGTAGCTGAGGAGGCAGGAGCAAAAAAACGCATAGGCAGCCTAACACCAGAGAGGTTGGAAACGAATAGGTTGCAGACCACTAAACTAACCGCACAACTAGAAGCAGCCGTGGAGCGTACCCACGGTGGTCCTAGACGCCTCGGCACAGCCGGAGAGATAGCTATCCCTGAAGACGGATAGAGGAAAGCTAACTGCCCCGGAGTAGACCCCAAAAGAGTAGGAAGCCCCCAAACATATAATGGCTGTTAGACAGGATGAAAATACGAACACAGACAGAAAATATATTGAGCAAACGCTGGGGCCCAAAACTGTCTAGATAGGACAGCACTGGAGAGAATACTTTCTGCAACCCAGAAAAACCCTAGGAAAAACTCCAACACTTCTGAATCCAGAAACACTGAGACCACATGGTCTCGACCACCTATATCAGATCTCTGGTGTGGACACGTAGCTACCCAGCAGTAAATTATCACAAGAACTGAGCAAATGAACAAATACAAAAAACGAATGGAGACCAGCCAAAGCCCCCCATAGGAGACCCGGCTGAAGACAAAAAGCTAGTTCCTTAGGGGGTCTAGTTTCTAAAATGGTATCTCATGTGGGGGGTTTCCACTGTTTAGGCACATCAAGGGCTCTTCAAATGCGACATGGCGTCCAATCTCAATTCCAGCCAATTTTGGTTTGAAAAAGTCAAACGGCGCTCCTTCCATTCCGAGCCCTGCCGCACACCCAGACAGTGGTTTTCCCCCACATATGGGGTACGGCGTACTCAGGAGAAATTGCACAACAACTTTATCTGTCCATTATCTTTTTACCCTTGTGAAAATAATTTTTTTTTTGTAAAAGATCATTTTTGTGACTAAAAAGTTAAATGTTCATTTTTTCCTTCCACGTTGCTTCAGCTCCTGTGAAGCACCTGAAGGGTTAATAAACTTCTTGAATTTCGTTTTGAGAACTTTGAGGGGTGCAGTTTTTAGAATGGTGTCACTTTTGGTTATTTTCTGCCATATAGACCCCTAAAAGTGACTTCAAATGTGAGGTGGTTCCTAAAAAAAATGGTTTTGGACATTTTGTTGTAAAAATGAGAAATCGCTGGTTAAATTTTAACCCTTACAACTTACTAACAAAAATAAATGTTGTTTCCAAAATTGTGCTGATGTAAAGTAGACATGTCGGAAATGTTATTCAGTAACTATTTTGTGTTTCATATTTCTCTGTTTTAAGGGAATAAAAATAAAAATTTTGAAAATTGCAAAATTTTCTAAATTTTCGCCATATTTCCATTTTTTTCATAAACAAACGCAAGTTATAGCGAAGAAATTTTATCACTGTAATGAAGTACAATATGTCACGAGAAAACAATCTCAGAATCACCAGGATCCATGAAAGCGTTTCAGAGTTATTACCTCATAAAGAGACAGTGGTCAGAATTGTAAAAATTGGCCTGGTCATTAAGGTGCAAACCACCCTTGGGGGTTAAGGGGTTAATGACCAAGCCAATTTTTACAATTCTGACCACTGTCAGGTTACAGTTCTGTAATGCTTCAACGGATCCCACTGATACTCAGATTGTTTTGTCATAACTAGAGTTGAGCGAAACAGGTCGTTCATTTTCAAAAATCGGCGATTTTCGCCAAAGTCGGGTTTCATGAAACGAAACCTGACCGTGGAGTGAGTTCGGTCACATGTTCGGTGACCATTTTGCTGGAGTCAGTTTTCCCCTATACTTTAAGCGCCTTTTCTCGGCCAATGAGAAGGCGCAGGCTGTGGGCAACGTGATGACATAGCAGCCAGCCAGCACCATCTTAGAGATGGGCATTGCAGCGATTGGCTGGCTTTCAGTGGCGTCACAGTGCATATAAAATCCCTCAGCGCCGACCGCCATTTTACAACTGCCGAAATCAATGTAGAGGAAGGTTGCTGACGGAGCGTCTGAGCAGGGAGAGCGTTAGGCAGGGCCTAAAAAAAAAATAACTTTGTGCTGATAGCGATTAGCTGTACAGTGACTGTGCAGTGAGAGGGGAGGATTTTAGTGTGTGCAGCAATGCTGGTTCTTAGGCTGCCTGCCTGCCAGTGATGCTGTAGAAATTGCTTGTGTGGAGCATCACATCTGATTACAGGCTGCCTGCCTATGATAGAGGGGCAATTAATTTGGTGGAGTAGCTGAGCTGCCTGCCTGCTAGTGACAGTGTACAAATTGCTTGAGTGGACAATCACATCTGATTACAGGCTGCCTGCCTGTGATAAAGGGCCAATTAATTGGGTGTAGTAGCTGAGCTGCCTGCCTGCTAGTGACAGTGTACAAATTACTTGAGTGGACCATCAGATCTGATTATAGGCTGCCTGCTTGTGTTAAAGGGCCAATTAATTGGGTGTAGTAGCTGAGCTGCCTGCCTGCTAGTGACAGTCTACAAATTGCTTGAGTGAACCATCAGATCTGATTACAGACTGCCTGCCTGTGATAAAGGGGGCAATTAATTGGGTGTAGTAGCTGAGCTGCCTGCTAGTGACAGTATACAAGTTGCTTTAGTGGAGCATCACATCTGAATAGTAGGCTGCCTGACTCTGATAAGGAGGCAATTAATTTGGTGGAGTAGTACAGCTGCCTGGCACTCACAGTGTACAAATAGCTTTAGTGGAGCATCACATCTGAATAGTAAGCTGCCTGACTGTGTTAAAGGGCAATAAATTTTGTGGAGTAAAAAAAACACAGATGATCTAACCTTTATTAAAATGTACCATGCATGGGTTTCAAATGATTTTGTCCCACCTTCCCCTCAGGACACATAGGTTGTCAGCAAAATGGCTCGTTTTGTCGTCGTCTTCCTCTGAATTCTCAAAATTCCTCCATTTTCAGCTGCAGAACGTCCAGCATACACCTCAACCTATGTAACTTTTTGCCACCTCTCTATCTGGCCTGCCCCTCCACAGGGCCCGGGACACCTCCTGGCGCCCCCGGGCTAGTGCCTGTACTCTGAGTAGGTGGGAGCTCCCACTCTCGGGCGACGGCACTGGCACGGGGTCCCTCAAAGTACCAAAAAGTGTCTCTGACCGTAGAATGGGCCCTCTCGCCGTCAGACACACGGGCGTACTATGATGGGCCCTGTGCTAGTGCTGGCGCACATGACTAGGCCCCCACTGCTTGCTTATGGCCCCAGCACTCGCAATAGTTCCCTCTCCCTGCTCCACAGCTGTGGAGTCTTGGCACTGAAATCATTCACAGGGACAGCTGTTATGTTACGGTAGCTGAGGAGTGCAGGTAAAAAAGGAAATACACCAGAGCAGTTGGAAACTATGAGATTGCAGTACCCTGACTAACCACCGCAACTAGAGGCAGCCGTGGAGCGTTCCTACGTTGGACCTAGACGCCTCGTCACAGCCTGAGAAACTAACTACACCTAAAGATAGAAATAGGAAAGCTATCTGCCCCGGAGCAGAACCCCAAAGATAATAGAAAGCCCCCAAACATGTAATGGCGGTTAGACAAGAGGAAATACTGACACAGAAAGAAAATAGTATGAGCAAACGCTGGGGCCCAAACTATCTAAATAGAAAAGGATAGGAAGGGTACTTACTGCAATCTCAGAAAACCCTGAAAAAACACCAACTCTACTAATTTCAAAATCACCTGAGATCACACGACCTCTACCACCTAAATTAGTTCTCTGGTGTAACAAAAACAAAACAGCAGCCACTGAAAAAAAACTGGAAAAAGCAAAAGTACAAAACACAGTGGCTGGACTAAACTGAGAGGGCAAAAGCCCCCGGAGGGGACCCTGAAGGCCCCCACAGAAGTGCAGGACAAAATGCAAAAATATAGCAAAAACACAAAATAAGAAATTGTCTTATCTGATAGCAGGAGATGCAGACACGACACAGCAGGCTACAAGGGAAACTGGAAAGAAGGATTCAGACCAGAACAATTGATCACCGGCAACCCTGATGGGAAAATGACTCCCTTATATAAGACCAATCAGTAACACCTGATTCCCAGTCCTCACAATCCTCACTAGTACCGCTTGTAACCACCAGAGGGAGCCTCTGCTCAGAACTCATCTCAAACCCATTCACAACAGTACCCCCCCCTTGAGGAGGGGTCACCAAACCCTCATTTGAGCAACCAGGTCGGTCAGGATGAGTTCTATGATACGCACGGATAAGTCTCCTAGCATGGATGTCCGAAGCAAACACCCAAGAATTGTCTTCCTGACCATAACCTCTCCATTTAACCAAATACTGGAGTCTTCGTCTAGAAAAACGAGAATCCAATATTTTCTCAACCACATACTCCAGATTGCCCTCAACCAAAACAGGGTCAGGAGGCACAGCAGCAGGAACCACTGGCTCAACAAACCTCTTCAACAAGGACTTGTGGAACACGTTATGGATCTTAAATGTCCCTGGAAGAAGCAAACGAAAAGAAACAGGATTAATAATCTCCATGATCTTATAAGGTCCAATGAACCTAGGCTTAAATTTAGGAGATGCTACTCTCATAGGAATATTCTTTGAGGACAACCAGACCAAGTCCCCCACTTTAAACCGAGGACCATCAGTCCTATGCCGGTTAGCAAACCGCTGGGCCTTCTCCTGAGAGAGGTACAACCTCTCCACTACCTGGTCCCAAATCTGCTGCATACGCTCAACAACAGAGTCAACACCTGGACAGACAGAAGCCTCCGTCTGTCCTGAAGAAAATCGAGGGTGAAACCCAGAATTACAAAAAAACGGAGACATCAAAGTGGCAGAGCTCGCCCTATTATTAAGAGCAAACTCAGCCAAAGGCAAAAAAGAGACCCAGTCATCCTGATCAGCAGACACAAAGCATCTTAGATAAGTCTCCAATGTCTGGTTTGTTCTCTCAGTTTGACCATTGGTCTGAGGATGAAATGCCGAGGAGAAAGACAATTGAACACCCAGTTTAGAACAAAAAGTCCTCCAAAATCTGGAAACAAACTGGACTCCTCTGTCAGACACAATGTTCTCAGGAATGCCGTGTAAACGAACCACGTGCTGAAGAAACAATGGCACCAATTCAGAGGAGGAAGGCAACTTAGGTAATGGCACAAGATGTTTGGAAAACTTATCACAAATTACCCAGATGGTGGTCATTCTCTGAGAAACAGGAAGATCGGAAATGAAATCCATAGAGATATGGGTCCATGGTCTCTTGGGCACAGGCAATGGCATCAACAAACCACTAGAGCGAGAGCAAGGCTTGGAGCGAGAGCAAGTCCCGCAGGACTGCACAAATTCCCTGACATCGAGAGACAAGGTAGGCCACCAAAAGGACCGACTAACCAAGTCTCTGGTACCAAAAATTCCGGGATGCCCAGCCAATGCGGAACAATGAATCTCAGACATCACACTCTTTTTCCATTGGTCCGGGACAAACAATTTTCCAACAGGGCAGCGCTCGGGCCTATCCTCCTGACACCCCTCCAGAGCAAGTCTCAAATTGGGCGAGATGGCGGAAAGAACTACACCCTCCTTCAAAATAACAGAGGAATCAGATAGCTCAGGAGAGTCCGCAAGGAAACTCCTCGAGAGGGCATCCGCCTTAACATTCTTAGTGCCAGGAAGAAAGGAAACCACAAAATTAAAACGTGTGAAAAACAAGGCCCACCTGGCCTGTCTAGGATTGAGTCGCTTGGCAGATTCCAGATAGACCAGATTCTTATGGTCCGTAAGGACCACCACCTGATGTTTGGCTCCCTCCAGCCAGTGTCTCCACTCTTCAAAAGCCCACTTCATGGCCAATAACTCCCGATTACCCACATCATAATTACGTTCAGTAGGAGAAAATTTTCGAGAGAAAAAGGCACAAGGGTTACTTTTAGAGGTCTCTGGATCTTTTTGGGACAAAACGGCACCTGCCCCAATTTCAGATTCATCAACCTCCACCTGAAATGGCAGAGAAACATCAGGCTGCCGTAGAACAGGAGCAGAAGTGAATCTCTGCTTAAGTTCCTGAAACGCAGAGACTGCCTCAGGAGGCCAATTCACCACATCAGAACCCTTTCTGGTCAAATCAGTTAATGGTTTAACAATAACCGAGAAATTACCAATAAATTTACGATAAAAATTGGCAAAACCCAAAAATCTCTGAAGAGCCTTTAATGAAGTAGGTTGGACCCAATCACAGATGGCCTGAACCTTGACCGGGTCCATTTCAATAACAGATGGGGACAAAATGAATCCCAGAAATGAGATCTTCTGTACGCCAAAAAGACACTTTGATCCCTTCACATACAGAGCATTCTCTCTCAAAATCTGGAATACAGTTCGAACATGTTTCACATGAGAGTCCCAGTCATTAGAAAAAATCAAGATATCATCCAAATAAACAATCAGAAACTTGTCCACAAAATCCCTGAAAATGTCATTCATGAAGGACTGGAAGACGGAAGGAGCATTAGTGAGCCCAAAGGGCATCACAAGGTACTCAAAATGCCCTTCAGGGGTGTTAAATGCCGTCTTCCATTCATCCCCGTGCTTAATGCGAATAAGGTTATACGCCCCCCTGAGGTCAAGCTTGGTAAACCAAGTAGCGTTTTTCACCCTGGAAAACAGGTCAGAAATCAAGGGTAACGGGTATTGATATTTCACAGTAATATTGTTCAAGAGACGATAATCAATACACGGCCTTAATGAACCATCTTTTTTGGCCACAAAGAAAAAAACGGCACCTAAGGGTGAAGAGGATGGTCTGATATGACCCTTCTCCAATGATTCCTTGATATAAGACCGCATAGCGTCATGTTCAGGTACAGACAAGTTAAAAAGGCGACCTTTAGGGAATTTACTACCCGGCACTAATTCAATAGCGCAGTCATAGCTCCTATGGGGAGGTAAGGATGCAGATTTACTTTCGCTAAACACATCAGAAAAATCAAACAAAAAGTCAGGAACATCCTCAGCCTGGGGGGAGGCAGAAAAAACAGGAGTGTTGGTATTAACACATTGGCAGCCCCAACTGGTTACAGACACAGATTTCCAATCCAAAACAGGATTCTGAGACTGTAACCAAGGGAAACCCAGCACTATAATGTCATGCAGATTATATAGAACCAAAAATTTGCAGCACTCCTGGTGATCAGGTTCAACCCTCATTATCACCTGAGTAGAAAACTGGGGTTTATTCTCAGCCAAAGGGGTAGAATCGATCCCCAGTAAAGGAATAGACTTCTGTAGGGTATCAAGGGAAACCCACAACGTTTAGCAAAATCATAATCCATCAGGTTAATAGCTGCTCCAGAATCAACGAAAGCCTGAGCAGAAAATGAGGACAGAGAGCATATCAGAGTGACAGTTAATAAAAACTTAGTCTGAACACTACCCAAGACAACTGAGCGTGCAAAACGTCTTCCCCGCTTAGGGCAGACTGAAATAGCATGAGAGGCATCACCACAGTAGAAACATAACCCATTGCGCTTTCGAAACTCATGACGCTGTGCCCCAGACACCACTCCATCACACTGCATGGGCTCAGCAGCTGGCTCACAAGGCAACACCACTCCACGCATACTTCTCCGCTCACGCAAACGTCTGTCAATTTGAATCGCTAATGACATAGAATCATTGAGACCAGAGGGGACAGGGAATCCCACCATAACATCCTTTACATTATCCGACAGACCCTTCCGGAAAAGGGCCGCCAAAGCGTCGTCATTCCATTTGGTCAGGACTGCCCACCTACGGAATCTCTGACAGTATAACTCAGCGTCATCAAGCCCCTGATTTAATGCCAACAAAGCTTTTTCAGCTTGATCAGTGACATTAGGCTCATCGTACAATAACCCCAAAGCCTGAAAAAATGCATCAACATCACTCAAAACAGGATCCCCAGGTATCAGGGAAAAAGCCCAATCCTGAGGATCGCCGCGCAGGAGAGAGATGATAATTTGAACCTGCTGCGCTGCGTTTCCTGAGGACTTAGATTTTAAGGCAAGAAACAATTTACAATTATTTTTGAAATTCTGAAACTTAGCTCGATCCCCTAAAAACAAATCTGGCATGGGAATCCTAGGTTCCACAACAGGCAACCTAGCAAGATAGATAGCAATACTCCGAACCTCAGTGGCAAGCTGATCCACACGGCCAGACAACTGTGCAAACTCCATTGGGAGAAAAGATCCTCCCCAGCACCCAGAGATACAGAGGGAAAAAAAAAAAAAAAATGCAACAAACAGAAAAATATCTCTGACAACTTTTCTTCCTTCAAAATATTTTTTTCCCTTCTGTGAGTACCATACAATTTTTATGGCCGGTGATACTGTTATGTTACGGTAGCTGAGGAGTGCAGGTAAAAAAGGAAATACACCAGAGCAGTTGGAATCTATGAGATTGCAGTACCCTGACTAACCACCGCAACTAGAGGCAGCCGTGGAGCGTTCCTACGTTGGTCCTAGACGCCTCGTCACAGCCTGAGAAACTAACTACACCTAAAGATAGAAATAGGAAAGCTATCTGCCCCGGAGCAGAACCCCAAAGATAATAGAAAGCCCCCAAACATGTAATGGCGGTTAGACAAGAGGAAATACTGACACAGAAAGAAAATAGTATGAGCAAACGCTGGGGCCCAAACTATCTAAATAGAAAAGGATAGGAAGGGTACTTACTGCAATCTCAGAAAACCCTGAAAAAACACCAACTCTACTAATTTCAAAATCACCTGAGATCACACGACCTCTACCACCTAAATTAGTTCTCTGGTGTAACAAAAACAAAACAGCAGCCACTGAAAAAAAACTGGAAAAAGCAAAAGTACAAAACACAGTGGCTGGACTAAACTGAGAGGGCAAAAGCCCCCGGAGGGAACCTGAAGGCCCCCACAGAAGTGCAGGACAAAATGCAAAAATATAGCAAAAACACAAAATAAGAAATTGTCTTATCTGATAGCAGGAGATGCAGACACGACACAGCAGGCTACAAGGGAAACTGGAAAGAAGGATTCAGACCAGAACAATTGATCACCGGCAACCCTGATGGGAAAATGACTCCCTTATATAAGACCAATCAGTAACACCTGATTCCCAGTCCTCACAATCCTCACTAGTACCGCTTGTAACCACCAGAGGGAGCCTCTGCTCAGAACTCATCTCAAACCCATTCACAACAGACAGCCACTACCAATTTTGGTAACTGATCCATGCTGGTTAAGACTTAGCTATGGCCTGTCCTGCTGGGCTCTACCCTACGATGCTCAATGCCATTGGCTACCATTTTGAATGGACTTCGACTCACAATTGGATGCATTGGCGGTTTATGGTGATCTTCTTTCACACTTTTCATAGTCACAGACGTCTGATATTCGTGGCACCCTTTTTAAATGTCTCCTCTCCTGCCAATCCAATAGAATTGCCATATGTTTATATGCTTTGTGAACATGAACAATGCAAACATTAAGTAACTGAAAAAGATGAAAAATATCTTTACACAGACTGCTTTACTAGGTCTGTGTGTTAAGAATAAAATGTCGACTTTTTAAACTGTAACCAGAAATGTTCTTGAAACCCTGACCACACTTTTGTATATACAAGGGGCGACTGAAAATTTCGAGGCCCGACCCAGAAGTAGTGACAGTGGGTCCAAATTTTTACAGTCAGTTCTCGACATAGTCTCCCTTGAGGGTCACACAGGTATGCCATCGCTCTTGGAGTTTCATTAGTCCACTGTGGTAGAACGTTCCGTCTTGCTCCTCCAAAAACTAATTTATGGCGTCCATGAAGGCTTCATCAGAAGGAAAACGACTTCCACAAAGGTGCTTTTTCATCTGTGGAAATAGGTGATAGTCTGAGGGAGCCAAATCAGGGGAATAGGGTGGGTGCTGAAGCAGTTGGAAGCCACAGAAGTGAATTGCAGCCATTGCAACAGCTGATGTGTGAACTGGCGCATTGTCCTGGTGAAACAACACCCCTTTCCGCAGCATCCCTCGACGTTTTTCCTTAATTGATGACCTCAGAAGATGAATCTGAGCTGCATATTATTCCCCATTAATGGTTTGACCTTTCTGGAGGAACTCCAGAAGAATGACACCCTTGGAGTCCCACAACACTGATGCCATCACCTTGCCAGCGGATGGACCCACCTTTGCCTTTTTGGTCTGTGGGGAGGTGGGATGTTTCCACTATTTTGAGGCTTCTTTTGACTCCGGACAAAAGTGGTGTACCCAAGTTTCATCCATTGTAACAAATCTCTGCCTAAAAAGTTGAATATCAGCTTCAAACAGTTGCACATTTTCCGCAGAGCGAAGTTCTCTCAGACGTTTGTTCTCTAATGTCAAAAGTCTGGGCACCCATCGGGCCGAAACTTTATGCATGTTCAGCAGCTGTGTTAGGATATGGCCAACCCTCTCCACTAATATGCCCACACATTGTGCAATGTGCTGCTGTTTGACACATTGATCTGCCATTACAATGTCTTGCACTTTGTTGAAAATTTTCTTCTGTGCATGCGGTTGAGGGACGACCACTGCGAGCAGCATCTTCAATTAATGTCTGTCCCCGCTTGAAATCTGCAACCCACTTTTTCAAAATTGTATAAGAAGGAGCATTGTCCCCTAATGTCTCCAGCATGTCCTTGTGAATTTCCAATGGTGTCAGTCCTTTTTTCTGAAGGTATTGAATGACTGCTCGCTTTGCCAATTTCTCCATTCCCATATTTCAGCCTTGCCACCAAACTTTAAAATGCTGTCACAGAAACTAAAAAAATGTAAATAAATCAAGATTGCTCACCATGAGACCGTTCAACTAAGTCTTGATAATTTGGTCATGTTTCTCATATGAGCCTCCCCATCGCTTTACCTATGTCTCTTTTTTGTCCATGGCTGATGCAGTGGGTGTCAGCTTCACAACTACATCTGTGCATAAACACTGGGCTTTGGTTGTGCATTTTTGCATGCATTTTTAAATACATTACATCTGACATGTTTCAATTGTAAGTATCGGTCTATTTAGGAAACTGCACATACAAATGGGACTATTTCTTTTCCCTCCTTGTTTTCCTATGACTCTGTTACTTATAGAGATCTGTGAGGGACTCAGCCGGCCGCCACACGGTAGCCCGGGTATCACAGCTTCTGATACCACCGCCGCTACCAGATGTGACGGACGATCCCTTTCCTCCCACGTCACCAATGGGACGTAACTCCACAGGAACAGCTCTCCGGCGCCCCCCTTTGTCTCTCAGGTCAGTAAGAGAACTGCACCTAGAGCAAATGGCCGCCGGGGAAGGTGTCCTGCTACCCACTGGGTATTCTAAGATTCGTGATCAGAGTAAAAGCATCAGCCCAAGATTAATTTTATGGTTTAATTTGCCTTAAGGGCGCACTAGATAATTACAAAAATATACAGTAAAGCTATACAACGTAATTACAATGGAATGGCAGTCAGAGTAAAAATACAACAATAATGTACAAGGCTAAAAGGTATAAGCTATGGATCAATATTACTGGGTATTATGGTCTTGGGAAGGCCTTGGCTCTGCCATTCCCAGGTACAGTTCTTCAGTTCCTGAATAGTCCCTTGGTCTTTCCTAGACCATCTTCTTGGCTTCTGTGTGAGAAATGGAATGAGACCAGCAGCCTGGTCATGGCTAGTTGTTTAGACCTGCTAGGCCCATCCCCATTGCTTTGAAGCACGCATATTAATTGGCCTGCAATTCATATGGAACAGGAAACAATGCCTGAGCTTGGGCTATTTACCATACGACTGAACATCTCATTCAGTCACTGGCCTAGACTAATTAGCATGTAAAGGCCTATTGATTCCTAGTGGGCATCAAAACCTGTCGTACTGGATATGCTAATAGGCAATGTGTAGCTAAAAGTCTGTGGCTGTGTGAACTGACAAAATGGAGGCTGGTACAGGCCCTATACAAAATGGCGACAACCTTTTCCTTACACCTCCCTGCTTTTGAGGGCGCTAGGGGGTATCACATTCCTGTGTTCCCCCGTGCGCCCTACCGCACCCTCTCCTTGCCGGGACAACCCATCAGCGTTACCATGGTCACTGCCCTTTTTGTGGCGAATGGTGAAATGGTACTGTTGGAGAGCGAGGCTCCAGCGTAGCAACCTCCCATTCGTCCCAGAGACCGTGTGTAACCAGCTGAGGGGGTTGTGGTCTGTTTCCACGGTGAATTGGCGTCCGTACAAGTATGGCTGCAGACGCTGCAGGGCCCACACAATTGCCAGACATTCCTTCTCCATCGTGGAATAGGCCACTTCCCTCGGCAGGAGCTTCCTGCTCAGGTACAAAATGGGGTGTTCATGGCCCGTAGTGTCAACCTGGCTGAGCACAGCACCGAGGCCGAAGTCGCTGGCGTCGGTCTGCACTAAGAATGGCCGCGTGAAGTCGGCTGCCTGTAGTACAGGAGAACTAGAAAGGGTGGTCTTGAGCGCCTGGAAAGCTGTCTCGCAGGCGACTGTCCAGTCGACTGCGACGGGCAGCCTTTTCTTGGTGAGGTCCGTTAGGGGCTTGGCCAGGGCACTATAGTGCGGAACAAACCTCCTATAGTACCCAGCAGTACCCAAAAAGGACATCACCTGCTTCTTGGTCCTGGGGGTGGGCCAGGATGCGATGGCATCCACCTTCCCGGGCTCTGGCTTCAGAGCTCCCCCACCTACCCGGTGTCCCAGGTAGTGGACCTCACTCATACCCAGCTGGCATTTTTCCGGCTTAATGGTCAAGCCTGCTCGCTGGATCCGCCCGAGCACCTGCGCCAGGTGCTCTAGGTGATCCTCCCAGGTGGGACTGAAGATGGCAATGTCATCCAGGTACGCGGTCGCATACCCTTCCAGTCCCTCGAGCAGCGTGTTGACCATCCGCTGAAAAGTGGCAGGGGCATTCTTCATGCCGAAGGGCATCACCGTGGACTCGTACAGTCCGAATGGGGTGATAAAGGCAGAGCGTTCCCGTGCCCTAGGGGTCAGGGGAATCTGCCAATACCCCCTGCTCAGATCCATGATGATCAGGTACTTGGCCCCGGCCAGCTGGTCGAGCAGGTCATCGATGCGCGGCATTGGGTACGCATCGGTGACCGACACAGCGTTGAGCCCCCTGTAGTCCACGCAGAACCGCGTAGTTCGGTCCTTTTTAGGGACGAGGACTACAGGCGAAGCCCACGCGCTGTTGGACGCTTGGATCACCCCCAGCCTCAGCATCTCGTCTATCTCTTGGCGCATCTGCTGCTGCACCTCAAGAGAGACCCGATATGCTGAACGCCGGATTGGGGGGTGGTTACCAGTGTCCACGTCATGGACTGCTGCCTCAGTCCTTCCGGGCAGGCTGCTGAACAGCTCCCGGAAGGGGTGTAGGGTGGCCCCCAGCTGGGAACGTTGGTCCTCCGAGAGCTGGTGGCCAACCCCCACATCCTCGATGGATCCACCCGCCTTGGCTTGGGTGAGCAGATCGAGGAGGGTTTTCTGCCTCTCCTTCCTCTGGAAGGTTGCACACTGGGTGAGCATAAGCCTCCCGCTCATGATGGGCCTTCATCATGTTCACATGGAAGGCCTTCCTCCTTCCACGGGCGTGGTCCAGGGTGACCAGGTAGGTGACGGCGTTGAGCTGCTCGTGCACGAGGTATGGACCCTCCCAGGCCGCCTGAAGCTTGTTTTGTGGTACGGGGACCAGTACCCACACCTTTTGACCCACCTGGTAGGTCCGCTCACAAGCATTCTGGTCGTACCATCGCTTCTGGTCAGCCTGAGCTTGGGCCATATTGTCATGCACCAGCCGTGTCAAGGCCATCATTCGGTCCCGGAAGCGCACGACATACTCAATGACCGACACTCCAGGGGTGGCTAAATCCCCTTCCCATGCTTCCTTCACCAGAGCAAGGGGCCCCCGTACACGTCGCCCGTACAGGAGCTCAAAGGGGGAGAACCCCGTTGAGGCCTGTGGAACCTCCCGGTAGGCAAACAGCAGGTGTGGGAGATACCGCTCCCAGTCTCTCCCGTGGGAGTCGACCAACATCCTCAGCATCTGCTTTAAGGTGCCATTGAACCGCTCACACAAGCCATTGGTCTGTGGGTGATACGGGCTGGCCACCAGATGTTGCACCTGTACCTGCTTACAGAGAGACTCCATCAGCTGCGACATGAACTGGGTCCCTCGGTCGGTGAGCATTTCCTTGGGAAACCCCACTCTGGAGAAAATCTCCAGTAAGGCAGTGGCCACTTTGTCGGCCCGAATGGACGACAAAGCTACCGCCTCCGGGTACCGGGTGGCATAGTCCACTACCGTTAGTATGAAGCATTTCCCGGAGCGGCTGGGAGTGGACAGAGGTCCAATGAGATCCACAGCCACCCTCGAGAAAGGCTCTTCGATGATGGGCAGAGTTACCAGTGGGGCTTTGGGGCGCGCCCCGTCTTCCCCACCCTCTGACAGGTGTCACATGAACGGCAGTAGGCTATCACCTCGGTCCTCATTCCAGGCCAGTAGAAATGCTGAGCTAGCCTGGCCCTGGTTTTAGTGATCCCTAAGTGTCCGGCCATTGGAATCTCGTGTGCGATCCGCAACAATTCCGCCCTGAACGGATGGGGCACCACTAACTGTCGGTCCCTGGGCCACGCCTCCGGTGAACCCTGCTGGACCGTTACCCGGTACAGCCGTCCCTGGTCCCAGACCACTCGCTCGCGGTCGGACTCCAGGGGAGGCTGTGCCGCCTGTTCCTTGAGAGTCTTCAGGCTAGGGTCAGCTTCCAACGCTGCCTGAAATCCCTGACTAGATATGGCAAGAATTGACGAAACTGCCCTGTCCTCTGTCAGTTCCCCGGGATCTGTCTCCTGGCTACTGTCTGACTCGGCAGCCACTTGGTCAGAGAGGGGGAAACCGTCGGACCTCCGCGAGGCTCCTTGGGCTTCAGCGCTCCCACTCCTGGTAACAGCGGCCACGACCGCTGAGACCACGGGTAGCGCCTGCTTTCCCTCCTCCTCTGACCAAGTCGCCGGGTCAGGCAGACTTCCCTGACTTCCTGACATCCCGGATGTGGGGAACTCCTGACCTGGGGTCCTACCTGGTGGCTCCTCTCCCGGGACACCCCCTCCCCCCATGGCCTGTTCCTCTTCCTGCAGGGGCTCTAGACTCAGCAGGCTGGATTCACTTAGGGGCCCTACACTGCCCATAGCAGCCCCTCCCTCCACCTCTGAGCTCTCCCCTACAGCCTCCTCACCTGTCCTCACTGTGAGCCCTGTGTGTGTAGTGTCAGTGCATGGCTTACCATCAGGTTTCACTCCCTCCTCCACTGGTGGAGGCACATTCAATACATTAACATTAGCATTCACAGTAGAGTCATGACATTCTTGGGGAGCCGGACTTGGGGGTTCAGTGGCCACATACTGGGACACTAGCCGCCCCAAATCGGTCCCAAGCAACACATTTGCAGGAATATTCGGCGTTACTCCCACCTCCCGCATCCCCCTCCCGGCACCCCAATCCAAATACACCTTGGCAACGGGCAGCGCCGGTTCAACGCCTCCAATTCCGGAGACGGAAAGGGTTTTCCCAGGTACCAAGTCTTGAGGGGACACCACCTCAGGGCGTACCAGGGTTCGTTCAGCGCCTGTGTCCCGCAGTCCCATGACCGCTGAGCGGCCGATGGTGATGGGTTGGTAATTGTCTAGGGACCTCCCACCACCCCCTCCCACACACAAAACAGTGGACGGTTTCTGGGACAGGGATGGGGCCTTCTGGCGCTGGGGACATGCAGCCTTAAAGTGTCCTGGCTGATTGCAATTATGGCAACGTCTGGGTTCTGTTCCTGGCCTGGAGAGGGCAGCAGGGGGGTACGCCCCTTGCACTCTGGGGGCTGGATACGGGGCTGGGGCAGGATTGGGCTTACCCCCTCTCCAGGTGCTGCTGGCAGGCTTCTTTGGCTCCGGCGCCCTGTTGTTGGCATACTCGTCTGCCAGGGCAGCTGTAGCAGAAGCCCCCTTTGGTTTCCGGTCACGGAGGAACTGCTGGAGGTCCTCTGGGCAGTTCCACAAAAATTGCTCCACGACAAACAGTTCCTGGACCTCCTGGCGGGTAGTGAGCTCTAGACCCGAGGTCCAGTGCTCCGCAGCTCTCAACAGGGCCCGCATGTGGTCGGTCCAGGTGTCCTTTGAACCCCGCTGCAGGCTCCTGAACTTCCTGCGGTATGACTCCGGGGTGAGGTTTGTGCTGGATCAGGGCCCGCTTGATGCTGTTGTAGTCCTGCTCCTCCCCGGCAGGTAAGTCCCCCAAAACTTCCAGGGACTTACCCCTCAAACGGGGGGTCAGGTACCTTGCCCACTGATCCGGGGCCAGATGATGTTGGAGGCATGTCCTCTCAAAAGCCAGCAAAAAGGAATCCAGGTCTCCATCCTTTTCAAGCAAGGGAAAGTCCTCCGCCCGGACCTTGGGAGCCCTTGTCTCCAGTGGGCCTGGTGCATCCAGTGGGGGCCCGTGCTGAGCCATCTCCAGTCGGTGCCGGTGCTCCGCAGCTTCACGGCGTTCCGTATGCTCCCGCTCCGCTGCTCTCTCTGCCGCTGCTTGCTCACGCTCCGCAGCTTCACGGCGTTCTACTTGCGCACGCTCCGCAGCTTCACGGCGTTCTGCTCGCTCACGCTCTGCTGCTGTCTCTGCCGCCACCAGGAGTCTTTCATAGGCGGCGTCATTACCAGCCTCGAGCTGCGCCATAGCCGCTTGGAAGAGGGTCTCCGATCTGGACAGGCTGGGACGGGCAGGGGGTGGGCAGTCCACTGTGAGACTGAGCACGGGGGTCGGGCTCCTTGGGGAGCCCTGGCTGAGCTCCCCCTCGCCTCCATCGGTATCGAACTCATCATAGACCACAGCATTGGTCTCCCCCTTTGCCCTACTCCTGGTGCCTTCCGCCATCTTGGGAACCTTTGGTTACTGAAACACAGCTGCAACCCTGATCTTGCACACAACTTGTTATATTTACACTCTGACCGTCTAGTGCTGGGCTGACCTTAAGACCCCAGCAGTGAAAGTACTGCTGGTAGTCTCTAGTGTCTGGGAGTAGGGGTCCCACGCACACTATTACCCTGATCCCACCGCTGCCACCAATTTGTGAGGGACTCAGCCGGCCGCCACACGGTAGCCCGGGTATCACAGCTTCTGATACCACCGCCGCTACCAGATGTGACGGACGATCCCTTTCCTCCCACGTCACCAATGGGACGTAACTCCACAGGAACAGCTCTCCGGCGCCCCCCTTTGTCTCTCAGGTCAGTAAGAGAACTGCACCTAGAGCAAATGGCCGCCGGGGAAGGTGTCCTGCTACCCACTGGGTATTCTAAGATTCGTGATCAGAGTAAAAGCATCAGCCCAAGATTAATTTTATGGTTTAATTTGCCTTAAGGGCGCACTAGATAATTACAAAAATATACAGTAAAGCTATACAACGTAATTACAATGGAATGGCAGTCAGAGTAAAAATACAACAATAATGTACAAGGCTAAAAGGTATAAGCTATGGATCAATATTACCGGGTATTATGGTCTTGGGAAGGCCTTGGCTCTGCCATTCCCAGGTACAGTTCTTCAGTTCCTGAATAGTCCCTTGGTCTTTCCTAGACCATCTTCTTGGCTTCTGTGTGAGAAATGGAATGAGACCAGCAGCCTGGTCATGGCTAGTTGTTTAGACCTGCTAGGCCCATCCCCATTGCTTTGAAGCACGCATATTAATTGGCCTGCAATTCATATGGAACAGGAAACAATGCCTGAGCTTGGGCTATTTACCATACGACTGAACATCTCATTCAGTCACTGGCCTAGACTAATTAGCATGTAAAGGCCTATTGATTCCTAGTGGGCATCAAAACCTGTCGTACTGGATATGCTAATAGGCAATGTGTAGCTAAAAGTCTGTGGCTGTGTGAACTGACAAAATGGAGGCTGGTACAGGCCCTATACAAAATGGCGACAACCTTTTCCTTACAAGATCCATTTGCTCTGTGTATATTCTCTATAGCTGTGTTGGGTTATATTTAGTGTTGAGTGATACTGCCCGATATCCTAAAATATCGGATCGG
Organism: Oophaga sylvatica; assembly: GCA_033576555.1. Lineage (NCBI taxonomy): Eukaryota > Metazoa > Chordata > Amphibia > Anura > Dendrobatidae > Oophaga > Oophaga sylvatica. The sequence continues at coordinate 560,328,473 of JARQOD010000004.1, forward strand.
ATTGGATCGGCAGATACGCAAAAAGTATCGGGTATCGCCGATCCGATACCGGAAACAGAATGCAAGTCAATGGACAGAAATATCGGAACTAAAAAAAAACCCTTCCTGGCTGACAGGAGAGGAAGTGGTTAGCATAATTGATTGCTCCCACTTTCACTTCAGGTCAGCCAGGGACACCGCACAGCATCAGTGACATCAGAGGGAATCCTGGCTAACCTGAAGTGAACTGATTAACAAAAATAGGGGATCCCCTCTAAAAAAAAAAATGGCGTGGGTCCCCCCTATTTTTGTTAACCAGCCTGATAAAGCAGACTACTGAGGCCTGGTTTTTCAGGCTGTTAAGGAGCCAATATCCATGGACCTTGCAAGCCTGATAATACCAGGCCACAGCAGTCTGCTTATCTTGGCTGGTTAACAAAAATAGGGGATCCCCTCGAAAAAAAAAATGGCGTGGGGATCCCCCTATTTTTGTTAACTAGCCAAGTAAAATGCAGACTGCTGCGGCCTGGTATTAAAAGACTGTCAAGGCCCATGGATTTTGGTCCTCAACAGCCTAAAAATACAAGGCTGCAGCAGCCCCACAAATGGCGCATCCAAAGATGCGCCAATTGTGGCACTTTACCCGGCTCTTCCCACTTGCCCTGTAGCGGCAAGGGGTTAATGTCACCTTTGATTGATCGGTGACAATAAGCCCGGTTAATAATGGAGAGGCGTCAACAAGACACCGATCCATTATTAATCATAGTTGTAAATTAAAAAAAAAAAACACAGCAAGAAAAAAGTCTTTTAATGAAATAAAATACCACACAGTTTTCATACAGTAAAGATGTATATCTTCGTACCGTGTTAGCCAGTAGAAAAAGGTATCAACCACTGAGGACTCTCAACTCTAAATATTTTTCACACAGTTTTCATTAATTTTATTTCACGCTCATCCTGCGACGCCATCAATCTCCTGTAAAAAAAACAAAAATAATAAACCAACACAAATACTCCCTGTCCGACGCAGTCCAAAGTCACGAGTGTCCAGCTCTGCTACATCTGGATGACAGGCTGAGCCTGACATCCACGTAGAGCAGAGCTGCTTACCAATGCTGCGTCCCCGGCGGTGACGTCATCCGGACTGATTTACGGCCAGCTGTCGCGAGAGTACAGCTGGCCGAGATTACCCAGTACCCGGCAGTCACTGCAGTTATCGCGAGATTCTGCACGTGACCGCCAGGGACAGGGTAATGGCGGCCATCCAGGATGATGTGACCGCCAGGGAAGGGGATATTCTGACAGGTAAGTGCGGACTCTGCTGAGTCCTGACACCTGACAGACCCGACCAACACTGACAGTGACAGTTTCGGAGAGTTTCTGTGTCACGTATTTCGTTCTGTGACACAGGAACTCCCATAGACTTTCTCGGAAATCTCAGATTCCGGTATCCGATATGACAAAAATATCGGAACTCAGAATCGGAATTCCGATACAGCAAATATCGGCCGATACCCGATATTTGCAGTATCGGAATGCTCATATATTTGATCACAGGTATTAAGAGATACTGTTTTTGTGGAGTATTTATCATCTGTTCGTTTTCTCATTGAATTCTGCTTTGTTCATTAGACAGACCGTCCATTCTAGATGCAAGAGGGGGAGAGATCAATTTGATATTATATCTTGCACATGACCATGATTTCTCTATTTTCTGTATAATTGCATTATTTTGCACTTTATGGCATTCATATATGGGTTCAGGGACCGATACCCTATTATGGGGCTTTTGTTCTATTTTTAATTGTTTTTAATGTATTTTGGTGTGATTTTTCAGGTGTTGAATAATAAAATTATATATTATTGTGCATATCCCTTGTTGTCCCTGGTTCATGGTATGTCTTTTTTTCTTCTTTGTTCCATGCATCTTGTTTGACATACTCCAGGTTGACAACTTATTTTCTTTTGATAATGTATTGTACTTATGGTGCCCTCCATTGCTTGTTTAGCTAAGTAAATAAGATATTGAATTGCAAAACAAGACCATGCAAAAAAGATTTCATGGGTGGGCCTCGAACTTTTCAGGCCCCCCTCGTAACTAAAGAATTGTGTGAGAAACCTGTTGGCACGTAGCGTTTATAAAGTCTAAGGGTTACCAGCCGAGGGGTCATACTAGGTTGAAGGATCAAACATGGCAGCTGTATCATTGCCAAAAAGGAACAGGAGCCTGAAAAGTGGGGGCGATTGGGCATGATGGGCAAACACGGCCTGCTGCAGCTGTTATGTGTTTGGGCTGGTGACTGCTAGGCTTAGCCTGTAAATAATCACTGTTCAACGCAATTTTTAAGGCAGAAGGTTTTTGAACCATATTTTAATTCAATTTTGGCTGCCGATTACGAATATGAACTCTGTGTTTGTCTATCACATCAGGATATAGAGATATTTTCCATTTTTGCTGAAAATTACTACTATTGAATGTTTTATGATAAAAACACATGATTTTCGGTACTACATTTTGTATATTTTTAATTAAGGAAAAACAAAGATTCCAAAGTCTATGTACAGCAAATAATATATACTTACACAATTCAAATACCAAATATAAAAACACATATATATGGCACACAGATGAATGGCAAATGTCAGTTTTTTGAAATTTATTTTATTGGCTGATCCGTGATGCACAGCTTCAGGGTTGTCTCTCATCAAGCTCCTGCAATAGTCAGCCATCATGTGTGAGTCCCAGCGGCCTTCATACCATTCTTCCATTGTTGTAATGTCCTGATGAAAACGCTCCCCTTGCTCCTCACTCACATTCCCAAGGTGCTCTTGAAAAAAGTAAAAATGGCTGTGTAAATAGTGAATTCTTGATACTCCTTCTACATCCAATATTTTGCAGACTGATTAGTAGCTCTTCCACAATGTCTTCATGGTTGTCTGCTTTCTTATTCCCTAGAAAATTCTACACCCCATTTCAAAATGCATTTCAAGCTCTTTATTCTGTCTCATTCATTGATGTGATAAAATTTGGGTCTCTCCGAAGTGTTCTTAGTCCATCAAAAAAATCCAGCCTTTTTCTTCTCTTCAGTAAGACCAGGAAAAGTTGAACATATATAGGTAAAGCATTGATTGAGAGGTTTGACAAACTGCTTTATCAATTCAAGTTTTATGTGCAAGGGAGGAAAGACAATGTTATTCCTATCCACTAGAGGATCATGGATCACATTCTTATCGCCTGATTTAAAACTCTGTCGCTGATGCCATTCATTTTTAAAGCAATGCTCTGCTGTAGCTCAACTGTCCCAGTAGCACAGAAAACAAGGGTCCTTGCAGACCCAAAAGAAAGTTAACCATTGTAAAATCACACAAATTAACCACCCATGAACATTATATTGTAACCTGTGTAGAACAATCTGCATGTTTTATATTCTTCTTTACATTTTACAGAATGACCTATTGTTACAGAGCCATACTTATTTCCATTATGTAACAGAATACATTTTAACCCCTCTCTGACATTAGACGTACTATCCCGTCCATAAAACCCGTGCCATTCTGACCATGGACGGGATAGTACGTCATAGGCGATTAGCTGCGCTCCCCGAGGGAGCGCAGCTAATCGCCGCCGGGTGTCAGCTGATTATCACAGCTGACACCCGTGACTGTGTGTCAGGAGCGGTCACGGACCGCTCCCGCACATTAACCCCTTGCACACCGCGATCAAACATGATCGCGGTGTACTGGGGGCACAGGGGAGGATCGCGCAGTGTGGGGGCTCCCTGCGCGCCCCCCTGAGACCCTCAGACCAGCGCGATGTGATCGCGCTGCTCTGAGGGCTTCCTCCCTCCCAGGACCCGGATCCAAGATGGCGCTGGGGTCCTGGAGGGAGGCGGCTTCCTCAGTGCCTGCCGAGAGCAGGCACTGAGAAGCCTGCTGCACTGCCTGAGCGATCGCTGGTGTGACAGAGTGCTGTGCACACTGTCACACCAGCGATCTGATGAAATACAGTGATGTCCACCCTGGGACAAAGTAAAAAAGTAAAAAAAGTAAAAATAAACATGTGTAAAAAAAAATCCAAAAAAAAAAAAAAAAAAAAAAAATATTCCCCAATAAATTCATTACTTATTGTAAATAAAAAAAATAAAACAATAAAAGTACACATTATATGGTATCGCCGCGTCCGTAACGACCCCCCCTATAAAAATGTCCCACTAGTTAACCCCTTTTGTGAACCCCTTAAAAAATAAAAAATAAAAACGAAGCAAAAAATCAGTGCTTTATCATCATACCGCTGAACAAAAAGTGGAATAACACGCGATCAAAAAGACGGATATAAATAAACATGGTACCGCTGAAAACGTCATCTTGTCCCGCAAAAAACGAGCCCATCACACAGCATCATCAGCAAAAAAATAAAAAGTTATAGCTCGCAGAATAAAGCGATGCAAAAATAATTATTTTTTATATAAAATTGTTTTTATTCTATAAAAGCGCGAAAACAAAAAAAAATGATATAAATGAGGTATCGCCATAATCGTACTGACCCGAAGAATAAAACTGCTTTATCAATTTTACCACACGCGGAACAATAAAAACGCCTCACCCAAAAGAAATTCATGAATTGCTGATTTTTGTTCATTCTAACCTCCCAAAAATCGAAATAAAAAGCGATCAAAAAATGTCACGTGCTCAAAAATGGTACCAATAAAAGCGTCACCTTCGTCCCGCAAAAATTAAGACCTCACATGACTCTGTGGGCCAAAATATGCAAAAATTATAGCTCTCAAAATGTGGCGATGCAAAAAACTACTTTTTGCAATAAAAAGCGTCTTTTAGCGTGACAGCTGCCAATCATAAAAACCGCTATAAATAGTAAATCAAACCCCCCTTTTATCACCCCTTAGTTAGGGAAAAATAATAAAAAAAAAAAATGTATTTATTTCCATTTTCCCATTAGGGTTAGGGTTAGGGTTTCGGCTAAAGTTAGGGTTAGGGTTGGCGCTAAAGTTAGGATTAGGGTTAGAGTTTGGATTAGGGTTAGGGTTGGGATTAGGGTTGGGACTAGGGTTAGGGTGTGTTGGGGTTAGGGTTGGAGTTAGAATTGGGGGGTTTCCGCTGTTTAGGCACATCAGGGGCTCTCCAAATGTGACATGGCGTCTGATCTCCATTCCAGCCAATTCTGCTTTGAAAAAGTCAAACGGTGTTCCTTCACTTCTGAGCTCTGCCATGCGTCCAAACAGTAGTTTATCCCCACATATGGGGTATCAGCGTACTCTGGACCCCAAGAGTTATTGTGAAATTTGTCCTATTTCTTCTGTTACCCTTGGGAAAATAAAAAAACTGGGGCGAAAATATTATTTTTGTAAAAAAAATAAGATTTTTTTGTTTTTACGGCTGTACATTATAAACTTCTGTGAAGCACTTGGGGCTTCATAGCGCTCACCACACATCTAAATAAGTTCCTTGTGGGGTCTATTTTCCAAAATGGGGTCACTTGTTGGGGATTTCCACTGTTTAGGCGCATCAGGGGCTCTCCAAATGCGACATGACGCCCCCAGACCATTCCATCAAAGTCTGCAATCCAAAACGTCACTACTTCCCTTTCCGAGCCCTGACATGCGCCCATACAGTAGTTTTCTCCCACTATTGGGTATCAGCGTACTCAGGACAAATTGGACAACAACTTTTGGGGTCCAATTTCTCCTGTTACCCTTGTGAAAATAAAATATTGGGGGCGAAAAAATCATTTTTGTAAAAAAAAAAAGGATTTTTTATTTTTACGGCTGTGCGTTATAAACTTCTGTGAAGCACTTCGGGGTTCAAAGTGCTCACCACACATCTAGGTAAGTTCCTAGTGGGTCTATTTTCCAAAATGGGGTCACTTGTGGGGGGTTTCCACTGTTTAGGCGCATCAGGGGCTCTCCAAATGCGACATGACGCCCCCAGACCATTCCATCAAAGTCTGCAATCCAAAACGTCACTACTTCCCTTTCCGAGCCCTGACATGCGCCCATAAGTAGTTTTCTCCACATATTGGGTATCAGCGTACTCAGGACAAATTGGACAACAACTTTTGGGGTCCAATTTCTCCTGTTACCCTTGTGAAAATAAAATATTGGGGGCGAAAAAAATCATTTTTGTAAAAAAAAAAAAGGATTTTTTATTTTAAGGCTGTACGTTATAAACTTTAGTGAAACACCTGGGGGTTCAAAGTTCTCACCACACATCTAGATAAGTTCCTTGTGGGGTCTATTTTCCAAAATGGGGTCACTTGTGGGGGGTTTCTACTGTTTAGGCGTATCAGGGGCTCTCCAAATGCGACATGACGCCCCCAGACCATTCCATCAAAGTCTGCAATCCAAAACGTCACTACTTCCCTTCCGAGCCCTGACGTGCACCCATACAGTAGTTTTCTCCTACATATTGGGTATCAGCGTACTCAGGACAAATTGGACAACAACTTTTGGGTTCCAATTTCTTCTGTTACCCTTGTGAAAATAAAATATTGGGGGCGAAAAAATCATTTTTGTAAAAAAAAAAAGGATTTTTTATTTTAAGGCTGTACGTTATAAACTTTAGTGAAACACCTGGGGTTCAAAGTTCTCACCACACATCTAGATAAGTTCCTTGAGGGGTCTAGTTTCCAAAATGGTGTCATTTGTGGGGGGTTTCCACTGTTTAGGCAGATCAGGATCTCTCCAAACACGACATGGCGTCCAGCCAATTCTGCGTTGAAAAAGTGAGACGGCGCTCCTTCCCTTCCAAACTCTGCCATGCACCCAAACAGTGGTATACCCCCACATATGGGGTATCAGTGTACTCAGGACAAATTGCACAATAACTTTTGGAGTCTTGTTACCCTTGGAAAAATAAAAATTCGGGTGAAAAGATCATTTTTGTGGAAAAAATATGATTTTTAAATTTTACGGCTCTACGTTATTAACTTGTGTGAAGCACTTGAGGGTTCAAATTGCTCACCAAAGATCTAGATAAGTTCCTTAGGGGGTCTAGTTTCCCAAATGGGGTCATTTGTGGGGGTTTCCACTGTTTAGGCACATCAGGGGCTCTCCAAATGCAACATGGCATCCAATCTCAATTCCAGCCAATTTTGGTTGGAAAAAGTCAAATGGTGCTCCTTCCCTTCCGAGCTCTGCCGTGCGCCCAAACAGTGGTTCCCCCCCACATATGGGGCATCAGCGTACTCAGGACAAATTGGACAACAACTTATGTGGTCCAATTTCTCCTGATACCCTTGGGAAAATAAAAAAATTAGTGACTAAAAGATAATTTTTGTGGGAAAAAAATAGGATTTTTTATTTTCATGCCCGGGCATTATAAACTTGTGTGAAGCACTTGGGGGTTCAAAGTGCTCACCAAAGATCTAGATAAGTTCCTTAGGGGTCTAGTTTCCAAATTGGGGTCACTTGTGGGGGATTTCCACTGTTTAGGCTCATCTGGGGCACTGCAAACGGAACATGACCCCCATCAACGTCTGCATTCCAAAACGTTACTACTTCCTTTCCAAGCCCTGCCGTGCGCCCAAACAGTTTTTCCACCCCCACATATGGGGTATCAGCGTACTCAGGACAAATTGGACAACAACTTTTGGGGTCCAATTTCCTGGGAAAATTCAAAAATTTAGGACTAAAAAATCATTTTTGTGGAAAAATTTTTTTTTTTTTTCACACCCAGGCATTATAACTTTTGTGAAACACTTGGGGGTTCAAAGTGCTCACAACAGATCTAGATAAGTACCTTAGGGGGTCTAGTTTCCAAAATGGTGTCACTTGTGGGGGGTTTCCACTGTTTAGGCGCATCAGGGGCTCTCCAAGCGCGACATGGCGTCCAATCTCAACTCCAGCCAATTTTAGTTTGAAAAAGTCAAACGGTGCTCCTTCCCTTACGAGCTCTGCCGTGTGCCCAAACAGTGGTTTTCCCCCACATTATGGGGTATTGGCGTACTCAGGAGAAATTGCATAACAACCTTATCTGTCCATTTTCTCCTTTTACCCTTGTGAAAATAAAAAAAAGTTTGTAAAAGATCATTTTTGTGGCTAAAAAGTTAAATATTCATTTTTTCCTTCCACGTTGCTTTAGTTCCTGTGAAGCACCTGAAGGGTTAATAAACTTCTTGAATGTGGTTTTGAGTACCTTGAGGGGTGCAGTTTTTAGAATGGTGTCACTTTTGGGTATTTTCTGTCATGTAGACCCCTCAAAGTGACTTCAAATGAGAGGTGGTCCCTAAAAAAAATGGCTTTGTAAATTTTGTTGTAAAAATGAGAAATCGCTGGTCAACTTTTAACCCTTATAACTTCCTAACAAAAAAAATTTTGATTCCAAAATTGTGCTGATGTAAAGTAGACATGTGGGAAATGTTATTTCTTAACTATTTTGTGTGACATATTTCTCTGTTTTAAGGGAATAAAAATTCAAAGTTTGAAAATTGCTAAATTTTCAAAATTTTCGCCATATTTGCGTTTTTTTCAAAAATAAACGCAAGTTATATGGAAGAAATTTTACCACTAACATGAAGTACAATATGTCACGAGAAAACAATCTCAGAATTGCGAAGATCCGTTGAAGCGTTCCGGAGTTATAACCTCATAAAGAGACAGTGGTCAGAATTGTAAAAATTGTCCCGGTCATTAACGTGCAAACCACCCTTGGGGGTGAAGGGGTTAAACTTCTTTTGGAACTATCCATAAAAAGACTCCAATCCCTTGAATCATATGCTGGAAGTCCCATAAAGAGAAGTAACCCTTCAACATCAGTACAATAGACAAGCTGGCCATCTGAATGGAAGTACTTACGTAGTTCTGCTTCTCTGTTCCGATAAAATGAGACACTTGTACTGGGTTTGAACATTCGATTCTCTTGAAGTCTTCTTGAAGTCAATAGTTCAGCAGACTGTTTTGGTACATAAAGATCTGTAACCAGATCATTCAAAGCAGACTGAGTAAACATAATTGCTTTGTCACTATCTTCATGACATGGCCGAAAATATCTGTACTGTCTTTTTCATTAGTATAACAATGTGAGGAGAGATCTGTGTCAACGTTTTCTGGAAGCGCAGTTCATTTTGGAACATGTATGTCTTCACTATGGGCAACTGGTCGAATAGCTGAAGGGATACTCGGGTATTGCAAATATTGCTTTTTTTCTTATTCTAACCTTTTACATCGACAAGGCAGAAATTGCTGTCTTGTAAATGATTGCTTGGTTCTCTCCAAACCATAGGAACTCCAAACTGAAGTTTAGCATTCTTTCCTTGAGACCATGATGTCTGTCAAGCTCTCAATACAGGTTTTGCACACTTTTGTGAGGAGAACAATGCTTGTCTTGTTCTCCAATTTTAACTCTGAAGTACGCACAATACACCCTCTTAACAAAGTCAGTAATGTTGCACCTCTGAGTCTTCACAGTAAATTTTACACAGATGTAGCCAAAAATATTTGGATCATTTGATCACTGTCTTCCGCGAGATGTAGAGCCCATTGTTAGATCAGAAAAACATCCTGCAGAGAAATACAAGCTAAAAGTTGCTAGCTACCTGAGTTGTTTATTAAATTTCTGTCCCACCCCCACACCTTAGGTATTGATTCACAACCCAAAAAATGAAAAACAGCAGGATAAAAACAAAAAATATCAAAAGTCATTGAAAATTCCAATAAATAATACAGTACTTGCACACGACTGCACACATGCTTAAATTTGCATGTATTGGCATATTTCCACTTGCCCTCATTAAACTGCCAGCATGTTCAAGATTTTTCATTTCCTCCTTGCCCCCTCTGACTATTTCCTCCTTGTCCCGCCTGCTGGGTAATGCTCCCTCCCCTCCCGTGAAAGGACTGCCCATACCTTGCGGGCGCCATCACTTAAAGCCAAAGGCCTATATCCTTTTGGTACCGCCTAATGTGAGGCCTGATCGCCTTACGCTGCCTGAATTGTTCATCATAGAGCAACCAGGTCAGCCCACCACAAGTGCGGTGAGCTTCCCCAATCGCGTACACATAACAAAACAATCATGAATTATTTTCCATGGACTTCTGAACTCTAACACTCGGTAATATAGGGAATGCTTGCATCGAGTTCTGGAAAGTTTGCTGGATAAGGCGCCAGTGCCAGTTTCGCTTCTCCTCTTTTTTCCTGTCATCCCTCTTTGCCCTATCCAAATTAAACTTCTCCAAGGGGGTAAAGGGAAAATTTTCCACTTATTCAGCACCACACATTTTTGCCTTCAATTGTTTTTTAAAAAGCGCCCCCAAGAGGCCCTCAAAGCAAACGTTAACTTGACCCTCTGCCCTGTCATCCAATTTTAACGCATCCCCTTTATCCTTCTCCATTTGCAGTGACACGGATACACCAGAGCTGGGTACCTGTTCCCCCTCCATGGCCCTACAGGGGTCACCCACAATCTGATTCCCCGAACCCGATGCCGCGACCCATAGCCCGACGGGTGACACCCCTGCCCCAGTCGCTGTACTCCCTTCCATTCTTTTTAAAATGTGAGACATAGTCAACAGCACCTCCCTAATATTTGGGCCTACCATACCGCCGCCACCTCTCGGACCCAGCTCCTCTAACCCTAACGCACTACCCCCACCGATTACACCTCAACCAGCCCCTGCAGGCAACAAACATGACAAAGACTCATACTCAACAAGCTGCACAGGTGCTGTGTCCCCGTCAACAGAATGTCACGCATCCTGTCGCTCTACAGCCCGTCCACGTCGCTGTCTGTATCATAACATTCTGTACCGCCTCTCTGCCCTTGGCACGCGCCCCTGGGCTGCGCCCCTGGCCTCCTCATCACCAGGGGAGATCGGAGCGCGTGCAGCAGGACAAACTGCCGACCTCCGTATGGCCCTGGAACGCCCCTGCGATCCCGTGAACTGTAGCGATGGCCATCCTTGTGCCCCATCTGCCATTGCGACCACGCTGCCCACCACTCTCCTCCTGGTTCGCCTGCTGTCAGGGCCAGGCAGCAGGGGGTCCAGCTGATGCAGCCTGCCCGCTGAACACCTCCTCTTCTTCCTCCCCATTGCAGGCCCGCTACCGACGTCCTCCTCCAGGGCGCCTTCCGCACGCACAGCCCCCATGTCTGGCTCCCTGCCTGCTCTGTCCTGTACCCCGTGCCTCTGCTATGATGCTTCTCCCGGCTCACTACGGGGTTCAACGCCACCCCCCACAGCGCCTCTAGCCCCTGGTGCCGACTGCGCTCTACGAGGAGGCCGCACATCCTGTGTGGCCTGCACTTCTGTTGCGGCACTCGATCCAGGTCTGCTCGGCAGACCTGAGCCTGCCGCCCGGCTAGGCAATTTCCTAGCGGAGGTGTGCCAAGGGGGGGGAGCCGCACCGCTTCCTCCAGCCTCCGCAGGGTCCCTAGAGGGGCTCCGGAACATGCGCCGGCCGCGTGATGACAGCTCCGGTGACAGCCTCTCTGGGGGCCTGGTCCTCCTGCCCTTTCTCTCTGCGTTCAGGGTATCCGTAAGCGCCCATTAGGGAAGACAGCTGGCCTTATAGCCATCCACACCTCTCCTGGAGCGCGTGAGCTCCCGCAGGCGCTCCATAAGATTTGACACAGACACACCTGACTGCTTCCGCCTCCAGCCACGGGATGACCACCGCCGACATTACAACATAACAGAAGGTGTATGAACACCTCCTCTCCAAGTCAAAGGTGAAACCCAGATTACATTAAGCCAAATCAATTTCCTCAGATACTGTTCTTTAAAAAAAAAAATAAATAAATCTAGTGACATATGAAGAATAAAATAACTATCAATTTATATAAAAAGGATGCAAGTTTAGAAAAAGGGACTGTCCCTTGCATTTTCACCACATCGCTGCATGTGGAAGAGTCAGACTACAGTTTTGTGACCACATTAATCGCAAGTTGTAATAAAACACCTGCAGTTCTCTATACATAATAGATTTATTGCCATTATGTTCCAATGTCATGATCCTCTTAGAATAAGGACCGTGGCTTAGTGAATAACATTCACCGTCTATAAATTTATCTTCAGCAAGTTCAAAATATTAATAGAATCTGTTGCCTATCGATTATTAACTACAGTTGGGTACAGAACAAATAATGAGTATAGTCCCAGATACATGTGATATACAGAACAGTGTGCCAATATGGCCAAAAAAAAAGGTACTTTGATAGTCAAGAAAATATTTTCGTATCTGTTGGCAAGAGGTGTAACTGAGGGCTCCGTAAAAAACAATGCATGGCAGTGAGAAACTCTCTCAATGTTGTTCCCAATACCGGTGGAAACCATAAACAGGCAATACTAAAAAAAAATTGCAATATTATGCTGACTTTTTCCTTTTTGTTGCCAAGAGGTGTAACTGAGGGCCCTGTGCAAAACAATGCATGTGAGTAATCCAATTTCTTGATACTGTTCCTCTTACTGGTGGAAACTATTAACAGGCAATGCAATAAAGAGCTTAAATTATTATGCTGAGTTATTGACACAAGAGAACCGCTATGATGACTCAATGAATAATGCCATGTGGTAACAATTCTTAACCTTTATCCCAGCAGCTATATCTGTATGTGCGATGAGAGTCCCATCCCTCTGCCCCCCTAACAGAATCAGTGCATGCCGTGAAAGGTTTGCTTTGCACAACAGCTAAGATGCACTTACTGTACATCTGTCTCTTCTGCTAAGAGAATCACTGCCTTGTGATATATGATTTTTTTTAAACCAGCCATCAGCCAGGGGCCGCTGCTGTACCTGGGGGCCCTAGTCAGCTGCCTAGTCTGCCTGCCCATAACACCGGGCCAGGACCTGGTGCTGTGGAAGATTCTATAGTGGTAGCCAGCTCGTTGATGTAAATGTTGAAGAGCGCTGGACTTCGGCTACTCCCTTTAGACATGTTCAAATATAGATGTGAATATGTCATCAGGAATATACAGCTGTACTGTACTTATACAGTTCACTTTCGTGCTTAGCAGAATTAAGTGGTAGCCAGACTGGGCATCTGGCTACCAGTTTTTCTCCGTTAATACATACGGAGCTGAACAATTAACACAGCAATATCTACAGCTGAAAACGTTCACCCAGCCCTTCAAGTGGCCACTTGCCAGCTTTCAAGGTCAGACGAAACATTGATCTCATGAAGTTGTCAGACGAGGGGACATAAACCCTTATAATGTTAAAGCCTCAAGGATTTAGATAAAGCCGCAAACATATGGAAACGATACATTTTTTACCATAAATGCAGCGAGGTAATTGTCTGAATGCATTCTGTATATTTGAATATGCATTCAAAACTGCCATTTGTATATTCACAGTACACTAATAACAGCAATCATATCTATTTTCTTGAAAAACGCAAGATTAACCCATAGACTATCTATAATCATGACAATCTTTTTTAGCAATATCTATAGCTAAGTTATGTTAAGTAGTGTTTAAAGTAGCTGCTACTATGTATTGCGTAAATAACATAGGTTTTTGAACATCTGAACATTCTTGCATTTCTAAAACTGTGACCATGCTCAATATTCCACAACTGTTCCGTTCTGCTGTGTAGTAAATATTGGAGAGACACCATAGATGATCACAGAGGCTTTGAACAAAGTAATTTATAAATAATAACATTCCTTTTTTTTAACGTTTTATAATCCAGTAAAGAAGGAACATGCAGTGTCACTCATACAAGTTATCGCTTACAAAATTAATTAAGTCCTCTGCATCTACAAGCATTCAGCCGTCACTGTTTTGTATTAAACGCTTACCATTTGAGTCAGGCAAAGTTATGGCTCTGAAGGAGATAAACAAACATAGTTTACCAAGAAATATTTGTAATGAAATACTGAGCCACCATCACAGCATTGCTATATCCAATTTATATGCAGTGTATTGTGTCCAATGTGCGCAACCAGACAACCAAAAAAGGAGCTTTTCAAAGAAACTCTAAGGTACATAAATGTTATGAATAGTGTTGAGCGATACGATACTGCAAATATCGGGTATCGGCCGATATTAGCTGTATCGGGCTTTCGATTCCGAGTACCGATATTTTCGTCATATCGGATACCAGAATTGGATTTGTCACTGTCACTGTGAGTGTCCGTCGGTCGGGTCTGTCAGGAGTCAGCGGCACTTACCTGGCAGAAGATCTCCGGCGGTCATGTCCTGGGCTGCTTGATGGCCGCCATTATCTTCTCCCTGGCGGTCACATGCAGTTTTTCGCGATAACTGCAGTGACTGCAGGGTAATCCCGGCCGTAAACCAGTCCGATGACGTCACCGCCGGGGAAGCAGGTAATCAGCTGTGCTGCGCCGGGATGACAGGCTCTGCCTGTCATTCTGTTGTAGCAGAGCTGGATCGTCGTGGGACACTCGTTACTATGGACTGCGTCGGACAGGTGGTATACTGCTGTTTTTTTTTTTCATTTATTTACAGGAGATCGATGGCGTCGCAGGATGAGACTGTAATAAAAGTAATGAAAACTGTGTTGTGTTTTTTATTAAATTAAAAAAAATTTTTATGAACATTCACCCGTCCGGGTACATCAACAATTTAACTATTTACATACAGGGACCCTGTCCGGGTTATTTATAATTCTTTGGCAGGGGTGTTCCAGGTACCACCTGGTACTCTTCTGATGCTTGCCAAACATCCGAGACACCAAGGACCACCAGGACCTGATGACGTCGTGTGGCCTGTACAGTCAAGTCGTGACCCGCTATCTGTGTCTGTGTGGCCACCTCTTTCATCTCCCTCTGGGTCTGGAGCCCTATGTCCCGGACTGAACGAACCCCAGGGGGCCTAACAGGCGCCGGGTACGGGCCAGCTATAGTTATCATGTCCATAGCTGGGGCTGCTGAGGAGACCACTGAGGGAGGCTGGGGAGATTTACGGCGTGGGGTGGGCACTTGTGCAGAGGCCTGGATGTGGGAGGCTGAAGGCTCCGAGGGTCTCACAGGTTCCTGACACTCTGGGGAGTAGGGGTCGCACCTGGTAACATTTAGGGCGTACCATCCATTGTAACCCCAGTGTCGGGTGTAAGTCACCAAGTCTCCGGGCAACAGGTCCCTCCCCGGGTGTCCTTCTGGGAGGTGAGTCTCCACGTCCCGCCGGGTCACAAACACTTCTAAATAAAGTCCAGGCTCCTGGATGAAGCCCCAACCACCTTTCAATTTAAAGCTCCGTACTGCACCCTTACGCCGCGGCTCCCACAGGGTTCCTTTATCCTTTCTCATCCGGTCCTTATCTGCCCGGTCCTTCTCCAGGTTACGTTGCCGAAGCTTTTGGGATTCTCGCTGCTCCCTTTGTCGCTCTGCTTCCCGCTCCCAACGTCTCCACTCTTCCTCCTGACGCCGGTTGTAATTCTCCTCCACCAGCATCTCCATGTCTCCACCATCAAACTGCAGCTTACGATGTCCGGTTTGCGGCAGCTCTCCTGGCGCCCGACAGTCCTGGCGGCGCTCACCTGCGGAGGAAGCAGCCGGCTCTGGAACAGATGACAGTCGGGGCTCCGGTACAGACAGGTAGACCTCTGGTGCCTGCGCGGCCTCCTCCATGAGGACGGGTGTCGCTTCTTCTGTCTCAGCGACGGGGGCAGACAGCGGGATCTGGGGTGCTGCCGGTGCAGAGTTTTTTGCAGGAACGGGTGCCTCCACTGCGACAACGTCAACCGGATCACATTGCAAGGGCTGGGATGCCCGCACAGACTCCTCTACTAGAACGGGTGCCTCACCTTCCGGTACAGACACTTCAGGTAAGAGGTATTGGCGCCGCTCCAAGTTTAGTTTTAGGGCATGCCAGCTGGCTTCCATCCTGGCGACCTCCTCCCGGTGCCGGGCCAGGCCTCTTAGGGTATCCTCCGCTTCTTGCAGAGTAGGAGGGTTTCCAGGCTGGGTGCCCAACGGTGGTTCTGTGGCGATCGGGTCGCTTCCGTGGGGGGAGAGCTCTGACTGCTCCATCCCTTCACACTTCTGCTCGTGTCCAGTAGCCATCTCTGCCAAGTCACATGTGTCATTAGCATCTGGAGAGGGCCCCTCTTTTGTAGGGAGGCGGGACCTTCGTGTTAGTTTCCGCACACTGAGGTGGATGAGGATGCGGAACTGAAGAGCTGTGGGGCACGATCTTACATTGCAGTACCATTTAGAGTGGTCGGCCATCGTTTTCGCGCCACTGAGCGAGGGTACACCCACGAAGAGCACGCACGCCCTTCTTCTTCACCAGTGCCTCGTCGTGACGCAGATATGGCGGAAAAATGGCAAATACATTCTCTGATGATTTTAGCAATTCTCAAGCACAAAACCAGTTCAATTCAGGCACACAGGACTAGCTTATAGCGAGCTACAGAATCCTGTTCGTGACGCCCAAGTTGAGTCGCACAGAGCCAGAGGTTTTGGGGGTACTCGGCACCGAGCCCGTCGACTTCTATGGGGTATGTCACGACTTTACCCGGCAATTGAATCAGAGTCTATTTTACTATGTAGAAGTGTATAAACTATAAATATATGTATATATATATATGTCACAATGACATGTATATATATATATATGTATTCTATGTGTGTATATTTTGTGTTTACAACGAAAGAAAGGGTTTTTTTTGTTGCGATATTTTGTTCCCATAGACTTACATGGGACTTCCGGTATCGGAATCGGATATCGACGATATTTAGTGATATCGGCGATACCATTCCGATACGATATTTTTAGATATCGAGCAGTATCGCTCAACACTAGTTATGAAGGAAAGCGACAAGACCGACCTATGCCGAGGAGTGAACATGATGAAGGGGACGGTCTGCACTGTTGGGCTTCCTGTTCAAGTACTTGGGCAGACCACCATAAGCTCCTTTTACTGGCGGACCAAGACACAAATATACAACATGGATGGACGGCTTAGTGTGAACCCATCAAAGCCAGATGATTGTGATTGTTGGGTGGTAGCCAGACTGGGCCTCTGGCTACCAGTTTTTCTTGGTAAATATATACGGAGCTCAACTATTAACACAGCAATATTTCCAGCTGGACTATAGTTATACAGTTCACTTTCCTGCTTTGCAGAATTTGCTGTTAGCCAGACTGGTCCTCTGGCTAAAAGTTTATCTTCGCAAATAGATACGGAGATGAACAAGTCCACCAGCAATGTATACACCTGTATTGTACTGATAGAGTAAGCGTTCCTGTTTTTCAATTTTGGTGTTAGCCAAACTGGTGCTCCGAGTATGGGTGTTCCTGTGGAAATTGATAAGGAGCAGAACAATTGACACAACAATATGTCCAGGTGGACTGTAGTTGTACAGTTCACTTTCCTGCTTTGCAGAATTGTCTGGTAGCCAGACTGGGCCTCTGGCTACCAAGTTTTCTCGGAAAATAGATACGTATCTGAACAATGAAAACCTTTATATCTCCAGATGGACTGTAGTTGTTCAGTTCACTTTCCTGCTTTGCAGAAATTACTGTTAGCCAGACTGGGCCTCTGGCTAACATTTTTTCTTTGAAAACAGATACGGAGCTGAACAATGAACACATTTATATCTCCAGATGGACTGAAGTTATACAGTTCATTTTCCTGCTTCGCAGAAAATGCTGTTAGCCAGACTGGGCCTCTGGCAAACATTTTATCTTCGTTAATAGATACGGAGAAGAACAATTCCCCAACAATGTATACAGCTGAATTCTACTGATACAATAAACTTTCCTGCTTTTCAATTAGGGTGTTAGCCAAACTGGGCCTCTGAGTATAGGTGTTCCTGCGGAAATAGATACGGAGCTGACCAATTGACACAACAATATGTACAGCTGGACTGTACTTCTAGAGTTCACTTTCATGCTTTGCAGAATTGGGTGGTAGCCAGACTGGACCTCTGACTAACATTTTTTCTACGTAAATAGATACGGAGATGAAGAATTCCAACAACAATGTATTCAGCTGCATTGTACTGATAGAATAAACTTTACTGCTTTTAAATTTGGGTGTTATCCAAAGTGGGACTCTGAGTATGGGTGTTACTGCAGAAATCTAGACGGATATTTTTAATATTTTGAGTATACTACATATACCTTTTATCTGTAGATCCACTACACGTGTTTTGTGCCGACTCTTTGTTGGACTTATCCAATTAATCCATTTGCAGCATCTTGACATCCATTAGACACCTAATCATATGGCATTTTGGCTACCTCACTATGTGGCCTGCCCCACCACCCTCCTCCACCAACAAAATTGTTCTTTTCTTGTGTCATACATACTAATGATGACCCTTTCAGCGTGAGTCTGCCTATAGGCTCCTGCAAATGGATCGCTCAGCAAGGCACTGGGGTACTCTGTACCTTGCCGGTGTGTTAAAGGGATTTGTCATGCCAGCAGTGACACTGTCCGTGTCCCTGGCTGTCCATAAAAAGGGGAATAATTTACACGGAGGATTAGATTTTCTGTTACACTGTTGGTTACGCCACCTGTTGTTTATGGTGAAAGCTGAACGGTGCTCCAGTGCATATCCTCTGAAACTGGTGGTGATGCAGCAGAGTTTGACTAGCTCACCGCAGGCACAGCTTCTTGCCTCAGGGCTGAAGTATATTTTGGTAGATGAATGGTGCTATTAAATGTAGCAGTGTGGACAAGGTGCCGCTGGAACAAATTTAGATCACACATTTGGGACCAGTTTACAAGACTTTGTTCTGAGTTGACGTGTGCACATATGCCCCTTGGTACAGTATCCTCCAGGTGAGTAGCTCTGCAAACTCCCAGGTACATTGTAAAGACAGCTTTACAGGACCACTTTAAATATGTTCCTTTCTGTGTCATCTCACGGTGTAGTATTACTCCCCTGTCCTTCCTGCCAATATCTCGCAATCATTGTCCCAAGGCAGTAGTGGTATAACATCTGCTCTTCTTTTCCTTGCTATTATTTACACATTTTCGGCAAACATAATTGATGTTCAGTAGCTGAGACTCCTCGAGATGACACTTCCTCCGGCTTGCTATGTGAGTACAGAAGTTATATAATAGGCTAATGGCCCGGTGTCCCTTCTGCAACCTGGGTGAACGTGGTGCATGCAGTGTACACAGGGGAAAGTGGGGTTGGGACAGTACTGCCTAGACCACAGCATAGGCAACATGGATCAACGATGCTCTCCATATCCGATGCTGGGGGAGATAAGTTTTCGTGCTCACAGTATCCAACCACACTGCCACTGTAGTGAAGCTGTGAGCCATGTTTCAGGTTGTGTTCTCAGGCCAAAGCTTACCTGACCTTTAACCTTGTTTAAAAAAATTACCCATCATGACAGGAATGCCAGGAACACGGGGGGGTGGGGTTACTGAACAAAGTCTGATAGTCCAGGTGCCGGGTTGCTAGAGAGTCCAAGACTTTCCCAGGATGTGACTCAAAGCACGCTCAGAATCCACCAGGGTAACCAACTCCTGGGGCACATTGCAAGCTAAGCGCTCACACTTACACAGCCTACTGACTTTGATCCTGGGGGGCCATGCTTTCCACCAGATGAATACATGAGCCATCTGGCGTATACGGGCAAGTGCAGGTTCACTGAGCAGGTTGGGGGGGCCGACTCGTGTGCAACGGCACTGGTGCAGGGACCCGCATAGTACAAACATTTTCCTCTGACGGTGGGATGGGCCCTCTCGCCGTCAGACACACCGGCGTACTATGAGAGGCTCTGTGCCAGTGCCATTTCCAACTTGCTAAGGGCAACAGCACTTGCAATACTTACCTCTCCATGTTCCACCGCTGTGACGTCTTCAGCGTTTCCTGACAGTAAAATTCAGGTTACAGAGTGAAATTACCTCACGACTGTATTCCCTCTGCGTAAACACTCCAAGTGCAGACATCTGTAAGATGGTGATGCTGAGGAGGGCAGAGTAGACCACTGCACAGCAAGGAGAGTTATTAACTATTGTTAAATGTTTTCACGAATATATGGGTAGCATTTCACACTGGATCATTCATAATGTGGACCGTGACGCAGATATGGCGGAAAAATGGCAAATACATTCTCTGATGATTTTAGCAATTCTCAAGCACAAAACCAGTTCAATTCAGGCACACAGGACTCGCTTATAGCGAGCTACAGAATCCTGTTTGTGACGCCCAAGTTGAGTCGCACAGAGCCAGAGGTTTTGGGGGTACTCGGCACCGAGCCCGTCGACTTCTATGGGGTATGTCACGACTTTACCCGGCAATTGAATCAGAGTCTATTTTACTATGTAGAAGTGTATAAACTATAAATATATGTATATATATATATGTCACAATGACATGTATATATATATATATATATATATATGTATTCTATGTGTGTATATTTTGTGTTTACAACGAAAGAAAGGGTTTTTTTTGTTGCAATATTTTGTTCCCATAGACTTACATGGGACTTCCGGTATCGGAATTGGACATCGACGATATTTAGTGATATCGGCGATACCATTCCGATACGATATTTTTAGATATCGAGCAGTATCGCTCAACACTAGTTATGAAGGAAAGCGACAAGACCGACCTATGCCGAGGAGTGAACATGATGAAGGGGACGGTCTGCACTGTTGGGCTTCCTGTTCAAGTACTTGGGCAGACCACCATAAGCTCCTTTTACTGGCGGACCAAGACACAAATATACAACATGGATGGACGGCTTAGTGTGAACCCATCAAAGCCAGATGATTGTGATTGTTGGGTGGTAGCCAGACTGGGCCTCTGGCTACCAGTTTTTCTTGGTAAATATATACGGAGCTCAACTATTAACACAGCAATATCTCCAGCTGGACTATAGTTATACAGTTCACTTTCCTGCTTTGCAGAATTTGCTGTTAGCCAGACTGGTCCTCTGGCTAAAAGTTTATCTTCGCAAATAGATACGGAGATGAACAAGTCCACCAGCAATGTATACACCTGTATTGTACTGATAGAGTAAGCGTTCCTGTTTTTCAATTTTGGTGTTAGCCAAACTGGTGCTCCGAGTATGGGTGTTCCTGTGGAAATTGATAAGGAGCAGAACAATTGACACAACAATATGTCCAGGTGGACTGTAGTTGTACAGTTCACTTTCCTGCTTTGCAGAATTGTCTGGTAGCCAGACTGGGCCTCTGGCTACCAAGTTTTCTCGGAAAATAGATACGTATCTGAACAATGAAAACCTTTATATCTCCAGATGGACTGTAGTTGTTCAGTTCACTTTCCTGCTTTGCAGAAATTACTGTTAGCCAGACTGGGCCTCTGGCTAACATTTTTTCTTTGAAAATAGATGTAAGGTTCTGTGTACATGTTCCTGAAACTCAGTTTGTTCGTCAGCCATTTTACTTTCTGTCTTGCTGCAGCTATCTTGCCCTCAGTCAAAATGGAGTTTCCAGCTTGCATGTTCCCGCCCTGATTCTCTCCTTTTGCTTCTTAAGCAGCCACAGCTGAGCAATCAGTGCTTCAGAATCTAGCCTGCAGTGAACCTGTGACCTGACTCCTAAAGCCTTGGACCTTGTACTCCAGCTATTCCTACTGAGGAACTCTGAAGCACTTGTGGACTCTGAACCCTGCTCTTTGAAAGACCCACGTTTGCATGGACTTACGGTAACAGAGAAGAAGATCCTGAACCTGTTGTGGAGAGTGATTGCTGAGCTTAGATTACTCTGGCCTGCTGTGTCTCCTGCTTCTGTGTCTGCAAACTGTGTGACTATTTTTGCCAACTTGTATGAAGTAATACAAGACTTTCTATATCAAACCTGTGTCTCATGTATTTTCATCGCACCCAAGCACAAGACGCTATATGAACTGTACCACATACATTACAAGATTCTGAAGCCAAAACGTTAGTGTCTGCTGGGTCTGGAGAGGCTGTAACTGTGGATATCGGATGTCCGGTTGTACTTTCTGTGATGACAGTGGTTGTGACTTCTCACAACCATTCCAGGTGAGCAATTCCCTTAAGTGTTTTTTTTTCTGCAGTGTTACCACAGGTAAACACTATTGTTTTTTTTTTTTTTTTCTCTTTTTTGTCTGCTGTAACTGTGGATATCAGATGTCTGGGTGAACTTTCTGTGATGATAGTGGTTGTGACTTCTCACAACCATTCCAGGTGAGCAGTTCCCTTAATTTTTTTTTCTCTCTGCAGTGTTACCACAGGTAAACACTATTGTTTTTTTTTTTCTCCTCTCCTCTTCTTCCAGTACTCCTGTCTTAAAAGATCTGGAAAATGGAGGCCCGCATAAAGGAACTTTGCGGAGTGACTGATAATATCCTTGCAGATTTGCAGAATATAAAGACCCGTTTTTCAAGCCTACAGGACCTCACTAATCACAATTTGCAAGTGTTTGGACAGACTGCCTTGGATTTGCGAGCCAGGATTGAGGTTCTAGAAGAGCGAGTCCAGGCTCCTGCCGTAGCCCCGAGTTCTGGGATTCCCAAGTTGCCCCCTTTTCGTTTTGGCGGTGAACGTGAGAAATTCAGGGGATTTATTAATCAATGCAATCTTTTTTTTTCTGCACATGCTTCACAATTTCCCACTGAACGATCTAAGGTGCTTACTATAATTATGTTGCTTACCAACAAGGCTTTGATGTGGGCAAACCCTCTGATTGAGACTGAGGATGATTGTTTGAATCACCTTGATGCTTTTATTTCAGCCATGGGGCAGGTGTTTGATGACCCCAATCGAGGTGCAACAGCTGAAGCAGCCATGTTAGCTTTGCGCCAAGGTAAGCACTCGGTAGCTGAATATGCCTTGGAGTTCAGGAGATGGGCCCTTGATACCACCTGGGACAGTTCCGCCAAAAAATCTATTTTTCGAAAGGGGTTATCTCCACTGATTAAGGATGAACTTGCTCATGCCGACCCTCCCACTGCGTTAGGTGACTTTATTAACTACTGCATCCGTATTGATACTCGTCTGACTGAACGCAGGCAAGAGAGATGGTTCGAAAGCAATCGCACTAACCTTTTCCTACCTTCCTCTCCAGCTAAGGAACCTTTGAGTAGGATTACACGGGAACCTGAACCTGAACCCATGCAGGTAGACTCTTTACAACGACGGGTTAGTGATGCACGCAAGGAACATCGTTTTAAGGAGAATCTATGTTTCTATTGTGGTAAGTCAGGGCACTTCATTATAAACTGCCTCAGCCGTTCTCGTAAGACTACTGCAGCACTCATTCATTGTGAGTGTTGCGAGAGGGGATCTGTCAGGTCCGAGCCTCAGGCTCCAGAGAGATGTGCAGCAACAGATCTTGATTTCTCGGACTTAAACTCCGTTACCTCTGAGGACGTTGACTGTGTAAACGCTGCCATTTTTCAAGTTTCCTCAGCGGTGTCCCAGCTGAGTTGTAAGAAAAACAATTCTCATTGCTTTCTTTCCATCAAACTCTGGGTTGACTCAGCTTGGGTGTCTAGCTCTGCTATGATCGACTCAGGGGCAAGTGGAAATTTTATGGATGTCTCCTTTGCTCTGAAACAGGGGATACGTTCAGTGAAGAAGGCTACTCCAGTACAGATGGAAACTGTGGATGGCTCCCTGCTGACCTCTGGACCAGTGGATCAGGAAACAGAGCCTTTGAGGGTTCTTATGGGTAAAGATCATCAAGAGAAACTGTCCTTTATGCTTATCTCTTCTCCCCACTTTCCCATTATTCTAGGGCTACCATGGCTGCAGGCTCAGAATCCTACCATTAACTGGGAGACCAAGGAATTACACTTTCCAGAGAAACAGATGAGTCCAAAAGTTTCAGCTTGCTCTGTTCCTAAAGGAACCATGTCAGTCCCTGAACTACCAGCTGTATACCAGGACTATGTGGATTTATGTGACAAGAAGAACGCTGACCAGCTTCCTCCTCACCGTCCATATGATTGTCCAATTGAATTATTGCCTGGAGCAGAGATACCTTTTGGTAAGATCTACCCCTGGCGGGGCCCGAGCTAAAGGCTTTAAAGGATTACATAGACGAAAATCTAGCCAAGGGCTTCATACGCCCCTCTTCATCTCCTGCAGGTGCACCCTCTTCTTTGTAAAGAAGAAAGATGGATCTCTGAGACCATGCGTAGACTATAGGGAACTCAATAAGGTTACTATTAGAAACCGTTATCCATTGCCTTTAATCCCTGAGTTATTGGAGAGAGTGCGACATGCCAAAATTTTCTCTAAACTAGATCTTCGTGGGGCCTATAACTTAGTCCGTATTAGACCTGGGGATGAATGGAAGACTGCATTCAGGTCACGCTATGGACACTTTGAATATCTAGTTATGCCTTTTGGTCTGAGTACCGCCCCAGCCACTTTCCAACACTTGGTGAATGACATCTTCAGGGATCTCCTAGATACATTCGTTGTAATTTATTTGGATGATATTCTAATTTTTTCTAACTCCACAGAGGAACATCATGGACATGTGAGAATGGTCTTGGAACGTCTAAGACAAAATCATCTTTACATCAAACTTGAAAAGTGTGAATTCCATAGGACCGAAATTCAATTTCTGGGGTATGTACTGTCTACACAAGGAATTAGTATGGATGGAAGCAAAACCCAAGCCATCAAGGATTGGCCAAGTCCTAGAAATGTGAAGGAGGTACAGCACTTCATCGGGTTTGCCAACTTCTATAGACGTTTCATTAGAAATTTCTCTGAGGTAGTGTCACCTATCACCCAACTTACCCGGAAAGAGTCTAGGTTCTCCTGGACTCCCCAAGCCCAGGAAGCATTTTCCCGTCTAAAAGATAAATTTACCACTGCACCTATCCTTGTACATCCCAACCCGAGCTTGCCTTCATAATAGAGGTGGATGCTTCAGACTGTGCCGTTGGAGCTATACTCTCTCAGAGAACAGGTGAGAAGAATGTCTTGCATCCCTGTGCCTTCTTTTCCCAGCAGTTGTCTTCGGCTGAGAGGAACTACGATGTGGGCAATAGAGAGTTGTTGGCCATTATTGCCGCCTTCAAAGAATGGAGACACATTCTTCAGGGACTGCACAGCAAATAGTCATCCTGACAGACCATCGTAACCTTGAGTTTATCAGGTCGGCTAAGTGCCTGACTCCTCGCCAGGCTCGCTGGAATCTTTTCTTAAACCAATTTAATTTTATCATTTCTTATAGACCAGGATCGCGCAATGGAAAGGCTGATGCACTCTCTAGGATTTACTCAGCAGAGACACGTCCAATTACTCCTCCAAAGACTATTCTTCCTGACTCTAGATTCCTAGGAGTAATTCATAATCAAGACCTACTTAAGGACATCAAGGAAGCATACCATGCGGATTCCTTTTTGGCACAACCCCAAGGGACGTAAGTCTTGTCTTTAAGAATGGTGTGTGGATTCAGGGACAACGCCTGTATATTCCTGAAACAGTCAGATTGAGAGTATTGCAACTCATTCACGATTCCAAGATAGCTGGGCATAGAGGAATTCTAAAGACACAGGAATTTCTCTCTCGTTTCTTTTGGTGGCCCACTTGCAGAAAGGATGTTTTAAACTATGTCACTTCATGTGAAGTCTGTGAAAGATGCAAAACACCTCGCTCCTCACCAACTGGTCTGTTACAGCCTCTTCCCACCCCGTCCCGCCCGTGGGGATCCATTTCTATGGACTTCAATGTGGAGTTACCAACCTCTCAAGGGAAGAACACCATTCTAGTGGTGGTTGACCGTCTAACAAAGGCAGCTCATTTTATCCCTTGTGTCGGCTTACCCACTGCAAAACAGACATCAGATTTGATGATTAAAGATGTGTTTCGCTTACATGGAGTACCGGATGAGGTTATTTCGGATCGAGGGGTGCAATTCACTTCTAGGTTTTGGCAAAATTTCTGTGCAGCATTGGACATTAAAGTAAACCTTTCTTCTGCTTTTCATCCTCAGACTAATGGACAGACCGAACGAACCAATCAAACCTGGAGCAGTATCTCCGCTGATTTATCTGCCACCTACAGGATGATTGGGTGGATCTACTTCCATTAGCTGAGTTCTCGTATAACAACTCTCAGAGTGCCTCCACTAAGCAGTCTCCTTTTTACTCTAATCTAGGTTATCATCCTAACATTCTACCACGATTTCCCATAGAAACGCCTTTACCAGCAGTGGCTGAAAGAATCACGTCTTTACAGAAGAATATGGATCTTCTAAAGGAGAATCTGGAATCGGCTCAGGAAAGGTACAAGAAAGCAGCAGATAAATTTCGTAAACCTACACCAGCTTTCAAGGTAGGAGACTTGGTCTGGCTGTCAACCAGAAATCTTAAGTTAAGGATTCCATCGTCTAAGTTGGGACATAAGTACATTGGACCCTATAAAATCAGTAAAATTATAAGTGCCGTTGCTTGTCGTCTTCAACTGCCCAGAACTATGAGAATTCACCCTGTCTTTCATGTATCCCTACTAAAGGCTGCGACACCCAATACGTTTCCTGGACGTTCTTCTCCTTGCCCTGACCCAGTGCTAGTCGATGGTCAGGAAGAATTTGTGGTGGAAAGGATTTTAGATTCCAGGTTGTATAGAAATCACTTACAATATCTGATTAAATGGCAGGGCTACCCAGTGGAGGACAACTCATGGGAAACAGTCAATAACGTTAATGCTCCTCGCTTGCTCCGTCAGTTTCATCAGAGGTACCCACACAAGTCTGGCCTGAGGTCATCCGGAGGTTGTCCCTAAGGGGGGAGTAATGTAAGGTTCTGTGTACATGTTCCTGAAACTCAGTTTGTTCGTCAGCCATTTTACTTTCTGTCTTGCTGCAGCTATCTTGCCCTCAGTCAAAATGGAGATTCCAGCTTGCATGTTCCCGCCCTGATTCTCTCCTTTTGCTTCTTAAGCAGCCACAGCTGAGCAATCAGTGCTTCAGAATCTAGCCTGCAGTGAACCTGTGACCTGACTCCTAAAGCCTTGGACCTTGTACTCCAGCTATTCCTACTGAGGAACTCTGAAGCACTTGTGGACTCTGAACCCTGCTCTTTGAAAGACCCACGTTTGCATGGACTTACGGTAACAGAGAAGAAGATCCTGAACCTGTTGTGGAGAGTGATTGCTGAGCTTAGATTACTCTGGCCTGCTGTGTCTCCTGCTTCTGTGTCTGCAAACTGTGTGACTATTTTTGCCAACTTGTATGAAGTAATACAAGACTTTCTATATCAAACCTGTGTCTCATGTATTTTCATCGCACCCAAGCACAAGACGCTGTATGAACTGTACCACATACATTACAATAGATACGGAGCTGAACAATGAACACTTTTATATCTCCAGATGGACTGAAGTTATACAGTTCATTTTCCTGCTTCGCAGAAAATGCTGTTAGCCAGACTGGGCCTCTGGCAAACATTTTATCTTCGTTAATAGATACGGAGAAGAACAATTCCCCCAACAATGTATACAGCTGAATTCTACTGATACAATAAACTTTCCTGCTTTTCAATTAGGGTGTTAGCCAAACTGGGCCTCTGAGTATAGGTGTTCCTGCGGAAATAGATACGGAGCTGACCAATTGACACAACAATATGTACAGCTGGACTGTACTTCTAGAGTTCACTTTCATGCTTTGCAGAATTGGGTGGTAGCCAGACTGGACCTCTGACTAACATTTTTTCTACGTAAATAGATACGGAGATGAAGAATTCCAACAACAATGTATTCAGCTGCATTGTACTGATAGAATAAACTTTACTGCTTTTAAATTTGGGTGTTATCCAAAGTGGGACTCTGAGTATGGGTGTTACTGCAGAAATCTAGACGGATATTTTTAATATTTTGAGTATACTACATATACCTTTTATCTGTAGATCCACTACACGTGTTTTGTGCCGACTCTTTGTTGGACTTATCCAATTAATCCATTTGCAGCATCTTAACATCCATTAGACACCTAATCATATGGCATTTTGGCTACCTCACTATGTGGCCTGCCCCACCACCCCTCCTCCACCAACAAAATTGTTCTTTTCTTGTGTCATACATACTAATGATGACCCTTTCAGCGTGAGTCTGCCTATAGGCTCCTGCAAATGGATCGCTCAGCAAGGCACTGGGGTACTCTGTACCCTGCCGGTGTGTTAAAGGGATTTGTCATGCCAGCAGTGACACTGTCCGTGTCCCTGGCTGTCCAATAAAAAGGGGAATAATTTACACGAGAGGATTAGATTTTCTGTTACACTGTTGGTTACGCCACCTGTGGTTTATGGTGAAAGCTGAACGGTGCTCCAGTGCATATCCTCTGAAACTGGTGGTGATGCAGCAGAGTTTGACTAGCTCGCCGCAGGCACAGCTTCTTGCCTCAGGGCTGAAGTATATTTTGGTAGATGAATGGTGCTATTAAATGTAGCAGTGTGGACAAGGTGCCGCTGGAACAAATTTAGATCACACATTTGGGACCAGTTTACAAGACTTTGTTCTGAGTTGACGTGTGCACATATGCCCCCTTGGTACAGTATCCTCCAGGTGAGTAGCTCTGCAAACTCCCAGGTACATTGTAAAGACAGCTTTACAGGACCACTTTAAATATGTTCCTTTCTGTGTCATCTCACGGTGTAGTATTACTCCCCTGTCCTTCCTGCCAATATCTCGCAATCATTGTCCCAAGGCAGTAGTGGTATAACATCTGCTCTTCTTTTCCTTGCTATTATTTACACATTTTCGGCAAACATAATTGATGTTCAGTAGCTGAGACTCCTCGAGATGACACTTCCTCCGGCTTGCTATGTGAGTACAGAAGTTATATAATAGGCTAATGGCCCGGTGTCCCTTCTGCGACCTGGGTGAACGTGGTGCATGCAGTGTACACAGGGGAAAGTGGGGTTGGGACAGTACTGCCTAGACCACAGCATAGGCAACATGGATCAACGATGCTCTCCATATCCGATGCTGGGGGAGATAAGTTTTCGTGCTCACAGTATCCAACCACACTGCCACTGTACAGTCATGGCCAAAAGTTTTGAGAATGACACAAATATTAATTTTTACAAAGTCTACTGCTTCACTTTTTCTAATGGCAATTTGCATATACTCCAGAATGTTATAAAGAGTGATCAGCTTAAAAGCAATTACTTGCAAAGTCAATATTTGGCTAGAAAATGAACTTTATCCCCCAAAACACATTTCAACATTATTGCAGCCCTGCCTTAAAAGGACCAGCTAACCTCTTTTCAGTGATTGCTCCATTAACACAGGTGTGGGTGTTGATGAGGACATGGCTGGAGATCAATCTGTCATTATTAAGTAAGAATGACACCACTGGACACTTTAAAAGGAGGCTGGTGCTTGGCATCATTGTTTCTCTTCTGTTAACCATGGTTATCTCTAAAGAAACACATGCAGTCATCATTGCAATGCACAAAAATGGCCTAACAGGGAAGAGTATCGCAGCTAGAAAGATTGCACCTCAGTCAACAATCTATCGCATCATCAAGAACTTCAAGGAGAGAGGTTCCATTGTTGCCAAAAAGGCTTCAGGGCGCCCAAGAAAGACCAGCAAGCGCCAGGACCGTCTCTTAAAAGTGTTTCAGCTGCGGGATCGGGCTACCAGCAGTGCAGAGCTTGCTCAGGAATGGCAGCAGGCAGGTGTGAGTGCATCTGCACGCACTGTGAGGCGGAGACCCTTGGAGAAAGGCCTGGTCTTAAGGAGGGCAGCAAAGAAGCCACTTCTCTCCAGAAAAAACATCATGGACAGACTGATATTCTGCAAAAGGTACAGGCAGTGGACTGCTGATGACTGGGGTAAAGTTATTTTCTCTGATGAATCCCCTTTTCGATTGTTTGGGACATCAGGAAAACGCCTCATTCGGAGAAGACAAGGTGAGCGCTACCACCAGTCTTGTCTCATGCCAACTGTTAAGCATCCTGAAACCATTCATGTGTGGGGTTGCTTCTCAGCCAAGGGAATCGGCTCTCTCACAGTCTTGCCTAAAAACACAGCCATGAGTAAAGAATGGTACCAGAATGTCCTCCAAGAGCAACTTCTCCCAACCCTCCAAGAGCAGTTTGGCGATCAACAATGCCTTTTCCAGCATGATGGAGCACCTTGCCATAAAGCAAAGGTGATAACTAAATGGCACAGGGAACAAAACATAGAGATTTTGGGTCCATGGCCTGGAAACTCCCCAGATCTTAATCCCATTGAGAACTTGTGGTCAATCATCAAGAGATGGGTGGACAAACAAAACTAAAAATTCTGACAAAATGAAAGCATTGATTGTGCAAGAATGGACTGCTATCAGTCAGGATTTGGTCCAGAAGTTGATTGAGAGTATGTCAGGGAGAATTGCAAAAGGTCCTGAAGAAGAAGGGTCAACACTGCAAATATTGACTTGCTGAATTAACTCAATCTAACTGTCAATATAAGCTTTTGTTACTCATATGTTTGCAATTATTATATTTCTGTCTGTGATAAAAACATCTGTCAAACACACATAAAAACCAGAGGGCAGCAGATCATGTGAAAATATAATATTTGTGTCATTCTCAAAACTTTTGGCCATGACTGTAGTGAAGCTGTGAGCCATGTTTCAGGTTGTGTTCTCAGGCCAAAGCTTACCTGACCTTTAACCTTGTTTAAAAAAATTACCCATCATGACAGGAATGCCAGGAACACGGGGGGTGGGGTTACTGAACAAAGTCTGATAGTCCAGGTGCCGGGTTGCTAGAGAGTCCAAGACTTTCCCAGGATGTGACTCAAAGCACGCTCAGAATCCCACCAGGGTAACCAACTCCTGGGGCACATTGCAAGCTAAGCGCTCACACTTACACAGCCTACTGACTTTGATCCTGGGGGGCCATGCTTTCCACCAGATGAATACATGTGCCATCTGGCGTATACGGGCAAGTGCAGGTTCACTGAGCAGGTTGGGGGGGCCGACTCGTGTGCAACAGCACTGGTGCAGGGACCCGCATAGTACAAACATTTTCCTCTGACGGTGGGATGGGCCCTCTCGCCGTCAGACGCACCGGCATACTATGAGAGGGTCTGTGCCAGTGCCATTTCCAACTTGCTAAGGGCAACAGCACTTGCAATACTTACCTCTCCATGTTCCACCGCTGTGACGTCTTCAGCGTTTCCTGACAGTAAAATTCAGGTTACAGAGTGAAATTACCTCACGACTGTATTCCCTCTGCGTAAACACTCCAAGTGCAGACACCTGTAAGATGGTGATGCTGAGGAGGGCAGAGTAGACCACTGCACAGCAAGGAGAGTTATTAACTATTGTTAAATGTTTTCACGAATATATAGGTAGCATTTCACACTGGATCATTCATAATGTGGACCATCATATATGGAGCTTTCTTTGGGCCCATAACACACTGGAATGTTGTGTTTCGGTAGCTGAGGAGGACAGGAACAACAGCTGGGCAGCAGAACACCTGAGATGTTGGTAACTGATGGGTTGCAGATTCCTTAACTAACGACACAACTAGAGGTAGCCGTGGAGCATTCCTACGTTGATCCTAGACGCCTCGTCACAGCCTGAGAGATAACTACACCTAAAGGCAGAAAGATGAAAGCTATCTGCCCGGAGCAGATCCCCAAAGAAAATAGGAAGCCCCAAACATATAATGGCGGTTAGACAAGATGAAAACACAAACATAGGCAGAAAATAGATTGAGCAAACGCTGGGGCCACAAGCTGACTAAATAGGATAGGAAAGGAGAGATTACTTTCTGCAACCCAGAAAAACCCTGCAAAAATCCAACAATTCTGATTACAAAAATACTGAGATCACACGATCTTGCCTCCCACTAAATCAGATCTCAGTGTGAACAAAACCAAGCTGCAGCCACTGAAAAAAACAGGAAAAAGAAAATGAGCATATAACAGTTGCTGCAGATAAACTGTGAGGAGCTCAGGCCCCAGGAGGGGACCTGGCTGATCTCCACAAAAGTGCAGAAAACAATGCAAAAAGCAAGCACAAAAAGAAAAGCAAAAAAATCTTATCTGAAAGCAGGAGATACAGGCGAGACTCCAGCAAACTTCCAAATGAACCAGGAACCACAATTGAGACAAGAACAATTGATCAACGGCAACCATCATGGGAGGGAATCTCCCTTATATCAGACCATTCTGTGATCCCTAATTGCCACTCCTCGCTGAAAGGTTCAATACTGTCTGCAACCACCAGAGGGAGCCTCCGCTCAGAAACCATCTCTAGCACATTCATAACAGTACACTCCCCTTGAGGAGGGGTCACCGAACCCTCACTTGTGCAACAAGGCCGATCAGGATGAGCTCGGTGATAGGCACGGATCAGTCTCCTAGCATGGATGTACGAAGCAAACACCCAAGAATTGTCCTCCTGACCATAACCTCTCCACTTAACCAAATGCTGGAGTTTCTGTCTAGAAAAACGAGAATACAATATTTTCTCAACCACATACTAGAGATTGCCCTCAACCAAAACAGGGTCAGGAGGTGCAGCCATAGGAACCACTGGCTCGACAAACCTCTTCAATAAGGACTGGTGGAACACGTTATGGATCTTAAATGTCCCTGGAAGAAGCAAACGGAAGGAAACAGGATTAAGAATCTCCATGATCTTATAAGGTCCAATTAACCTGGGCTTAAACTTTGGAGATGCAACTCTCATAGGGATATTACTTGAGGACAACCAAACCAAGTCCCACACTTTAAACCGAGGACCATCAGTCCTATGCCGGTTGGCAAACCGTTGGGCCTTCTCCTGAGAGAGAGACAACCTCTCCACTACCTGGTCCCAAATCTGCTGCATTCGCTCAACAATAGAGTCAACACCCAGACAGACAGAAGCCTCTACCTGTTCCGAAGAAAATCGAGGGTGAAACCCAAAATTGCAGAAAAATGGAGACATCAAGGTGGCAGAGCTAGCCCTATTATTAAGAGCAAACTCAGCCAAAGGCAAAAAAGAGACCCAGTCATCTTAATCAGCAGACACAAACATCTCAAATAAGTCTCCAAGGTCTGCTTTGTTCTCTCGGTTTGTCCATTGGTCTGAGGATGAAAAGCAGAGGAGAAAGATAATTGAACACCAAGTTTAGAACAAAATGTCCTCCAAAATCTGGAAACAAACTGGACTCCTCTGTCAGACACAATGTTCTCCGTAATGCCATGTAACCGAACCACGTGCTGAAGGAACAAAGGCACCAATTTGGAGGAGGAATGTAAATTAGGTAATGGCACAAGATGTATCATCTTGGAAAACCTATCACAGATTACCCAATAACGGTCATTCTCTGAGAAACAGGGAGGACGGAAATAAAATCCATAGAGATATGGGTCCATGGCCTCTTGGGCACAGGTAATGGCATTAACAAACCACTAGAGCGAGAGCAAGGCTTGGAGCGAGAGCAAGTCCCACAGGACTGCACAAATTCCCTGACGTCACGAGACAAAGTAGGCCACCAAAAGGACCGACTCACCAAGTCTCTGGTACCAAAAATCCCAGGACAGCGCTCAGGTTTATCCTCCTGACACCCTTCCAAGGCCAGTCTCAAATTGGGCGAGATGGCGGAAAGAACTACACCCTCTTTCAAAATAACAGTAGGATCAGATAGCTCAGGAGAGTCCGCATAGAAACTCCTCGAGAGGGCATCCGCCTTAACATTCTTAGTGCCAGGAAGAAAAGAAACCACAAAATTAAAACGTGTGAAAAACAAGGCCCACCTGGCCTGTCTAGGATTAAGTCGCTTGGCTGATTCGAGATAAACCAGATTCTTTTTGTCCGTGAGGACCACCACCTGATGTTTGGCTCCATCCAGCCAATGTCTCCACTCTTCAAAGGCCCACTTCAAGGCCAATAACTCCCGATTACCCACGTCATAATTACGTTCAGTTGGAGAAAATTTTCGAGAGAAAAAGGCACAATGGGTACTCTTAGATGTCTCTGGATCTCTTTGGGACAAAACGGCACCTGCCCAATTTCAGAGGCATCAACCTCCACCTGAAACAGTAGAGAAACATCAGGCTGCCGTAGAACAGGAGCAAAAGTGAATCTCTGCTTAAGTTCCTGAAACGCAGAGACTGCCTCAGGAGGCCAATTCACCACATCAGAACCCTTTTTGGTCAAATTAGTCAATGGTTTAACAATACAGGAGAAATTACCAATAAATTTATGATAAAAATTGGCAAAACCCAAAAATCTCTGAAGAGCCTTTAATGAAGTAGGTTGGACTCAATCACAGATGGCATGAACTTTGACCGGGTCCATTTCAATAACAGACGGAGACAAAATGAATCTCAGAAATGAGACCTTCTGTACGCCAAAAAGACACTTAGATCCCTTCACATACAGTGCATTCTCTCTCAAAATCTGGAATACAGTTCGAACATGTTTCACATGAGAGTCCCAGTCATTGGAAAAAATCAAGATATCATCCAAATAAACAATCAAAAATTTATCTACAAAATCCCTGAAAATATCATTCATTAAGGATTGGTAGACGGAAGGAGCATTAGTGAGCCCAAAGGTCATCACTAGGTACTCAAAATGCCCCTCTGGTGTATTAAACGCCGTCTTACATTCATCCCCGTGCTTAATGCGAATAAGGTTTTACGCCCCCTGAGGTCAAGCTTGGTAAACCAACTAGCACTTTTCACCCTGGAAAACAGGTCAGAAATCAAGGGTAAGGGATATTGATACTTCACAGTGATCTTATTCAAGAGACGATAATCAATACACGGCCTCAATGAACCATCCTTTTTGGCCACAAAGAAAAAACCGGCACCCAAGGGTGAAGAGGATGGTCTGATATGACCCTTCTCCAATGACTCCTTGATATAAGATCGAATAGCATCGTGTTCAGGTACAGACAAGTTAAAAAGGCGACCTTTAGGAAATTTACCACCAGGCACTAATTCAATAGCGCAATCATAGCTCTGTGAGGGGGCAAGGATGCAGATTTACTTTCACTAAATACATCCGAAAAACCAGTCAAAAAGTCAGGAACATCCTGAGACTGGGGAGAGACAGAAAAACAGGAGTGTCAGTATTAACACATTGGCAGCCCCAACTGGTCACAGACACAGATTTCCAATCCAAAACAGGATTATGAGACTGTAACCAAGGGAAACCTGTACAATAATGTCATGCATATTATACAGCACCAGAAATTTGCAACTCTCCTGATGATCTGGTTCAACCCTCATTATCACCTGAGTAGAAAACTGGGGTTTATTCTCCGCCAAAGGGGTTAGAATCAATGCCCAGTAGGGGACTAGACTTCCGCAGGGGTATCATGGGAAACCCACAACATTTGGCAAAGTCAAAATCCATCAGGTTAATAGCTGCTCCTGAATCAACAAAAGCCTGAGCAGGAATTGTGGACAGGGAGCAAATCAGGGTAATAGTCAACAGAAATTTAGTCGAACACTACCCAAGACAACTGAGCGTGCAAAACGTCTTCCTGCTTAGGGCAGACTGAAATAGCATGAGAGAAGTCACGAAAGTAGAAATATAACCCATTACGCTTTTGAAACTCATGACGCTGTGCCCCAGAAGTCACTCTATCACACTGCATGGGCTCAGAAGCTGGCTCACAAGGCAAACACTATCTCACGCATACCTATGCGCTAACACAAAACGTCTGTCAATTTGAATAGCCAATGACATAGAATCATTGAGACCAGAGGGAGCAGGGAATCCCCCCATAACATCCTTTACATTCTCTGACAGCCCCTTCCGAAAAAGGGCTGCCAAGCATATCATTCCATTTGGTTAGGACTGCCACTTTCGGAATTTCTGACAGTACAACTCAGCGTCTTCAAGACCCTGATTTATGCCAACAAGGTTTTTTCAGCTTGATCAGTGACATTAGGTTCATCGTACAATAACCCAGAGCCAGAAAAAATACATCAATTCATTCAAAACAGGATCCCAGGTGTCAGGGAAAAAGCCCAATCCTGAGGGTCGCTGGCAGGAGAGAGATGACAATTTGAATGCTGGGGTGATTTTCCTGAGGACTTAGGCTTTAAGGCAAAAAACAAATTACAGTTATTTTTGAATTCAGAAATTACCCCACCAAAAAAAACAAATTGGATGGGAATCCTGGTTCACAACCGGCAACTAGCAAGATAGGTAGCAATATCCGAACCTCAGTGGGAAAGCTGTCCACATGGCCAGAAAAACTGTGCAAGCTCCATTGAGAGAAAAAAAATTCCCCTCAGCACCCGAGAAAGAGGGAAAAAATGCAAAAAACAGGAAAAAAAAAATCTTGACAACTCTGACAACTTTTTTTTTTTTTCCACTTTTTTTTCCCCTTTTGTGAGTACCATTTAATTTTCAGTTTGGGGGCCGGTGATACTCTTATTTTGGTAGTGAGGAGAAAAAGCAAATAGGCAATACACCGAGAGGTGGAACCTATTGAATTTGTAGTAAAACTAATAACCACACAATAGAGGTAGCCGTGGAGCTTTTCCTACGTTGATCCTAGAGCCCGTACAGCCTGAGAGATAAACCCCTTTAAAAGGCAGAAAGAGGAAAGCTTTCTGCCCCGGAGCGATCCCCAAAAGAAAATAGGAAGCCCCAAAAACATGTAATAGTGGTTTAGACAAGAGAAGCACGGCCCACAGACAGAAAAAGAATGAGCAAACGCTGGGGGCCCAATTGTTTAGACAGAAAAGTACAGGAAAGGATTCACTGCAACCAAAAAAAAAACCCTAAAAAAAAACCAACTCTTCTGATTGCAAAAAACACCTGAGATACATGATCTCTATCACCTAAATCAGATCTCTGGTGAAAACAAAAACTAAGCCACTGAAAAAACAGGAAAAAGCAAATGAACAAATAACAGGGTACAGATAAACGGAAGGGCACAAGCCCCGGAGGGGGACCTGGCTGACCTCCACGAATGCAGGGAACTATGCAAAAAGCAAGCACAAAAAGAAAAGCAGAAAATATCTTATTGATAGCAGAAGATGAGGCAAGACTCAAAAAAAACTTTCCAAATGAACCGGAAACCAAAATTGAGCAAGAACATTTGTCATCGGCAACCATTAATGGGAGGGAATCCCTTATATCAGACTTTCAGTGACCCCAGATTGCCAATTCGCTGAAAGGTTCAGTTTCTGTCTGTAACCACAGAGGGAGCCTCTGCTCAGAAACCATCTCTAGCACATTCATAACACATTCCCCTCTAACCAGCACATTTTCAGGTTCTATCACGAGCCATCCTGGGCCAAATGGAAGAGGTGTTCTGGTGAACAGCCCAAGTTGCGTTTTGGAACAGGGGTTTTTTTGGGCCCTATTGGGATGATTTTCATGGACCCAGAAAAGCCCCGGTTTTAACAAAAAATCTTGAAAGAAAGAGAAGAATTTTTCAAATATGGTTACAAATTATTCTCCCCCCCCATGATGTTCCCTCACAGGTATTCCCTTTGGGGAAAAAGGGCCTGTAAATGGAACTGGCCTGGGGAAATTGGCCAATTGCTTTCAGGGCCGCTTCCCTGCTGATA
>JARQOD010000004.1:560365925-560407540 GCA_033576555.1 Oophaga sylvatica
GAAGAGGTGTTCATGGTCGACACAGCCGAAGTTGCGTTGGAGACAGGGGTTTCTTGACCATATTGTGGACTGATTTCTCATGGACACCAGAAACGCCTGGTAATCAGCAATCTATAGCAACAGACAAGAGACAGAAGTTGTCAACTATGGTTACAAATTACTTCTCCTACCCTATCGATGTTCTCCCTCACAGGTCATTCACCTTTGACTACTGGGCCTGTAAACTGGACACCTGGCCTGAATTGGCACAATATGCTTTACAGGAGCTCGCTTGCCCTGCTGATAGTGTGCTATCAGAAAGAGTCTTCAGTGCTGCTGGATCAATACTGACAGAAAGAAGGACCCGGCTGTCGACAGAAAATGTTGATGATCTAACCTTTATTAAAATGAAGCATGCATGGGTTTCAAAGGATTTTGTCCCACCTTCCCCTCATGACACATAGGTTGTCAGCAAAATGACTAGTTTTGTCCTCGTCTTCCTCTGACTTCTCCAATTCCTCCATTTTCAGCTGTAGAATATCCAGCATACACCCCAACCTATGTAACTTTTTGCCACCTCTCTATCTGGGCTGCCCCCCCACAGGGCCGGTGCCCTGAGAAGGTAGAGGGTCCCACTCTGGGTCGTCAGCACTGGCACAGGGTCCCTCACAGTGCAATTAAGTGGCTCTGACGGTGGGATGGGCACACTCGCCGTCAGACACACGGGCGTACTATGAGGGGCCCTGTGTCAGTGCTGGCGCCCATGACTGTGCCCCCCCTGCTTGCTTATGGCCCCAGCACTCGCGATAGTTACCTCTCCCTGCTCCACAGCTGTGGAGTCTTGGCAGTGAAATCATTCACAGGGACAGCAACTACCAATTTTGTTTACTGATCAATGTTGGTTAAGATTTAGCTATGGCCTGTCCTGCTGGGCTCTACCTTCTGAAGCTCAATGGCATTGGCTACCATTTCGAATGGACGTCGACTCACAATTGGATACTGTGGCATTTTCTGGTAATCATCTTTCACAATTTTCCTAGTCACAGACGTCTGATATTCGTGGCACCATTTTTAAATGTCTCCTCTCCTGCCAATCCAATAGAATCGCCTACGGCCTGTGGCTTCTGTCTTTTGCACTCCAAAGTGACCAGGCTGATCATGATAGGCAGTGAGGACCATGTATAGATCTCTCCTTGGCATCACAATTTGATGCAGACGAATAATGTCAATGGGATAGAAGTAACTGCAATACAGTGACACTTTATTCACAAAGAACCGTTTGCTTTCTCCACACATTAAGTAATTGAGTGTCAGCATCGCCTGTGATAATTGTACCTGGAGGTTTTAGCCTAATTATTATTAATAAGTAATTACAAATATTTCAGAAATCACTCTACTTTCAGTGTGTACTTGTATCCATCTTTTTTACTTTTTGGTGAGATTATGGACAGGCTTACTGAGACTGAAATATATCCGAAGATTTGAAATGAGCCCAATACTGTAAACAGCTGTACGCTCATGATACAGTACAGTTTGTCAACTTTATGGATTCTGGTGTAATCCATACAGAGGCTGTGAGCGTATGTCTGTTACTAAGTAAATTTATACGCAGATTTACAATGACCCCTAGACTGTATATAGCTGGACGCTTTTGAAACAGTACCCTTTTTGGCACAAAGTGGTCCTCCCCCCACAAATTTTTTAGCATCATTGACACCGTGAACCTTGGCCCACATGTGTGATTCTTTCTTGCGTATCTTTTCATATTCTTGTGTAATCCCGACTGATCCTGTGAGCGTCTGTGTCTGCCTCTTGAAATATCTACAGAGATTAAGACATTTTTCAATAGACTATATATACCTTTTAGCTTGTAATACAGTAGCCCTTTTTTGGGCCTCCTTTTTATAAGACTTCTCGACTTAAACCATTTGCATTAACTAACCAAAAAAGATGAAAAATATATTTAGATAGGTTTAATAGGTCTGTGTGTTAAGAATAAAATGTCGATTTTTTAAACTGTAGCCATAAATGTACATAAACCCTTACCAAACTTTTCTATATACCTAAAGAATTGTGTTAGAAACCTGTTGGCACGTTGCGTTTAGAAAGCGTAAGGGTTACCGGCCGACGGACCATACTAGGTCAAAGGATCAAACATGGCAGCTGGAACATTGCAAAAAAGGAACAGGAGCCTGAAAAGTGGGGGCTATTGGACATGATGGTCATACACGGCCTGCTGCAGCTGTTATGGGGTTTGGCTGGTTACTTGTAGGCCTAGACTGAAAATTATTGTTTGGCTCAGCAATTTTGGGTTGGTTATTTCACAGATAAATCAGATTTTTCAGCACTGCAATGCCCACTCAGTTCTACCACATCAGGTATCTCCTGCCCTAAAGGTGGGTGTCCTTGTTCCCCCATCTAATTCTCCTACCTTTCGACATCTTGAAATATACATATGAATATGTCATCTGGAATATCCTGATCCTGCTCTCTCTGAATTTTGGGGACCTTTCTGGCACATGAAGACCAGAATGTATGGCTTGTAAAAAGTACAGGCAGTAAAAGATGAGGATGTTCATCCTCCAGGCCTGGTCCCCCTAAGGGGTAAGTTTGCCAGATATTGGCTGTTATGCTGGAAGTGGAATTATAAAGGCCTACATGTTTTTTGGCATTTACAATTGCATATTCTTTTTGGCGATTCAGGTAGGAATAGAGCTGGCTGTAGAACACCGTATCACTGCTGGTCTGGGGGCAGAAACGCAGGTGGCACATATCCATGCATGCCAGATGAGATCCACATATTCACAGACTGATTCCTGCGAGATGACGCCTTTAGTTGTGATCTTCTTTGTTAATTTCTCAAAAAGGTGGGGAGTGGGATGACATCAGTGCATCATTGACACCGAGAACATTGGCCTCCTTGTGTCATTCTTGGTTGCGTATCTTTTTATATTCTTGTGGAATCCAGACCGAGCCTGTGAGCGTCTGTATCTGCCTCCTGAAATATCTAGTGAGATTTAGAATATTTTCAATAGACAATATATACCTCATACAGTAGCCCTTTTTTGGTCCTGCTTTTGCTATGACTTCTCGACTTAAACAATTTGTTGATGCTTTACGTACATTATACACCTCAACATATGGCATTCTAGCAACCTCCCTCTCTGGCCTGCTCCCCCCTTCCTCCATCAAATTGTGAGATTCTTGTGTAATCCATACTGAGCCTTTCAGCGAGATTGTCTGCCTCATGAATTATATAAGGATATTTACAATATTTAAACTATACAAAATATGCCTTTTATGAGGCAAAACTGTATGACATTTAGATTGAAATATGCTTTGTGTACAATACAAAGATTTACCAAACCAAAAAAATGAACACTATCTTTCGAAAGGTTTCATAGGTCTGTGGTAAGAATTTAATTTTTAATTTTGAAACTCTACCCATAAATGTTCTTTATAACATGAACAAAGTTTTTTATATACCTAGTCTAAACATTAAGAATTGTGTTACAAACCTATTGCCACGTTGCGTTTAAAAAGTATAAGGGTTACTGCCCGATGGACCATAGTAGGTCGAAGGATCAAACATGGAAGCTGGACAATTGCCAAAAATAACTTGAGCCTGAAAAGTGGGTGCCATTGGACATGATGGCCAAAAACGGCCTTCTGCTGCTGTTATGGGGTTTGGCTGGTTACTTGTAGGCGTAGACTGACAACATTTATAGTAGTTTTGGTCATCAATTTTATGCAGGTTATAGCACGGATAAACAAGATTTATCAGGTCTGCAATGCCCACTTCTCCCATACCAGATATCTCCTGCCCTAAAGGTGGGTGTCCTTGTTCCCCCATGAAATTAACCTCCATTTTGACAACTTCAAATATACATATGAATATATCAACAGGTATATCCTGCTCCTACTCTCTCTGAATTTTGGGAACCTTTCTGGGACATGAAGACCAAAATGGATCGGTCTCCCTTGCAGAGAAATGAGAAATTGTCCCTCTGGAGGAACACCGGCCGTGCCAAATATGTGTGGAATTCCAAGCCCAGGAAGGTCAGATGCTGAGAAGGAGTTAGAGACTACTTCTCTTGGTTGATGATCCAGCCGAGAAGCATCAAGGTGTCCAGAGTGACTTGAAGACTTTGAGCACATTCTTGGCAGGATGAGCCTTTGATTACCAGGTAAGGGATTATGATAATCCCCCTGGAGCGAACAATGGCAATGACCGCCGGCATTCTCTTCGTGAAGACCCTGCGGGTAGAGGCCAGACCGAAGGGAGGGCCTTGAATTAATAGTGATCATCATTACGGATCATCATTGCGGTCGTCATCACTGACTACCTTGCCTGGCTCAAGATGTATACTGCCCAGCCATGTCTCTGTTTCTCGATGCAAGTATTGGAACAGTACATCAGCGGTGTGTGTTGTGAATGGACTTGAAATGAGTTCTGAGCGGAGGCTCCCTCTGGTGGTTACAAGCGGTACTGGACTGTCCAGTGAAGATTGTGAGGATTGGGAATCAGGTGTTACTGACTGGTCTTATATAAGGGAGTCGCCTTCCCATCAGGGTTGCCGGTGACCAATTGTTCTGGTCTCAATCCTTGATTGCTGTTTCCTTTGTAGCCTGCTGTGTCGTGTCTGCATCTCCTGCTAACAGATAAGACATTTTCTTCTTTTTGTTTTTGTGCTTGATTTTTGCATTTTGTCCTGCACTTCTGTGGGGGCCTTCAGGGTCCCCTTCGGGGGCTTTTGCCCTCTCAGTTTAGTTCAGCCACTGATGTTTGTACATTTGCTTTTTCCAGTTTTTCAGTGGCTGCTGTTTTGATTTTGTTACACCAGAGAACTAATTTAGGTGGTAGAGGTCGTGTGATCTCAGGTGTTTTTGAAATTAGTAGAGTTGGTGCTTTTCAGGGTTTTTTGGGATTGCAGTAAGTGCCCTTCCTATCCTTTTCTATTTAGGTAGTTTGGGCCCCAACGTTTGCTCATACTATTTTCTGTCTGTGTCAGTATTTCTTCTTGTCTAACCGCCATTACATGTTTGGGGGCTTTCTATGTTCTTTGGGGATCTGCTCCGGGGCAGATAGCTTTCCTCTTTCTATCTTTAGGTGTAGTTAGTTTCTCAGGCTGTGACGAGGCATCTAGGACCAACGTAGGAACGCTCCACGGCTGCCTCTAGTTGTGGTGGTTAGTCAGGGTACTGCAATCTCATAGATTCCAACTGCTCTGGTGTATTGCCTTTTTTACCTGCACTCCTCAGCTACCGAAACATAACAGTATCACCGGCCTAAAAATTGAAAATTGTATGGTACTCACAGAAGGGAAAAATATTGTAAAAAAAAAAAGGTTGTCAGAGTTGTCAGAGATATTTTTCTGTTTGTTGCATTTTTTTTTTCTCCCTCTGTATCTCTGGGTGCTGGGGAGGATTTTTTCTCTCAATGGAGTTTGCACAGTTGTCTGGCCGTGTGGATCAGCTTGCCACTGAGGTTCGGAGTATTGCTACCTATCTTGCTAGGTTGCCTGTTGTGGAACCTAGGATTCCCATGCCAGATTTGTTTTTGGGGGATCGAGCCAAGTTTCTGAATTTCAAAAATAATTGTAAATTGTTTTTTGCCTTAAAATCTAAGTCCTCAGGGAATGCACCGCAGCAGGTTCAAATTGTCATCTCTCTCCTGCGCGGCGATCCTCAGAATTGGGCTTTTTCCCTGACACCTGGGGATCCTGTTTTGAGTGATGTTGATGCATTTTTTCAGGCCTTGGGGTTATTGTACGATGAACCTAATGTCACTGATCAAGCTGAAAAAGCCTTGTTGGCATTAAATCAGGGGCTTGATGACGCTGAGTTATACTGTCAGAGATTCCGTAGGTGGGCAGTCCTGACCAAATGGAATGACGACGCTTTGGCAGCCCTTTTTCGGAAGGGTCTGTCAGATAATGTAAAGGATGTTATGGTGGGATTCCCTGTCCCCTCTGGTCTCAATGATTCTATGTCATTAGCGATTCAAATTGACAGACGTTTGCGTGAGTGGAGAAGTATGCGTGGAATAGTGTTGCCTTGTGTACCTGCTTCTGAATCCATGCAGTGTGATAGAGTGGTTTCTGGGGCACAGCGTCATGAGTTTCGAAAGCGCAATGGGTTATGTTTCTACTGTGGTGATGCCTCTCATGCTATTTCAGTCTGCCCTAAGCGGGGAAGACGTTTTGCACGCTCAGTTGTCTTGGGTAGTGTTCAGACTAAGTTTTTATTAACTGTTACTCTGATATGCTCTCTGTCCTCATTTTCTGCTCAGGCTTTCGTTGATTCGGGAGCAGCTATTAACCTGATGGATTTTGATTTTGCTAAACGTTGTGGGTTTCCCTTGATACCCCTACGGAAGTCTATTCCCCTACTGGGGATCGATTCTACCCCTTTAGCTGAGAATAAACCTCAGTTCTCTACTCAGGTGATAATGAAGGTTGAACCTGATCATCAGGAGAGCTGCAAATTTTTGGTTCTGTATAATCTGCATGACATTATCGTACTGGGTTTCCCTTGGTTACAGTCTCATAATCCTGTTTTGGATTGGAAATCTGTGTCTGTAACCAGTTGGGGCTGCCAATGTGTTAATACCAACACTCCTGTTTTTTCTACCTCCTCCCAGGCTCAGGATGTTCCTGACTTTTTGATTGATTTTTCTGATGTGTTTAGCGAAAGTAAATCTGCATCCTTGCCTCCCCATAGGAGCTATGACTGCGCTATTGAATTAGTGCCTGGTAGTAAATTCCCTAAAGGTCGCCTTTTTAACTTGTCTGTACCTGAACATGACGCTATGCGGTCTTATATCAAGGAGTCATTGGAGAAGGGTCATATCAGACCATCCTCTTCACCCTTAGGTGCCGGTTTTTTCTTTGTGGCCAAAAAGGATGGTTCATTAAGGCCGTGTATTGATTATCGTCTTTTGAACAATATTACTGTGAAATATCAATATCCGTTACCCTTCATTTCTGACCTGTTTTCCAGGGTGAAAAACGCTACTTGGTTTACCAA
Source organism: Oophaga sylvatica (assembly GCA_033576555.1). Lineage (NCBI taxonomy): Eukaryota > Metazoa > Chordata > Amphibia > Anura > Dendrobatidae > Oophaga > Oophaga sylvatica. Next base: position 560,372,934 of record JARQOD010000004.1, read on the forward strand.
GCTTGACCTCAGGGGGGCATATAACCTTATTCGCATTAAGCACGGGGATGAATGGAAGACGGCATTTAATACCCCTGAGGGGCATTTTGAGTACCTTGTGATGCCCTTTGGGCTCACTAATGCTCCTTCTGTCTTCCAGTCCTTCATGAATGACATTTTCAGGGATTTTGTGGATAAATTTCTGATTGTTTATTTGGATGATATCTTGATTTTTTCCAATGACTGGGACTCTCATGTGAAACATGTTCGAACTGTATTCCAGATTTTGAGAGAGAATGCTCTGTATGTGAAGGGATCAAAGTGTCTTTTTGGCGTACAGAGGATCTCATTTTTGGGATTCATTTTGTCCCCATCTGTTATTGAAATTGACCCGGTCAAGGTTCATGCCATCTGTGATTGAGTCCAACCTACTTCATTAAAGGCTCTTCAAAGATTTTTGGGTTTTGCCAATTTTTATCGTAAATTTATTGGTAATTTCTCGGTTATTGTTAAACCATTAACTGATATGATCAAAAAGGGTTCTGATGTGGTGAATTGGCCTCCTGAGGCAGTCTCTGCATTTCAGGAACTCAAGCAGAGATTCACTTCTGCTCCTGTTCTACGGCAGCCTGATGTTTCTCTGCCATTTCAGGTGAAGGTTGATGCCTCTGAAATTGGGGCAGGTGCCGTTTTGTCCCAAAGAGATCCAGAGACCTCTAAAAGTAACCCTTGTGCCTTTTTCTCTCGAATATTTTCTCCTACTGAACGTAATTATGACGTGGGTAATCGGGAGTTATTGGCCATGAAGTGGGCTTTTGAAGAGTGGAGACATTGGCTGGAGGGAGCCAGACATCAGGTGGTGGTCCTTACGGACCATAAGAATCTGGTTTATCTGGAATCTGCCAAGCGACTTAATCCTAGACAGGCCAGGTGGGCCTTGTTTTTCACACGTTTTAATTTTGTGGTTTCCTTTCTTCCTGGTACTAGGAATGTTAAGGCGGATGCCCTCTCGAGGAGTTTCCTTGCGGACTCTCCTGAGGTATCTGATCCTTCTGTTATTTTGAAAGAAGGTGTAGTTCTTTCCGCCATCTCGCCCAATTTGAGACTGGCTCTGGAGGGGTTTCAGGAGGATAGGCCCGAGCGCTGCCCTGTTGGGCAATTGTTTGTCCCGGACCAGTGGAAAAAGAGTGTGATGTCTGAGATTCATTGTTCCGCGTTGGCCGGTCATCCCGGAATTTTTGGTACCAGAGACTTGGTTAGTCGGTCCTTTTGGTGGCCTACCTTGTCTCGTGATGTCAGGGAATTTGTGCAGTCCTGCGGGACTTGCTCCCGCTCCAAGCCTTGCTCTCGCTCTAGTAGTTTGTTGATGCCATTGCCTGTGCCCAAGAGACCATGGACCCATATCTCTATGGATTTCATTTCCGACCTCCCTGTTTCTCAGAGAATGACCGTCATCTGGGTGATTTGTGATAGGTTTTCCAAGATGATACATCTTGTGCCATTACCTAAGTTGCATTCCTCCTCTGAATTGGTGCCTTTGTTCCTTCAGCACGTGGTTCGTTTACACGGCATTCCTGAGAACATTGTGTCTGACAGAGGAGTCCAGTTTGTTTCCAGATTTTGGGGGACCTTTTGTTCTAAACTTGGTGTTCAATTGTCTTTCTCCTCGGCGTTTCATCCTCAGACCAATGGTCAAACTGAGAGAACAAACCAGACATTGGAGACTTATCTAAAATGCTTTGTGTCTGCTGATCAGGATGACTGGGTCTCTTTTTTGCCTTTGGCTGAGTTTGCTCTTAATAATAGGGCTAGCTCTGCCACTTTGATGTCTCCATTTTTCTGTAATTCTGGGTTTCACCCTCGATTTTCTTCAGGACAGACGGAGGCTTCTGTCTGTCCAGGTGTTGACTCTGTTGTGGAGCGTATGTAACAGATTTGGGACCAGGTAGTGGAGAGGTTGTCCCTCTCTCAGGAGAGGGCCCAGCGGTTTGCTAACCGGCATAGGACTGATGGTCCTCGGTTTAAAGTGGGGGACTTGGTCTGGTTGTCCTCAAAAAATATTCCTATGAGAGTGTCATCTCCTAAATTTAAGCCTAAGTTCATTGGACCTTATAAGATCATGGAGATTCTTAATCCTGTTTCTTTTCGTTTGCTTCTTCCAGGGACATTTAAGATCCATAACGTGTTCCACAAGTCCTTGTTGAAGAGGTTTGTTGAGCCAGTGGTTCCTACTGCTTTGCCTCCTGACCCTGTTCTGGTTGAGGGCAATATGGAGTTTGTGGTTGAGAAAATATTGAATTCTCGTTTTTCTAGACGGAAACTCCAGTATTTGGTTAAGTGGAGAGGTTATGGTCAGGAGGACAATTCTTGGGTGTTTGCTTCGGACATCCATGCTAGGAGACTCATCCGTGCGTATCATAGAACTCATCCTGACCGACCTGGTTGCTCAAGTGAGGGTTCGGTGACCCCTCCTCAAGGGGGGGTACTGTTGTGAATGGACTTGAAATGAGTTCTGAGCGGAGGCTCCCTCTGGTGGTTACAAGCGGTACTGGACTGTCCAGTGAAGATTGTGAGGATTGGGAATCAGGTGTTACTGACTGGTCTTATATAAGGGAGTCGCCTTCCCATCAGGGTTGCCGGTGACCAATTGTTCTGGTCTCAATCCTTGATTCCTGTTTCCTTTGTAGCCTGCTGTGTCGTGTCTGCATCTCCTGCTAACAGATAAGACATTTTCTTCTTTTTGTTTTTGTGCTTGATTTCTGCATTTTGTCCTACACTTCTGTGGGGGCCTTCAGGGTTCCCTCCGGGGGCTTTTGCCCTCTCAGTTTAGTTCAGCCACTGATGTTTGTACATTTGCTTTTTCCAGTTTTTCAGTGGCTGCTGTTTTGATTTTGTTACACCAGAGAACTAATTTAGGTGGTAGAGGTCGTGTGATCTCAGGTGTTTTTGAAATTAGTAGAGTTGGTGCTTTTCAGGGTTTTTTGGGATTGCAGTAAGTGCCCTTCCTATCCTTTTCTATTTAGGTAGTTTGGGCCCCAACGTTTGCTCATACTATTTTCTGTCTGTGTCAGTATTTCTTCTTGTCTAACCGCCATTACATGTTTGGGGGCTTTCTATGTTCTTTGGGGATCTGCTCCGGGGCAGATAGCTTTCCTCTTTCTATCTTTAGGTGTAGTTAGTTTCTCAGGCTGTGACGAGGCGTCTAGGACCAACGTAGGAACGCTCCACGGCTGCCTCTAGTTGTGGTGGTTAGTCAGGGTACTGCAATCTCATAGATTCCAACTGCTCTGGTGTATTGCCTTTTTTACCTGCACTCCTCAGCTACCGAAACATAACAGGTGTGTCTCTTGTCGCTCAAACACATCATTTGTAAAACAGCCTGCTGAAGCTTACCACTAGCTGTTCGATAGTGGGATACCTCATGTGCAACACTGACAGTTTCGGATGGAGTACTCGTGCGTCTGCGCTCTGCTGACGAGCTTTCGCTTCTGGAGGAGGAGGGCGAACGCCTACAGCTGTTGCCTTTAATGTGGGCTAGGCAGTACTGTCCCACCACTGCTGTCCCCTGTGGACCCTGCATCCACCACATTAACCCAGTGCGCAGTTATGGACATGTAACGGCCCTGGCCATGCCTACTGGCCCATGCATCTGTTGTGAGGTGCACCTTTCCACTGACTGATTGTTGCAGTGCATGGACAATGCGGTCTTTCACATGCTGGTGGAGGGCAGGGATGGCTTTTCTAGAAAAAAAGTGGCGACTGGGTATGTCATAGCGTGGGACAGCGTAGGTCATGAGTTCTCGGAACGATGCGCTTTCAACCATACGGAAGGGCATCATCTCTACTGAGATCAGTTTTGCAATGCAGGCTTTCAAACCCTGTGCACGCTGATGAGAGGCTGAGTATTTTCTTTTCCTACTCAGATCGACTGGCAGGGTGAGCTGGACTTGAGAGCTGCATCTAGTGGAACTATCGGTGGACACGAGGGATTGAGAGTGGGTTGTTGATGGTGATGGTGGCGTTGGTGGTGGTGGTGATGGCCTAGATTCAGTTTTTCGTGGCATAAGCATTGTGATTCCCTGACTGGTTTGGCCTTGTGACGACACCTCTACATTTGTTGCTGGTGGTGTGCCAACCGGTGGGCTTACAGTGGGGGAAGCTATGGAGCGTTGCTGGCTAACTTGAGTCAGAGCCGGTGCACATGTGCTGCCTGAGTTTTTGTACTCCATCCACGCTTGCATGTGCATGTTCACTAAATGTCTAAGCATGCAACTGGTGTTCAAATGTTTGTGATTTTTCCCTCGGATAAAGGTTCTTAGGCACTTTTTACAGACAACCTTAGCCTCATCGGTAGGAATTTGTTCAAAAAAGTGCCACACTGCACTCTTTCTACTATGGTATACATTTTCAGGCCTTGCACGCTCTGCTAATTGGACTGTCTGGCCAACCGTTCCTGCAACTCCTTTTTTTTAACACCTTTTTGGACTCGTACAGGCCTGCCAGATAAATCCCGATGCAATCTCAATACCTGCTGCGGATCCTTCTCCTTTTCTGAGCTAGTGCCAGTGGCACCCTCTTCCACCACTAGATGCCAATCCGGGTCAACAACTGGGTCATCCATCACCTCCTCTTCAATTTGATCTGCACCTTCCTCTCTGTCAGCGTCTACGGTGGTACAGTATGCGAGAAGGGGCACATGAGTTTCATCAGGGTCACATTGTGGCGCAGTAGACTTCAAGGGCAATGTAGTGCTGTGCTTCAGTGGGGCAGCACAATCATCTAGCAGTGGCTGTGCATCAGTGCACTCAATGTCAGATTCATCTTGGACTGGGGAATGAGGGATTTGACTTGATAACCCAGGCATGGTATATGAAAAGAGCACCATGGAGTAATCTGAAGGGTGGCCTGCCGCATCCTTCACTTTTGGTGGGGGTGAAGGACACAAGGAAAGGGGTTGTTCCTGACCAGAAGCCAGCACTGATGACTCAGTGCTTGGAGCTTTTGAAACTTCTGAAGAGGAGGAGATAGAGCTGGAGGCTGTTTTGGCAATATAAGCCAAAACCTGTTCCTGATGCTCTGGCTTTAAAAGCGGTTTACGTAATCCCAGAAAAGGGAGCCTTCCAGGCCTTATGTAGCCAGACGATGAGGCAGGCTCAACACCTCCTGCCTTAGGTGCTATTGTACTTTTGCCACTAGCAGCAGATGTAGCACCACCACCACCATCAGTAGCAGATGGCCCACCAACACCACGTGCTCGACCTCTTCCACCATACATCCTCATGTTTATGTAAATGAAGCCTAAATAACAGCAGATATATGGTACTGTATCAGAAGCGTACATCTGTATACGGTGAAGGTGAAAAATTTTAATCTCAGTATATATTTGCTGAGTAGCAGACACAGACTGTCACAGGCTCAGTATGGATTACAGTAGAATGGAAAAAAAGAATGGACAGTCTCAGTAGCATACAGCTGTAAACAGTGTTGTGGGAATTTTAAATCTGCGTTTATATTTCAGCCGGAACACACACGGTCACAGGCCCACTCTGGCTAACAACAGAATATCAAACTCAGGAAAAGTGTACTGTCTCAGTAGCGTACAGCTGTAAACAGTGTTGGGGGAATTGTTAATCTCAGTATATATTTCCGGAGTCACACACAGATAGTCAGCCTGTATTTGTCCCTGATACCAGCCGGTACATGGTACTGTGAGGAGCGTACAGCTCTATACAGTGTCAGAAAAACAGAACACTCGGTAACTAACTGAAATTTCACCCTTAGAACTGGCAGGCAGGCTAGTAATCAGCTCTGCTGATCCACACAAGCAATTTCTACACTGTCACTGGCAGGCACCTCTGCTACTCCACCAAATTAATTGCCCCCTTATAACAGTCAGGCAGCCTACTAATCAGATGTGATGCTGCACACAAGCAATTTGTACACTCTCACTGGCAGGCAGTTCTGCTACTCCACCAAATTAACCCCTTCCCGACCTGTGACGCCACGTAGGCGTCATGAAAGTCAGTGCCAATCCGAACCATGACGCCTATGTGGCGTCATGAAAGGATCGCGTTCCTGCGGGCCGGGTGACTGGGGTCACTGTAAGGTCACCCGACCCGCAGGCACAAGACCCTTTGTGCTTCACCACAGGGGGGTTGGCTTAACCCTCCCATGGCCACGATCGCTCTGATTGGCTGTTAAAAGTGAAACAGCCAATCAGAGCAATCTGTAATATTTCACCAATGAAATTGGTGAAATATTACAATCCAGCCATGGCCAAAGCTGCAATAGCATATGCCATGGCTGGAGAGCCGAGAACCGACCCCCACACATCAAGTCCCGGCGGCGATCGGTCGCCGCCACCGAAAAATGGCGGCGAACGGTCACCGCCGTCACTAACAGCTCCCCTCGTCCTGGCCTCCGTTGCCCCCACCTTCCGATCCCCCCCTCACCTTCCGACCCCCATACTAACCTCTCCCGGTCCACCGATGTCCCTGTATCCGTCCCGGCGGGTGCCCGGGATTCTTCATGGGCGCCACCATCTTGGAAAATGGCGAGCGCATGCGCAGTGCGCCCGCTGGCCAGTGCATGCGCAGTGCGCCCTGCAGATTCCAAAAATTTATTTTGATCACTGTGATAATCTGTCACAGTGATCAAAATAAAAAGAAAGTAAGTGAACCCCACTGTCATAGGTAGGGACAAATAATAAAGAATTTTTTTTTTTCCTATTAGGCCCTGTGCACATGTTGCGGATTTTGCTGCGGATCAGCAGCCGATTTTGCTGCGTATCAGCAGCGGATTCTGCTGCGGATTTTGCTGCGGATTCACAGCAGATCCAGAAACCATGTACAGTACAATGCAAATAAATGGTAAAAAAAAAACGCTGTGCACATGCTGCAGATTTTTCAGCACCATTTGCTGCGGTTTTAAATCCGCAGCATGTCAATTCTTTGTGCGGATTCCGCAGCGATTTTACACCTATTCCATTATAGGTGTAAAACCGCAGGGAAAAACCGCAGTAAATCCGCGCTAAATATGCAGGTAAAAGGCAGGTCATTTTACCCTGCGGATTTTAGAAAAATCCGCAAGTGAATCCGCAACGTGTGCACGGGGCCTCAGGGTTTAGGGTTAGGCTGGGTTCATATTGCATTATGGCAGTCCGTTAGATGGACTGCGTTTCACCGCGGTATAACGCGGTGTAACGCAGTCCGTTAACGCTGCCATTCACCCCATTTGTGTGTGCATCGCAACGCATGCCGTGAAGCGGCATGCGTTCGCGACGTGTCGTCATTCAGTGACGGAGCCTTGGACGAGGGCTGCAGCGTCTGGGCTCCGTCCCCGCTAGCACAGATGAATCATAGCTGATTCCTCTGGACTAGCGGGTATAGCATAACACGATCACGTTATGCTATACTGTTACCAGCCCGTCAACGCTATGTGTTGAACGGGCTGGTAAAACACAATATGAACCCAGCCTTAGGGTTAGAACTAGGTTTAGGGTTAGAACTAGGGTTGGGGTTGGAATTAGGGTTTAGGGTTGGTAATTAGGGTTGCATGGGCAACAGGATAAAATGGACCCTAAAATTTGTTGGGCAATTTATCCTGAGTACACAGATACCTCACATGTGGTCATAAACCACTGTTTGGGCGCACGGCAGGGCTCAGAAGGGAAGGAGCGCCATTTGACTTTTTGAATGGAAAATATGCTGGAATATTTAGCGGTTGCCATGTCGCATTTGGAGAGTCCCTGTGTGCCTAAACATTGGAGCTCCCCCACAAGTGACCCCATTTTGGAAACTAGACCCCCAAAGGAACTTCTCTAGATGCATAGTGAGCAATTTGAAACCCCAGGTCCTTCACAAATTGATCCGTAAAAAAAAGAAAGTTCCTGTGAAGCACCTGAAGGGTTAATAATCTTCTTGAATGTAGTTTTGAGTAGCTTGAGGGGTGCAGTTTTTATAATGTGTCACTTTTGGGTATTTTCTGCCATACAAACCCCTCAAAGTGACTTCAAATGTGAGGTGGTCCCTAAAAAAATGGTTTTGTAAATTTTGCTGTTAAAATGAGAAATCGCTGGTCAACTTTTAACCCTTATAACTTCCTAACAAAAAAAAATGTTGTTCCCAAAATTGTGCTGATGTATAGAAGACATGTGGAAAATGTTATTTAACTATTTTGTGTCACATAACTCTCTGGTTTAACAGAATAAAAATTCAAAATTTGAAAATTGCGAAATTTTCAAAATTTTGGCCAAAGTTTCATTTTTTTCACAAATAAACGCAAAAATTATCAACCTAAATTTACCACTATCATGAAGCCCAATATGTCATGAAAAAACATTCTCAGAATCGCTAGGATCCGTTGAAGCGTTCCTGAGTTATTACCTCATAAAGGGACACTGGTCAGAATTGCAAAAAATGGCCAGGTCATTTAGGTCAAAATAGGCTGGGTCATGAAGGGGTTAATTGCCCCCTTATCACAGGCAGGCAGCCTACTAATCAGATGTGATGCTGCACACAAGCTATTTGTACACTCTCACTGGCAGGCAGCTCTGCTACTCCACCAAATTAATTGCCCCTTATCACAGGCAGGCAGCCTACTAATCAGATGTGATGCTCCACACAAGCAATTTGTACATTCTCACTGGCAGGCAGCTGTGCTACTCCACCAAATTAATTGCCCCCTTATCACAGTCAGGCAGCCTACTAATCAGATGTGATGCTGCACACAAGCAATTTGTACACTCTCGCTGGCAGGCAGCTCTGCTACTCCACCAAATTAATTGCCCCCTTACCACAGTCAGGCAGCCTACTAATCAGATGTGATGCTCCACACAAGCTATTTCTACAGCGTCATTGGCAGGCAGTATAAGAACAAGCATTGCTGCACACAGCAAAATCCTCCCCTCTCACTGCACAGTGACTGTACAGCTAATCGCTATTAACAGAAAGTAATATTATTTTAGGCCCTGCCTAATACTCTCCCTGCTCAGACACACCGCCAGCAACCTTCCCCTAAACTGAGTTCGGCAGATGTAAAATGGCGTTCGGCGCTGAGGGATTTTATATGCACTGTGACTCCACTGAAAGCCAGCCAATCGCTGCAATACCCTTCTCTAAGATGGTGCTGGCCGTTGGCTACGTCATCCTGTTGCCCACAGCCTGCGTCCTTGCTCATTGGCCGAAAAAAGGCACTTAAAGTGTAGGTGAAAACCCACTCTGGCAAAATGGTCGCCGAACACGTGACCGAACTCACTCCACGGTCGGGTTTCGTTTCATGAAACCTGACTTTGGCGAAAATCGACGATTTTTGAAAATGAACGACCTGTTTCACTCAACTCTACTCACAACACATTAACCCGGGCACCTATGGGCAATATCCAGACTACGTATCCATTTGAAATTGTGTCAATAGACTTTTTACATCTTGAGACGTGCAAAGGAGGTTACGAATTAACTTGGAGGTTACAACTTCGTGGTGATGGACCATTTTACTCGATTTGCTCAAGCATATGACATTACTAATAAATCTGGTCGAACAAAGGCAGTGACAATCTTCAATGATTTTGCTTTGAAGTTTAGGTTCCCTATGAAGTTACATCAAGGCCAAGGAAAAGAATTTGAGAGCCATCTCTTTGCCAAACTAGGAAAGTACTGTACAGTCATGGACAAAAGTTTTGAGAATGACACAAATATTAATTTTTACAAAGTCTACTGCTTCACTTTTTCTAATGGCAATTTGCATATACTCCAGAATGTTATATATGATCAGCTTAACAGCAATTACTTGCAAAGTCAATATTTGGCTAGAAAATGAACTTTATCCCCCAAAACATATTTCAACATCATTGCAGCCCTGCATTAAAAGGACCAGCTAACCTCTTTTCAGTGATTGCTCCATTAACACAGGTGTGGGTGTTGATGAGGACATGGCTGGAGATTAATCTGTCATGATTAAGTAAGAATGACACCACTGGACACTTTAAAAGGAGGCTGGTGTGTTATGTTTCGGTAGCTGAGGAGGACAGGAACAACAGCAGGGCAGTCGAACACCTGAGATGTTGGTAACTGATGGGTTGCAGATTCCTAAACTAATGACACAACTAGAGGTAGCCGTGGATCGTTCCTACGTTGATCCTAGAAGCCTCGTCACAGTCTGAGAGATAACTAAACCTAAAGGCAGAAAGAGGAAAGCTATCTGCCCCGGAGCAGATCCCCAAAGAAAATAGGGAACCCCCAAACATATAATGGTGGTTAGACAAGATGAAAATACAAACACAGGCAGAAAATAGACTGAGCAAACGCTGGGGCCACAAGCTGACTAAATAGGATAGGACAGGAGAGATTACTTTCTGCAACCCAGAAAATCCTACAAAAATCCAACAATTCTGACTACAACAATACTGAGATCACACGATCTCACCACCCACTAAATCAGTTCTCAGTGTGAACAAAAACCAAGCCGCAGCCGCTGAAAAAACAGGAAAAAGCAAATGAGCAAATAACAGTGGCTGCAGATAAACTGTGAGGAGCTCAGGCCCCAGGAGGGGACCTGGCTGACCTCCACAAAAGTGCAGAAAACAATGCAAAAAACAAGCACAAAAAGAAAAGCAAAAAATATCTTATCTGAAAGCAGGAGATGCAGGCAAGACTCCAGCAAACTTCCAAATGAACCAGGAACCCAATTGAGACAAGAACAATTGATCACCGGCAACCATCATGGGAGGGAACCTCCCTTATATCAGACCAGCCAGTGAACCCAGATTGCCACACCTCGCTGAAAGGTTCAGTACTGTCTGTAACCACCAGAGGGAGCCTCTGCTCAGTAACCATCTCCAGCACATTCACAACACTGGTGCTTGGCATTATTGTTTCTCTTCTAATAACCATGGTTATCTCTAAAGAAACACGTGCAGTCATCATTGCAATGCACAAAAATGGCCTAACAGGGAAGAGTATCGCAGCTAGAAAGATTGCACCTCAGTCAGCAATCTATCGCATCATCAAGAACTTCAAGGAGAGAGGTTCAATTGTTGCCAAAAAGGCTCCAGGGCGCCCAAGAAAGACCAGCAAGCACCAGGACGTCTCTTAAAAGTGTTTCAGATGCGGGATCGGGCTACCAGCAGTGCAGAGCTTGCTCAGGAATGGCAGCAGGCAGGTGTGAGTGCATCTGCATGCACTGTGAGGTGGAGACTCTTGGAGCAAGGCCTGGTCTCAAGGAGGGCAGCAAAGAAGCCACTTCTCTCCAGAAAAAACATCATGGACAGACTGATATTCTGCAAAAGGTACAGGCAGTGGACTGCTGAGGACTGGGGTAAAGTTATTTTCTCTGATGAATCCCCTTTTCGATTGTTTGGGACATCAGGAAAACGCCTCATTCGGAGAAGACAAGGTGAGCGCTGCCACCAGTCTTGTATCATGCCAACTGTTAAGCATCCTGAAACCATTCATGTGTGGGGTTGCTTCTCAGCCAAGGGAATCGGCTCTCTCACAGTCTTGCCTAAAAACACAGCCATGAACAAAGAATGGTACCAGAATGTCCTCCAAGAGCAACTTCTCCCAACCCTCCAAGAGCAGTTTGGCGATCAACAATGCCTTTTCCAACATGATGGAGCACCTTGCCATAAAGCAAAGATGATAACTAAATGGCTCAGGGAACAAAACATAGAGATTTTGGGTCCATGGCCTGGAAACTTCCCAGATCTTAATCCCATTGAGAACTTGTGGTCCATCATCAAGAGACGGGTGGACAAACAAAAACCTAAAAATTCTGACAAAATGAAAGCATTGATTGTGCAAGAATGGACTGCTATCAGTCAGGATTTAGTCCAGAAGTTGATTGAGAGCATGCCAGGGAGAATTGCAGAGGTCCTGAAGAAGAAGGGTCAACACTGCAAATATTGACTTGCTGCATTAACTCATTCTGTCAATATAAGCTTTGTTACTCATATGTTTGCAATTATTTTCTGTCTGTGATAAAAACATCTGTCAACACACACATAAAAACCAGAGGGCAGCAGATCATGTGAAAATATAATATTTGTGTCATTCTCAAAACTTTTGGCCATGACTGTAGAATTCCGAGATCTCATACAACACCCTATAACCCAGAGGGTAACGGACAAGTGGAACTTTTCAACTGGACGTTATTGTCAATGCTGTGCACTTTAACAGCTGATGAGAAGAAAGATTGGAAGAGTTCTCTGTCAAAAGTGGTACATGCATATAACTGTACCAAGAGTGAGGCAACGGTTTACTCACCTTTCTTCCTATTGTATGGATGATCGTCAAGACTGCCAATCGACAGTCCGGTGTCAGAGACTTACAAAACGTATCCTGAGTACGTTCGGAAATGGAAGAAACGGATGACAGAGGCATACAACATAGCCTCCAAAGTGGCTACCCAAGGGCAGAGCCAGAGTTAGGAGTACTATGATCGAAAATGTTATGGAGCAGAATTCACATCGGGAAGCCTGATGTTCGTCAAAAACGTATGTGAAAAAGGTGGTCCAGGAAAACTTCTTTCATACTGTGAAGACAAGGTGTATGTGGTCTTACAGAGGGAAGCCGATGACTAGTGTTGAGCGATACTGCTCGATATCTAAAAATATCGGATCGGAATGGTATCGCCGATATCACTAAATATCGTCGATATCCGATTCCGATACCGGAAGTCCAATGTAAGTCTATGGGAACCAAATATCGACATTAAAAAAAAACATTCTTGCCTTGTTGGTTAATTGTACATGAAGGAAAACAAAAAGACTAATGTAGAATGTATTGGGGGAGGTTGAGGAGACAATAAAGGCATACATGTTTAACAAAATGCATTGGAATAGCATTAATATATTTTTTTTTGGAAATACGTTTGGATTGATTAACAAATTGACAATGTTGTTAACCTTTTTTCTATTTTGGCAAATATGTATGTTTCACAACTTCCATGCTCTTCACCTTTTTAACTTTTGCCAGTGCCACACTTTCTCCTTCATAATCTTCAGCAGCAGCAGCATCTTTCTCATCAAATTATTCTTCATCTTCACCTTCTTAATCTTCTTCTTAAACTTCTTGCTATTCATGTTTTTGTTTACATTACTCATATTGTTATTATTAAACTAATTAATCTTCTTCATATTCAAATTCTTCATCTTCTTCCTCTTCATCTTCTTCATCATATTATTATTTGTGACAGAGATTCCTGTACTTGTAATCTGTAAAAGTATGAATTGTTCATCCTTCCGTTCTTGCTGTCACAAAAGATTTAAATTACAACAGTATTTGTCCGTGTTCAGTTTAGCCTGCAGCAGCAGCAGGCATTTTCCAGGGGCACCACGAGGAGGAACGGACTCACCCCCATACACTGCTTAGTCTTCTTCTGCTTAGAATTTAGAGCATATATTTTGCTCTTCATTTTGGTCTTATACTTCATGTTCTTCTGCTTTTTGATCTTTTGCTTATTGTTCTTCTGTCTCTTGTTCTGTATCTTGTAGTTTGTCTTAACCTTCTTTGTCCTGTTGGTGATCTTCTTCTGGGTAATCTTTTATTTTTTCTTTGTGATGGTGTTCAGGCTGGTTGGCTTCATGCTCGTCGTCCTTGTTGTCGTCATCTTCTTCTGGGTGGTCTTTAAGGTCGTCTAATTTCCGAGAAACAGCTGACGTTACTGGAACCCTGACGGGTATCAGATGGAGCAAGAGACAATGGAAGTAACGAGGACCAGCTGACTGTGCTGGACCCCGGACGGGTAGCAGAAGGAAAAGAGGCAATGTCACAACCGAGTACCAGCTGACGTTACTGTGACACGGTTACTAAGCAGGAGTACCTGTGCTCCAAAGCACTACCAAGGACCAGCAGACGTTGCTGGAACTCAGATGCGGAGATGGAGGCACCTAGGCCAAAGGCACTGCGGAGAACCACTTGATGGTACTGGACCCCGGACGGGTAGCAGAAGGAAAAGAGGCAATGTCACAACCGAGTACCAGCTGACGTTACTGCGACACGGTTACTAAGCAGGAGGTACCTGTGCTCCAAAGCACTACCAAGGACCAGCAGACGTTGCTGGAACTCGGATACGGAGATGGAGGCACCTATGCCAAAGGCACTGGGGAGAACCACTTGACGGTACTGGACCCGGACGGGTAGCAGAAGGAAAAGAGGCAATGTCACAACCGAGTACCAGCTGACGTTACTGTGACACGGTTACTAAGCAGGAGGTACCTGTGCTCCAAAGCACTACCAAGGACGAGCAGACGTTGCTGGAACTCGGATACGGAGATGGAGGCACCTAGGCCAAAGGCACTGGGGAGAACCACTTGACGGTACTGGACACCGGACGGGTAGAAGAACGCACCATGAAAATGTAAGTTGACAGGACGCAAGTCGTCCGCAGTTACCGAATCACACAGTCCTACAGTGGGTGCTTATCCTTTGTCACAATGGAAACCGCCTTTATTTACATATCCCACAGCACACATAGGAATCACCTAAACTGCAGGCACCATAGAGTCGGCTAACCCGAATGCAACACGACAGCACAACTTATTGTAGGATAATTGACGTTCACACTGCCAGGAAACAGCTGTCGTGCTGTAACCAGGCTGGCCAGGAGTCAGTACCCCTGCCAATTACTTACGAGCAACAAATGGCGGTGTTGTAGCCCAGGGAGTAGAGTTCAGGTGGTAGAAAGATGAACATAACAGGAGACATGGAAAACGTTGCCAAACAGTTATTTAATCTGAAAACGGACAGGCAAATTCAGGTGAGATCCATGCCTTGTTCATTTTCAGAAAAGTAAGCCGGTCTACATTCTCTGAGGATAGTCGCATGCGACGGTCTGTTACTACACCACCTGCAGCACTAAAGACACGCTCAGATAATACACTGGCAGCAGGGCAAGCCAGCACCTCCAATGCATACTGGCTAAGCTCTGGCCATGTATCCAACTTAGAGACCCAAAATTTGAAAGGGGAAGAGGCATCTGGGAGTACACTTAGAGGGAAAGCCAAGTAGTCTGTCACCATCTTACGGAAACGTTTCTTCCTGGTGACTGGAGCCGTCTCGGATGGTGTAGACCTTGCTGGCGCTGTCACAAAACTTTGCCACATTTGTAACATACAGTTCTTGCCCTGTGCAGAGGCGCTGCTTCTGCTCCCTCTTGTTGTAGAGGTGTTTACACTGCCTCGACGCACAGAGCTGCTTTGTAAAGCAGTAGCAGCAGCAGCAGCTCTCTCGGCTGGAATGTACAACAGTATGGATTGCACCAGTGTGTCTTGGTACTCCTGCATTTTACGGTCCCGGTTCACCAGTGTGATGAGGGTTTGTAAGTTGTCCCGGTAGCGAGGGTCTAGGAGGGTGTACACCCAATAATCTGACGTGCTGAGAATGTGGGCGATGCGGCGGTCGTTTCTCAGGCACTGAAGCATGAAATCAACCATGTGCTGCAGACTCCCAACTGGCCAACAAAGGCTGTCCTCTGGAAGAGGCGTCATCTCTGTCTCCTCTGCATCACCCCACCCTCGCTCTACATACTGACTACAGCGTTGTGTACCTCCCTCTGTAGGGATTTCTTCCTCCTCCATTGACTCCTCCTCCTCCTCATCCTCCTCACAAAGTGAGCCCTGCCCAGCCCTTTGTGAGGAACCACGTTGCGCTGACTGTCCTGAAGGTAATTGAATTTGTGACTCCTCATCCTCCACCTCTTCCAAAACCTCTTCCTTTAGTGCTTTCAGTGATTTCTGAAGCAGGCAGATAAGGGGGACCGTCATGCTGACTAGTGCATCATCTGCACTCGCCATCCGCGTTGAGACATCAAACGCACGCAAAACGTCGCAGATGTCCTTCATAGAGGCCCACTCAGTAGTGGTGAAGTGTGAACGGCGCAAATTGCGAGTTGATTGCGCCTGTTGCAGCTGATACTCCATTACTGCTGGCTGCTGCTCACACAACCGCTCCAACATATGTAACGTGGAATTCCACCTGGTGGGTACGTCACATATGATGCGATGTTCAGGAAGGCGAAATCTGACTTGCAGAGCTGCAATGCGCGATCTGGCCATGCTGGAACGTCGCAAGTTAGCGCACTCTAGGCGGACCTTGTGCAGCAGTGCATCAAGATCCGGATAGTCCCTCAAAAAACTCTGCACGACCAAGTTGAGCACATGTGCCAGACATGGTATGTGAGTGAGGTTGCCAAGGCCCAGAGCTGCCACCAGATTTCGGCCATTGTCACACACTACCAAGCCTGGCTGGAGATTAGCTGACAAAAACCACACGTCGCTCTCCTGCTTGATGGCATCCCAGAGCTCCTGCGCTGTGTGGCTTCGATTCCCCATGGGAATTAATTTCAGGACGGCCTGTTGACGTTTGGCCACGGCTGTGCTCATATCGGTCGCAACAGGTAAGCGTTCACGGGTCCATGTGGAGGTATACCGTGACGGCTCGTGCAGCGATGATTCTGAGGAACTGGAGTAGGAGGAGGAATCAATGTGCACAGACTGGATTCCTGCAATCCTTGGAGTTGGCAGAACACGTACAGCGCCACTGGCAAGATCTGTACCCGGCTCCACAACATTGACCCAATGGGCAGTGAGGGAAAGGTATCGTCCCTGGCCATGGGTACTGGTCCACGCATCGGTGGTCAGGTGGACCCTGCTACTGACGGCGTTTAGTAGCGCATGTTTAATGTTTCCCTCGACATGTTTTTGCAGAGCAGGGACAGCTTGCCTGCTGAAATAAAATCGGCTTGGCACATTATATTGTGGGACTGCCAATGCCATAAAGTTCCTGAAACTGTCAGTCTCCACCAGCCTGAATGACAGCATTTCAAGGGACAGGAGTTTTGCAAGGCCAGCATTCAGAGCCTGTGCTCGTGGATGGTTTGCCGAGTATGGCCGTCTTTTATCCCATGCCTGTGTTACCGATGGCTGTTTTTTGTTCTGGGAGTGTGACGATGACTGTGAACTTGCTGCAGTGGGTGGAATAACAGTTTGTCTATGGACAACAGTGACCGAGGTTCTTCCATGGAGATCCTGTGAGGAAGCCGAAACAGGTGTGTGAGAGCTGGAGGTAGAGGCTCGAACATGACCTAAAGATGTAGGTGCTGCTGTAGGTTGGCCTACATCTCCAGTGTGTCTTTGTAACTCAGCTACGTGCTTTGTCCATACATGTTTCCACATATTTGTGGTATTCAGGTTACTGATATTTTTACCTCTTTTAACTTTTTGCTTACACAGCTTGCATTGAACATAGCAAATATCATCTACAAGTCTGTCAAAAAAGGACCACGCAGTGCAAGTCATGGGAGCGCCAATTTTGACATTACTAAGAGAACTGCTCTCAACAGGTGCCAAACTGGAGGCTACAGGCAAGCGAGTCTGCAGCCTACCTCTCCCTCCTCTTTGTACCGTTGGGACAATCTCTTCCTCAGAGCTGCTCCCACCACCTTCCTGTTGCTCACGCCATGTTGGGTCTCGGACTTCATCATCTCCACTACCCTCTTCCAACACCTGCTGCTGTTGGATGGTCTGGGCAGCACCATGCTCCACAAAACCTGGCACCTGAGTCTCATCATCATCATAAGATGCGTTCTGCGGTGTGCTGTCCATCGGCACTGGCTCACCCGCCTCTTCAGATTGAGAGAGACACAGCTGTTGCGCATCACTGCATACTCCCTCTTCTTCAAATTGCAGAATGCTGCTTGCCTGTGCCCGTGTTTGCGAGCCAACAGATTCTGAGAACAGAAGCAGAGACTCAGCTGGCTCCTGTACAGAACTCTCTGACTGCCTGGGCAATTTGACAGGCGGTGAACAGACAGATGGTTGCTCAACAGTGTTGTGTTCCTGAGAGGAGGTGGAAGGAATTGAAGTCGATGCATTGGCTGCCATCCAACCAACAACGGCTTCAATTTGTTCTTCCCGCAGCAGGGGGGCACGCCGTGCTCCTACCAAAGTGCGCATAAAGGAACGCTCACGGGGAAAACTGGTGGATGCTGTGTCACTGAGGGCGGCAGCAGCCACAGAATCCCCACGTCCTCTCCCTGCTGAAACTCCACGGCCACGACCACGTGCCTTACTCACTGACTTCTTCATCTTGGTAGATTGAGAAAGAAAGTCAGAAAAGTTATAAGGCCTAAGTGTGGTTATTACGCAGAGACTGAAGTGAACACTGAAACACAACTGTTCACAATCTGTGAAAGGCTACTCCTTTGTCTACTTCTATAGTGTTTGCAACCAATGTATTGGATACGGATGGAAGCGCGTCTCACTAATAGATTATATTTTAAATGGAATGGAGCAGAACCAATTGGAGATAAATGAAAAGGATGAGCCACTGAGACACGCTCAGCAGAGTACAAGCAGCAGTGCTTGAACAAGTAACTGGAGCGTGATGTGCACTCAAAAAATAAAAAACACAGACTGAAGTGAACACTGAAACACAACTGTTCACAATCTGTGAAAGGCTACTCCTTTGTCTACTTCTATAGTGTTTGCAACCAATGTATTGTATACGGATGGAAGCGCGTCACACTAATAGATTATATTTTAAATGGAATGGAGCAGAACCAATTGGAGATAAATGAAAAGGATGAGCCACTGAGACACGCTCAGCAGAGTACAAGCAGCAGTGCTTGAACAAGTAACTGGAGTGTGATGTGCACTCAAAAAATAAAAAAACACAGACTGAAGTGAACACTGAAACACAACTGTTCACAATCTGTGAAAGGCTACTCCTTTGTCTACTTCTATAGTGTTTGCAACCAATGTATTGTATACGGATGGAAGCGCGTCACACTAATAGATTATATTTTAAATGGAATGGAGCAGAAACAATTGGAGATAAATGAAAAGGATGAGCCACTGAGACACGCTCAGCAGAGTACAAGCAGCAGTGCTTGAACAAGTAACTGGAGCGTGATGTGCACTCAAAAAATAAAAAACACAGACTGAAGTGAACACTGAAACACAACTGTTCACAATCTGTGAAAGGCTACTCCTTTGTCTACTTCTATAGTGTTTGCAACCAATGTATTGGATACGGATGGAAGCGCGTCACACTAATAGTTAAATTGCATGGAGCTGCAAGAATTACACTGAAGGAAAAAAAAAAGAGTCTGTGAGTGACATGTGCAGATGCCTACAGACAGCGTTGCATGCAGAGCAAACTGCAGCGTCACCTGCACTCACACACACCTTGCAGAGCTGTTAAAACAACACTGCAGGCAAAAGGAAGCTTTACACAGCGGTTGGTGCTAGCCTGCCTACAGCACAGTACACTAAATCGCAATCTCTAACTGTCCCTCAGAGTCAGCACAGCAGCGTTCTGTCCCTTACTGAATTCACAGCACAGTGACGCTAAAATGGCGGCGGCGCCTTTTATAGTGCATTCTGACATCATTTCAGCATCCAATCACAGCCATGCCATTAGTTAACATGACCGCAGCAGTACAGGATGTGCCCACACTTCTTAGGATTCCTCATTGGCTGACTAAAATCACATTGCCTCGCAAAGAATTATGGGAACTTCCGATTCCGGTATCCGATAAGACGAAAATATCGAAACGAAGTATCGAAAGGCCGATAGAGCTAATATCGGCCGATACCCGATATTTGCAGTATCGTATCGCTCAACACTACCGATGACAGTCCAGTGTATTAAATCTGATTGGAAATAGGGGACAAGAAAACCATAATAGTCCATCAGAATTTACTACTATCCTGTGATTATCTATCACCACAGCAAGTCTCCCAAGAAGTAAACCGACATCGATCAAGATCGACTACGGGACTACCCCAGACTGAAGCTCCGGAGGTGGATAGTGACCTTGAGAGTTCAGATGAGGAAGAGCACATTGTGGTATCTCACGGATGGGCAAGGAGAGGGATGTACTATCCTCAGGAGAGAGAACTAAGTCCAGAGGCTCCAGAGTTTGTACCAAGGAGTACAGAAGAAGTCTATTTCAGTTCTGATGATAGAACACCGATCACTGCAGAGACCGATCGACACTCAGGGGGAGCGATATTACCAGACTGTTCAGAACCATAGACCGATTGACACTCAGGAGGAGCAGTATTACCAGACTGTGCAGAACCAGATGATCCAGAAGTACAGGAACCTACAGAGGCAGTTCCAAGACCATCTGAGGAAGTCCAATTACAAGTGCAGCGGAAGAACATGTGGTATCTGAGGAACAACCCATCAGGAGGATGTCAACTCGAGAAGTGAGGAGGCCATGATGCAGATGTATGAGACACTCGGTGAATCTAGTCAAGTGCCAAGGACTGTCGAATGAAAACAGGTATCCCTGCTTTCAGACCAGTTAAGCCCAATTGAGTGGTATTTACCACTGAGAGGCAGTATGGAAGATGTGGCCTGGTGGAAAGACTGGTTTTCTCGCTCTGATTTTCCTTAAAAGACTTTGTAGAAACAAAGAACTGTTAAGGCCTAGTGAGAGAGAGAGCTGGTTGAAGACGTACAAAAAGCTCCAGTTGAAGAGATTCTGTTAGTTTTGTTTATTTCTAACAGGAGTCCTACAAGTAAAAGGTCATAAGAATAGGTTGTTATTAATATTTATGAATGTTATGCCAATATGTATTTGAACTGACATGACTTCCACCACTGTCTTAGAACTGGTCAGATTGATCAACTGAGGCAAATGTCGAGGACGACATTCAAAAAGAAGGGAAGAGTGTGACATGCAGAAATAGTTCTAACTGCTGTTGCTTCAAAAGCATTCAGCAAAAACAAGGGTTAAAACAGTTACATGAGACAGGGAGTGGCTAGCAGAGTCCCAGGGGGATTGTGGGAAACTTGTTTACATTCTGGCAGCAGCCAAAAGGGATGAGATGTGTGTTAGGGTCTGCGGAACGCAGCAAATATAAGATGTGGAGAGGTGTGTTCGCAGCACGGGGTCCACCGTGCAGGCGGAGCCTGCTGCTAGTAATATGGCGCAAGAAGCTAACTCTGTTATCCCGCAGATTCGCCAAAATAAACGCCGTAACGCGCTGTGGCAATATGTGCGAACTCTGTTAATCCACAGAGCCGCTAGAAGGAGTGCCGCAGCGCTATATGGCGATGTGTGCAAACTCACTTAACACAACTGAGTCGCAAAATAAACACGCTAGGGCGCTGTCTAGCGTTGAAAGCGAACCCTGTTACGTCACAGAGCCGCTGAGACAAACTTCTGTGTCCTGTCAGGCACCCAGGTACACAGTGAACAGCTAAGCGAACATAGAACGTGATCATGCGCTAATGTCCTTGCGGGAGTCACCCGCAATCTATGGCGTCTGAACGCCAGGCCCTGAATACGGCAATCAAACTCCTCACCGGTTATGCCGGCAATCTAGGGCATCTAGGACACCGACCCTGACCAGCTAGCATACCAAACTCCTCACCGATTAAGTCGGTATTCTAGGGGCTTATTTCAGCCGGGCCCTAACCACACACACGCATGACCACACTGGCGCTAAGCATATAACGATTGATATTAGCGTATGGCGGCCCAGCCATGCCACACTTTTATAGCAACAGCTACAGGACCTGCCAGAAACAAGGATCAATGAGAAACTATTCCAAACACATGTAGTTTCAGGACCTTACTGGCGGACCAGTAGGAGCTGCTGCAGTACCTGAACATGTGACCCCTGATCTCCAATGAGAGATCTTACCCTGGGCATGCTCAGAAGGGGAAACGCAGGACTTCGTCCCAAAGACGTCTGCTCCAGCACTGGCTATAATAGCAGATCCAGGAGAGGCAGCATCAAGTCTCTGCACAGTACTGGAATGGGCAAGGCGCTGGGACTGACGTCTCTGCTGAGCAGGCCCACTGTGGCTGGAGATGAATGGGGGACCGCAGCGGGACTGGTTCGAGACTCCCTTTGTGCAGCAGCGGGAACTCGAACCCTAACATTACCCCCCCTTCTTTGGGCCTCACTGCGCTCAAAGGCAGCATCGAGCTGCGTAGCGTGAACATGCTCGGCAGGATCCCAAGACCTATCCTCAGGCCCATAACCCCTCCAATCCACCAAATAAAATTTTTTGCCTCGTACCACCTTGCACCCAACAATGGCATTCACCTCATGATCGTCGGTAGATGAACCCGACGTCCCGGCAGATGACTCGGAAAACCGGGAAATGGCCACGAGTTTCAGGAGGGACACGTGAAAGGTGTCGGTGATACCAAGGCGAGGCGGAAGGGCTAGGCGGTAAACCACCGGGTTCACCTGCTCAAGAACTTTAAAGGGGCCCAAAAAGCGAGGTGCCAACTTGGTGGACTCTACATGTAGCCTGATGTTTCGGGCAGAAAGCCACACTAGTTCACCCGGAGCAAATGTAGGAGTGGGGCGCCGATGGACATCGGCCGAAGACCTCATCCTCTCTATGGAGGCCTGAATGGCATCCTGGGTGCGGTCCCAAATGTCCCGTGCCTCCACAGCCCAGTCTGCCACCCTGGAATCGGCGGAAGACACGGGCATGGGCACTGGTACCCGCGGATGCTGTCCATAGTTCAGGAGGAATGGGGTCTGTCCGGTGGAGTCAGCCACAGCATTATTTAGAGCGAACTCAGCCCACGGTAGCAAGGATGCTCAGACATCCTGCCTGGCAGAGATAAAATGTCGCAAGTATGTGACCAAGGTCTGGTTGGCCCTCTCTACCAACCCATTCGTCTCGGTATGGTATGCAGAGGAGAGATTCAACTCAATGCTGAGTAAACGACACAGCTCTCTCCAGAACCGAGACGCAAACTGGTGACCTCGATCACTGACAATATTGTCTGGCATACCGTGTAGGCGGAAAATATGCCTAATGAATAATGCTGCCAAGGCCCGTGCAGACGGTAACCGTGTTAACGGCTCTAAATGCACCATTTTGGAGAAGTGGTTGGTTATCACCCAGATGATGGTGCAGCCCCGAGACTTGGGTAAGCCCACCACAAAATCCATCCTGACCATCTCCCAAGGCCTGTCTGCCACCGGTAACGGGAAAAGTAACCCAGCTGGCCGTTGTCGAGGGGACTTAATCTTGGCGCAGGAGACGCACGCCTGAACGTATTCCCTGACGTCACGGGCCATCTGCGGCCACCAGTATGTCCTCGCCAGCAACTCAGAAGTCCTTTTTGTCCCAAAATGTCCACCCACCCTGGACAAATGTGCCCAAGAGAGTACTTCCGGTTGCAAATTGGTGGGCACAAGAGTCTTGCCCGGAGGCACAGACTCAAGCGAAACCGGATCCACCGTTCTTAGGCTCTCTGTGGGGACAATAAGCCGAAGATCCTCCTCCACCTCCTCAGAGGACACCACAGAGCGAGATAGAGCGTCTGCGCGAATGTTCTTCTCACCGGAGAGGAAATGGAGTGTGAAATGGAACCGGGAGAAGAACAAGGACCATCTGGCCTGACGGGAATTTAGCCGCTGGGCTGTCTGCAAATACACCAAGTTCTTGTGGTCCGTGAATACTTGGAAGGGGAAGCGAGCCCCCTCCAGAAGATGTCTCCACTCGGGAGAAGGCCAACTTCATAGCCAGTAACTCCCTGTCCCCGATGGAATAATTCCTCTCTGCTGGTGTAAAGGTCTTGGAAAAGAAGAAGCAGGGATGCTTCCGACCCTGGGCATCCTTTTGAAAAAGGACTGCTACAGCACCAACAGAAGAGTCATCTACCTCTAAAATAAACGGTTTATCGACATCGGGGCGATGTAATATGGGAGCACTGGCGAAATGCGACTTGATGGAGAAGAACGCCTTAGTGACCTCCTCTGACCAAAACTTGGGATTAGCTCCCTTCTTGGTGAGGGCTACCAAGGGAGCTACCAAAGTAGAGAAGTGGGGAATGAATTGGCGATAGTAGTTAATGAACCCCATAAAGCGCTGCACCGCCTTAAGGGAGTGGGGTTCTTGCCAATCCATCACAGCCTGTAGTTTGGTAGGATCCATAGCCAATCTCTGGGTGGAGATGATATAGCCCAGGAAAGGTAGAGACTCCTGCTCAAACATGCACTTCTCCAACTTCGCATATAGGGAATTTGCTCCCAAGAGGTCGAAGACCTTGCAGACATCTCTCTGGTGGGAGGCCATATCTGGAGAAAAGATGAGAATGTCATCCAGATAGACTACCACCGAGGTGGTCAACATATCCCGGAAGATGTCGTTCACAAAGTCTTGGAAGACAGCTGGGGCATTACAGAGCCGAAAGGGCATTACCAGATATTCATAATGCCTATCCCTGGTGTTAAATGCCGTCTTCCATTCGTCCCCCTCACGGATGCGAATCAGGTTATACGCAGAGACTGAAGTGAACACTGAAACACAACTGTTCACAATCTGTGAAAGGCTACTCCTTTGTCTACTTCTATAGTGTTTGCAACCAATGTATTGGATACAGATGGAAGCGCGTCTCACTAATAGATTATATTTTAAATGGAATGGAGCAGAACCAATTGGAGATAAATGAAAAGGATGAGCCACTGAGACACGCTCAGCAGAGTACAAGCAGCAGTGCTTGAACAAGTAACTGGAGCGTGATGTGCACTCAAAAAATAAAAAACACAGACTGAAGTGAACACTGAAACACAACTGTTCACAATCTGTGAAAGGCTACTCCTTTGTCTACTTCTATAGTGTTTGCAACCAATGTATTGTATACGGATGGAAGCGCGTCACACTAATAGATTATATTTTAAATGGAATGGAGCAGAACAATTGGAGATAAATGAAAAGGATGAGCCACTGAGACACGCTCAGCAGAGTACAAGCAGCAGTGCTTGAACAAGTAACTGGAGTGTGATGTGCACTCAAAAAATAAAAAAACACAGACTGAAGTGAACACTGAAACACAACTGTTCACAATCTGTGAAAGGCTACTCCTTTGTCTACTTCTATAGTGTTTGCAACCAATGTATTGTATACGGATGGAAGCGCGTCACACTAATAGATTATATTTTAAATGGAATGGAGCAGAAACAATTGGAGATAAATGAAAAGGATGAGCCACTGAGACACGCTCAGCAGAGTACAAGCAGCAGTGCTTGAACAAGTAACTGGAGCGTGATGTGCACTCAAAAAATAAAAAACACAGACTGAAGTGAACACTGAAACACAACTGTTCACAATCTGTGAAAGGCTACTCCTTTGTCTACTTCTATAGTGTTTGCAACCAATGTATTGGATACAGATGGAAGCGCGTCACACTAATAGTTAAATTGCATGGAGCTGCAAGAATTACACTGAAGGAAAAAAAAAAGAGTCTGTGAGTGACATGTGCAGATGCCTACAGACAGCGTTGCATGCAGAGCAAACTGCAGCGTCACCTGCACTCACACACACCTTGCAGAGCTGTTAAAACAACACTGCAGGCAAAAGGAAGCTTTACACAGCGGTTGGTGCTAGCCTGCCTACAGCACAGTACACTAAATCGCAATCTCTAACTGTCCCTTCAGAGTCAGCACAGCAGCGTTCTGTCCCTTACTGAATTCACAGCACAGTGACGCTAAAATGGCGGCGGCGCCTTTTATAGTGCATTCTGACATCATTTCAGCATCCAATCACAGCCATGCCATTAGTTAACATGACCGCAGCAGTACAGGATGTGCCCACACTTCTTAGGATTCCTCATTGGCTGACTAAAATCACATTGCCTCGCAAAGAATTATGGGAACTTCGATTCCGGTATCCGATAAGACGAAAATATCGAAACGAAGTATCGAAAGGCCGATAGAGCTAATATCGGCCGATACCCGATATTTGCAGTATCGTATCGCTCAACACTACCGATGACAGTCCAGTGTATTAAATCTGATTGGAAATAGGGGACAAGAAAACCATAGTAGTCCATCAGAATTTACTACTATCCTGTGATTATCTATCACCACAGCAAGTCTCCCAAGAAGTAAACCGACATCGATCAAGATCGACTACGGGACTACCCAGACTGAAGCTCCGGAGGTGGATAGTGACCTTGAGAGTTCAGATGAGGAAGAGCACATTGTGGTATCTCACGGATGGGCAAGGAGAGGGATGTACTATCCTCAGGAGAGAGAACTAAGTCCAGAGGCTCCAGAGTTTGTACCAAGGAGTACAGAAGAAGTCTATTTCAGTTCTGATGATAGAACACCGATCACTGCAGAGACCGATCGACACTCAGGGGGAGCGATATTACCAGACTGTTCAGAACCATAGACCGATTGACACTCAGGAGGAGCAGTATTACCAGACTGTGCAGAACCAGATGATCCAGGAGAAGTACAGGAACCTACAGAGGCAGTTCCAAGACCATCTGAGGAAGTCCAATTACAAGTGCAGCGGAAGAACATGTGGTATCTGAGGAACAACCCATCAGGAGGATGTCAACTCGAGAAGTGAGGAGGCCATGATGCAGATGTATGAGACACTCGGTGAATCTAGTCAAGTGCCAAGGACTGTCGAATGAAAACAGGTATCCCGCTTTCAGACCAGTTAAGCCCAATTGAGTGGTATTTACCACTGAGAGGCAGTATGGAAGATGTGGCCTGGTGGAAAGACTGGTTTTCTCGCTCTGATTTTCCTTAAAAGACTTTGTAGAAACAAAGAACTGTTAAGGCCTAGTGAGAGAGAGAGCTGGTTGAAGACGTACAAAAAGCTCCAGTTGAAGAGATTCTGTTAGTTTTGTTTATTTCTAACAGGAGTCCTACAAGTAAAAGGTCATAAGAATAGGTTGTTATTAATATTTATGAATGTTATGCCAATATGTATTTGAACTGACATGACTTCCACCACTGTCTTAGAACTGGTCAGATTGATCAACTGAGGCAAATGTCGAGGACGACATTCAAAAAGAAGGGAAGAGTGTGACATGCAGAAATAGTTCTAACTGCTGTTGCTTTAAAAGCATTCAGCAAAAACAAGGGTTAAAACAGTTACATGAGACAGGGAGTGGCTAGCAGAGTCCCAGGGGGATTGTGGGAAACTTGTTTACATTCTGGCAGCAGCCAAAAGGGATGAGATGTGTGTTAGGGTCTGCGGAACGCAGCAAATATAAGATGTGGAGAGGTGTGTTCGCAGCACGGGGTCCACCGTGCAGGCGGAGCCTGCTGCTAGTAATATGGCGCAAGAAGCTAACTCTGTTATCCCGCAGATTCGCCAAAATAAACGCCGTAACGCGCTGTGGCAATATGTGCGAACTCTGTTAATCCACAGAGCCGCTAGAAGGAGTGCCGCAGCGCTATATGGCGATGTGTGCAAACTCACTTAACACAAACTGAGTCGCAAAATAAACTCGCTAGGGCGCTGTCTAGCGTTGAAAGCGAACCCTGTTACGTCACAGAGCCGCTGAGACAAACTTCTGTGTCCTGTCAGGCACCCAGGTACACAGTGAACAGCTAAGCGAACATAGAACGTGATCATGCGCTAATGTCCTCGCGGGAGTCACCCGCAATCTATGGCGTCTCAACGCAAGGCCCTGATTACGGCAATCAAACTCCTCACCGGTTATGCCGGCAATCTAGGTCATCTAGGACACCGACCCTGACCAGCTAGCATACCAAACTCCTCACCGATTAAGTCGGTATTCTAGGGGCTTATTTCAGCCGGGCCCTAACCACACACACGCATGACCACACTGGCGCTAAGCATATAACGATTGATATTAGCGCATGGAGGCCCAGCCATGCCACCCTTTTATAGCTACAGCTACAGGACCTGCCAGAAACAAGGACCATTGAGAAACTATTCCAAACACATGTAGTTTCAGGACCTTCCTGGTGGACCAATAGGAGCTGCTGCAGTACCTGAACATGTGACCCCTGATCTCCAATGAGAGATCTTACCCTGGGCATGCTCAGAAGGGGAAACGCAGGACTTCGTCCCAAAGACGTCTGCTCCAGCACTGGCTTTAATAGCAGATCCAGGAGAGGCAGCAGCATGTCTCTGCACAGTACTGGAATGGGCAAGACGCTGGGACCGACGTCTCTGCTGAGCAGGCTCCACTGCGGCTGGAGATGAATGGGGGACCGCAGCGGGATTGGTTCGAGACTCCCCTTGTGCAGCAGCGGGAACTCGAACCCTAACAATGTGTATAATCTGTCTCTAAAATATGTTCAGGCAAGTGAACCATAGGAACACAGGATTCTATTACAGTGTGGAGCAGGGCTAATCCCTATACTGCTAATGGAGAAAGTCTATAAGGAGCAGGAAGTTAAGTATGATAAGAATTTGTGTTACGGAGATATTCTTCCTCAGCAAACCCTCCCACCTCCTCCATCTCACTGTGCTAGAAGAAATGCTGTGTACTACTGTGCCTTTGTAAGGAGTCTTGATCTGTGCTGATCTCTGCTATCAACAGAGACTGTTAGACAATGTGCCACTATAAGAAGCAGCTGTACTGTTTATGAAGCCTGTGCTTAAGAGACTTGAATTATAATGAATGTGCTGTGACTTTAAACTACACTGTTCATCTGTTCATGAGGACTCTATCAATTGTATCCGTGTGAGTAAGTGCATCCATCTTGTGCATGAGGAAGCTGCAGTGCATGCTTGCCCTGAGTAATGGTTCCCTCAGATTTCCAAAGAATTCATGAGACCTGTCTCACCCCTATCTAAACCTAGCGGCGTACATGTAACAGTAACATCATTACTGATCTAAAGTTAGTGGCACTGCTAAGTTTTGGGCATTCCAAGAAAGTTCTTGGGGGGCTGAGAGTTAAATGTTTATATTTTAGCCATTGAATTTTTGATAGGTAAGCATAAGGTACATCATAAATGAAAGTATCTGAGTTTTTTTAATTGCGTTCTATGCAAATATAATGAGATGATAATTTCATCTGTAGTTATCAATGTTACATGACTGTGATATTTTAGGCTCCAGAGATAATTACAATAACACAATGTTTTGTTTTTCGATTGCTTATTAAAGAAATCCCATCACATCCTTCTTATTCCCCCTGGTGTCATCCTGGGGATGTTATTGATATCAAAAATAAAGCATAAAATGTGAAGGAAATGTCACTGGTGGCTTTATATCAGCCAGATATGTGCTGAGAAGAGATCACAGATGAATACGTTGCAGTTGTATCCTCAACTCTGCTCCAGTCAGGAATTCATTGTGAGTGTACTACCTGAGAATTGTCTACTGTTCCTGGCAGAAGAATTGTAGAGACCTTCATGAATTAGAGCCACAAAATGATAACTTAAGGTGCACTCATACATTCATATTATACAGCTCTAGCGCGGCATTATTGTGGGTCTTCTGGGTAAGAAAAACATGGATTGATAGGATCATTAAAATATTCTTGTTATTAAGGGAGTTTTCCATCTAAGGAACAGTTGACGCCCATTACTTCTTCATCATTTGCTTTTTTATTTCACTGTTCTGCTTTTTTCTTAAGACTTTTGTTATTTTTTTGTGAGAAATTCTTCAAAATGGAGAATGTAGTTTATGAATTTTGTCAAAAATGGTCTTTATGTTTTTTCTTTCACCTTTTATGCACCTTTTAAACTCAACTCCTGGTATGTTTCAAAAAATGAAGTAAACGTTTTACAAGAAATTTGGCCCATATAAAACCACTCCAAGGAGGAACTAGATGAAATTTGCGTAAAAATGTAATAACTTTTTAACAGTTGTAAATTTTGTATCAGGCAAAACATTTCTATAACCTAGAACAGTGTTCCTCAACTCCAGTCCTCAAGAGCCACCAATAGGTCATGTTTTCAGGATTTCCTTTGCATTGACCAGAAAAATTTCTCTGCAAATTCACTTTACCTGGAAAATTTGCATAGATGGATGAATTTGAATTTTGCCTAATCCACTCATCAAACTTGAACCCCTTTACGATATGCTCCGTACTAGTACTGCGCATGTCGTGTCTCCCCCTTTGATGTGGGCTCGGTGCTGAGCCCACATCTTCTCCGGCACATGTCAGATGTTTTGAACCCATTAAATGCAGCTGTCAAACTCTGTCAGTGATATTTAACTAGGCGATTTCAGCAATTGCGTCGGAAATCCACCTATCGATGAACCCCGCCTCGTGATCGCGGGTCAACGATAGGTTGGAATGACAACCAGAGGTCTCCTGAAGACCTCTATGGTTGTCATTGCCGGATTTCTATGATTTATATGAGCGCCGCCCGGTTGTCAGCCCTCATTAGAAGTGAATAATTCTGCTTCATACAGGTGATCTGATCATTGCCTGTATGTGGCACAGCTAGTCGGGTTATAGCAGCTTCCAGTCTTCGATGGAGACTATTGAAGCATACCAAAAGTAGAAAAAAAGTTTTTAAAAATAGTAAAATAAAATTTAATAAAGATAAAGTTTAAATCACCCCACTTACACCCCATTCTAAATAAAACAAAAAAATCAAACATATACATATTTGGTATTGCCGCGTTCAGAATCGCCCGGTCTATCAATATAAAAAAAGATTAACTTGATCACTAAACAGTGTAACAAGAAAAATATTCAAAACATCTGAATTACGTTTTTTTTGGTCGCACCAACACTGCATTAAAATGCAATAATGGATGAGCAAAATATCATCTCTACACTAAAATGGTATCATTAAAAATGTCAGCTCGGCACGCAAAAAATAAGCCCTCATTCAACCAGAGATCACGAAAAATTGAGATGCTACGGAAAATGACTCATTTTTTTTTATTTTAACAAACTTAGGATTTTTTTTCACCATTTAAACACAAATGAACCTAGACATGTTTGGTTTTTCTGAGCTCGTAATGACCTGGAGAATCATCACGACAGGTCAATTTTAGCATTTGGTGAACAAGATAAAAAAATCCGAAAAAAAGTTGAGGAATTGCACTTTTTCTGCAATTTCACCGCACTTTGATTTTTTTCACGTTTTTGAGTACATGATATGGTAAAACCAATGGTATAAAAAAGTTATGGCTCTGGAAAGAAGGGGAGTGGAAAACTGAAACACAAAAACGAAAAAGGGCTCCGTCTCAAAGTGGTTAAGTCTTCAAGAACACATGTATAATTTGTGAAATTATATTAGGTTTGCAGCCATTATTTGGGACTTTAAAGGCAATAAAAAGGTAAAAAACGATATTCCTGTACTCTCCTCACTGCTCATGTCTCTGACCCCTTTTCTCCTCATTGTAACCTGTCTGGTCCCTGTCACATCATCTTTTTATTTCGGCTGCATGTACTGATATCCTTGGACCTTTCACACGAGCTGGAACGTCCGGATCTGATGACGCCTGGTATGGTTCTGGGAATGTATGAGCAAAGTCAGGGCGAACACTGAGATTTTATTACCTTTTTTTTCTTTGTGCAGATTCCTCCCAGGCTTCATCAGAGCTGGAATTCTCCGCTCATGTGTTAAAGCCCTGAGGATTGTAGCTCTCTCTACAGGAGCAGAAAATGCCACAAGGACTGGACGGGTGACAGAGAGGAAAGAAGGGACTGTAGAGGTGAGTATAAGAATGTATTTTTCATTTTTTACATATTACTTCTATTATGTTCTGCGATCTACAGACCCTAGAGTATTAAAAGGAATATTAAATGCAAATCACATCTCATTTTCATTGATTTAATCATCTTCAGTCATCAATGTTTAAGTGTCCGATAACCTCATTTATATTGATGAAATATAAAATTAGATGATTTATTAAGTTTTCTTAATTTATATGAAATGGGAGGAATATTTCATGATACCTGAATTACTGTATACGTGGCAACAATTCACTCATGAGATTAGTCACAGATCACCCGAGTGTCACATGGTCACACAGCCACTTGGTAACTGACTATCAATAATATGAGTTGTGGACTGCCGTAGTCTTATGGCACAATACTCCGAGGGTCATCTCCACGTGGTGCTTATCAGCATCGATAATCTGTGTATCAGGCATTTTTTCTACATATAGATTATTGTGATCTTTTAATTCTTTCATTATTTACATTATTTACTTTCTTACAGGAAAGAGACTTCAATCAGTTTCTCTTCTCTTCAGTGTATTCACTAAAAATGTGTGACGTCAACCAGACTGAAGTCACCGAGTTCCTGCTCCTTGGATTTAAAGGTCTATATAAATACAAATTTCTGTTCTTCATCCTTTTCCTCTTCTGTTACCTGATAATTCTGGCTGGAAACCTCCTTATTATAGTGTTGGTGTCCACCAATCACAACCTCAATACCCCAATGTTCTTCTTCCTCAAGCATCTAGCTGTAGCCGATATCCTTTCCACTGCGACCATTGTGCCCATGATGTTAAATGTAATTCTATATGACATGAAGGAGGTGCCAGTGAGGACCTGCATCTTCCAGCTCCACATGGTTTTCATATTTGGTTATAGCCCAGTTTTTCTGATCACTATAATGTCTTATGATCGGTACTTGGCCATTTGCAACCCGATGCGCTACAATTCTATAATGCAACCTCATGTTTGCCTCAAGATGGTTCTTGGCTGCTGGTTTTTTTACTTTTTCATTTCTTTTGAGATGATTTTTGTTTGGCAACTGGAGTTTTGTGGTAACAACACAATAGACCACTTCTACTGTGACTTCAGGTTTCTATTTGAATTGACTACCTCCGACACTTACTTCTTAACTTTGGTTGACTTTGTAGTAGACGTCATTGTCATTGTCATCCCTTTTGCTTTAATTCTTATCAGCTATTTGAGTATTTTCTTCGTCATAATGACCCTTTCATCCACCAGAGCCCGGTCAAAAGCCTTCTCCACATGTGGCTCCCATCTCACCACTGTGTGCATCTACTATGGAACTCTCTTCATTCTTTACATGTCTCCATCCAATGACAGATCATTGAGCACAAACAAGTTTTTATCTCTGCTGTACATTGTGATGTCTCCAATGATGAATCCCATCATTTACAGTCTGAGCAATCAGGAGATCAGGAGAACTATTCAACAAATGTTGAGAAAATGTTAAGGATATACTTAAATGCAGCCACATATTTATGAGAATATCTTAGCTGATTACTGTATTTCCAGATGGGGAAAGGGAGGAACTATAGATTTGTCTTCTGTATTTTCTTGACAAAATATTCCCAATGAATGATGGATAAGACGATTGAATGACAACATTTTTTCCAATACATGTCATATTTTCTTTTTCTTTTTACACAATTCCTCTCTATATATTTTGTTAACCCCTTTCCTACGTATAACATACTATCCCATCCAGGTGACCGCGACCATGTCATTACATGGAAGCGCTATATTGATGATGTCTTCTGTATCTGGTCAGGCCCAGTAGAACACTTACAGAGATTTTTTGAACTGCTAAACTCATCCTGGCCAGGGATACAATTCACCATGAATCATGATCTCTGGCATATTAACTTTCTTGACACCTTGGTCATGAAAGACCCTGAAGGTAAACTCTCAACTGATCTTTTCATTAAGGACACAGATAAAAACAGTTTACTACATTACCAGAGTCTCCACCCACCTGCTACTAAAAAAGCCATTCCCAAATCTCAGTTTCAGAGGGTGAAACGTATCGTCTCTGATGAGGCTGTACAACGCCAACGCCTCTCAGAAATGACACACAAATTTAAGGCCAGAGGGTATCCTGTCTCTATCCTTGAAAAATCGATGGAACCTGACACAAGACCGATCAAGAAAGTTGACACACGTATCCCATTTGTACACACGTATCATCCGATCACCAATATTCTTCATAGAGCCATACGTAAAAACTGGCACCTCCTTTCAAAGGCATACCCAGAGGTCATTGAATTCAAAGAGCCATTTTTACCATGTTACAAACGCCCACCAAATTTACGTGACTCACTGGTCCAAGCAGATTTTGGATCTAAATCACCCTCAGTGACACAGCGGTTTCTACAAAAACCTAAATGTGGGACTTTTCCATGCTTAAGGTGTGTACAGTGCAATAGTATCATTAAAGGGGACAAAATTTTCCACCCCCATTCCGGTAAGGAATTTAAAATTCGGAATTATTTTACATGCGACTCTACTTATGTAGTATATGTTATCAAGTGCCCTTGTGGCCTAGCATATGTTGGGGAGACCTCACAGACCATACGGGACCGAATATCGAAGCACAAATCTACAGTACGGTGTAAGAACCTCCTTCTTCCTATCCCTTACCATTTTGTTAATGCCGGTCATAATGTGTCCCAGTTAAGGTTCCAAATCATTGAGCAAATTCCACCCTCTCGGAGAGGAGGCAATAGGATCCAGCTTCTAAAAAAACGTGAAGCCTATTGGATACACACATTAGATACTATGCATCCGAGAGGCCTCAATAGGGAATATGAATTATCTGCTTTTTTATAGCATGTTCAAGTGCTTAGAGAGAAATTTACATTGTCATTGAGATGTAACATATGTACCTAGTGCAGTGATGTTAATATATGTTCACTTCTCCAGCATATTAACACTTTCTCCTTTTCCCTTAGAGCCGTCTATATTAGAATGGTTGGACCACTTATCACAAGTCACCACGTCACTCATTTCTGGGAGTCTCACTGTGACCATTATACTTCACGGCAACATAATGATTCACTTCACTATGTATGTTTCTTTGCCTTCGTCTATAAAATAAATGGCTTCTGAGCACTTCTCTAATCATTTTCTCCTGTTTTCTTCCCTTCTCCCTCCCTGCCTTCACTATTTAGTGCCTCAGAGTTACCATGGCAACACAGCGCTGTATATAGTAGCG
>JARQOD010000004.1:560407640-560433393 GCA_033576555.1 Oophaga sylvatica
GTTTCTTATTTTGTTTGTACATATTCTTATGCGTTTATATTGTGATTACAGTAGTCACTGATGAAGGTCTTTTCTGACCGAAACGTTTGGAGATACTACTAATAAACCTTTTAAGTTGAGTGCTTAAGCCTTTTTTCATTACTGGGCCAGAGGCAGACAGGTGTACAAAAATGTTGCTGTACCAGAGGATCCTTGTAGCAGAATTACTGAAAAAAATTCCCATGTGAGAACACTGGCAGCAGACATCAGATTTTTTGTACAGTCAAGGAGTCCAAGCGAGAGAGACAGAAGTTCAATCCAGCTCAGGCAGGGGAACAATGGCAAAGTTCTGGGACAGTTTTCTCAGACCCTCCCATCGTGCTGCAACAGAAGCAAGGGGTGCTGGCACAAGAAGTGCCATGTTTGGGAAGATGGTGAGGGAGTACCTTGCAGATCGTACAAACGTCCCTGGGATTCCTCTGTGCCTTTTAATTATTGGGTTTCCAAGCTGGACACGTGGCATGAAGTGGCTCTCTACATCTAGGAGGTCCTGGCCTGCCCTGCTGATAGTGTTCTGTCAGAGAGGGTTTTTAGTGCCACTGGTGGAATTATAACAGATAAACGCATCTTCCTGTCAACTGAAAATGCTGACAGGCTGACTCTTATAAAAATGAACAAGTGATGGATTGGGCAAGACTTCTGTACACCACAGAATGAAAACAGCGAAACATAACCATTGTCTTTTTGGTGGAGGTGTATTCTCATGCACCGCTTCACAACCACACATGGGTATCCACTTCCTAATTTGATCTGTTTGGTGTTATCCTCCTCCTTATCCTCATCCTCATCATCCACAACCAGTAGAACACCAGGGTGAACATATTCCGTGATGCAAAAGTCACTCAATTTTTGGCAAGGGTGTTTTTATGATGCCAATTACTAATTTGAAACATAAACAAATGTTACTCCCCCAGAGGGAAATCTCATAAAAATTAGATGTACGTATATTCTTCCCATTTATTCTTACATTTTCCTATCTGTAGAGCATCCTCTTATGACCTAGTGTATACCTATTGTAGGGATTTGCTCTGGCAGGCAGTGGCAGGGCCGCAGTAATGAGGCAACACAGAGGCTTAGAGTCCAACTTCAGTGGTTTAATGTCACTTTAAACACCAGGATAACAGAAACATAGCAAAAAAACACCAATATACTCCAACTTTGAGAACCACTGGTCCCAGACTCACCTTTGCTGGGACGGGCTTAACTAAGCGGCAGCCAGGTCAGCAGCGACCGCCAGGTGCCATTCCCCGGGTTGTCTGAAGTTTAGATGCTAGTGCTTTTTTAGCACGGGTCGTCCAAAAACAGATACAGGCTGGCTCCAGCCAAGCTCCTCCTCTTCCACTCTCCCATTCACTCACACTCCCCATTACATAGCCGCTAACCATACCCACAGGTGAGGTACACATCACCTGGGCTGATCACGTGACCATGACATCATCACAGGTCCTTGTCTTTAGGGAAAATCCCAGCCAAACTTTAACCTACTGGAAGAAATGTATCTCCCATCCAGCAAAACACCCTTTGCTGAACCACAAACCTCCCTCCTTTGTACAACCCTAGAGGTTTGGACACATGACATACAGTGAACTCTGGACAGGGCATCTGCGTTCCCCTGTAGTCTGCCTGCCCGATGTTCTACTGAAAACTTAAAATTTTGCAGTGACAGAAGCCACCTGGTGACTCAGGCATCCCTCTCTTTAGCTTAACTCATCCACGTCAGAGGGGAATGATCAGTCACCAACCGAAATGTTCTCCCCAGCAGATAATAGTGCAATGACTCCAGTGCCCACTTAATAGCCAGGTGCTCTCTCTCCAAAATAATGTACCTGGTTTCAGCTGGGGTAAGCTTCCGACTCAGGAAACTAACAGGATGCTCTTCCCGTTGACCACCTGAGACAGTACGGCGCCAAGCCCTATCTCAGAGGCGTCAGTCTGCACAATGAACTCTCTTTTGAAATCAGGTGTAATCAGAACAGGTGTACCACACAGTGCCAATTTTAATTTTACAAAGGCCTCCTCTATCTGACCATTCCAGCGAACCATCACCGATTTCCTCCCTTTCAAGCAGTCTGTTAAAGGCGCGGACAGGGTTACAAAGTTGGGAATAAACGCCTGTAATATCCCACTAAACCCAAAAAAGCTTTTACCTGTTTTGTTGTTAGGGGACGGGGCCCGTTCTGGATTTCCTCCACTTTGCTTATTTGGGGTTTGAGAACTCCTCTCCCAATTACGTAACCCAGGTACCAAAGGGTAATACTTTATACTGGAACAGCCCCTCAGGTGTTACAAAAGCCGTTTTTTCCCTCACCGCCTCTGTTAGGGGTACCAGCCAATATCCTTTTGTGAGGTCAAGGATTGAAAAATACCGTTCCTGCCCAAACTGCTCTATCAACTCATCAACCTGGGCATGGGGTAGGCGTCAAACTTTGAAACTTCATTAAGTTTTCTAAAGTCATTACAGAACTGGCCCACTCACTCTGGAACTCTTCAATGACCCCTAACTGCAGCATAGTTTGTACCTCCTCCGAGATGGCTTGTCGCCGGGCCTCAGGCACCCGATATGGCTTTAGTCGGACTTTGGCCTGTGGCTCCGTGACAATTTCATGTTGGATTAGGGAGGTGCGACCAGGGAGCTCTGAAAAAACGTCTGCATTTCAGCTAACAAACTCCCGGACCTCCTGAACCTGTCTAGGAGACAAAGTGTCTGCTATTTTGACTGCAGAGAGAGCTTCTCCTGTTCCCCCCCCAGGAAATGGAGCCTTCTCCACCGGAAATGCAGGCAGCGGACGATCCCCACCCAGGTGTTCTCTATCTTTCCATGGTTTAAGCAGATTAACATGGTAAACCTGTTCTGGCTTTCTTCGTCCTGGTTGGTGTACCTTGTGGTTTACTGGCCCCACCTTCTCTATAATCTCGTAGGGTCCCTGCCGCCTTGCAAGAAACTTGCTATCCACTGTAGGTACAAGTACCAACACCCGATCCCCAGGGTTAAAGGTTCTTACCCGAGCCTCCCAGTTATAGACCCGACTCTGCGACCTTTGTGCTGCCTCCATATGTTCCCGGACTAATGGCAGGACTGTCTCTATTCTTTCTTGCATTTTTGCAACATGTTCTATCACACTTTTGTGGGGGGTAGGTTGGTTCTCCCAGGCCTTTTTGGCTATATCGAGTAAGCCCCGTGGATGTCTGCCATACAATAGTTCAAAGGGTGAGAACCCCGTAGATGCCTGGGGCACCTCCCGTACTGCAAACAATAAATATGGCAGTAAGAGATCCCAGTCCTACCCATCTTTGGAAACTGCTTTTTTTAACATACTCTTCAGAGTCTTATTGAACCTCTCTACCAGACCATCTGTTTGGCTATGATAGACCGACGTGCGCAACTGTTTGACATTTAACAAGTGGCAGAGTTCCTTCATAACTTTTGACATAAAAGGGGTTCCCTGGTCTGTTAAAATGTCTTGGGGAATTCCCACCCGTGAGAACATACCATGAGTTATTTTGCGATAAGCTTAGCTGATGTGTGGCATAGTGGAACAGCCTTCGGATACCAGGTAGCGTAATCTAAAACTACCAGGATGTGTTGGTGACTCCTTGCTGATTTAGGGACAGGCCCAACCAAATCCATTGCCACTCTTTCAAAAGGTACCTCTATAATGGGTTAAGGCACCAACGGACTCTGAAAGTGAGCCTGGGGACTGGTAACCTGGCACACTGGACAGAAATTACAGTACCGTTTAACTTCTTCATGGACCCCTAGCCAGTAAAACCGCTGCAGAATTCGGTCTAGGGTTTTCTTTTGGCCTAAATATCCACCAAACACATGCGCATGCGCTAAATCCACTTCAACCTTACACAAATGTTTCATACTGGGTCCCTCTGGGGCGCACATTGCACACATCGGTTCGGCATAGTGACACTGGTAGTACCCAAAGTTTGTGTCCATGGGCTCAGCCAGGTGGGGGCAATCAGCTCTCACATGTCCAGGTTCCTGGCACCGCCAGCAGATTATGGGGCCCCTTTCTTCCCCAGATACTTCTTGAGAGGACTTCCTGGTCTCTGCTCGCCGAGCCACGGGTGGAAACTTAGGGAACTTTCTTCTTACTTTCCAGGGAGTCTCTCCCTGTAGTTCTTTGGTAGCCCCATATCTTTCTATGAGGTCTACCATCTGGAGGACATTAGTAGGGGATGCCTGTCTGACTCATGTTTGGAGGGTGTGGGGCAAAGCCCTCCAAAATTTATCAGTCACTATACGGTCCAGCATAGCACTGGGCGACAATATCTCAGGCTGCAACCATTTTTGTAACAAGTGCACCAAGTCGTAATACTGAAACCGAGCCGGCTCGGAGGGGGTAAACTCCCACTTGTGTACCCGCTGGGCCCGTACCAAAACATTTTCCCCAAGACGTGCTAGTATCTCACCCTTGACGATCGTATAGTCCGCCTTTTGCTCAGTGGGTAGGTTCTGATAGGCTTTCAACGGTCCTGGGGCCAGAAACGGAGCAATGACTTCTGCCCACTGGTCCCACAATACCCCCATCCTCTCACATTCACCCTCAGTGCCCTGTTGCCCCTCCCCCACTTCAGCCCCACAATACCCCCATCCTCTCACATTAACCCCCCCAGTGCCCTAGCACCCACAATACCCCCATCCTCTTACATTCACCCCAAGTGCCCTGTACCTCCCCCACAATACCCCCATCCTCTCACATTCCCCCCACAGTGAACATGACATGCCTGAGCTGAATGAATTTAATAAATTCCATCCCCACTTACCAAAGAAGCTTGCAGGCAGTGGCTGAGGCAGGACCAGGATGTGTCCAGTGTATACACACAGAGGGCACTAGGACCCAGTGTGGCTGAGACAACCAGAGCCTGCAGGACAGAAAGTGAAACTACAGCTGCTGCGGCCAGGAAGGAAGAAGCTCCTTTGGTGAGACAGCAGCACTGTACACTGCACACACACAGACAGGCACTGCAACCTGTGGCAGAGGGAGCCGGCATTGTGCTGCTCTCTCCCTGACACGTCAGATACTGGCCATGTCTCCCAGTGGTCCCCTGCATGTGACTGGGCCCGAGGCAACGGCCCCCTCTGCCCTCCCCAGTTGCTACAATACTGGCCCTGATGATGCTGTGCGGCCAGCCAATCACTGCACGACCACAACAAAGATGGCTGCGGCGTTTCATTGCCTGGCATACAATCCCTGCATTGTCATTGGGTCTGTAAAGTCCACCAAAAATGCAGGGAGGAGATGCGAGTTCACTCCAAGTAATCCCGGAAATGCTCGGTACTCGTCAAGTAGACCGAGTAGTGGCGAGCGCGTTCGCACATCACTAGTCAATATCCATGGCCTCTTCCTAGGCTATTAATATCAGCTCGCAGCTGTCTGCATAGTCTTAAATATAGGGGGATTCCACATCATTTTTTTATCAGAGTTCCCCATTTTAATAGCCAGTAAAGGCTAAGTGTACACCTGTGAGCTGATATTAATAGCCTGGGAATCTCCATGGGTATTATCCCCTTCCCAGGCTATAAACATTGACTCCGAGCCATCGGCTATCACTATCGCCATTTTTTTTTCAGATAAATAATGTTTTAATAATTAATTACAGGAACAGTAAGCTGCACACAGTGCACTAATAGTATATGTCACTGATGTCTGTATAATTACTATTCTATGTGTATTTACTGTATGTACCGAATATACTCATGTATAAACCGACCCGTGTATAAGCCGACCCCCTAATTTTGCCACAGAAAACTGGGAAAACTTATTGACTCACGTATAATCCTAGGGTGGAAAATGCAGCAGCTACTGGTAAATCTTCAAAAATAAAAATAGATACCAATAAAAGTAAAATTAATTGAGACATCAGTAGGTTAAATGTTTTTGAATATCCATATTGAATCAGGAGCCCCATATAATGCTCCATACAGTTCATGATGGCCCCATAAGATGATCCATACAAAATACCCCCAATATAACGCTGCATAAAGATTAATACTGGCCCCATAAAATACTCCATAGAATAATATGCCCCATATGCTGCTCCATAAAGGTTATGGCCCATAAAATGCTCCATATATTTTATGCCCCATATGATGCTCCATAGATTATGCCCCATAAGATGCTCCATATATTTTATGTCCCATATGATGCTCCATAGATTATGCCCCCATAAAATGCTCCATAGATTATGCCCCATATGATGCTCCATAGATTATGCCCCCATAAAATGCTCCATAGATTATGCCTCATAAAATGCTCCATAGATTATGCCCCCATAAAATGCTCCATAGATTATGCCCCCACATGATGCTCCACAGATTATGCCCCATAAGATGCTACATAGATTATGCAACCATAAAATTCTCCATATATTTTATGCCCCAATACGATGCTCAATAGATTATGTCCCCAAATGATGCTCCATAGATTATGCCGTCATATAATGCTCCATATATTTTATGCCCCATATGATGCTCCATAGGTTATGCCCCCATAAATTTCTCCATAGATTATGCCCCATGTGATGCTTCATAGATTATGCCCCCATAAAATGCTCCATAGATTATACCCCCATTTGATGCTCCACAGATTATGCCCCATAAGATGCTCCATAGATTATGCCCCCATTTGATGCTCCACAGATTATGCCCCATAAGATGCTCCATAGATTATGCCCCCATAAGATGCTCCATAGATTATGCCCCCATATGATGCTCCAAAGATTATGCCCCATGTGATGCTTCATAGATTATGCCCCCATAAAATGCTCCATATATTATGCCCCCATATGATGCTCCATAGATTATGCCCCCATATGATGCTCCACAAATTATGCCCCATAAAATGCTCCATATATTATGCCCCCATATGATGCTCCATAGATTATGCCCCAAAAGATCCTCCATATATTATGCCCCCTCATGATGCTCCATAGATTATGCCCCCATAAAATGCTCCATAGATTATGCCCCCATATGATGCTCCATAGATTACGGCCCCTATGATGCTCCATAGATTATGCCCCCAAAAGATCCTCCATAGATTATGCCCCCATATGATGCTCCATAGATTATGCCCCCATAAGATGCTCCATAGATTATGCCCCCAAAAGATCCTGCATAGATTATGCCCCCATATGATGCTCCATAGATTATGCCCCCTCATGATGCGCCATAGATTATGCCCCCATAAGATGCTCCATAGATTATGCCCCCAAATGATGCTCCATAGATTATGCCCCCATAAAATGCTCCCTAGTATAGGCCCCATATGCTGCTGCTGCAAATAAAAAAAAAATGACATACTCACCTCTTGTCGCTGGGGACCAGGTGCCGGTATCCTGAGCAGGCGGGGACACCAGTGCGCTATGGGGGACAGGTGCCGGTGTCACCGCTGGCTCAGGACCCCAGCACCTGAGATATTCACCTGTCCCCGGTCCACCGCTGCACGCTGCTGTATCTTCCAGGTCCTCTGTCAGTGAATACGATACGATACGATACGATACACATTATTGATCCCGGGGGGAAATTATAGTATTACAGCAGCAATACAAACAGCAGTACATAAAATATTAGGACACAAATCTTGCACAGGTGTACCCACATTACATAATAAATAAAAGTGTGTAGTTCAGGTATATATAAGATAATGTTAATTGACATTAGTACACCAGCCATCAGTCATTATTTTTTTCTGCCACCCTTAGGAAATTATTATACATCCCCATAGCAGTAGGTACAAACGATTTCCTGAATTTCTCCTTCTTGCACCTTAGTAGGATTAGATGGCTGCTGAATGTGCTCTTCTGATTCAAGAACAGCTCGTATAATGGGTGTGTGTTATTGTTCATTATTGCCCTACGCTTCTTCTGAATTCTATCCTCCAATACCTCCTCAAAAGAGTCAAGATGGAGGCCAACAGCTGCGCTTGCCTTCTTGATAAGTTTGTTGAGTTTATTAGCGTCAGCTACTCGCACACTACTGCCCCAGCAAATGATAGCAAAAAAGATGGCGCTTGCTACAACGGACTGGTAGAACATCTCCAGCATTTTACTGCACACATTGAACGACCTGAGCTTCCGCAGAAAGTACAGTCTGCTCATTCCCTTCTTGTAAACCTTTTCTGTATGACACCTCCAATCGAGTTTACTGTCAAGGTGAACCCCCAAATATTTGTAGCTCTCAACAATCTCAACCTCCTGGCCAGCAATGGTGATTGGTATGTAATCCTCCTTTTTCCTTCTATAACTCACCACCATCTCCTTGGTTTTCTTTACATTTAGTTCTAGACAGTTAGTCTGACACCAATCCACAAAGTCAGAAACCACCCTTCTATATTCCTCCTCCCCCCGGCCCACCCACAATGCCCCCTACAATCACTGAGTCATCTGAGAATTTTTGGAGGTGACAAAAATCAGATTTATACTGAAAGTCAGCTGTATACAATGAGAAGAGGAAGGGTGACAGCACTGTACCCTGAGGGGCTCCCACACTGCTCCGTACACTGCCAGAT
Organism: Oophaga sylvatica; assembly: GCA_033576555.1. Taxonomy (NCBI): domain Eukaryota; kingdom Metazoa; phylum Chordata; class Amphibia; order Anura; family Dendrobatidae; genus Oophaga; species Oophaga sylvatica. The sequence goes on from JARQOD010000004.1 coordinate 560,416,202, forward strand.
ACCACCTCCCCCATCCTTACAAACTGTGGCCTGTCTGTCAGGTAGTCACTTATCCAGTTCACCATCCCCTCATCTACCGCCATAGCAGTCAACTTATTACGTAGTAAGAGCGGCTGTAGGGTATTGAAAGCACTAGAGAAGTCAAAGAACATAGCGCGCACTGCAGTTCCATCATTGTCCAAGAACGAATGCATTGTATGTAGCAGAGACGCTACAGCATCATCCACCCCCAATCTCTGCTGGTACGCAAACTGCAGGGGGTAAGTGTAGGCCCTCACCCTCGGGCACAAGTAGGCGAGTATTATTCTCTCCAAGGACTTCATAGCATGAGATGTTAAGGCCACTGGACGATAGTCTTGTAGGGAAGTTGGAAAAGTGGTCTTAGGAACCGGCACCAGGCAGGTGGTCTTCCACAGTTCTGGTACCCCCTGTGATTGAAGGCTCCAGTTAAACAGGTGCTGGAAGACAGTACACAGTTGGTTGGCACATGCTTTGAGGACATGTGGGCTGAGGCCATCAGGCCCAGCTGCTTTGCCAATAACAAGTCTGCTAAACTGTCTTCTCACGTCGCTTTGGGAGACAGTTAAGGCAGACAGCTTATCCCCAATGTCAATGCTGCAGATCTTTTCCTAGATCCATCCCCCATTTCTGATGACACTGTGCTTGTGCTGGTGAATCTGTTGAAAAACTCATTCATTTCATTAGCCCAGGGAAGATCCACTTCCCCATGCTCCGACTTTGCCTTAAACCCAGTTAGCTGTTTCATGCCCGACCACACCTCCATGGAATTGTTCTGTGACAATTTATTTTCTAATTTAATTCGGAACGGCTCACGGGCATTCTTAATTTTCCCCTTTAAGTCCCTTTGTATCAATTTCAGTTTCTTAGTATCCTTCATTTTAAATGCCAGTTTTTTCTTGTTTAGTAAGTGTTTCAATTCTTTTGTAATCCAAGGCTTGTTATTTGCATAACATCGAATCTTTTTAGCTGGTACAACAGTGTCAGTACAAAAATTTATATAATCCGTTACTCGCCCGAAAATATCATTTACATCACCATGCTCTCCCCTGTCGCAAATCACCTCCCAGTCTGTGAGGTCAAAACAGTCTCGTAGAGCCTCTTCTGCCTCTGGATTCCACTTCCTAAAATTATTTTATTGTGGCTGGCTGTTTACTGACAACAGTTTGGTATGATGGAGACAATAGTATGAGGTTGTGGTCTGATTTCCCCAGGGGGGCAGTGCAGATGATGAATAGGCATCTTTAACATTCGCATAGAGGAGATCCAGTATACTGCTGTCTATTGTGGCACATTTTACATATTGATAGAACTTTGCAAGAGTCTTTGAGATCATGGCTCTGTTAAAGTCCCCAGAGATTGCAGTTAACGAGTTTGGGTGCTTTGTCTGAATGCGGTCTAACACCCCTGACAATACTTCCCCAGCCGCCTCTTGATTTTCGGATGGAGGGATATACAGGACTACTGTAATGCAAATGGAAAATTCTCTAGGTAAATAGTAGGGCCTGAGGCCAACTGCTAAGAGTTCAATGTTTTGACTGCAGTGAATTTCTTTAACAGTAATATGACGCTGATTGCACCATCTGTTATTAATGTATAATATCACTCCACCAGGTAGAGGGCGCTGCGCGCACTAACTACATCATCGCGCCCTCTGACCTGAAATCACAGCCAAAGGATGCAGAGGATAGAGCTGAGCGCAGCGGTGGACCGGGGACAGGTGAATATCACATATACTTACCCCCTCATGGAGCATCTCTGCAGCCCCCTGCTTCTCCCGCGGTCTCCGGCAGCTATTCCTACCTTCAGCGGTCACGTGGTGTACCGGTAAAGTCATGAATATGTGTGTTAGGGTCTGCGGATCGCACCAAATATATGATGTAAAAAGGTGCTTTCGCAGCCCGGGGTCCACCGTGCAGGCGGAGCCTGCTGCTAGTAAGATGGCGCAAGAAGCGAACTCTATTATCCCGCAGAGTCGCCAAAATAAACGCCGTAACGCGCTGTGGCAATATGTGCAAACTCTCTTATTCCACAGAGCCGCTAGAAGGAGTGCCGCAGCGCTATATGGCGATGTGTGCGAACTTACTTAACACCACTGAGTCGCAAAATAAACACGCTAGGGCGCTGTCTAGCGTTGAAAGCGAACCCTGTTACGTCACAGAGCCGCTGAGACAAACTTCTGTGTCCTGTCAGGCACCCAGGTACACAATTGACTGCTAAGCGAACATAGAACGTGATCATGCGCTAATGTCCTCGAGGGAGACACCCGCAATCTATGGCATCTGAACGCCAGGCCCTGAATACGGCAATCAAACTCCTCACCAGTTATGCCGGTAATCTAGGGCATCTAGGACACCGACCCTGACCAGCTAGCATACCAAACTCCTCACTGATTAATTATGTATTCTAGGGGCTTATTTCAGCCGGGCCCTAACCACACACATGCATGACCACACTGGCACAAAGCATATGACGATTGATATTAGCGCATGGCGGCCCAGCCATGCTACCCTTTTATAGTAACAGCTACAGGACCTGCCAGAAACAAGGACCAATGAAACTTGTTCCAGAACACCAGTAGTCACAGGACCTTCCTGGCGGACCAATAGGAGCTGCTGCAGTACCTGAGCATGTGACCCCTGATCTCCAATGAGAGATCTCACTCTGGGCATGCTCAGAAGGGGAAAACAAGGACTTTGTCCTAAAGATGTCTGCTCGCCGCTAACCAGTACTGGCCACAATAGCAGAGCCTAGAGGAGCAGCAGTAATCCTCTGCACACTGTTAGACTGGGCAAGACGCTGGGACCGACGTCTAAGCTGAGCAGGCTCCACTGTGGATGGAGATGAATGGGGTACCGCAGCGGGACTGGTTCGAAACTCCCCTTGTGCAGCAGCGGGAACTCGAACCCTAACATTACTCCTAGGGCCCCCCCTTCTTTGGGCCTCCCTGCGCTCAAAGGCAGCGATGAGCTGCGGAGCGTGAACATGCTCGGCAGGCTCCCAGGACCTATCCTCAGGCCCATAATCCACCAAATAATTTTTTTTGCCTCGTACCACCTTGCACCCAACAATGGCGTTCACCTCATGATCATCGGTAGTTGAACCCGACGTCCCGGCATATGACTCGGAAAACCAGGAAATGGCCACGGGTTTCAGGAGGGACACGTGAAAGGTGTCAGTGATACCAAGGCGAGGCGGAAGGGCTAGGCGGTAAACCACCGGATTCACCTGCTCAAGAACTTTAAAGGAACCCAAAAAGCGAGGTGCCAACTTGGTGGACTCTACACGTAGCCTGATGTTTCGGGCAGAGAGCCACACTAGGTCACCTGGCGCAAATGTAGGAGCAGGGCGCCGATGGGCATCGGCCGAAGACCTCATCCTCTCTTTGGAGGCCTGAATGGCATCCTGGGTGCGGTCCCAAATGTCCTGTGCCTCCACAGCCCAGTCTGCCACCCTGGAATCGGCAGAAGACACGGACATGGGCACTGGTACCTACGGATGCTGACCGTAGTTCAGGAGGAATGGGGTCTGTCCGGTGGAGTCAGCTACAACATTATTTAGAGCGAACTCAGCCCACGGTAGCAAGGATGCCCAGTCATCCTGCCTGGCAGAGACAAAATGTTGCAAGTATGTGACCAAGATCTGGTTGGCCCTCTCTACCAACCCATTCGTCTCGGGATGGTATGAGGAGAGATTCAACTTAATGCTGAGTAAACAACACAGCTCTCTCCAGAACCGAGACGCAAACTGGGGACCTTGATCACTGACAATTTTGTCTGGCATACCGTGTAGGCGGAAAATATGCCTAATGAATAATGCTGCCAAGGCCCGTGCAGACGGTAACTGTGGTAACGGCACCAAGTGCACCATTTTGGAGAAGTGGTCGGTTATCACTCAGATGATGGTGCAGCCCCGAGACTTGGGTAAGCCCACCACAAAATCCATCCTAACCATCTCCCAGGGCCTGTCTGCCGTCGGTAAAGGAAAGAGTAACCCAGCTGGCCGTTGTCGAGGGGACTTATTCTTGGCACAGGAGACGCACGCCTGAACATATTCCCTGATGTCACGGACCATATGTGGCCACCATTATGTCCTCGCCAGCAACTCAGATGTCCTCTTTGCCCCAAAATGTCCACCCACCCTGGAAGAGTGTGCCCAAGAGAGTACCTCCGGTCTCAAAATTGATGGACACAAAAGTCTTGCCCGGAGGCACAGACTCAAGCGAAACCGGAGCCACAGTTCTTAGGCTCTCTGTGGGGACAATCAGCCGAGGCTCCTCCTCCACCTCCTCAGAGGACACAACGGAGCGAGACAGAGCATCAGTACGAATGTTCTCCCCTGAGAGAAAATGGAGGATGAAATGGAACCAGGAGAAGAACAGGGACTATCTGGCCTGATGGGATTTTAGCCGCTGGGCGGTCTGTAAATAGACCAAATTTTTGTGGTCAGTGAACACTTGGAAGGGAAAGCGAGCCCCTCCACGAGATGTCTCCACTCGGAAAAGGCCAACTTCATGGCTAGCAACTCCCTATCCCCAATGGAGTAATTCCTCTCCGCTGGTGTGAAGGTCTTGGAGAAGAAGAAGCGAGGATGTTTACGACCTTGAGCATCCTTTTGAAAAAGGACTGCTCCAGCACCAACGGACGAGGCATCTACCTCCAATATAAAAGGCTTATCAACCTCGGGACGATGTAGGATAGGAGCGCTAGCAAAATGGGACTTGATTGAAGTAAAGGCCTTGGAGACCTCCTCTGACCACAATTTGGGATTGGCTCCTTTCTTGGTGAGGGCTACCAAGGGAGCAACCAAAGTAGAGAAGTGGGGAATGAATTGGCGATAGTAATTAATGAACCCCATAAAGCACTGCACCGCTTTAAGAGAGTGGAGTTCTTGCCAATCCATTACAGCCTGTAGTTTGGCAGGATCCATAGCCAATCCCTGATTGGAGATGATACAGCCCAGGAATGGCAAAGACTCCTGCTCAAACACACACTTCTCCAACTTCCATATAAGGAATTTGCCTGCAAGAGGTCGAAGACCCTGCAAACATCTCTCCGGTGGGTGTCCATATCTGGAGAAAAGATGAGAATGTCATCCAGATAGACTACCACAGAGGTGGCAAGCATGTCCCGGAAGATGTCATTTACGAAATCTTGGAAGATGGCTGGAGCATTACAGAGCCCGAAGGGCATCACAAGATATTCGTAATGTCCATCTCTGGTATTGAACGCCATCTTCCATTCATCCTCCTCATGGTTGCGGATCAGGTTATAGGCACCACGAAGATCCAGCTTAGTAAATACCATTGCTCCCCGGAGCCTATCAAAGAGCTCAGATATTAGGGGCAAAGGATATTTGTTCTTAATGGTAATGGCGTTAAGACCCCTATAGTCTATACACGGTCGTAATTCTCCATTCTTCTTCTGCACGAAGAAAAATCCTGCCCCTGCTGGTGACACTGACTTCCTAATAAACCCTCTTGCCAGATTTTCCTGGATGTATTGTGGCATGACCTCCATCTCAGGAAGAGAGAGAGGATACACTCTTCCCCGAGGGGGCTCCGTTCCAGGCAAGAGGTCTATAGGACAGTCATAGGGGCGATGAGGCAGAAGAGTCTCCGCTGCCTTTTTGGAGAATACGTCCTCGTATAACCGATAAACCTTGAGAAGAGAATCAAGATCTATGGGTATCTCCATTGTGGAAACCTGAATGTCCTCTTTGAGACATCTGTCTCTGCAATGATCACCCCAACCCAGTATTCTCCCAGAGGACCACTCAATATGGGGAGAGTGGTGGCGAAGCCAGGGTAATCCCAACAAAACCTCATCTATTCCCTCAGGAAGAACAAAAAGGGATATATTCTCCTGATGTGAAGGAGACATAGACAGAGGTAGAGAGACAGTCTGGTGGGTGATTTGTGAGGGCAGGATTGCTCCATTCAACACTCTCACCGATATTGGCTCGGCGAGCATCACCAGCGGTATGGAATGGCTAGAGGCAAAGGAGGAGGACATAAAATTCCCCTCTGCCCCAGAGTCCACACAAAGCATGGCGAGAAGAGTAGATGAACCTAGAGAAATTAACCCTTTAAGGAGCAGTTTCGGAGCAAAATCCTTTGCGTCCAATGACCCTGCACCCATGGTCACGGAACATGACCGTTTACTCATTCGCTGGGGACATCGGTTGGCATAATGTCCTGGCTGCTGACACACTCTACAGACCACGGATAATCGAGTGGTCCGAGACTTAGATCCCACTCGAGCAGTCTCCACGGTCTATGGGGAGTCGGACACCCGAACGGGAAATTCCAGAGGTTTGGCAAAGGTGGGTGCCAGCCGAAACCTCTGCCTACATTTGGTCCGCTCTAACCTCCGCTCGTGAAAACGGAGGTCGATGCGGGTAGATGTATAAATGAGTTTCTCCAGTGTGGCAGGAATCTCCCTGGTAGCCAAAGTGTCCTTTACATGGTCTGCCAGTCCTCTCCAGAACACTGGAATAAGAACTTTATCTGGCCACTCTAATTCAGAGGCCAAAGTCCAAAATTGGACTGAGAACTGGCTGACCATGGACAAGCCCTGTGACATTGCCAGCAGTTGGAGTGCCATATCGTGCGTGACCTGAGGTCCTAAAAAGACCTTTTTCAGAGCCTCCAAAAACCGAGGAGCACTCCGCACCACACGATCGTCGCGCTCCCACAGCGTGTTTGCCCACTCCAATGCTCTGCCCGAGAGTAAAGACAGTACAAAACCCACTTGTGCCCGATCCGTGGGGAAACGTGCAGCCAGAAGCTCAAGCTGTATAGAGCACTGACTCATGAATCCCCGACATTGCTTGCTGTCACCGGCAAACTTGTCAGGAGGCGGAGGTGGGATAATGTAGGGCAGAGGTGGCAGAGGACAAACTGGCTGCAGCCATGCTAGCAGCCTGAACAGCGACTGCGATAACATCCACAGCTGAGGTTGTGCGCTCTAGAGTCGCCAACCTACCCTCCAGCTGCTGGATGTACTGCAGTAGACGCTTGGATGTACTGCAGTAGACGCTGGTCATCCGCCATTTTACTAGCCAGACCCTGGCGCTAGTATTATGTTAGTGTCTGCGGATCGCACCAAATATATGATGTAAAAAGGTGCGTTCGCAGCCCGGGGTCCACCGTGCAGGCGGAGCCTGCTGCTAGTAAAATGGCGCAAGAAGCGAACTCTGTTATCCCGCAGAGTCGCCAAAATAAACGCCGTAACGCGATGTGGCAATATGTGCGAACTCTCTTATTCCACAGAGCCGCTACAAGGAGTGCCGCAGCGCTATATGGCGATGTGTGCGAACTCACTTAACACCACTGAGTCGCAAAATAAACACGCTAGAGCGCTGTCTAGCGTTGAAAGTGAACCCTGTTACGTCACAGAGCCGCTGAGACAAACTTCTGTGTCGTGTCAGGCACCCAGGTACACAGTTGACTGCTAAGCGAACATAGAACGTGATCATGCGCTAATGTCCTCGCGGGAGACATCCGCAATCTATGGCGTCTGAATGCCAGGCCCTGAATACGGCAAACTCCTCACCGGTTATGCCGGTAGTCTAGGGCATCTAGGACACTGACCCTGACCAGCTAGCATACCAAACTCCTCACCGATTAAGTCGGTATTCTAGGGGCTTATTTCAGCCGGGCCCTAACCACACACACGCATGACCACACTGGCGCAAAGCATATGACTATTGATACTAGCGCATGGCGGCCTAGCCATGCTACCGTTTTATAGTAACAGCTAGAGTACCTGCCAGAAACAAGGACCAATGAAACTTGTTCCAGAACACCAGTAGTCACAGGACTTTCCTGGCGGACAAATAGGAGCTACTGCAGTACCTGAGCATGTGACCCCTGATCTCCAATGAGAGATTTCACTCTGGGCATGCTCAGAAGGGGAAAACAAGGACTTTGCCCTAAAGACGTCTGCTTGCCGCTAACCAGTACTGGCCACAATAGCAGAGCCTGGAAGAGCAGCAGTAATCCTCTGCACACTATTAGACTGGGCAAGACGCTGGGACCGACATCTAAGCTGAGCAGGCTCCACTGTGGACGGAGATGAATGCGGGACTGGTTCGAGACTCCCCTTGTACAGCAGCGGGAACTCAAACCCTAACAATGTGTTTATTCATGACTGTAATGAGGGGTACCATGTGACCACTAAAGGAAGATGGAGACTGAGATCGTGGGAGAAGCAAGGGGGCTGCAGAGACGCGCCAGGGGGTTAAGTATGATGTGACATTCCTGCTCCCCCTCCACCGCCGACCCCCTCGGCTTACAGTCATGGCCAAAAGTTTTGAGAATGACATAAATATTATATTTTCACATGATCTGCTGCCCTCTGGTTTTTATGTGTGTTTGACAGATGTTTTTATCACAAACAGAAATATAATTGCAAACATATGAGTAACAAAAGCTTATATTAGTTAGAATGAGTTAATGCAGCAACTCAATATTTGCAGTTTTGACCCTTCTTCTTCAGGACCTCTGCAATTCTCTCTGGCATGCTCTCAATCAACTTCTGGACCAAATCCTGACTGATAGCAGTCCATTCTTGCACAATCAATGCTTTCATTTTGTCAGAATTTTTAGGTTTTTGTTTGTCCACCCGTCTCTTGATGATTGACCACAAGTTCTCAATGGGATTAAGATCTGGGGAGTTTCCAGGCCATGGACCCAAAATCTCTATGTTTTGTTCCCTGAGCCATTTAGTTATCACCTTTGCTTTATGGCAAGGTGCTCCATCATGTTGGAAAAGGCATTGTTGATCGCCAAACTGCTCTTGGAGGGTTGGGAGAAGTTGCTCTTGGAGGACATTCTGGTACCATTCTTTATTCATGGCTGTGTTTTTAGGCAAGACTGTGAGAGAGCCGATTCCCTTGGCTGAGAAGCAACCCCACACATGAATGGTTTCAGGATGCTTAACAGTTGGCATGAGACAAGACTGGTGGTAGCGCTCACCTTGTCTTCTCCGAATGAGGCGTTTTCCTGATGTCCCAAACAATCGAAAAGGGGATTCATCAGAGAAAATAACTTTACCCCAGTCCTCAGCAGTCCACTGCCTGTACCTTTTGAAGAATATCAGTCTGTCCATGATGTTTTTTCTGGAGAGAAGTGGCTTCTTTGCTGCCCTCCTTGAGACCAGGCCTTGCTCCAAGAGTCTCTGCCTCACAGTGGGTGCAGATGCACTCACACCTGCCTGCTGCCATTCCTGAGCAAGCTCTGCACTGCTGTTAGCCTGATCCCACAGCTGAAACATTTTTAAGAGACGGTCCTGGCGCTTGCTGGTCTTTCTTGGGCGCCCTGGAGCCTTTATGGCAACAATGGAACCTCTCTCCTTGAAGTTCTTGATGATGCGATAGATTGTTGACTGAGGTGCAATCTTTCTAGCTGCGATACTCTTCCCTGTTAGGCCATTTTTGTGCATTGCAATGATGACTGCATGTGTTTCTTTAGAGATAACCATGGTTAACAGAAGAGAAACAATGATGCCAAGCACCAGCCTCCTTTTAAAGTGTCCAGTGGTGTCATTCTTACTTAATCATGACAGATTGATCTCCAGCCATGTCCTCATCAACACCCACACCTGTGTTAATGGAGCAATCACTGAAAAGAGGTTAGCTGGTCCTTTTAAGGCAGGGCTGCAATGATGTTGAAATGTGTTTTGGGGGATAAAGTTCATTTTCTAGCCAAATATTGACTTTGCAAGTAATTGCTGTTAAGCTGATCACTCTTTATAACATTCTGGAGTATATGCAAATTGCCATTAGAAAAAGTGAAGCAGTAGACTTTGTAAAAATTAATATTTGTGTCATTCTCAAAACTTTTGGCCATGACTGTATACGAGAGTATATATGGTAATTATCTCTTCTACCCTGTCCGCTCCTACTGTGATTTTACTGTATGCGGCTGCTGAACTGCTGGCTTTTTATCTATCTATCTATCTATTATCTATCTATCTATCTATTTTTCTATCTATTTATCTATGTGTTTTGAAGAAAATTATTCTTTGAAAACAATGTGTAAATGACAGAGAATTGTTATATGTAAAAGCTCATGTTATAATTGCTTTGCAATCGGATAGCAATCGCACTGCATTTGAATGTAAACCGGATGCTAGGTGTTAAAAATTGGATTGTACATGCATGACAAAAGCATGACACTTGCATTAAACTCGTCCAACTTTCCCGGAACAAATATTGGACTGATTTTAAAATCGCTAATGTGACTCCAGTATTAGGGTATTTGCACACGTTGAGTATTTGCTTGCAGAAATTTCTGCAAGGTTTCTGCATCTCTTGAAAGAAAAAATGCACAATTTGCCGAGTTTCTGGTGCATTTTTGCCTAGGTTTTTCATGCATTTTTACAGCAATGAAGGCTTTTTTAGCTAAATAAAGATATTTTAAAAATAAGTTTAGTGATGTAATTTCTTGGTTCAACACCTACTTTTTCAGTCTGATGCACTAGGTTTAGTAATGAAAAGGCCCAACACCCTCATTACTAAGTCAATAGGTAAACGCACACACGTACATGTGTACATGTTACCTGTTAATTTTTACCAAAAAATGAAAAAAAAATTGCATGGGCTACCTCATAATTTTCATAACCAACAGAGGGAAAGCCAACGGTTGAGGGCTGATGTTAATATTCTGGGTAGGAGCCAATAGCCATAAAGGTTCCCAGGCCATTAATATGAGCTCACAGCTGTTTGCTTATACATTACTGGCTAGTTAACAGGGTGACCTCAGAAAAAAATATACATTGGGTCCCCCTAGAAAATCTAACTAGCAAAGGCTAAGCAGACAGCTGTGGGCTGGTATGAATAGCCTAGGAAGGGGCCATGGATATTGGCCACCTCCCAAACTAAAAACATCAGCTTTCAGACACCCCATAAAAGATGCATCTATAATATGTGCCAAATCTGGTGCTTAGCCTCACTCTTTCCACTTGCCCTGTAGAGGTGTCAAGAGTTGTAATGGTTGGGTGTTTGATGTCACCTTTATATTGTCAGATGCCATCAAGCCCACATGTTAGCAATGTAGAGGCGTCTATAATACAACCCCATTACAAACCCCATAGTCATATTACTTTATAAAAACACACTCACACACAGAATGAAGTCCTTTAGTTGAAATAATGGCATAGTCCTTTACTAAATCTAAATTAAACCATACTCACAGAACACCTAGCTCACTGAAGCCAAGATCTCCTGTAACAAAAAATAAAATAATAACCCACAATATTCCTCACCTGTCCACCAAGAAGATGATCCATAATGTTCCATGACGATCTTGATGACTTTGAGAGCAGTCACTGGCTACACAATTACACAGGAGGTAATCGATACTGCAGTGTTATAGCACTGAGCTTCGGTAAAAAAGTTCACCGGAGTACAGCAGCTGATGAGCCTCAGTGATCTCACTTATGGCACGACCACTACCTGAGAAAGTTCACCAGAGATCATCAGCTGATGAAGTCTAGTGACTTCTTTCGTAGCAGCTCAGTGCTATGCCCTGTGGGATAAATGACGCTCCTCTCAGTGTATCACCGGCAACGTTTAGAGCAGTCACATCTACAGATGTGACTGTTCTACACGTGAGATCGCTATGGGACACTCGGGATCTATGACACACAGGAAAGTGGTTTATTATTTTTTATAGGAGACATGGGCATCAGGGATTGGGATTTAAAGTGAGTATATGTTGTTTTTTAATTTTACATTTTTATAGAAGTCAAGGTCATCGGGGATTTGGTGCTAGATGAGTATAATGTATATGAGCACAGGTGCCGGCTGATGAGAGACCACTTTTCCCATCATGGCACCTGCTATCACTGTTATCAATGACAACAGACATAGCCTGATGGAAGGAGTAGTTTTTCATCAGTCAGCACTTGCTGTCTCGCTGTAAGATTTTTGTCGCAGGTCACCGCTTTGGGTGACAGTATCTCTGTAAGTTCACGCTGACCTCTGAGATCTTGACCCCGCAGCGCTCTGACAGCCGTACGATCTACTGGTGGTAATTTTACTGCAGATTAGAATCACCACGCCGATATTTCCCACAAAAGACAAAAAACCTGACTGGCACTTCCAGACTAATGTGAACTAGGTGCAAACCAAAGGGAGCTACCCTCATGTAAAACATCCAAAAAAAAAGGCTGCACTCAAGCATACTAAAGCATGACAACATAGAATATATGAAATTTTGAATAGCAATATGGCTTTGGAATATAAGGAAAAATTTGAGACGCTTAGTATAAACATTTGGCCAAACATTTTAAAGCTCAACAACCATCGTCAAGGTGGTCTCAATTCTGTTGAGTCCCTAACCTAATGTGAACATACCTCTATTAGGCTGATATCTGAATTTCTGGGTGAATATGCACCTCTGTCAGTAATGCCTGCATATATGGGTAAAGTAGGGAGCCGGTGTAATTAAAATCACCACCTGGTGGGAGCGGAGTGCTCGGTCAGCAAGCTAACATTCAAAAGACAAAAAACCTGACTGGCACTTCCAGACTAATGTCAACTAGGTGCAAACCAAAGGGAGCTACCCTCATGTAAAACATCCAAAAAAAAGGCTGCACTCAAGCATACTAAAGCATGACAACATTGAATATATGAAATTTTGAATAGCAATATGGCTTTGGAATATAAGGAAAAATTTGAGACGCTTAGTATAAATATCAGCCTAATAGAGGTATGTTCACATTAGGTTAGGGACTCAACAGAATTGAGACCACCTTGACGATGGTTGTTGAGCTTTAAAATGTTTGGCCAAATGTTTATACTAAGCGTCTCAAATTTTTCCTTATATTCCAAAGCCATATTGCTATTCAAAATTTCATATATTCTATGTTGTCATGCTTTAGTATGCTTGAGTGCAGCCTTTTTTTTGGATGTTTTACATGAGGGTAGCTCCCTTTGGTTTGCACCTAGTTCACATTAGTCTGGAAGTGCCAGTCAGGTTTTTTGTCTTTTGAATGTTAGCTTGCTGACCGAGCACTCCGCTCCCACCAGGTGGTGATTTTAATTACACCGGCTCCCTACTTTACCCATATATGCAGGCATTACTGACAGAGGTGCATATTCGCCCAGAAATTCAGATATCAGCCTAATAGAGGTATGTTCACATTAGGTTAGGGACTCAACAGAATTGAGACCACCTTGACGATGGTTGTTGAGCTTTAAAATGTTTGGCCAAATGTTTATACTAAGCGTCTCAAATTTTTCCTTATATTCCAAAGCCATATTGCTATTCAAAATTTCATATATTCTATGTTGTCATGCTTTAGTATGCTTGAGTGCAGCCTTTTTTTTTGGATGTTTTACATGAGGGTAGCTCCCTTTGGTTTGCACCTAGTTCACATTAGTCTGGAAGTGCCAGTCAGGTTTTTTGTCTTTTGAATGTTAGCTTGCTGACCGAGCACTCCGCTCCCACCAGGTGGTGATTTTAATTACACCGGTCCCTACTTTACCCATATATGCAGGCATTACTGACAGAGGTGCATATTCGCCCAGAAATTCAGATATCAGCCTAATAGAGGTATGTTCACATTAGGTTAGGGACTCAACAGAATTGAGACCACCTTGACGATGGTTGTTGAGCTTTAAAATGTTTGGCCAAATGTTTATACTAAGCGTCTCAAATTTTTCCTTATATTCCAAAGCCATATTGCTATTCAAAATTTCATGTATTCTATGTTGTCATGCTTTAGTATGCTTGAGTGCAGCCTTTTTTTTTTGGATATTTCCCACAAGACAGTGTGGGAAACACCAGCATTTGTGCTGAGTATGCATATTTTTTTGCCTCCCATTGACTAATGGTGTTCGGCTATATTTGGCAATTAAATCGGCGATTAAGTTGGCGAATATTGCAAATTCGGCGGTCATGATGCAAACCGAATATTGAAATATTTGCTCATATCTTGTAGGAACCAAACCTTCAGGCAAGGAGTGAAGGGAGGAGCTGCATTTTTTAGAACCTGCTCTCATGGGAAAGGCTTGGGAGCCAGATCTCTGCATGACACAGCAAGGTTAAATTCCTGCACAGAGTGGCCACAGTCCCATAAAGCCATAAAGAAATGCCATGCTGTAGCAGCCATGCAGGGGAGTGCAGCAGCCAAACTTTAGCAGAATGGCCAGCAATGAGGAGAAACCACACCATGAGTGGGGCAACACTGAGGAGCCGTGCAAGTTACCACCGTGATATGAAATATACTGTAAGATAGACAGGATGCATACAGTATGAGCAGCCCTTTATTACCTTAGCACTCCTGATATATCAAGTATTAGACAAGATAGATAGGGTGGACATCAGTGTGATTAGTCTTTTCTTTACTCAGTAGGTGTGATATTTCTAATTTTAGATAAGATAGACATTGAGGACAGCAGTGAGAGCAGCCTCTTCCTACCTCAGCATCTCGGCTATTTCTAGCAATAGATCGGATAGGCAGGGTAGACAGCAGTATAAGAAGCCTCTTCTTAGTATCCTGATATCTCTAGTATTAGATCATATACAGTATACATGGTTGACAGCAGTGTGTACAGACTTTCATTACCTTAGTAGTACCACTGGCATCTCCAGAATTGGATCAGACACACAATGTAGACAGTGGGGAGAGCAGCTTTTTTTTACCTCATTAGTAGTGTTGAGCGATACTGCTCGATATCTAAAAATATCGGATCGGAATGGTATCGCCGATATCACTAAATATCGTCGATATCCGATTCCGATACCGGAAGTCCCATGTAAGTCTATGGGAACCAAATATCGACATTAAAAAAACCCATTCTTGCCTTGTTGGTTAATTGTACATGAAGGAAAACAACAAAGACTAATGTAGAATGTATTGGGGGAGGTTGAGGAGACAATAAAGGCATACATGTTTAACCCAATGCATTGGAATAGCATTAATATATATTTTTTTTTAAATACGTTTGGATTGACTAACAAATTGACAATGTTGTTAACCTTTTTTCTATTTTGGCAAATATGTATGTTTCACAACTTCCATGCTCTTCACCTTTTTAACTTTTGCCAGTGCCACACTTTCTCCTTCATAATCTTCAGCAGCATCATCTTTCTCATCAAATTATTCTTCATCTTCACCTTCTTAATATTCTTCTTAAACTTCTTGCTATTCATGTTTTTATTTACATTACTCATATTGTTATTATTAAACTAATTAATCTTCTTCATATTCAAATTCTTCATCTTCTTCCTCTTCATCTTCTTCATCATATTCTTATTTGTGACAGAGATTCCTGTACTTGTAATCTGTAAAAGTATGAATTGTTCATCTTCCGTTCTTGCTGTCACAAAAGATTTAAATTACAACAGTATTTGTCCGTGTTCAGTTTAGCCTGCAGTAGCAGGCATTTTCCAGGGGCACCACGAGAAGGAACGGACTCACCCCCATACACTGCTTAGTCTTCTTCTGCTTAGAATTTAGAGCATATATTTTGCTCTTCATTTTGGTCTTATACTTCATGTTCTTCTGCTTTTTGATCTTCTGCTTATTGTTCTTCTGTCTCTTGTTCTGTATCTTGTAGTTTGTCTTAACTTTCTTTGTCCTGTTGGTGATCTTCTTCTGGGTAATCTTTTATTTTTTCTTTGTGATGGTGTTCAGGCTGGTTGGCTTCATGCTCGTCGTCCTTGTTGTCGTCATCTTCTTCTGGGTGGTCTTTAAGGTCGTCTAATTTCCGAGAACCAGCTGACGTTACTGGAACCCTGACGAGTATCAGATGGAGCAAGAGACAATGGAAGTAACGAGGACCAGCTGACTGTGCTGGAACCCGGAGGGGCAGCAGAAGGAAAAGAGGCAATGTCACAACCGAGTACCAGCTGACGTTACTGTGACACGGTTACTAAGCAGGAGGTACCTGTGCTCCAAAGCACTACCAAGGACCAGCAGACGTTGGTGGAACTCGGATACGGAGATGGAGGCACCTAGGCCAAAGGCACTGGGGAGAACCAGTTGACGGTACTGGACCCCGGACGGGTAGCAGAAGGAAAAGAGGCAATGTCACAACCGAGTACCAGCTGACGTTACTGTGAAACGGTTACTAAGCAGGAGGTACCTGTGCTCCAAAGCACTACCAAGGACCAGCAGACGTTGGTGGAACTCGGATACGGAGATGGAGGCACCTAGGCCAAAGGCACTGGGAGAACCAGTTGACGGTACTGGACCCGGACGGGTAGCAGAAGGAAAAGAGGCAATGTCACAACCGAGTACCAGCTGACGTTACTGTGACACGGTTACTAAGCAGGAGGTACCTGTGCTCCAAAGCACTACCAAGGACCAGCAGACGTTGGTGGAACTCGGATACGGAGATGGAGGCACCTAGGCCAAAGGCACTGGGGAGAACGAGTTGACGGTACTGGACCCCAGACGGGTAGCAGAACGCACCCATGAAAATGTAAGTTGACAGGACGCAAGCCGTCCGCAGTTAACGAATCACACAGTTCTACAGTGGGTGCTTGTCCTATTGTCACAATGGAAACAGCCTTTATTTACATATCCCACAGCACACATAGGAATCACCTAAACTGCAGGCACCATAGAGTCGGCTAACCCGAATGCAACACGACAGCACAACTTATTGGAGGATAATTGACGTTCACACTGCCAGGAAACAGCTGTCGTGCTGTAACCAGGCTGGCCAGGAGTCAGTACCCCTGCCAATTACTTACCAGGAACAAATGGCGGTGTTGTAGCCCAGGGAGTAGAGTTCAGGTGGTAGAAAGATGAACATAACAGGAGACATGGAAAACGTTGCCAAACAGTTATTTAATCTGAAAACGGACAGGCAAATTCAGGTGAGATCCATGCCTTGTTCATTTTCAGAAAAGTAAGCCGGTCTACATTCTCTGAGGATAGTCGCATGCGACGGTCTGTTACTACACCACCTGCAGCACTAAAGACGCGCTCAGATAATACACTGGCAGCAGGGCAAGCCAGCACCTCCAATGCATACTGGCTAAGCTCTGGCCATGTATCCAACTTAGAGACCCAAAATTTGAAAGGGGAAGAGGCATCTGGGAGTACACTTAGAGGGAAAGCCAAGTAGTCTGTCACCATCTTACGGAAACGTTTCTTCCTGGTGACTGGAGCCGTCTCGGATGGTGTAGACCTTGCTGGCGCTGTCACAAA
>JARQOD010000004.1:560433493-560595014 GCA_033576555.1 Oophaga sylvatica
TTGCCTGTGCCCAAGAGACCATGGACCCATATCTCTATGGATTTCATTTCCGACCTCCCTGTTTCTCAGAGAATGACCATCATCTGGGTGATTTGTGATAGGTTTTCCAAGATGATACATCTTGTGCCATTACCTAAGTTGCCTTCCTCCTCTGAATTGGTGCCTTTGTTCCTTCAGCACGTGGTTCGTTTACACGGCATTCCTGAGAACATTGTGTCTGACAGAGGAGTCCAGTTTGTTTCCAGATTTTGGAGGACCTTTTGTTCTAAGCTTGGTGTTCAGTTGTCTTTCTCCTCGGCGTTTCATCCTCAGACCAATGGTCAAACTGAGAGAACAAACCAGACATTGGAGACTTATCTAAGATGCTTTATGTCTGCTGATCAGGATGACTGGGTCTCTTTTTTGCCTTTGGCTGAGTTTGCTCTTAATAATAGGGCTAGCTCTGCCACTTTGATGTCTCCATTTTTCTGTAATTCTGGGTTTTCCCTCGATTTTCTTCAGGACAGACGGAGGCTTCTGCCTGTCCAGGTGTTGACTCTGTTGTGGAGCGTATGCAACAGATTTGGGACCAGGTAGTGGAGAGGTTGTCCCTCTCTCAGGAGAGGGCCCAGCGGTTTGCTAACCGGCATAGGACTGATGGTCCTCGGTTTAAAGTGGGGACTTGGTCTGGTTGTCCTCAAAAAATATTCCTATGAGAGTGGCATCTCCTAAATTTAAGCCTAGGTTCATTGGACCTTTTAAGATCATGGAGATTCTTAATCCTGTTTCTTTTCGTTTGCTTCTTCCAGGGACATTTAAGATACATAACGTGTTCCACAAGTCCTTGTTGAAGATGTTTGTTGAGCCAGTGGTTCCTACTGCTGTGCCTCCTGACCCTGTTCTGGTTGAGGGCAATCTGGAGTTTGTGGTTGAGAAAATATTGAATTCTCGTTTTTCTAGACGGAAACTCCAGTATTTGGTTAAGTGGAGAGGTTATATCAGGAAGACAATTCTTGGGTGTTTGCTTCGGACATCCATGCTAGGAGACTCATCCGTGCGTATCATAGAACTCATCCTGACCGACCTGGTTGCTCAAATGAGGGTTCGGTGACCCCTCCTCAAGGGGGGGTTACTGTTGTGAATGGGCTTGAGATAAGTTCTGAGCAGAGGCTCCCTCTGGTGGTTACTGGCGGTACTGGACTGTCCAGTGAAGATTGTGAGGATTGGGAATCAGGTGTTACTGACTGGTCTTATATAAGGGAGTCGCCTTCCCATCAGGGTTGCCGGTGATCAATTGTTCTGGTCTCAATCCTTGATTCCTGTTTCCTTTGTAGCCTGCTGTGTCGTGTCTGCATCTCCTGCTAACAGATAAGACATTTTCTTCTTTTTGTTTTTGTGCTTGATTTTTGCATTTTGTCCTGCACTTCTGTGGGGGCCTTCAGGGTCCCCTCGGGGGCTTTTGCCCTCTCAGTTTAGTTCAGCCACTGATGTTTGTACTTTTGCTTTTTCCAGTTTTTTCAGTGGCTGCTATTTTGATTTTGTTACACCAGAGAACTAATTTAGGTGGTAGAGGTCGTGTGATCTCAGGTGTTTTTGAAATTAGTAAAGTTGGTGCTTTTCAGGGTTTTTTGGATTGCAGTAAGTGCCCTTCCTATCCTTTTCTATTTAGGTAGTTTGGGCCCCAAGGTTTGCTCATACTATTTTCTGTCTGTGTCAGTATTTCTTCTTGTCTAACCGCCATTACATGTTCGGGGGCTTTCTTTGTTCTTTGGGATCTGCTCCGGGGCAGATAGCTTTCCTCTTTCTATCTTTAGGTGTAGTTAGTTTCTCAGGCTGTGACGAGGCGTCTAGGACCAACGTAGGAACGCTCCACGGCTGCCTCTAGTTGTGGTGGTTAGTCAGGGTACTGCAATCTCATAGATTCCAACTGCTCTGGTGTATTGCCTTTTTTACCTGCACTCCTCAGCTACCGAAACATAACAGACTGGGACTCTCATGTGAAACATGTTCGAACTGTATTCCAGATTTTGAGAGAGAATGCTCTGTATGTGAAGGGATCAAAGTGTCTTTTTGGCGTACAGAGGATCTCATTTTTGGGATTCATTTTGTCCCCATCTGTTATTGAAATGGACCCGGTCAAGGTTCAGGCCATCTGTGATTGGGTCCAACCTACTTCATTAAAGGCTCTTCAAAGATTTTTGGGTTTTGCCAATTTTTATCGTAAATTTATTGGTAATTTCTCGGTTATTGTTAAACCATTAACTGATTTGACCAAAAAGGGTTCTGATGTGGTGAATTGGCCTCCTGAGGCAGTCTCTGCATTTCAGGAACTTAAGCAGAGATTCACTTCTGCTCCTGTTCTACGGCAGCCTGATGTTTCTCTGCCATTTCAGGTGGAGGTTGATGCCTCTGAAATTGGGGCAGGTGCCGTTTTGTCCCAAAGAGATCCAGAGACCTCTAAAAGTAAACCTTGTGCCTTTTTCTCTCGAAAATTTTCTCTTACTGAACGTAATTATGACGTTGGTAATCGGGAGTTATTGGCCATGAGGTGGGCTTTTGAAGAGTGGAGACATTGGCTGGAGGGAGCCAAACATCAGGTGGTGGTCCTTATGGACCATAAGAATCTGGTTTATCTGGAATCTGCCAAGCGACTTAATCCTAGACAAGCCAGGTGGGCCTTGTTTTTCACACGTTTTAATTTTGTGGTTTCCTTTCTGCCTAGCACTAAGAATGTTAAGGCGGATGCCCTCTCGAGGAGTTTCCTTGCGGACTCTCCTGAGGTATCTGATCCTTCTGTTATTTTGAAAGAAGGTGTAGTTCTTTCCGCCATCTCGCCCAATTTGAGACTGGCTCTGGAGGGATGTCAGGAGGATAGGCCCGAGCGCTGTCCTGTTGGGAAATTGTTTGTCCCGGACCAGTGGAAAAAGAGTGTGATGTCTGAGATTCATTGTTCCGCGTTGGCCGGTCATCCCGGAATTTTTGGTACCAGAGACTTGGTTAGTTGGTCCTTTTGGTGGCCTACCTTGTCTCGTGATGTCAGGGAATTTGTGCAGTCCTGCGGGACTTGCTCTCGCTCCAAGCCTTGCTCTCGCTCTAGTGGTTTGTTGATGCCATTGCCTGTGCCCAAGAGACCATGGACCCATATCTCTATGGATTTCATTTCCGACCTCCCTGTTTCTCAGAGAATGACCATCATCTGGGTGATTTGTGATAGGTTTTCCAAGATGATACATCTTGTGCCATTACCTAAGTTGCCTTCCTCCTCTGAATTGGTGCCTTTGTTCCTTCAGCACGTGGTTCGTTTACACGGCATTCCTGAGAACATTGTGTCTGACAGAGGAGTCCAGTTTGTTTCCAGATTTTGGAGGACCTTTTGTTCTAAGCTTGGTGTTCAGTTGTCTTTCTCCTCGGCGTTTCATCCTCAGACCAATGGTCAAACTGAGAGAACAAACCAGACATTGGAGACTTATCTAAGATGCTTTATGTCTGCTGATCAGGATGACTGGGTCTCTTTTTTGCCTTTGGCTGAGTTTGCTCTTAATAATAGGGCTAGCTCTGCCACTTTGATGTCTCCATTTTTCTGTAATTCTGGGTTTCACCCTCGATTTTCTTCAGGACAGACGGAGGCTTCTGCCTGTCCAGGTGTTGACTCTGTTGTGGAGCGTATGCAACAGATTTGGGACCAGGTAGTGGAGAGGTTGTCCCTCTCTCAGGAGAGGGCCCAGCGGTTTGCTAACCGGCATAGGACTGATGGTCCTCGGTTTAAAGTGGGGACTTGGTCTGGTTGTCCTCAAAAAATATTCCTATGAGAGTGGCATCTCCTAAATTTAAGCCTAGGTTCATTGGACCTTTTAAGATCATGGAGATTCTTAATCCTGTTTCTTTTGTTTGCTTCTTCCAGGGACATTTAAGATCCATAACGTGTTCCACAAGTCCTTGTTGAAGATGTTTGTTGAGCCAGTGGTTCCTACTGCTGTGCCTCCTGACCCTGTTCTGGTTGAGGGCAATCTGGAGTTTGTGGTTGAGAAAATATTGAATTCTCGTTTTTCTAGAGGAAACTCCAGTATTTGGTTAAGTGGAGAGGTTATGGTCAGGAAGACAATTCTTGGGTGTTTGCTTCGGACATCCATGCTAGGAGACTCATCCGTGCGTATCATAGAACTCATCCTGACCGACCTGGTTGCTCAAATGAGGGTTCGGTGACCCCTCCTCAAGGGGGGGTTACTGTTGTGAATGGGCTTGAGATAGTTCTGAGCAGAGGCTCCCTCTGGTGGTTACTGGCGGTACTGGACTGTCCAGTGAAGATTGTGAGGATTGGGAATCAGGTGTTACTGACTGGTCTTATATAAGGGAGTCGCCTTCCCATCAGGGTTGCCGGTGATCAATTGTTCTGGTCTCAATCCTTGATTCCTGTTTCCTTTGTAGCCTGCTGTGTCGTGTCTGCATCTCCTGCTAACAGATAAGACATTTTCTTCTTTTTGTTTTTGTGCTTGATTTTTGCATTTTGTCCTGCACTTCTGTGGGGGCCTTCAGGGTCCCCTCGGGGGGCTTTTGCCCTCTCAGTTTAGTTCAGCCACTGATGTTTGTACTTTTGCTTTTTCCAGTTTTTTCAGTGGCTGCTATTTTGATTTTGTTACACCAGAGAACTAATTTAGGTGGTAGAGGTCGTGTGATCTCAGGTGTTTTTGAAATTAGTAAAGTTGGTGCTTTTCAGGGTTTTTTGGGATTGCAGTAAGTGCCCTTCCTATCCTTTTCTATTTAGGTAGTTTGGGCCCCAAGGTTTGCTCATACTATTTTCTGTCTGTGTCAGTATTTCTTCTTGTCTAACCGCCATTACATGTTCGGGGGCTTTCTTTGTTCTTTGGGGATCTGCTCCGGGCAGATAGCTTTCCTCTTTCTATCTTTAGGTGTAGTTAGTTTCTCAGGCTGTGACGAGGCGTCTAGGACCAACGTAGGAACGCTCCACGGCTGCCTCTAGTTGTGGTGGTTAGTCAGGGTACTGCAATCTCATAGATTCCAACTGCTCTGGTGTATTGCCTTTTTTACCTGCACTCCTCAGCTACCGAAACATAACAGACTGGGACTCTCATGTGAAACATGTTCGAACTGTATTCCAGATTTTGAGAGAGAATGCTCTGTATGTGAAGGGATCAAAGTGTCTTTTTGGCGTACAGAGGATCTCATTTTTGGGATTCATTTTGTCCCCATCTGTTATTGAAATGGACCCGGTCAAGGTTCAGGCCATCTGTGATTGGGTCCAACCTACTTCATTAAAGGCTCTTCAAAGATTTTTGGGTTTTGCCAATTTTTATCGTAAATTTATTGGTAATTTCTCGGTTATTGTTAAACCATTAACTGATTTGACCAAAAAGGGTTCTGATGTGGTGAATTGGCCTCCTGAGGCAGTCTCTGCATTTCAGGAACTTAAGCAGAGATTCACTTCTGCTCCTGTTCTACGGCAGCCTGATGTTTCTCTGCCATTTCAGGTGGAGGTTGATGCCTCTGAAATTGGGGCAGGTGCCGTTTTGTCCCAAAGAGATCCAGAGACCTCTAAAAGTAAACCTTGTGCCTTTTTCTCTCGAAAATTTTCTCTTACTGAACGTAATTATGACGTTGGTAATCGGGAGTTATTGGCCATGAGGTGGGCTTTTGAAGAGTGGAGACATTGGCTGGAGGGAGCCAAACATCAGGTGGTGGTCCTTATGGACCATAAGAATCTGGTTTATCTGGAATCTGCCAAGCGACTTAATCCTAGACAAGCCAGGTGGGCCTTGTTTTTCACACGTTTTAATTTTGTGGTTTCCTTTCTGCCTAGCACTAAGAATGTTAAGGCGGATGCCCTCTCGAGGAGTTTCCTTGCGGACTCTCCTGAGGTATCTGATCCTTCTGTTATTTTGAAAGAAGGTGTAGTTCTTTCCGCCATCTCGCCCAATTTGAGACTGGCTCTGGAGGGATGTCAGGAGGATAGGCCCGAGCGCTGTCCTGTTGGGAAATTGTTTGTCCCGGACCAGTGGAAAAAGAGTGTGATGTCTGAGATTCATTGTTCCGCGTTGGCCGGTCATCCCGGAATTTTTGGTACCAGAGACTTGGTTAGTTGGTCCTTTTGGTGGCCTACCTTGTCTCGTGATGTCAGGGAATTTGTGCAGTCCTGCGGGACTTGCTCTCGCTCCAAGCCTTGCTCTCGCTCTAGTGGTTTGTTGATGCCATTGCCTGTGCCCAAGAGACCATGGACCCATATCTCTATGGATTTCATTTCCGACCTCCCTGTTTCTCAGAGAATGACCATCATCTGGGTGATTTGTGATAGGTTTTCCAAGATGATACATCTTGTGCCATTACCTAAGTTGCCTTCCTCCTCTGAATTGGTGCCTTTGTTCCTTCAGCACGTGGTTCGTTTACACGGCATTCCTGAGAACATTGTGTCTGACAGAGGAGTCCAGTTTGTTTCCAGATTTTGGAGGACCTTTTGTTCTAAGCTTGGTGTTCAGTTGTCTTTCTCCTCGGCGTTTCATCCTCAGACCAATGGTCAAACTGAGAGAACAAACCAGACATTGGAGACTTATCTAAGATGCTTTATGTCTGCTGATCAGGATGACTGGGTCTCTTTTTTGCCTTTGGCTGAGTTTGCTCTTAATAATAGGGCTAGCTCTGCCACTTTGATGTCTCCATTTTTCTGTAATTCTGGGTTTCACCCTCGATTTTCTTCAGGACAGACGGAGGCTTCTGCCTGTCCAGGTGTTGACTCTGTTGTGGAGCGTATGCAACAGATTTGGGACCAGGTAGTGGAGAGGTTGTCCCTCTCTCAGGAGAGGGCCCAGCGGTTTGCTAACCGGCATAGGACTGATGGTCCTCGGTTTAAAGTGGGGACTTGGTCTGGTTGTCCTCAAAAAATATTCCTATGAGAGTGGCATCTCCTAAATTTAAGCCTAGGTTCATTGGACCTTTTAAGATCATGGAGATTCTTAATCCTGTTTCTTTTCGTTTGCTTCTTCCAGGGACATTTAAGATCCATAACGTGTTCCACAAGTCCTTGTTGAAGATGTTTGTTGAGCCAGTGGTTCCTACTGCTGTGCCTCCTGACCCTGTTCTGGTTGAGGGCAATCTGGAGTTTGTGGTTGAGAAAATATTGAATTCTCGTTTTTCTAGACGGAAACTCCAGTATTTGGTTAAGTGGAGAGGTTATGGTCAGGAAGACAATTCTTGGGTGTTTGCTTCGGACATCCATGCTAGGAGACTCATCCGTGCGTATCATAGAACTCATCCTGACCGACCTGGTTGCTCAAATGAGGGTTCGGTGACCCCTCCTCAAGGGGGGGTTACTGTTGTGAATGGGCTTGAGATGAGTTCTGAGCAGAGGCTCCCTCTGGTGTTTACTGGCGGTACTGGACTGTCCAGTGAAGATTGTGAGGATTGGGAATCAGGTGTTACTGACTGGTCTTATATAAGGGAGTCGCCTTCCCATCAGGGTTGCCGGTGATCAATTGTTCTGGTCTCAATCCTTGATTCCTGTTTCCTTTGTAGCCTGCTGTGTCGTGTCTGCATCTCCTGCTAACAGATAAGACATTTTCTTCTTTTTGTTTTTGTGCTTGATTTTTGCATTTTGTCCTGCACTTCTGTGGGGGCCTTCAGGGTCCCCTCGGGGGCTTTTGCCCTCTCAGTTTAGTTCAGCCACTGATGTTTGTACTTTTGCTTTTTCCAGTTTTTTCAGTGGCTGCTATTTTGATTTTGTTACACCAGAGAACTAATTTAGGTGGTAGAGGTCGTGTGATCTCAGGTGTTTTTGAAATTAGTAAAGTTGGTGCTTTTCAGGGTTTTTTGGGATTGCAGTAAGTGCCCTTCCTATCCTTTTCTATTTAGGTAGTTTGGGCCCCAAGGTTTGCTCATACTATTTTCTGTCTGTGTCAGTATTTCTTCTTGTCTAACCGCCATTACATGTTCGGGGGCTTTCTTTGTTCTTTGGGGATCTGCTCCGGGGCAGATAGCTTTCCTCTTTCTATCTTTAGGTGTAGTTAGTTTCTCAGGCTGTGACGAGGCGTCTAGGACCAACGTAGGAACGCTCCACGGCTGCCTCTAGTTGTGGTGGTTAGTCAGGGTACTGCAATCTCATAGATTCCAACTGCTCTGGTGTATTGCCTTTTTTACCTGCACTCCTCAGCTACCGAAACATAACAGACTGGGACTCTCATGTGAAACATGTTCGAACTGTATTCCAGATTTTGAGAGAGAATGCTCTGTATGTGAAGGGATCAAAGTGTCTTTTTGGCATACAGAGGATCTCATTTTTGGGATTCATTTTGTCCCCATCTGTTATTGAAATGGACCCGGTCAAGGTTCAGGCCATCTGTGATTGGGTCCAACCTACTTCATTAAAGGCTCTTCAAAGATTTTTGGGTTTTGCCAATTTTTATCGTAAATTTATTGGTAATTTCTCGGTTATTGTTAAACCATTAACTGATTTGACCAAAAAGGGTTCTGATGTGGTGAATTGGCCTCCTGAGGCAGTCTCTGCATTTCAGGAACTTAAGCAGAGATTCACTTCTGCTCCTGTTTACTACGGCAGCCTGATGTTTCTCTGCCATTTCAGGTGGAGGTTGATGCCTCTGAAATTGGGGCAGGTGCCGTTTTGTCCCAAAGAGATCCAGAGACCTCTAAAAGTAAACCTTGTGCCTTTTTCTCTCGAAAATTTTCTCTTACTGAACGTAATTATGACGTTGGTAATCGGGAGTTATTGGCCATGAGGTGGGCTTTTGAAGAGTGGAGACATTGGCTGGAGGGAGCCAAACATCAGGTGGTGGTCCTTATGGACCATAAGAATCTGGTTTATCTGGAATCTGCCAAGCGACTTAATCCTAGACAAGCCAGGTGGGCCTTGTTTTTCACACATTTTAATTTTGTGGTTTCCTTTCTGCCTAGCACTAAGAATGTTAAGGCGGATGCCCTCTCGAGGAGTTTCCTTGCGGACTCTCCTGAGGTATCTGATCCTTCTGTTATTTTGAAAGAAGGTGTAGTTCTTTCCGCCATCTCGCCCAATTTGAGACTGGCTCTGGAGGGATGTCAGGAGGATAGGCCCGAGCGCTGCCCTGTTGGGAAATTGTTTGTCCCGGACCAGTGGAAAAAGAGTGTGATGTCTGAGATTCATTGTTCCGCGTTGGCCGATCATCCCGGAATTTTTGGTACCAGAGACTTGGTTAGTTGGTCCTTTTGGTGGCCTACCTTGTCTCGTGATGTCAGGGAATTTGTGCAGTCCTGCGGGACTTGCTCTCGCTCCAAGCCTTGCTCTCGCTCTAGTGGTTTATTGATGCCATTGCCTGTGCCCAAGAGACCATGGACCCATATCTCTATGGATTTCATTTCCGACCTCCCTGTTTCTCAGAGAATGACCATCATCTGGGTGATTTGTGATAGGTTTTCCAAGATGATACATCTTGTGCCATTACCTAAGTTGCCTTCCTCCTCTGAATTGGTGCCTTTGTTCCTTCAGCACGTGGTTCGTTTACACGGCATTCCTGAGAACATTGTGTCTGACAGAGGAGTCCAGTTTGTTTCCAGATTTTGGAGGACCTTTTGTTCTAAGCTTGGTGTTCAGTTGTCTTTCTCCTCGGCGTTTCATCCTCAGACCAATGGTCAAACTGAGAGAACAAACCAGACATTGGAGACTTATCTAAGATGCTTTATGTCTGCTGATCAGGATGACTGGGTCTCTTTTTTGCCTTTGGCTGAGTTTGCTCTTAATAATAGGGCTAGCTCTGCCACTTTGATGTCTCCATTTTTCTGTAATTCTGGGTTTCACCCTCGATTTTCTTCAGGACAGACGGAGGCTTCTGCCTGTCCAGGTGTTGACTCTGTTGTGGAGCGTATGCAACAGATTTGGGACCAGGTAATGGAGAGGTTGTCCCTCTCTCAGGAGAGGGCCCAGCGGTTTGCTAACCGGCATAGGACTGATGGTCCTCGGTTTAAAGTGGGGACTTGGTCTGGTTGTCCTCAAAAAATATTCCTATGAGAGTGGCATCTCCTAAATTTAAGCCTAGGTTCATTGGACCTAATAAGATCATGGAGATTCTTAATCCTGTTTCTTTTCGTTTGCTTCTTCCAGGGACATTTAAGATCCATAACGTGTTCCACAAGTCCTTGTTAAAGAGGTTTGTTGAGCCAGTGGTTCCTACTGCTTTGCCTCCTGAGCCTGTTCTGGTTGAGGGCAATATGGAGTTTGTGGTTGAGAAAATATTGAATTCTCGTTTTTCTAGACGGAAACTCCAGTATTTGGTTAAGTGGAGAGGTTATGGTTAGGAAGACAATTCTTGGGTGTTTGCTTCAGACATCCATGCTAGGAGACTCATCCGTGCGTATCATAGAACTCATCCTGACCGACCTGGTTGCTCAAGTGAGGGTTCGGTGACCCCTCCTCAAGGGGGGGGTACTGTTGTGAATGGACTTGAGATGAGTTCTGAGCAGAGGCTCCCTCTGGTGGTTACAAGCGGTACTGGACTGTCCAGTGAAGATTGTGAGGATTGGGAATCAGGTGTTACTGACTGGTCTTATATAAGGGAGTCGCCTTCCCATCAGGGTTGCCGGTGATCAATTGTTCTGGTCTCAATCCTTGATTCCTGTTTCCTTTGTAGCCTGCTGTGTCGTGTCTGCATCTCCTGCTACCAGATAAGACATTTTCTTCTTTTTGTTTTTGTGCTTGATTTTTGCATTTTGTCCTGCACTTCTGTGGGGGCCTTCCAGTTTTTTCAGTGGCTGCTGTTTTGATTTTGTTACACCAGAGAACTAATTTAGGTGGTAGAGGTCGTGTGATCTCAGGTGTTTTTGAAATTAGTAGAGTTGGTGCTTTTCAGGGTTTTTTGGGATTGCAGTAAGTGCCCTTCCTATCCTTTTCTATTTAGATAGTTTGGGCCCCAACGTTTGCTCATACTATTTTCTGTCTGTGTCAGTATTTCTTCTTGTCTAACCGCCATTACATGTTTGGGGGCTTTCTATGTTCTTTGGGGATCTGCTCCGGGGCAGATAGCTTTCCTCTTTCTATCTTTAGGTATAGTTAGTTTCTCAGGCTGTGACGAGGCGTCTAGGACCAACGTAGGAACGCTCCACGGCTGCCTCTAGTTGTGGTGGTTAGTCAGGGTACTGCAATCTCATAGATTCCAACTGCTCTGGTGTATTGCCTTTTTTACCTGCACTCCTCAGCTACCAAATCATAACACTCGCCCAAATTGAGAATGGCTCTGGAGGGGTGTCAGGAGGATAAACCTGATCGCTGCCCTGTTGGGAAATTGTTTACCCAGACCAGTGGAAGAAGAGTGTGATGTCTGAGATTCATTGTTCCGCGTTGGCTGGTCATCCCGGGATTTTTGGTACCAGAGACTTGGTGAGTCAGTCCTTTTGGTGGCCTACTTTGTTACGTGACGTCAGGGACTTTGTGCAGTCCTGTGGGACTTGCTCTCGTTCCAAGCCTTGCTCTCGCTCTAGTGGTGTGTTAATGCCATTACCTGTGCCCAAGAGGCCATGGACCCATATCTCTATGGATTTTATTTCTGACCTCCCTGTCTCTCAGAGAATGACCGTTATCTGGGTAATCTGTGATAGATTTTCCAAGATGATACATCTTGTGCCATTACCTAAGTTGCATTCCTCGTCCGAATTGGTGCCTTTGTTCCTTCAGCACGTTGTTTGGTTGCATGGCATTCCGGAGAGCATTGTGTCTGACAGAGGAGTCCAGTTTGTTTCCAGATTTTGGAGGATATTTTGTTCTAAACTTGGTGTTCAATTATCTTTCTCCTCTGCATTTCACCCTCAGACCAATGGACTAACTGAGAGAACAAACCAGACCTTGGAGACTTGTTTGAGATGTTTTGTGTCTGCTGATCAAGATGACTGGGTCTCTTTTTTGCCTTTGGCAGAGTTTGCTCCTAATAATAGGGCTAGCTCTGCCACCTTGATGTCTCCATTTTTCTGCAATTCTGGGTTTCACCTTCGATTTTCTTCGGGACAGGAAGAGGCTTCTGTCTGTCCAGGTTTTGACTCTGTTGTGGAGCGAATGCAGCAGATTTTGGACCAGGTAGTGGAGAGATTGTCTCTCTCTCAAGAGAAGGCCCAGCGGTTTCCCAACCGGCATAGGACTGATGGTCCTCGGTTTAAAGTGGGGGACTTGGTTTGGTTGTCCTTAAGAAATCATAGAATCATAGGATCATAGAATGGTAGAGTTGGAAGGGACCTCCTGGGTCATCTGGTCCAACCCCCTGCTCAAAGCAGGATTCACTAAATCATCCCAGACAGATGTCTGTCCAGCCTGTTTGAAGATTTCCATTGAAGGAGAACTCACCACCTCTCGTGGCAGCCTTTTCCACTCATTGATCACTCTGTCAAAAAGTTTTTTCTAATATCTAATCTGTGTCTCCTCCCATTCAGTTTCATCCATTGCTTCTAGTCTTTCCGTGTGCAAATGAGAATAAAGATGATCCTTCTACAATGTGACAGCCCTTGAGATATTTGTAGTCAGCTATTAAATCTCCTCTCAGTCTTCTTTTTTGCAAGCTAAACATTCCCAAATCCTGTAACCGTTCCTCATAGGACATGGTTTGCAGACCGGACACCATTCTGGTCGCTCTTCTCTGACCTTGCTCCAGTTTGTTGATGTTTTTTTTAAAATATGGTGCCCAAAACTGGACACAGTATTCCAGATGAGGTCTGACCAAAGAGGAGTAGAGGGCAATAATGACTTCACCTGATCTAGACTGTATGCTTCGGTTAATACAGCCCAGAATTGTATTTGCCTTTTTTGCTGCTGCATCACACTGTTGACTCATGTTCAGTATGTGATCTATTAATATACCCAAGTCTTTTTCACATGTGCTGTTGCTTAGCCTTATTCCTCCCATTCTGTATACGCTTGTTTCATTTTTATTTCCCAGATGTAGTACTTTGCATTTTTCCCTGTTAAAAACCATTCTGTTAGTTGCTGCCCACTGCTCCAGTTTATTTATCTCTTTTTGAATCCTCTCTCTCTTCTCTAGTATTAGCTATCCCTCCTAGTTTTGTGTCATCAGCAAATTTAATCAGTTTACCCTCAATTCCTTCATCTAAATCATTGATAAAGATGTTGAACAATACAGCGCCCAAGATAGAGCTCTGTGGTACCCCACTTGATACATTCTTCCAACTGGATGTGCAGCCATTTACTACCACTCTTTGGGTCCTATCACTAAGCCAGTTATGAATCCACCTAACAGTTGCCTGTTAGTCATTTTTTCAATAAGGATTGTGTGAGATACTTTGTCAAATGCTTTGCTGAAGTCAAGATATAATATATCTACAGCATTTCCCTGGTCCACCCAGTCAGTGATTCTGTCATAGAAGGAAATTAAATTTGTCTGACATGACTTATTAGTTACAAACTCATGCAGACTCTGGTTAATCTATTCATTCTTGTCCAATTACTTACATACATGTTGTTTAATAATTTGTTCAAAGATCTTTCCTGGTATAGATGTCAGACTCACAGGCCTGTAGTTCCCTTGGTCCACCTTCTTCCCCTTTTGGAAGATAGGAACAACATTTGCTCTTCTCCTGTCTTCTGGGACTTTTCCTGTTCTCCAAGAATTTTCAAAGATTATGGAGAGTGGTTCAAAAATTTCTTCTGCTATCTCCTTCAGTACTCTGGGGTGTAATTCATCTGGACCTGGAGACTTGAATTCATTTATGTTAGCTAAGTGTTTCCTCACTATTTTTCTGTTTATAGATATCCTGGATTCTGGTATTCCCTAAATAGGACAGTGAAGATCAGTTGATGTTACATTTCCTTTCTGAGAGAAAACAGATGCAAAATAGGAATTTAAAAGTTCGGCATTCTCAACATCGTTTCTTACCATTTCAGAATTTTCATCCTGTAAAAATCCTATAACATCTTTGTCTTTTACTTTTGACATATCCCCAAAATCCTTTTTTATTGCTTTTGACTAGTGTTGAGCGATACGATACCGCAAGTATCGGGTATCGGCCGATATTAGCTCTATCGGCCTTTCGATACTTAGTTCCGATATTTTCGTCTTATCGGATACCGGAATCGGGAGTGTCACTGTCACTGTCAGTGTCCGTCGGTCGGGTCTGTTAGGAGTCAGCGGCACTTACCTGGCAGAAGATCTCCGGCGGTCACGGGCAGGACTGCTTCATGGCCGCCATAATCTTTCCCCGGCGGTCACATGCAGTTTCTCGCGATAACTGCAGTGACTGCTGGGTAATCCCGGCCGTAAAGCAGTCAGTCCGATGACGTCACCGCCGGGGAAGCAGGTAATCAGCTGTGCTGCGTCGAGATGATAGGCTCTGCCTGTCATTGCGATGTAGCAGAGCTGGATCGCCGTGGGACAGTCGTTACTATGGACTGCGTCGGACAGGTGGTATACTGTTGTTTTTTTTTTTTTTTTCTTTTTTTACAGGAGATCGATGGCGTCGCAGGAATGAGAGTACACAGAGCACAGAGACAGGGGTTTTGGGGGTACTCGGCACCGATCACGTCGACTTCTATGGGGGATGTCACGAGTAGCACAGCTCGGTCCGTGACCTGGGCGATCACTGGAATGTGGGATATTTCCAGGGGATGATAGAATGTTCGTGTAGTTTGTCGTGACGCCACCTGTAGTACCTGGTCAGGGTGTCCAGCGCTGCTGTGCAGGTCCTCTGGAAGGGATGGTGTAGTGCAGGTAGGTGAAAAGTCTTCTACAGGTAACACGCTATCCTTCCAGGGCAGATAGATGTGAGATAGAGCAATGGTGCAAAGTGATGTAGCAGAGTGGACTATGCGACGTAGTAAGAAAGCAGGAAACACTTCAAGTTAAACGTTGCATAATAAAATTTTTAATAATAACATTACAAAAGTGCAAATGGCTTATATTATGTGACATGTTTTGTTACTGTTCATACCCTTGATATGTGTTATACATGTGTGTTAATAAATACATATTCAACAAAAGTGCAAATAGCATTAGTGCCGAAGTTCGTGGAGACTTCTTAGGACTACAACCCCACCGGGGTAACTTCACAGTGTCCTTTACTTGTGCTTGTGGAGGACCCGCTCCAAACCTCCAACTGTGGTCTTGGGTGGGCTGCAAGACTTTCCTTGAGCAGACCTCACTTTCGGCCACACCAAACGGGTTTTTAGTTTCTGAGGTAGTTGAAAATAGTGCACAGTAAAGTTTTTTGTAAAACCAAAATGGAGCACCGAAGTGCCAACTATTTACAGAAAAATTTGTGAGCCAGTACAGTTCATGGCTTCAAAGTTCAACATTTTCATTACAGTGAAACACCATTACCCAACCTGGGTATATTAAGGCAACAATAAACGTGTTCTTCTGAACATTCACCCGTCCGGGTACATCAAACCATTACCCAACATGGGTATATTAAGGCAAAAATAAACTTGTTCTTCTGAACATTCACCCGTCCGGGTACATCAAACCATTACCCAACATGGGTATATTAAGGCAACAATAAACTTCTTTTTATGAACATTCACCCGTCCGGGTACATCAATAATTTAACTATTTACATACAGAGACCCTGTCCGGGTTATTTAGACTTCTTTGGCTGGCCTCTTCCAGGTACCACCTGGTACTGTTGTGGAGCTTGCCAAACATCCGTGACAGGAGGGTCCACCCAGACCTGATGACGTCGTGTGGCGTGTACAGTGACGTCGTGACCCGCTATCTGGGTCTGTGTGGCCACCTCTTTCGTCTCCCTCCGGGTCTGGAACCCTATGTCCCGGACTGTACGAACCCCAGGGGGCCTAACAGGCGCCGGGTACGGGCCAGCTATCATTATCATGTCCATAGCTGGGGCTGCTGAGGAGACCACTGAGGGAGGCTGGGGAGATTTACGGCGTGGGGTGGGCACTTGTGCAGAGGCCTGGTTGGGGGAGGCTGAAGGCTCGTAGGGTCTGTTAGTTTCCTGACACTCTGGGGAGTAGGGGTCGCACCTGGTAACATTTAGGGCGTACCATCCATTGTAACCCCAGTGTCGGGTGTAAGTCACCAAGTCTCCTGGCAACAGGTCCCTCCCCGGGTGTCCTTCTGGGAGGTGAGCCTCCACGTCCCGCCGGGTTACAAAAACTTCTAAATAAAGTCCAGGCTCCTGGATGAAGCCCCAACCACCTTTTAACTTAAAGTTCCGTACTGCAGCCTTACGCCGCGGCTCCCTCACCGTACTT
Source organism: Oophaga sylvatica (assembly GCA_033576555.1). Lineage (NCBI taxonomy): Eukaryota > Metazoa > Chordata > Amphibia > Anura > Dendrobatidae > Oophaga > Oophaga sylvatica. Next base: position 560,449,668 of record JARQOD010000004.1, read on the forward strand.
TTATCCTTTCTCATATGTGCCTTCTCTTCCAGGTCCTTCTCCAGGTGACGTTGCCGAAGCTTTTGGGATTCTCGCTGCTCCCTTTGTCGCTCTGCTTCCCGCTCCCGACGTCTCCACTCTTCCTCCTGACGCCGGTTGTAATTCTCCTCCACCAGCTGCTCCATGTCTCCACCATCAAATGCCAGCTTACGATGTCTGGTTTGCGGCAGCTCTCCTGGCGCCCGCCAGTCCTGGTGGCGCTCACCTGTGGCGGAAGCAGCCGGCTCTGGAACATATGACGGTCGGGGCTCCGGTACAGGCAGGTAGTGCTCTGGTGCCTGCGCGGCCTCCTCCATGAGGACGGGTGTCGCTTCTTCTGCCTCAGCGACGGGGGCAGACAGCGGGATCTGGGGTGCTGGTGCGGCGTTTTCTGCAGGAACGGGTGCCTCCACTGTGATACTGGCAACCGGTTCAGATTGCAAGGGCTGGGATGCCCGCACGGCCTTCTGTACTGGAACGGTGCCTCCACTGAGATACTGGCAACCGGTTCAGATTGCAAGGGCTGGGATGCCCGCACGGCCTTCTGTACTGGAACGGGTGCCTCCACTGAGATACTGGCAACCGGTTCAGATTGCAAGGGCTGGGATGCCCGCACGGCCTTCTGTACTGGAACGGGTGCCTCCACTGAGATACTGGCAACCGGTTCAGATTGCAAGGGCTGGGATGCCCGCACGGCCTTCTATACTGGAACGGGTGCCTCCACTGAGATACTGGCAACCGGTTCAGATTGCAAGGGCTGGGATGCCCGCACGGCCTCCTCTACTGGAACGGGTGCCTCACCTTCCGGTACAGACACTTCAGGGGGTAAGAGGGATTGGCGCCGCTCCAATTGTAGTTTTAGGGCCCGCCAGCTCGCTTCCATCCTGGCGACCTCCTCCCGGTGCCGGGCCAGGTCTCTCAGGGTATCCTCCGCTTCTTCCAGCGTAGGAGGGTTTCCAGGCCGGGTGCCAAACGGTGGCTCCGTGGCGATCGGGTCGCTTCCGTGGGGGGAGAGCTCTGACTCCTCCATCCCTTCCCACTTCTGCTCACGTCCATTCGCCATCTCAGCAAAGTCACATGTGTCATTAGCATCAGGAGAGGCGACATCTTTTGTAGGAAGGCGGGACCTTCGCGTTCGTTTACGCCCACTGAGGAGGATGAGGAGGCGGAACTCCAGAGCTGTGGGGCACGATCTTACATTGCAGTAACATTTAGAGTGTGCGGACATCGTTTTCGCGCCACGGAGTGAGTGTACGCCCACGAGAGCACCCCCTTATTCTTCAACTGTGCCTCGTGGCGCAGATATGACGGAAAAATGGCAAATACAGTCTATGATGATTTTTGCAATTCTCAAGCAAAAAACAGTTCAATTAAGGCACACAGGACTCGCTTATAGCGAGCTTCTGAATCCTGTTCGCTGGGTGCGATGCAACATCTCTGTTGCGACTGGACCCTCGGGTGCTTCTGTCTTTTCACAAATGCCGGCTTTACCCGGCAATTGAATCAGAGGCTATTTTACTATGTAGAAGTGAATAAACTATAAATATATGTATATATATATATATATATGTCACAATGACATGTATATATATATATATATGTATTCTAAGTGTGTATATTTTGTGTTTACAAGGAAAGAAAGTGTTTTTTTAGTTGCGATATTTTGTTCCCATAGACTTACATGGGACTTCCGGTATCGGAATCGGATATCGACGATATTTAGTGATATCGGCGATACCATTCCGATCCGATATTTTTAGATATCGAGCAGTATCGCTCAACACTACTTTTGACATCTCTTGCAAGCCTTAATTCATTGTCAGCTTTAGCTAATCTGATTCTTGCCCTGCAGGTTCTGCAGACATCATTATATTCTTCTTTAGATATGCCTCCCTCTTTCCATTTGATAAACATTTCTTTCTTACTTTTAAGCATGTGTTTAAGTTCTTTGTTCATCCATCCTGGTTTCGTTAAATGCTTCCTATTCTTCCCTCTTTTCGGAATTGTTAATGATTGTTCTTTGAGAACCTCATTTTTCAAGATTTCCCATCCTTCCTGGACATTTTTGTCCTTAACCCCTCTCTGACATTAGACGTACTATCCCGTCCATAAAACCCGTGCCATTCTGCCCATGGACGGGATAGTACGTCATAGGCGATCAGCTGCGCTCCTGAGGGGAGCGCAGCTAATCGCCGCCGGGTGTCAGCTGATTATCACAGCTGACACCCGTGACTGTGTGTCAGGAGCGGTCACGGACCGCTCCCGGCACATTAACCCCTAGCACACCGCGATCAAACATGATCACGGTGTACTGGGGGCACAGGGGAGGATCGCGCAGGGTGGGGGCTCCCTGCGCGCCCCCCTGAGACCCTCAGATCAGCGCGATGTGATCGCGCTGTTCTGAGGGCTTCCTCCCTCCCAGGACCCGGATCCAAGATGGCGCCGGGGTCCTGGAGGGAGGCGGCTTCCTCAGTGCCTGCTGAGAGCAGGCACTGAGAAGCCTGCTGCACTGCCTGAGCGATCGCTGGTGTGACAGTGTGCTGTGCACACTGTCACACCAGCGATTTGATAAAATACAGTGATGTCCCACCCTGGGACAAAGTAAAAAAGTTAAAAAAATAAAAATAAACATGTTATAAAAAAAAATCCAAAATAAATAAATAAAAAAAAAAATATTCCCCAATAAATTCATTTCTTCCTGTAAATAAAAAAAACAAAACAATAAAAGTACACATATTTGGTATTGCCGCGTCTGTAACGACCCCCCCTATAAAACTGTCCCACTAGTTAACCCCTTTAGTGAACCCCTTAAAAAAAAAAAAAACGAAGCAAAAAATTCAATGCTTTATCATCATACCGCCGAACAAAAAGTGGAATAACGCGCGATCAAAAAGACCGATATAAATAAACATGGTACCACTGAAAACGTCATCTTGTCCCGCAAAAAACGAGCCACCATACAGCATCATCAGCGAAAAAATAAAAAAGTTATAGCTCGCAGAATAAAGCGATGCAAAAATAATGATTTTTTATATAAAATTGTTTTATATAAAATTGTTTTATATAAATTGTTTTTATTCTATAAAAGCGCCAAAACATAAAAAAAATGATATAAATGAGGTATCGCCATAATCGTACTGACCCGAAGAATAAAACTGCTTTATCAATTTTACCACACGCGGAACAATAAAAACGCCTCCCCAAAAGAAATTCATGAATTGCTGATTTTTGTTCATTCTAACCTCCCAAAAATCGAAATAAAAAGCGATCAAAAAATGTCACCTGCTCAAAAATGGTACAAATAAAAACGTCAACTCGTACCGCAAAAAATAAGACCTCACATGACTCTGTGGGCCAAAATATGCAAAAATTATAGCTCTCAAAATGTGGCGATGCAAAAAACTATTTTTGCAATAAAAAGCGTATTTTAGCGTGACAGCTGCCAATCATAAAAACCCGCTATAAATAGTAAATCAAACCCCCCTTTATCACCCCCTTAGTTAGGGAAAAATAATAAAATTAAAAAAATGTATTTATTTCCATTTTCCCATTAGGGTTAGGGTTAGAGTTGCGGCTAAAGTTAGGGTTAGGGTTGGCGCTAAAGTTAGGATTAGGGTTAGGGTTGGGATTAGGGGTGTGTTAGGGTTAGGTTAGAATTGGGGGGTTTCCGCTGTTTAGGCACATCAGGGGCTCTCCAAATGTGACATGGCGTCTGATCTCAATTCCAGCCAATTCTGCGTTGAAAAAGTCAAACGGTGCTCCTTCACTTCTGAGCTCTGCCATGCGTCCAAACAGTAGTTTATCCCCACATATGGGATATCAGCGTACTCTGGACCCCAAGAGTTATTGTGCAATTTGTCCTATTTCTTCTGTTACCCTTGGGAAAATAAAAAACTGGGGGCGAAAATATCATTTTTGTCCAAAAAAATTATTTTTTTGTTTTTACGGCTGTATATTATAAACTTCTGTGAAGCACTTGGGGCTTCATAGCGCTCACCACACACCTAGATAAGTTCCTTGAGGGTCTATTTTCCAAAATGGGGTCACTTGTTGGGGATTTCCACTGTTTAGGCGCATCAGGGGCTCTCCAAATGCGACATGATGCCCCCAGACCATTCCATCAAAGTCTGCAATCCAAAACGTCACTACTTCCCTTCCGAGCCCCAACGTGTACCCATACAGTAGTTTTCTCCCACATATTGGGTATCAGCGTACTCAGGACAAATTGGGCAACAACTTTTGGGGTCCAATTTCTCCTGTTACCCTTGTAAAAATAAAATATTGGGGCGAAAATATCATTTTTGCAAAAAAAAAAAGGATTTTTTATTTTTACGGCTGTGCGTTATAAACTTCTGTGAAGCACTTCGGGGTTCAAAGTGCTCACCACACATCTAGATAAGTTCCTTGTGGGGTCTATTTTCCAAAATGGGGTCACTTGTGGGGGGTTTCCACTGTTTAGGCGCATCAGGGGCTCTCCAAATGCGACATGACGCACCCAGACCATTCCATCAAAGTCTGCAATCCAAAACGTCACTACTTCCCTTCCGAGCCCTGACGTGCGCCCATACAGTAGTTTTCTCAAAAACATAGTGGGTATCAGCGTACTCAGGAAAAATTGGACAACAACTTTTGGGGTCCAATTTCTCCTGTTACCCTTGTGAAAATAAAATATCGGGGGCGAAAAAATCATTTTTGTAAAAAAAAAAAGATTTTTATTTTTACGGCTGTGCGTTATAAACTTCTGTGAAGCACTTCGGGGTTCAAAGTGCTCACCACACATCTAGATAAGTTCCTTGTGGGGTCTATTTTCCAAAATGGGGTCACTTGTGGGGGGTTTCCACTGTTTAGGCGCATCAGGGGCTCTCCAAATGCGACATGACGCCCCCAGACCATTCCATCAAAGTCTGCAATCCAAAACGTCACTACTTCCCTTCCGAGCCCCGACGTGTGCCCATACAGTAGTTTTCGCCCACATATTGGGTATTAGTGTACTCAGGACAAATTGGACAACAACTTTTGGGTTCCAATTTCTTCTGTTACCCTTGTGAAAATAAAATATTGGGGGCGAAAAAAATCATATTTGTAAAAAAAAAAAAGATTTTTTATTTTACGGCTGTACATTATAAACTTTAGTGAAACACCTGGGAGTTCAAAGTTCTCACCACACATCTAGGTAAGTTCCTTGAGGGGTCTAGTTTCCAAAATTGTGTCATTTATGGGGGTTTCCACTGTTTAGGCAGATCAGGAGCTCTCCAAACACGACATGGCGTCCAGTCAATTCTGCGTTGAAAAAGTCAGACAGCCCTCCTTCCCTTCCAAACTCTGCCATGCACCCAAACAGTGGTTTACCCCCACATATGGAGTATCAGCGCACTCAGGACAAATTGCACAATAACTTTTGGAGTCTTGTTACCCTTGGAAAAATAAAAATTGGGGTGAAAAGATCATTTTTGTGTAAAAAATATGATTTTTAAATTTTACGGCTCTACGTTATAAACTTGTGTGAAGCACTTGGGGGTTCAAATTGCTCATCAAAAATCTAGATAAGTTCCTTAGGGGGTCTAGTTTCCCAAATGGGGTCATTTGTGGGGGGTTTCCACTGTTTAGGCATATCAGGGGCTCTCCAAATGCAACATGGCATCCAAACTCAATTCCAGCCAATTTTGGTTGGAAAAAGTCAAATGGTGCTCCTTCCATTCCGAGCTCTGCCGTGCGCCCAAACAGTGGTTCCCCCCATATATCAGATATCAGCGTACTCAGGACAAATTGGAAAACAACTTTTGTGGTCCAATTTCTCCTGTTACCCTTGGGAAAATAAAAAATTAGTGACTAAAAGATAATTTTTGTGGGAAAAAAATAGGATTTTTTATTTTCATGCCCGGGCATTATAAACTTGTGTGAAGCACTTGGGGGTTCAAAGTGCTCACCAAAGATCTAGATAAGTTCCTTAGGGGGTCTAGTTTCCAAAATGGGGTCACTTGTGGGGGGTTTCCACTGTTTAGGCTCATCTGGGGCACTGCAAACGGAACATGACCCCCATTAACGTCTGCATTCCAAAACGTTACTACTTCCTTTCAAGCCCTGCTGTGCGCCCAAACAGTTTCCCCCCCCACATATGGGGTATCAGCGTACTCAGGACAAATTGGACAACAACTTTTGGGGTCCAATTTCCTTGGGAAAATTCAAAAATTTGGGACTAAAAAATCATTTTTGTGGAAAATTGATTTTTTTTTTTCACACCCAGGCTTTATAAACTTTTGTGAAACACTTGAGGGTTCAAAGTGCTCACAACAGATCTAGATAAGTACCTTAGGGGGTCTAGTTTCCAAAATGGTGTCACTTGTGGGTGGTTTCCACTGTTTAGGCGCATCAGGGGCTCTCCAAACGCGACATGGCATCCAATCTAAATTCCAGCCAATTTTAGTTTGAAAAAGTCAAACGTCGCTCCTTCCCTTACGAGCTCTGCCGTGTGCCCAAACAGTGGTTTTCCCCCACATATGGGGTATTGGCGCACTCAGAAGAAATTACATAACAACCTTATCTGTCCATTTTCTCCTTTTACCCTTGTGAAAATAAAAAAAAAGTTTGTAAAAGATAATTTTTGTGGCTAAAAAGTAAAATATTCATTTTTTCCTTCCACGTTGCTTTAGTTACTGTGAAGCACCTGAAGGGTTAATAAACTTCTTGAATGTGGTTTTGAGTACCTTGAGGGGTGCAGTTTTTATAATGGTGTCACTTTTGGGTATTTTCTGCCATATAGACCCCTCAAAGTGACTTCAAATGTGAGGTGGTCCCTAAAAAAATGGCTTTGTAAATTTTGCTGTAAAAATGAGAAATCGCTGGTCAACTTTTAACCCTTATAACTTCCTAACAAAAAAAAATTTTGGTTCCAAAATTGTGCTGATGTAAAGTAGACATGTGGGAAATGTTATTTCTTAACTATTTTGTGTGATATATTTCTCTGTTTTAAGGGAATAAAAATACAAAGTTTGAAAATTGCAAAATATTAAAAAATTTTCGCCATATTTGCGTTTTTTTCAAAAATAAACGCAAGTTATATCGAAGAAATTTTACCACTAACATGAAGTACAATATGTCACGAGAAAACAATCTCAGAATCGCAAAGATCCGTTGAAGCGTTCCAGAGTTATAACCTCATAAAGAGACAGTGGTCAGAATTGTAAAAATTGGCCCGGTCATTAACGTGCAAACCACCCTTGGGGGTGAAGGGGTTAAGGATATCCAGCCATTGGATCCCTCCGATTCTCTTTCTGAGTCCCTTAAAATCTGCCTTTCTGAAATCTAACCTTGAAGTCTGAGTCTTCACAGGTCTTCCTCCTCTAGTTATCCAAAATTCTGAAATAGCATGGTCGCTACCTCCTAGGGTCCCAGCCACTCTTACCTCCTCAACCATTTCCTCCCTGTTTATAAGGATTAGATCCAAGGTAGCAGATCCCCTTGTTTTCTCCCCTACCTTTTGGAAGATAAAGTTGTCAGCAAGAGAGGATAAGAATTTCCTGGACGTGATAGAGAGATTCTGAGAGAGATTCCCAACAAATGTCTGGATAGTTGAAGTCTCCCATGACCACTATGTCATATTTTTTGGAGAACTTGGCCATATGATGCATAAAGAGTTCATCCAAATCTTCAGCTTGCATAGGCGGCCTGTAGTAAATGCCTACAATGGTGTCTTTTCCATTGTTCGCTCCTTGTATTCTTACCCAAACAGTTTCCACAGAACTCCCAGTCTCTGAAGCTTCAATCTCTGTGCAGATATATGCTTTTCTAACATACAATGCGACACCTCCTCCTCGTTTATCAAGTCTGTTTCTTGCAAATAAGTTATATCCTTCTAGCCTAGTATTCCAATCATGTGTATCTTCCCACCAAGTTTCAGTGATTCCAATGACATCATACTTCTTCTCCTGCGTTAGTAGTTCCAATTCCACTTTTTTGTTGCCCATGCTTTGTGCATTTGTATAGAAACATTTTAGTTTGTGATTGGTTTCTCTTCCTCCAGTATTTTTATTATTTAGATTTTTTTGTCTTCATTCTTCCATTTCAATTCTAATAGCCGAGCTCTCAATAGCATTTGTCAGGTGTATGGATTTTTCTGGCCTTTTACTTCCCTTCCCACATTGTTCTAGTTTAAAGCTCTCCTATGATTGTTGCATCTCCAAGTTTAAGCCTAGGTTCATTGGACCTTATAAGATCATGGAGATTCTTAATCCGATTTCCTTCCATTTGTTTCTTCCAGGGACATTTAAGATCCATAACATGTTCCACAAGTCCTTATTGAAGAGGTTTGTCGAGCCAGTGGTTCCTATGGCTGCGCCTCCTGACCCTGTTTTGGTTGAGGGCAATCTGGAGTATGTGGTTGAGAAAATATTGGATTCTCGTTTTTTCTAGACAGAAACTCCAGTATTTGGTTAAGTGTAGAGGTTATGGTCAGGAGGACAATTCTTGGGTATTTGCTTCGGACATCCATGCTAGGAGACTGATCCGTGCCTATCACCGAGCTCATCCTGATCGGCCTGGTTGCACAAGTGAGGGTTCAGTGACCCCTCCTCAAGGGGGGGGTCCTGTTGTGAATGTGCTAGAGATGGTTTCTGAGCAGAGGCTCCCTCTGGTGGTAACAGACAGTACTGGACCTTCCAGCGAGGAATGGCAATCTGGGATCACTGACTGGACTGATATAAGGGAGGTTCCTTCCCATGATGGTCGCCGGTGATCAATTGTTCTGGTCTCTATTGTGGTTCCTGGTTCATTTGGAAGTTTGCTGGAGTCTTGCATGCGTCTGCTGCTTTTAGATAAGATATTTTCTGCTTCTCTTTTTGTGCTTGCTTTTTGCATAGTTTTCTGCACCTTTTGTGGAGGACAGCGGGTCCCCTCCTGGGGCCTGTGCTCCTCACAGTTTATCTGCAGCCACTGTTATTTGCTCATTTGCTTTTTCCTGCTTTCTCAGCGGCTGCGGCTTGGTTTTTGATCACACTGAGATCTGATTTAGCGGGTGGCGAGATCGTGTGATCTCAGTATTTTTGTAATCAGAATTGTTGGATTTTTGTAGGGTTTTCTGGGTTGCAGAAAGTAATCTCTCCTGTCCTATCTTATTTAGTCAGCTTGTGACTCCAGCGTTTGCTCAATCTATTTTCTGCCTGTGTTTGTGTTTTCATCTTGTCTAACCGCCATTATATGTTTGGGAGCTTCCTATTTTCTTTGGGGATCTGCTCCGGGGTAGATAGCTTTAATCTTTCTGCCTTTAGGTGTAGTTATCTCTCAGGCTGTGACGAGGTGTCTAAGATCAACGTAGGAACGCTCCACGGCTGCTTCTAGTTGTGTGGTTAGTTTAGGAATCTGCAACCCATCAGTTACCAACATCTCAGGTGTTCGGCTGCCCGGCTGTTGTTCCTGTCCTCCTCAGCTACCTAAACATAACAGTATCACCGGCCCAAACTGAAAATTATATGGTACTCACAGAAGGGAAAAATAGTGTGGAAAGAAAAAAGTTGTCAGAGTTTGTTACATTTTTTTTCCCTCTTTCTCTCTGGGTGCTGAGGAGGATTTTTTTTTCTCTCAATGGAGTTTGCACAGTTTTCTGGCCGTGTGGAGCAGCTTGCCACTGAGGTTCGGAGTATTACTACCTATCTTGCTAGGTTGCCGGTTTTGGAACCTAGGATCCCCATGCCAGAATTGTTTTTGGGGTATCGGGCTAAATTTCTGAATTTCAAAAGTTACTGCAAGGTGTTTTTTGCCATAAAGCCTAAATCCTCGGGGAGCGCAGCACAGCAGGTTCAAATTGTCATCTTTCTCCTGCGCGGCGACCCTCAGGATTGGGCTTTTTCTCTGACACCTGGGGATCCTGTTTTGAATGATGTTGATGTGTTTTTTCAGGCTCTATGGTTATTGTACGATGAACCTAATGTAATTGATCAAGCTGAAAAGACCTTGTTGGCATTTAGTCAGGGTTGTGAAGCCGCTGAACTGTACTGTCAGAAATTCCGAAAGTGGGCAGTCCTGACCAAATGGAATGATCATGCTTTGGCAGCCCTTTTTCGGAAGTGGCTGTCAGAAAATGTAAAGGATGTTATGGTGGGATTCCCTGTTCCCTCTGGTCTCAATGACTCTGTCATTGGCTATTCAAATTGACAGACGTTTGCGTGAGCACAGAGGTATGCGTGAGATGGTGTTGCCTTGTGAGCCAGCTCCTGAGCCCAGGCAGTATGATGGAGTGACTTCTGGGGCACAGCGTCATGAGTTTCGAAAGCGCAATGGGTTGTGTTTCTACTGTGGTGACGCCTCTCATGCTGTTTCCGTCTGTCCTAAGCGGGGAAGACGTTTTGCGCGCTCACTTGTCTTCGGTAGTGTTCAGACTAAATTTCTGTTGACTGTTACCCTGATTTGCTCCATGTCCACATTTTCGGCTCAGGCTTTTGTTGATTCAGGAGCAGCTATTAACCTGATGGATTTTGACTTTGCCAAACGTTGTGGCTTTCCCATGATACCCCTGCGGAAGTCTATTCCTTAACTGGGCATTGATTCTACCCCTTTGGCGTAGAATAAACCCCAATTTTCTACTCAGGTGATAATGAGGGTTGAACCAGATCATCAGGAGAGTTGCAAATTTCTGGTGTTGCATAAACTGCATGACATTATTGTTCTGCGTTTCCCTTGGTTACAGACTCAAAATCCTGTTTTGGATTGGAAATGTGTGTCTGTGACCAGTTGGGGTTGCCAATGTGTTAATACTAACACTCCTGTTTTTTCTGCCTCTCCCCAGTCTCAGGATCTCCCTGACTTTTTGACTGATTTTTCTGATGTGTTTAGTGAAAGTAAGTCTGCGTCCTTACCTCCTCACAGAAGTTACGATTGCGCTATTGAGTTAGTGCCTGGTGGTAAATTTCCTAAGGGTCGCCTTTTTAACTTATCTGTACCTGAACACGATGCTATGCGATCTTATATCAAGGAGTCATTGGAGAAGGGTCATATCAGACCATCCTCTTCACCCTTGGGTGCCGGTTTTTTCTTTGTGGCCAAAAAGGATGGTTCATTGAGGCCGTGTATTGATTATCGCCTCCTGAATAAGATCACTGTGAAATATCAATATCCGTTACCCTTGATTTCTGACCTGTTTTCCAGAGTGAAAAGTGCTAGTTGGTTTACCAAGCTTGACCTCAGGGGGGCGTATAACCTTATTCGCATTAAGCACGGGGATGAATGGAAGACGGCGTTTAATACCCCAGAGGGGCATTTTGAGTACCTAGTGATGCCTTTTGGGCTCACTAATGCTCCTTCCGTCTTCCAATCCTTCATGAATGATATTTTCAGGGATTTTGTGGATAAATTTCTGATTGTTTATTTGGATGATATCTTGATTTTTTCCAACGACTGGGACTCTCATGTGAAACATGTTCGGACTGTGTTCCAGATTTTGAGAGAGAATGCACTGTATGTGAAGGGATCAAAGTGTCTTTTTGGCGTACAGATTGTCTCATTTCTGGGATTCATTTTGTCTCCGTCTGTTATTGAAATGAACCCGGTCAAGGTTCAGGCCATCTGTGATATGGTTTAACCTACTTCATTAAAGGCTCTTCAGAGATTTTTGAGTTTTGACAATTTTTATCGTAAATTTATTGGTAATTTCTCGGGTATTATTAAACCATTGACTGATTTGACCAAAAAGGGTTCTGATGTGGTGAATTGGCCTCCTGAGGCAGTTTCTGCGTTTCAGGAACTTAAGCAGAGATTCACTTCTGCTCGTGTTCTGCGGCAGCCTGATGTTTCTCTACCGTTTCAGGTGGAGGCTGATGCTTCTGATATTGGGGCAGGTGCCGTTTTGTCCCAAATGGATCCAAGAGTAACCCTTGTGCCTTTTTCTCTCGAAAGTTTTCTCCAACTGAACGTAATTATGACGTTGGTAATCGGGAGTTATTGGCCATGAAGTGGGCCTTTGAAGAGTGGAGACATTGGCTGGAAGGAGCCAAACATCAGGTGGTGGTCTTCACGGACCATAAGAACCTGGTTTATCTCGAATCAGCCAAGTGACTTAATCCTAGACAGGCCAGGTGGGCCTTGTTTTTCACACGTTTTAATTTTGTGGTTTCTTTTCTTCCTGGCACTAAGAATGTTTAGGCGGATACCCTCTCGAGGAGTTTCTTTGCGGATTCTCCTGAGTTATCTGATCCTGCTGTTATTTTGAAAGAGGGTGTAGTACTTTCCGCCATCTCGCCCAATTTGAGAATGGCTCTGGAGGGGTGTCAGGAGGATAAACCTGAGCGCTGCCCTGTTGGGAAATTGTTTGCCCAGACCAGTGGAAGAAGAGTGTGATGTCTGAGATTCATTGTTCCGCGTTGGCTGGTCATCCCGGGATTTTTGGTACCAGAGACTTGGTGAGTCAGTCCGTTTGGTGGCCAACTTTGTCTCGTGACGTCAGGGACTTTGTGCAGTCCTGTGGGACTTGCTCTCGTTCCAAGCCTTGCTCTCGCTCTAGTGGTTTGTTAATGCATTACCTGTGCCCAAGAGGCCATGGACCCATATCTCTATGGATTTTATTTCCGACCTCCCTGTCTCTCAGAGAATGACCGTTTTCTGGGTAATCTGTGATAGGTTTTCCAAGATGATACATCTTGTGCCATTACCTAAGATGCCTTCCTCCTCTGAGTTGGTGCCTTTTTTCCTTCAGCACGTGGTTCCGTTGCACGGCATTCCAGAGAGCATTGTGTCTGACAGAGGAGTCCAGTTTGTTTCCAGATTTTGGAGGACATTTTGTTCTAAACTTGGTGTTCAATTATCTTTCTCCTCTGCATTTCATCCTCAGACCAATGGACAAACTGAGAGAACAAACCTGACCTTGGAGACTTATTTGAGATGTTTTGTGTGTGCTGATCAAGATGACTGGGTCTCTTTTTGCCTTTGGCTGAGTTTGCTCTTAATAATAGGGTTAGCTCTGCCACCTTGTTGTCTCCATTTTTCTACAATTCTGGGTTTCACCCTTGATTTTCTTCGGGACAGGCGGAGGCTTCTGTCTGTCCGGGTTTTGACTCTGTTGTGGAGCGAATGCAGCAGATTTGGGACCAGGTAGTGGAGAGGTTGTCTCTCTCTCAAGAGAAGGCCCAGCGGTTTCCCAACCGGCATAGGACTGATGGTCCTCGGTTTAAAGTGGGGGACTTGTTTTGGTTGTCCTCTAGAAATCATAGAATCATAGAATGGTAGAGTTGGAAGGGACCTCCTGGGTCATCTGGTCCAACCCCCTGCTCAAAGCAGGATTCACTAAATCATCCCAGACAGATGTCTGTCCATCATCAAGAGAATGCCAAGAGTGTGCAAAGCAGTCATCAAAGCAAAAGGTGGCTACTTTGAAGAACTTGTAAGACATATTTTCAGTTGTTTTACATTTTTTAAGTATATAATTCCACGTGTTAATTCATAGTTTTGATGCCTTCAGTGTGAATGTGCAATTTTCATAGTCATGAAAATACAGAAAAATCTTTAGATGAGAAGGTGTGTCCAAACTTTTGGTCTGTACTGTATGTAGCAATCTATAGTTTCAATAAATGTTATTCACTTATGAAGCAATGAGAAAGGTTCTAGAAGCATTCCTCTTGCCATCAAAGTTTTTATCCTCTTAATATTTTGCAATTATCATATTATACAGCACTGTATATGTACAATTGTTCATTTTTCCTTTTATCCAGATAATTCTTCTACTTTTTTCTGCTCTAAGTAGAAACAGAAAGTCTCTTTTCCCTGCAAAAATCCTTTCCGTCTTTAACTCCTAACCCAGCTGCTTCCTCCTCCTGACAGGGACTTTTGAAGTGACTTATGATTCATAAATGGAAACTTGACCTCCTGTTTTTATATAGAACTTAGAAGGATTCAGCTCGTCAGTTTTTAATCACGTGATGTCATAGATCTAAAGGAAAATAAAATAAGTAATTGGGTAGACGGGCAAAATGAGCAATTGTCAGTACACAGTGCTGTATAATAGGAAGATTGCAATATTATAAGTGAACAAAAAATTGAAGTGAGGAGGAGGAGGAGTGCTTCTGTAAAAAAATATATAGAGAGGAATTGTGTAAAAAAGAAAATATGACATGTAGTGAAAAAAATGTCATTGAATCGTCTCATCCATTATTTATTGTGAATATTTTTTCAAGAAAATCTAGAAGACAAATCTATAGTTCTTCCCTTTCCCCATCTGGAAATACAGTAATCAGCTAAGATATTCTCATACATATGTGGCTGCATTTTATATCCTTAATATTTTCTAAACATTTGTTGAATTGTTCTCCTGATCTCCTGATTCCTCAGACTGTAAATGATGGGATTCAGCATTGGAGACACCACAATGTACAGCAGAGACAAAAACTTGTTTGTGCTCAATGAACTGTCACTGGATGTTGGAATATAAATCATGAAGATAGTTCCATAGTAGATGATTACAGTGGTGAGATGGGAGCCACATGTGGAGAAGGCTTTTGACAAGCCACTGGTGGAAGAAAGGATCATTATGATGAAGAAAATGCTCAAATAGCTGATAAGAATTAAAGCAAAAGGGATGACACCTCCAATGATGGTGAATACATAGTTAACCAAAGTCAAGAGGTAAGTGTCGGAGGTAGCCAATTCAAGAAGAACCCCCAAGTCACAGTAGAAGTGGTCTATTGTGTTGTTACCACAAAACTTCAGCTGCCAAATCAAAATCATCTCAAATGAAATCAAAAAGTTAAAAAACCAGGAACCAAGAACCATCTTGAGGCAAACATGAGGTTGCATTATAGAATTGTAGCGCATCGGGCTGCAAATGGCCAAGTACCGATCATAAGACATTACAGTGATAATAAAAATCTGGCTATAACCAAATATGGATACAATATGGAGATGGAAGATGCAGCTCCTCACTGGCACCGCCTTCATGTCATATAGAATTATATTTAACATCATGGGCACAATGGTCGTAGTGGAAAGGATATCGGCTACAGCTAGATGCTTGAGGAAGAAGAACATTGGGGTATTGAGGTTGTGATTGGTGGACACCAACACTATAATAAGGAGGTTTCCAGCCTCCTTTCAGGTAACAGAAGAGGAAAAGGATGAAGAACAGAAATTTGTATTTATATAGACCTTTAAATCCAAGGATCAGGAACTCGGTGACTTCAGTCTGGTTGACGTCGCACATTTTTAGTGAATACACTGAAAACAAGAGAAAATGATTGAAGTCTCTTTCCTGTAAGAAAATGAATTATGTAAACAATGAAAGAATTAAAAGATCACAATAATCTATAAGTAGAAAAAATTCCTGATACACAGATTATCGATGCTGACAAGCACCACGTGGAGATGACCCTCGGAGTATTGTGCCATAAGACTACGGCAGTCCGCAACTCGTATTATTGATAGTCAGTTACCAAGTGGCTGTGTGACCATGTGACACTCGGGTGATCTGTGACTAAACTCATGAGTGAATTGTTGCCACGTATACAGTAATTCAGGTATCATGAAATATTCCTCCCACTTCATATGAAGTAAGAGAACTTAATAAATCATCTAATTTTATACTTTCATAAATAATAAATGAGGTTATCGGACACTTAAACTTTGATGACTGAAGATGATTAAATCAATAAAAATGTGATTTCACCTTTTTCCAAGGAATTTCCATTCTTTGAGATGTGATTTGTATTTAATATCCCTTTTAATACTCTAGGGTCTGTAGACCGCAGAACATAATAGAAGTAATATGTAAAAAATAAATTCTTATACTCACCTCTACAGTCCGTTCTTTCCTCACTGTCACCCGTCCAGTCCTTGTGGCATTTTCTGCTCCTGTAGAGAGAGCTACAATCCTCAGGGCTCTAACACATGAGCGGGGAATTCCAGCTCTGATGAAGCCTGGGAGGATTCTGCACAAAGGAAAAAAGGTAATAAAATATCGACGTTCTCCCTGACTTTGCTCATACATTCCCAGAACCATACCAGACCTCATCCGAGCCGGACGTTCCAGCTCAGTGTGAAAGGTCCAAGGATATCAGTACATGCAGCCGAAATAAGAAGATGATGCGACAGGGACCAGACAGGTTACAATGAGGAGGGAAGGGGTCAGAGACATGAGCAGTGAGAAGAGTACAAGAATATGAATATTTTTTTACCTTTTGAAGGCATTAAAGTCCCATAAAATGGCTGCAATCCTAATATTATAATTTCATACATTATAACGTGTTCTTGGAAACTTAAAGATTGATGACTAGGCATGAGTGGATTAGGCAAAATTCAAATTCACCTACCTATGCAAATTTTCCAGATAAATTGGATTTGCAGAGAAGTTTTTCTGGGCAAAACAAAAAATCCTGAAAACATGACCTACTGGTGGCTCTTGAGGACCGGAGTTGGGTAACACTGTTCTAGGTTATAGAAATGTTTCTGCCTGATTCTAAATTTACAACTTTTAAAAAGTCATTACATGTTTGCCTAAATTTAATCTCGTCCCTCCTTGGACTGTTTTTATATGTGCCAGATATTTTGTAAAATAATTCCCTGAGGAAGCCGCACAGGCTGCGGCGTAACGCGTGGGACCTTGGTGTCCTCTGGTCCTGACTGCCCGTTTGCTCTCTCATGCCTTTATCATGAGGTTTGTTCTGGTTTATATCATGTGCTAGTGATTTTTTCATGGCTTTTGTTTCTCTTCACAATTATTGATTTGGAGCCATCTTTTTAGTTCACAGGTGGGGGACTATTTTACCCCTTATTTGGGCTTGCTTATAATTATTTGATATATTTTTTGTATCATTAATATTTTTTCTGCTATCCATACAGGTTCTCTCATCATAGGTGGACCATTACATATTTCCAAATGTTTATTTTATGATCATATGTTTTTCCAGTTATTTTTCATGTTTTTGTTATTTTTGAGACATTATTCATTATATACCTTGATCATGGTTAGGGGCGGGCGTTTGGGACCAGAGTCACTCTGATTTTACTTGTGTTTTACTTTACTCTTTGTATACCAATAAAATTGACTGTTTTTTACTTTCCATTATCTGAGTAGTGTGCATTACTGCGGTAGTTCCTTTCTCTCTTACTTAGATATTTTGTAAAATGTTTGCTACATTTCTTGAAACATAACAGTGTTTGAGTATAAAAGTTGCATTAAATGTGAAAGAAAAAACATAAAGACAATTTTTGATGAAATTCATGAACTGCATCCTCCAATTTGAGGAATTTCTAGCAAAAAACTGTAACAAACATCTCAAGAAAAAACAGAAAAGTGAAATTAAAAAAAGAAAATGATGAATTGGACCATGAGGCAGTAGCAATTACAAGAAATAATGGATGTCAACTGTTCCTTAGATGGAAAACTCCCTTAATATAAAGTATAATTTTAATGACCCTGTCAATCCATGTTTTTCTTACCCAGAAGATCCACAATAATGCCGCTCTAGAGCTGTATAATATGGATGATTGAGTGCAGCTTAAGTTATCATTTTCTGGCTCTAATTCATGAAGGTCTCTACAATTCTTCTGCCAGGAACAGTAGACAATTCTCAGGTAGTACACTCACAATGAATTCCTGACTGGAGCAGAGTTGAGGATACAACAGCAACGTATTCATCTGTGATCTCTTCTCAGCACATATCTGGCTGATATAAAGCCACCAGTGACATTTTCTTCACTTTTTATGGTTTATTTTTGATATCAATAACATCCCCAGGATGGCACCAGTGGGAATAAGAAGGACGTGATGGGATTTCTTAAATAAGCAATCGAAAAATAAAACATTGTGTTATTGTAATTATCTCTGGAGACTAAAATATCCCAGTCATGTAACATTGATAACTACTGATGAAATTATCATCTCATTAATTTTGCAGAGAAAGCAAATAAAGAACCCCAGATAATTTTCAATTATATTGTATCTTATGCTGCTTAGAAAGAAATGTTCCAGCTCCTTAAAACTTGAAAATTTTATTGATCCATTAGACATAAAATAAAAAGGGTGGTATATGCTCCATGAAGGAGAGCCACATACAGCGACGTGTTTCGATCAGATGATCTTCATCAAGGCTGCTATACATATGTGAAAATGACAAGCCTATATAATACACATGGACCAATAGTATCTAGACTAACAATTACATGATAAACTGAAGGTCCAGGAAGGTACACATTGCGATCGACAATAATCAAAGGTCCTAGAAGGCAACATTATATCTCATCATTAAGATAAACGAAAGAAAAATGAAATAAAATAAAATACAACATGGCATGGAAGAAAATAAATCAATAATTGTAATGATATATCAATTCATTCCTTTTGTTCAAACCATTTGGATGTCTCGTATTTAAGGAAAAAATCCAAAAAGCCTCTCTGGTTAAAAGACATCTGCCGATATCCCCACCCCACGAGAGTTTATTAACTCTTTCTATGGCACATACCTGAAAATACTCAGTGCTATGATCATGAAAGAAAATGAAATGTTTAGCAGCTGCTGACACATTCCGATTCGTATTAGTGATATTTCCAATGTCAGATAAATGTTCCGATATTCTTGTTTTCAATTTCCTTGTCGTACAGCCGACATATGATAGGCTACAAGAGATGCAATTAATCTTGTACACTACATGTGTTGAATTACAATTCATATACTGTGTAATGTCTTAACTGACCGATTGATTGTTATTACTAAAGGTTTTGGTGACTAGAGCATATTTGCATGTTTTGCAATTGTTCACACCACATTTAAAAAAAACCTTAAATTTCAACCTTGAATCATTTTTATTCCTGGCACAAAACATACTGGGTGAAACCCTATTGCCAATAGATGGTGCTTTTCTTGCTACTATATTTACACCAGGTTGTAAAATATCACTCAGAATATCGTCTTCATACAAGATTGGTAAGAATCTATTTATGATCTTTTTTATTTCACTAAATTGTGGACTAAATTGTAAACTTACAAAAGGTCTGTCACGATATGAAGCATTACTTTGAATCCGTGACATTTCATCATCAGAATCAAACAAATTCTCACGTTTTTTCTGATCCACAATACGTCGAGCTCTATTAATCATCCACCGAGGATAATTTCGACTGATCAATCTATCATCTAGCATATTAAATTGTCCCTCCAAATTAATTTGTGAGCTACAGTTTCTTTTGATTCTAATGTATTCACCCAAGGGAACAGACCTAATAGTATGCTTCGGGTGACTCCTACCCGCATGTAAAATTGTGTTCCCCCCAAATGGCTTGTAATGTGTCTTGGTACAAATAACTTGTCCTTGTACCCCACACAAATCTAAGTCCAAAAATGACATTAGCCTAGAATCATATTTGTGTGTAAAACGAATGTTGAAATCATTATTTCCAATGTACTCCATGAAATCCGGTATGGCAGACACATCGCCACCCCAAATGATCAGGATGTCGTCGATGTATCTGCCATACCAGACCACGGAGTCACAAAAAGGATTCTCTGCAGAAAAAATATGATTGAATTCCCAATAAGCCATAACAAGATTCGCTAAAGACGGTGAGAACTTAGCACCCATCGCTACTCCAGACCGTTGTAAATAAAACTTGTTATCAAAAGTGAAAAAATTATGAGTAAGAAGAAAAAAGTTACCTGCAAAAGAAAATTAATTAAATCATCAGAATATTGACTAAATTTTTGCAAATGAAATTGAAGCGCCATCATAGAAATATTATGTAGTATACAAGCGTACAACGATACAACATCACAACACAACCATGTAAAGCTATTACTCCAGATTTTTTTCGAAAATATTCTGAGGACGTCCTTAGAATCCTTAATGAAACCAGGAATTCTACGAACCAAAGGTTGCAACAGAGAGTCCACCCATTCTCCTAAATGCTCATTTGATGACCCGATACCCGACACGATTGGTCTCATCGGTGGAATTCTCATTTTCTTATGAATCTTCAGTAAGCCATGCATAATAGGAAGTATTGGATGTGATACCTCCAAATACTCTGCTTAATTCTTTGATAACACTCCAAGGGTAAAACCTTCTTTAATGATATTATCAATCTCAGCTTTAAATTTGATGGAAGGATTGGTATCAAATTTCTCATAAGTATATTTTTCTTCCAAAAGTTCCATCATTTTCTCATGATAATCACTCTTATTCATCACAATGACTACTCCACCTTTATCCGACATCTTGATAATAATATCTGGCATATTTCTCAGCTTTTCCAAAGCCAATTTATGATTTTGAGAAAGATTGGATTGAAATCTCTGGCCCTTTTTACTTTGAACCTCATTATGAAGTTTCCTCAATTCTTTTTCAACGATTTCTTGGAATTTTTCCATACTATCAGATCTTGACTGAATTGGGTAGAATGATGGATTTTTCATTTTGAAGTGAGACATGGAAATCTGTTGGTCAGGGGGCTCACTCGATTCTAATGATAAATTTTGTAGAATATTTAGCGAAACTTGCTCCTTGAAGTTTAAATCAGTAAACTCATTAGCAACAAAAAAAAAATCTCTCTCATAATCATTTTCACTGACGTCATGAAAAAAGTGCTTCTTTATGGTAAGATTTCTGATAAATTTGTTTACATCCAAAATCCGAAAAAGATCAAAATTCTGATCTGGCACAAAATTTAAGTCCAGAGACAGCACTTCGTGTTGTATGTCAGTCAGAGTCACTGAAGACAGATTGAGAACATTCTTATGATCATTTATTTGAAGAAACTTTTTTTCCGACGCATGATCATTCCTTGGTCCTTTACGATGTTTCCTGCCCCCCCGCCTTTTGCATTTTTTGGGTGGCGGTAGTTGTTGCCAGAACTGGCAGAAGGGGCATCATTCAATGATATATCTGATGCACTTAAATTATTGTCAGATTATTCAGGTTCAGAAGACGTGAAAAAAACATGTGGTTTATTAGTTGGTTTATTTCGAGCATGGTTGCGTTTCAAAATAGATCTCGGGGTTCCTGGTATATGTTCCCATTTGCCCCATTCATAAACTTTATTCGTGGAATAGTCTCTAGTATCACGTGCAAACTTGCGTTTCTTTCGATCCATTATTTATTTTTCTAGATTTGACACATTGTCTTGAACTTTGGACATCAGGGAATCAAATTGTGCCATATTCTTAAATTCAATTAAAGCAGTATTAACTGCATCCATTTGCTCTTGCACCTCTTTAAGTTTAACATCTTCATACTTGACAATCAATTTCATTAATTCAGCAGAACAGGTACTCAAAACCTGGTTCCATTCACCAGTGAATTCATCAGAAAAAACACACGTGGGGATTTTTTTAATGCGTAGACCCCGCGGTATTATTTCTTTTGTGAGATAATTTTGGAGTGTGGTTTGATCCCACCATAGTTTTGTCTCTTGCAGCATCAGCTGCTCCAATTTATCCACAGTTTCATTCAAGTCTGGTGTATCATTAAGAGCATTGGGGTCATTAGAAAAAACCAATGCGGCTTTTTTAGATCTATCCTTAAAAAGATTAGTAGCCATGTTGTAACTATAAAATGTCAAGCAATCCAAATCATGAAGTAATGTTGGTAGTCAAATGCATATTTTGACAAGAGCATATGGGAGCACAGCAATCAAATCGACATGAAGAAAAAAAGAAAGCCAGCTCACCAACTACCACCACAGGTGCACCGAACAACGTCTGACGAAACGTCCAGGAAGGTCCACAAAGAAAGAAATGTTCCAGCTCCTTAAAACTTGAAAATTTTATTGATCCATTAGACATAAAATAAAAAGGGTGGTATATGCTCCATGAAGGAGAGCCACATACAGCGACGTGTTTCGATCAGATGATCTTCATCAAGGCTGCTATACATATGTGAAAATGACAAGCCTATATAATACACATGGACCAATAGTATCTAGACTAACAATCACATGATAAACTGAAGGTCCTGGAAGGTACACATTGCGATCGACAATAATCAAAGGTCCTAGAAGGCAACATTATATCTCATCATTAGTGTTGAGCGATACTTTCCGATATCCAAAAGTATCGGAATCGGAATGGTATCGCCGATACCCAAAAAATATCGGCGATACCCGATACCGATACCGGAAATCCAATGTAAGTCTATGGGAACAAAATATCGGAATTAAAAAACCCCATTCTTGCCTTGTTGGTTAATTGTACATGAAGGAAAACAACAAAGAGTAATGTAGAATGTATTGGGGGAGGTTGAGGAGACATTAAAGGCATAGATGTTTAACTATAAGAACGCTAACCAGCTCACCGATTTGTAGAAGCACGGATCCTCCGCTTGATCAAACGTGAAGATACATGAGAAAATGATTTTCTCATAGATGTTTAACCCAATCAAATGGAATAGCATTAATATTTTTTTTTTTAAAGATGTTCGGATTGACGAAGAAATTGACAATGTTGTTAACGTTTTTTCTATTTTGGCAAATATGTATATTTCACAACTTCCATGCTCTTCACCTTTTTAACTTTTGACACACTTTCTCCTTCATAATCTTCAGCATCATCATCTTTTTCATCAAATTATTCTTCATCTTCACCTTCTTTATCTTCTTCTTAAACTTCTTGCTATTCATCTTTTTGTTAACATTACTCATATTCTTCTTATTAAACTATTATTCTTTTTCATATTCTACTTCATCTTCATCTTCTTCATCATATTCTTATTTGTGACAGAGATTCCTGTACTTGTAATCTGTAAAAGTATGAATTTTTCATCCTTCCGTTCTTGCTGTCACAAAAGATTTAAATTACAACAGTATTTGTCCGTGTTCAGTTTAGCCTGCAGCAGCAGGCATTTTCCAGGGCACCATGAGGAGGAACGGACTCACCCCATACACTGCTTAGTCTTCTTCTGCTTATAATTTAGAGCATATATTTTGCTCTTCATTTTGGTCTTATACTTCATGTTCTTCTGCTTTTTGATCTTCTGCTTATTGTTCTTCTGTCTCTTTTTCTGTATCTTGCAGTTTGTCTAAACTTTCTTTGTCCTGTTGGTGATGTTCTTCTGGGTAATCTTTTATTTCTTCTTTGTGATGGTGTTCAGGCTGGTTGGCTTGATGCTCGTCATCCTTGTGGTCGTCATCTTCTTCGGGGTGGTCATCAGGGTCGTCGTCTTCATTGTTGGAGATCCAGAGTGATTACCCAAAA
The DNA here is from genome assembly GCA_033576555.1 of Oophaga sylvatica. Taxonomy (NCBI): domain Eukaryota; kingdom Metazoa; phylum Chordata; class Amphibia; order Anura; family Dendrobatidae; genus Oophaga; species Oophaga sylvatica. The sequence continues at coordinate 560,472,839 of JARQOD010000004.1, forward strand.
AAACATTTAAAAAATCTTCAATGTGTAAATGTAGCTGAAGGTACAAGAAGGCTGACTAACTTCCGAGAACCAGCTGACGTTACTGGAACCCGGAGGGGCAGCAGAAGGAAAAGAGCCAATGGCACAACCGAAGACCAGATGACGTTACTGGGACATGGTTACTAAGCAGGAGGTACCTGTGCTCCAAAGCACTACCAAGGACCAGCAGACGTTGCTGGAACTCGGATACCGAGATGGAGGCACCTAGGCCAAAGGCACTGCGGAGAACCAGTTGACGGTACTGGAACCCGGACGGGTAGCAGAAGGTACAAGAGTCAATGCAAGTAACGAGGACCAGCTGACTGTGCTGGAACCCGGAGGGGCAGCAGAAGGAAAAGAGCCAATGGCACAACCGAGGACCAGCTGACGTTACTTGGACCCGGTTACTAAGCAGGAGGTACCTGTGCTCCAAAGCACTACCAAGGACCAGCAGACGTTGCTGGAACTCAGATACCGAGATGGAGGCACCTAGGCCAAAGGCACTGCGGAGAACCAGTTGACGGTACTGGAACCCGGACGGGTACCATAAGGCACCCATGAAAATGTAAGTTGACAGGCCGAAGCCGTCCACAGTTACCGAATCACACAGTCCTACAGTGGGTGCTTGTCCTATTGTCACAATGGAAACAGCCTTTATTTACATATCCCACAGCACACATAGGAATGACCAAAACTGCAGGCACCATATAGTCGGCTAACCAGAATGCAACACGACAGGACAACTTATTGGAGGCTAATTGACGTTGACACTGCCAGGAAACAGCTGTCGTGCTGTAACCAGGCTGGGCAGGAGTCAGTACCCGTGCCAAGTACTTCCGAGCAACAACTGGTGGTTTTGGAGCCCAGGGATGAGAAGAGAATAGGGTGGAGGCAGCAGGACTTTTTGCCGTACACACAGCAGGGGAACAGCTGACATTACTGAACCCCAGTAACACAGGAGCAAGTGTTGACTGTGCTAACAGCACTTCCAGGCAACAACTGGCGGTGTTGGAGCCCAGGGATGAGAGGAGGACAGGGTGGAGGCAGCAGGACTTTTTGACGTACACACAGCAGGGGAACAGCTGGTGTTACTGAACCCCAGTAACACAGGAGCAAGTGTTGACTGTGCTAACAGCACTTCTAGGCAACAACTGGCGGTGTTGGAGCCCCGGGTCAAGAGGATGTTTAAATAGTAGATCAAGTATTTTCCTTGTTACGTGTCAATTTTAAATGTCTATACTCCAAACAAGAGAAAGATAAGCTTTACTACCATAAGATGATGATTTCAGTTAAAAAAATATGGAGATAAATAAAGAATTGACAAACATAAATGCATACATTAACATGTTTAACAGCAATGCAAACCACAAAATAAATTAGTTAAGGAATCTGCTATACGGTTGTACATAAAAGCATACAAGTACATATCTGAATCCATTAATGATGGATAAGTAACAGTATGTACACCATTTTTATTGTATAGACGATGAATGTCTGACTTCAAAACATCATCAGCATTACAAGTTATCTGTGACATTACTAAAATGTTACATTTGCTGAATAATGTCACTAAACAGTTTATAAAAATTATACAATTTCCATCATGTAATACTCATAATATGTGCCAATAATCATTTTTATTAACAAACATAACCTTTAAAAAGTGCATAGTGCAAATTGCTATTTATGCCTGACTGTGGACTTGCAAGCATGACAACGGATATATAAGGTATATATAGATGAGACTGCATAGCCATAGATGGTGAATGGCCATGTAATACTGTACCTCAATAAAGTGTGCATCACTACTACATAATTTTTTTTATATAGCTTTATAAACAGGGTACATGGATGTATGCTTGCGCCTTTGTTTGGACACACAGACTGCCTTCCTGCTGTGACGCGTTGGGTAGTGAACAGTTGTGTGCAGTGTTCACTGCAGTCTCTGCGGAATAACCACACTTAGGCCTTATAATTTTTCAGACTTTCTTTATCAATCTACCAAGATGAAGAAGGCAGGGAGTAAGGCACGTGGTCGTGGCCGTGGAGTTTCAGCAGGGAGAGGAGGTTGGGATTCTGTGGCTGCTGCCGCCCCCAGTGACACAGCATCCACCAGTTTTCCCCGTGAGCGTTCCTTTATGCGCACTTTTGTAGGAGCTCGGCGTACCCCCCTGCTGCGGGAAGAACAAATTGAAGCCGTTGTTGGTTGGATGGCAGCCAATGCATCGACTTCAATTGCTTCCACCTCCTCTCAGGACCACAGCACTGTTGAGCAACCATCTGTCTCTTCACCGCCTGCCAAATTGCCCAGGCAGTCACAGAGTTCTGTACAGGAGCCAGCTGAGTGTCTGCTTCTGTTCTCAGAATCTGTTGGCTTGCAAACAGGGGCCCAGCCAAGCAGCATTCTGGAATGTGAAGAAGAGGGAGTATGCAGTGATGCGCAACAGCTGTGTCTCTCTGAATCTGAAGAGGCGGGTGAGACAGTGCCGATGGTCAGCACACCGCAGAACGCATCTGATGATGATGAGACTCAGGTGCCAGTTTCTGTTGAGCATGGTGCTGGCCAGACCACCCAACAGCAGCAGGTATTGGAAGAGGGTAGTGGAGATGATGAGGTCCAAGACCCAACATGGCGTGAGGAACAGGAAGGTGGTGGGAGCAGCTCAGAGGAATACTAATAATAATAATATTAATTTATATAGCGCCATCATATTTCGCAGCGCTTTACAGTTTAGCAGTTTCGGAACACAAGTCATAAGTAACAACGAGAGTTGAGCGATACTTTCCGATATCCAAAAGTATCGGAATCGGAATGGTATCGCCGTTACCATTAAAATATCGGCGATACCCGATACCAATACCGAAAGTCCTATGTAAGTCTATGGGAACAAAATATCGCAACTAAAAAAACCTCTTTCTTTCCTTGTAAACACTAGATATACACACATAGAATACATATATATATATACATGTCATTGTGACATATATATATACATATATGTATAGTTTATACACTTCTACATAGTAAAATATCCTCTGATTCAATTGCCGGGTAAAGTCGGCTTCTGTGAAAAGACAGAAGCACCCGACATGAAATGACACTTGGTGTACATAGGGTTAACCATGTCTTTTCATGTCGTTTGCTATCTGATTTGCACAAACAATTACATCAGTCTATGTGTGCAAAATTTCACACCTGTAGGGGTTAATTAAAGGTGTAAATTCGTTGTAAAAAAAACGGACTTTTTTGCTACGAATTTACACCTTTAATTAACCCCTACAGGTGTGAAATTTTGCACACTTACACTCATGTAATTGTTTGTGCAAATCAGATATCAAACTACATGAAAAGACATGGTTAACCCTATGTACACCAAGTGTCATTTCATGTCGGGTTCTGCATTTTCACAAAAGCCGGCAATTGAATTAGCGGCTATTATACTATGTAGAAGTGTATGAACTATAAATATAAATATATATATATATATGTGTCACAAATTCAATGACATGTATATATATATATGAGGTGTAAAATTGCTGAAAAAAAATGCGTGGGCTCCCACCCTATTTTCGCAACCAGACAGACAAAGCCAGTGAGTGGGGGCAGATAATAATAGCCCAGGGAGGGACCATTTTTTTTGGCCCCCCCCGGCTACTTAACATCTGCCCCCAGACACCCCAGAAAGGGCTAATCTCTAATTAGATTTGCCCTTTCTGGCACTTTGCCCGTCTATTCCCATTGCCCTGTAGCGGTGGCGAATGGGTTAATAAGGGGTTAAAATGACCTTGCAATTGAAAGGTCACTTTAAGCCAGGTTAATAATTGAGAGCTGTCAATTAGACAACTATCAATTATTAATCCTATTGTATGAAAGAAAAATCAAACACACACACTTTAATAAAAAAGAAGTTTAATGAAATAATCACACAGTTTTTGACCATATTTTATTTACCTGCTAAAACCATTTCCTGTAATAAAAATAAAATAATAAAGCAAAATTATTCTTACCAATCCGATGCACAGTCAGGTCCCACGGTGTAATCCTTCAGAAAGGGTTAATGTTTACTGCAGGGACCGCAGCTAATGCTGCAGCCTCACAGTAAACCCCCAAATGAATGAGTTCCTCTCCTGGCTGACAGGAGAGGAAGTGGAAAGCTTAATTGATTGCTTTCCACTTTCACTTCAGGTCAGCCAGGGACACCATCAGTGACGTCAGAGGGAACTGATTAACAAAAATAGGGGTTCCCTTCGAAAAAAAAATGGCGTGGGGTCCCCCCTATTTTTGTTAACCAGCCAGATGAAGCAGACCGCTGAGGCCTGGATTTTCAGGCTGTTAAGGAGTCAAGATCCATGGACCTTGCCAGCCTGATAATACCAGGCCACAGCAGTCTGCATATCTTGGCTGATTAACAAAAATAGGGGATCCCCTCGAAAAAAATTGGCGTGGGGTCCCCCCTATTTTTGTTAACCAGCCAGATGAAGCATACCGCTGAGGCCTGGTTTTTCAGGCTGGTAAGGATCCAATATCCATGGACCTTGCAAGCCTGATAATACCAGGCCACAGCAGTCTGCTTAGCTTGGCTGGTTAACAAAAATAGGGGATCCCCTCGAAAAAAAAACGGCGTAGGGGTCCCCCTATTTTTGTTAACCAGCCAAGTAAAATGCAGACTGCTGCGGCCTGGTATTAAAAGACTGTCAAGGCCCATGGATTTTGGCCCTCAACAGCCTGATAATACCAGGCTACAGCAGCCCCACATTTGGCGCATCAAAAGATGTGCCAATTGTGGCACTTTACCCGGCTCTTCCCACTGCCCTGTAGCGGTGGCAAGTGGGGTAATAAGGGGTTAATGTCACCGTTGATTGCACGGTGAGAATAAGCCCGGTTAATAGTGGAGAGGCGTCAATAAGACACCGATCCATTATTAATCCCAAAGTTTTTAAATGTGTAAAAAAAAGACACAGCAAGAAAAAAGTCTTTTAATGAAATAAAAGAGACAACACAGTTTTCATTTTTTTTATTACTCTCTCATTCCTGAGACGCCATCGATCTCCTGTAAAAAAAGAAAAAAAACAAACCAACAGTATACCACCTGTCCGACGCAGTCCATAACGACAGTCCCACGACGATCCAGCTCTGCTACATCGCAATGACAGGCAGAGCCTGTCATTGTAACGCAGCACAGCTGATTACCTGCTTCCCCGGCGGTGACGTCATCGGACTGACTGCTTTACGGCCGGGATTACCCAGCAGTCACTGCAGTTATCGCGAGAAACTGCATGTGACCGCCGGGGAGAAGAGGATGGCGGCCATGAAGCAGTCCAGGACGTGACCGCCGGAGATCTTCTGCCAGGTAAGTGCCGCTGACTCCTGACAGACCCGACAGACGGACACTGACAGTGACAGTGACATCCCAATTCCGGTATCCGATATGACGAAAATATCGGAACTCGGAATCGGAATTCCGATACAGCCAATATCGGCCGATACCCGATATTTGCAGTATCGGAATGCTCAACCCTAGTAACAACGTTAACAATACAATAATTTAAGCAAAATAAGTCGCCCCTGCTCGTGACAGCTTACAATCTACAATGAGGTGGGGGAGTTACAAAGTATAGGTGTTTATATACAATGGTGCATTTACAATGATGGTCCAGCCATCTTAAGGGAGTGAGGGATGGAGATAGTGAATGGGCTAGACACACACACACACACACTTACACAGAATACATAGAATGACTTTGATTAGTGAATGTGATAGGCCGCTCTGAATAAATGTGTTTTGAGGGAGCGCCTGAAACCATGCAAATTGTGGATAGTCCTAATTTCTTGGGGTACAGCATTTCAGAGGATTGGCGCAGCGCGAGAGAAGTCTTGGAGTCGGGAGTGGGAGGTTCGGATTAGTGCAGAGGTTAGTCGAAAGTCGTTTGCAGAGCGCAGCAGTCGGTTAGGCCGATAGATAGAAATGAGGGAGGAGATGTAGGGGGGTGCTGAACTGTGGAGAGCTTTGTGGCTGAGAACCAGTACTTTGGTTGAAAGCTGTGAGAGGCCTAGAGAAGTGGTTAGTGATAGAAGGAAGATAGAGGAAGACATTGACCCAACACTACAAACAGGAGGGAGAGTTAGGCTGCAGACTCGGTTGCCTGTAGCCTCCAGTTTTGCACCTGTTCGGAGCAGTTGTCTTCCAAATGTCAAAACGTGCGCTCCCAGGACTTGCACTGCGTGGTCCTTTTTTGACACACTTGCAGATGATATTTGCTATGTCAAATGCAAGCTGTGTAATCAAAAATTAAAAATAGGTAAAAGTGTCAGTAACCTCAATACCACTAATATGTGGAAACATGTGCGGACAAAGCACGTAGTTGAGTTACAAAGACACACTGGAGATGTAGGCCAACCTACAGCAGCACCTACATCTTCAGGTTGTGTTGAAGCCTCTTCATCGAGCTCACACACAGCTGGTTCTGCTTCCTCACAGGATCGCCATGGAAGAACCTCGGTCACTGTTGTCCAGAGACAAAGTGTTATTCCACACACAGCAGCAAGTTCCCTGTCATCCTCACACCCAGGCCACAAAACAGCCATCGGTAGCACAGGCATGGGATAAAAGACGGCCATACTCGGCAAACCATCCACGAGCACAGGCTCTGAATGCTGGCATTGCAAAACTCCTGTCCCTTGAAATGCTGTCATTCAGGCTGGTGGAGACAGACAGTTTCCGTAACTTAATATCATTGTCAGTCCCACAATACAATGTGCCAAGCCGATTTCATTTCAGCAGGCAAGCCGTCCCTGGTCTGCAAAAGCATGTTGAGGGAAAAATTAAACATGAGCTACTAAACGCCATCAGTAGCAAGGTCCACCTGACCATCGATGCGTGGACCAGTACCCATTGTTATGATCTGCTACAACCACTAAAGAAAGAAGGGAATTCTGTCCCTACAATAGAACTAAGCTGAATCCCTACGATGTAATGGGGAACCTGATCCTGCGACCAGACCCGCTAAAGTCCTCATCTAGTGTGAACGAAGACCTATAGTTGCGAGGGAGGAATCCCTACAAGATCTAGGGACTGGGAGAAAAGGTGGACACCTCCTAACAGAAATTGTAGCAGGGATAATTAAACAGAAAACAAAATACTTTGAGATCCTAACATCAAGCAAAACTGACTGAGTAAGGCACCTAAGCACCCGGCTAGCTTAACAGTAGATAATACAATGAAGTCAAGCAAAGCCAGAAGGCCGGAGCCAGACTAAATAGGGAAAAAAGGTCATGTGACCAGCAAACTGAACCAAACCTAACAAGAGGGTTCTAACACCCATGGCCAGGGATGATACCTTTCCCTCACTGCCCATTGGGTCAATGTTGTGGAGCCAGGTACTGATCTTGCGAGTGGCGCTGTACGTGTTCTGCCAACTCCAAGGATTGCAGGAATCAAGTCTGTACACATTGACTCCTCCTCCTACTCCAGTTCCTCAGAATCATTGCTGCAGGAGCCGTCACGGTCTACCTCCACATGGACCCGTGAACGGTTACCTGTTGCGAACGATATGAGCACAGCCGTGTTCAAACGTCAACAGGCCGTCCTAAAATTAATTTCCATGGGGAATCGAAGCCACACAGCGCAGGAGCTCTGGAATGCCATCAAGCAGGAGAGCGACGTGTGGTTTTTGGCAGCGAATCTCCAGCCAGGCTTGGTAGTGTGTGACAATGGCCGAAATCTGGTGGCAGCTCTGGGCCTTGGCAACCTCACTCACTTACCATGTCTGTCATATGTGCTCAACTTGGTCGTGCAGATTTTTTGGAGGGACTATCCGGATCTTGATGCACTGCTGCACAAGGTCCGCCTAGAGTGCGCTCACTTGCGACGTTCCAGCATGGCCAGATCGGTGATTGCAGCTCTGCAACGCAGATTTCGCCTTCCTGAACATCGCATCATATGTGACGTACCCACCAGGTGGAATTCCACGTTACATATGTTGGAGCGGTTGTGTGAGCAGTAGAGTTGAGCGATACTTTCCGATATCCTAAAGTATCGGAATCGGAATGGTATCGCCGATATCACTAAAATATCGGCGATACCCGATACCGATACCGGAAGTCCCATGTAAGTCTATGGGAACAAAATATCGCAACTAAAAAAACCCCATTCTTTCCTTGTAAACACTAAATATACACACATAGAATACATATATATATATATATATATACATGTCATTGTGACATATATATATATACATATATGTATAGTTTATACACTTCTACATAGTAAAATATCCTTTGATTCAATTGCCGGGTAAAGCCGGCTTCAGTGAAAAGACAGAAGCACCCGACATGAAATGACACTTGGTGTACATAGGGTTAACCATGTCTTTTCATGTCGTTTGCTATCTGATTTGCACAAACAATTAAATCAGACTATGTGTGCAAAATTTCACACCTGTAGGGGTTAATTAAAGGTGTAAATTCGTTGTAAAAAAAACGGACTTTTTTGCTACGAATTTACACCTTTAATTAACCCCTACAGGTGTGAAATTTTGCACACATAGTCTGATTTAATTGTTTGTGCAAATTAGATAGCAAAGGACATGAAAAGACATGGTTAACCCTATGTACACCAAGTGTCATTTCATGTCGGGTTCTGCATTTTCACAAAAGCCGGCAATTGAATTAGCGGCTATTATACTATGTAGAAGTGTATGAACTACAAATATAAATATATACATATATGTGTCACAAATTCAATAACATGTATATATATATATGAGGTGTAAAATTGCTGAAAAAAAATGCGTGGGCTCCCGCCCTATTTTCGCAACCAGACAGACAAAGCCAGTGAGTGGGGGCAGATAATAATAGCCCAGAGAGGGACCATTATTTTTGCCCCCCCCGGCTACTAACATCTGCCCCCAGACACCCCAGGAAAGACAAATCTATAATTAGATTCGCCCTTTCTGGCACTTTGCCCGTCTATTCCCATTGCCCTGTAGCGGTGGCGAATGGGTTAATATGGGGTTAAAGCCACCTTGCTATTGAAAGGTGACCTTAAGCCAGGTTAATAATTGAGAGCTGTCAATTAGACAACTATCAATTATTAATCCTATTGCATGAAAAAAAATAAAACACACACACTTTAATTAAAAATCATTTTAATGAAATAAAGACACATGTTTTTGACCATCTTTTATTTTACTGCAAAAACCATTTCCTGTAATAAAAATAAAATAAAAAAGCAAAATTATTCTTACCTATCCCATGCACAGTCAGGTCCCACGGTGTAATCCTTCAGAAAGGGTTAATGTTTACTGCAGGGACCGCAGCTAATGCTGCAGCCTCACAGTAAACCCCAAATGAATGAGTTCCTCTCCTGCCTGACAGGAGAGTAAAGGCTGGGTGTCACATAACGATACACCAGCGATCCCGACAACGATATGCACTTGTCAGGATCGCTGGTGTATCGCTACATGATCGCTGCTGAGCTGCCAAACAGGCAGCTCAGGCAGCGATCTGGGACAGCGACACTGCGGGTAACATCGCTTAAGGGCCCGTCTCACATAGCGATATCGCTACCGAGATCGCTGCTGAGTCACTAGTTTTGTGACGCAGCAGCGAGCTCACCAGCGATATCGCTGTGTGTGACATTCAGCGACGATCAGCCCCCCTGCCGGGTATCGCTGATCGTCGCAGAAATGTCAGGACCTTTTTTTGATCACTGGTTTCCCTCTGACAGGCACGCATCGCTGCGTGTGACAGGCGGGAGACCAGCGATCCGCTGGTAACCAAGGTACACAGCGGGTTTCCAGGCACCGCGCAGCGCTTGGAAACCCGCTGTGTACCTTGGATACCAGCTCCCTGCATCAGGGCGCTGGTATCCAAGGTACACAGCGGGTTTCTAGGCACAGCCCCGCGCCTGGAAACCCGCTGTGTACCTTGGTTACCAGCGGATCGCTGGTCTCCCGCCTGTCACACGCAGCGATGTGTGCCTGTCAGCGGGAAACCAGCGATCAAAAAAAGGTCCTGACATTTCAGCGACGATCAGCGATACCCGGCAGGGGGGCTGATCGTCGCTGAATGTCACACACAGCGATATCGCTGGTGAGCTCGCTGCTGCGTCACAAAACTAGTGACTCAGCAGCGATCTCGGTAGCGATATCGCTATGTGAGACGGGCCCTTAAGTGGAAAGCTTAATTGATTGCTTTCCACTTTCACTTCAGGTCAGCCAGGGACACAATCAGTGACGTCAGAGGGAACTGATTAACAAAAATAGGGGTTCCCTTCGAAAAAAAAATGGCGTGGGGTCCCCCCTATTTTTGTAACCAGCCAGATGAAGCAGACCGCTGAGGCCTAGATTTTCAGGCTGTTAAGGAGCCAAGATCCATGGACCTTGCCAGCCTGATAATACTAGGCCACAGCAGTCTGCATATCTGGCTGATTAACAAAAATAGGGGATCCCCTCGAAAAAAATTGGCGTGGGGTCCCCCCTATTTTTGTTAACCAGCCAGATGAAGCAGACCGCTGAGGCCTGGATTTTCAGGCTGTTAAGGAGCCAAGATCCATGGACCTTGCCAGCCTCATAATACCAGGCCACAGCAGTCTGCATATCTTGGCTGATTAACAAAAATAGGGGATCCCCTCGAAAAAAATTGGCGTGGGGTCCCCCCTATTTTTGTTAACCAGCCAGATGAAGCAGACCGCTGAGGCCTGGTTTTTCAGGCTGGTAAGGATCCAATATCCATGGACCTTGCAAGCCTGATAATACCAGGCCACAGCAGTCTGCTTAGCTTGGCTGGTTAACAAAAATAGGGATCCCCTCGAAAAAAAACGGCATGGGAATCCCCCCTATTTTTGTTAACCAGCCAAGTAAAATGCAGACTGCTGCGGCCTGGTATTAAAAGACTGTCAAGGCCCATGGATTTTGGCCCTCAACAGCCTGATAATACCAGGCTACAGCAGCCCCACATTTGGCGCATCAAAAGATGTGCCAATTGTGGCACTTTACCCGGCTCTTCCCACTTGCCCTGTAGCGGTGGCAAGCGGGGTAATAAGGGGTTAATGTCACCGTTGATTGCACGGTGACAATAAGCCCGGTTAATAATGGAGAGGTGTCAATAAGACACCGATCCATTATTAATCCCAAAGTTATTAAATGTATAAAAAAAAGACAAAGCAAGAAAAAAGTATTTTAATGAAATAAAAGAGACAACACAGTTTTCATTTCTTTTATTACTCTCTCATTCCTGCGACGCCATCGATCTCCTGTAAAAAAAGAAAAAAAACAAACCAACAGTATACCACCTGTCCGACGCAGTCCATAACGACAGTCCCACGACGATCCAACTCTGCTACATCGCAATAACAGGCAGAGCCTGTCATCGCGACGCAGCACAGCTGATTACCTGCTTCCCCGGCGGTGACGTCATCGGACTGACTGCTTTACGGCCGGGATTACCCAGCAGTCACTGCAGTTATCGCGAGAAACTGCATGTGACCGCCGGGGAAAGAAGATTGCGGCCATGAAGCAGTCCAGGACGTGACCGCCGGAGATCTTCTGCCAGGTAAGTGCCGCTGACTCCTGACAGACCCGACCGACGGACACTGACAGTGACAGTGACAATCCCGATTCCGGTATCCGATAAGACGAAAATATCGGAACTCGGAATCGGAATTCCGATACAGCTAATATCGGCCGATACCCGATATTTGCAGTATCGGAATGCTCAACACTAGTGAGCAGCAGCCAACAGTAATGGAGTATCAGCTGCATCAGGCGCAATCAACTCGCAATTTGCGCCGTTCACACTTCACCACTACTGACTGGGCCTCTATAATAATAATAATCTTTATTTATATAGCGCCAACATATTCCGCAGCGCTTTACAGTTTAACAGTTTCAGAACACAAGTCATAAGTAACAACGTTAACAATACAATAATTAAAGCAATATAAGCCGCCCCTGCTCGTGACAGCTTACAATCTACAATGAGGTGGGGGAGATACAAAGTACAGGTGTTTATATACAATGGTGTATTTACAATGATGGTCCAGCCATTTTGAGGGAGTGATGGATGGAGATAGTGAATGGGCTACACACACAGACTTACACATAGAATGACTTTGATTAGTGAATGTGATAGGTCGCTCTGAACAAATGTGTTTTGAGGGAGCGCCTGAAACCATGCTAATTGCGGATAGTCCTAATTTCTTGGGGTAGAGCATTCCAGAGGATTGGCGCAGAAGTCTTGTAGTCGGGAGTGGGAGGTACGGATTAGTGCAGAGGTTAGTCGAAGGTCGTTTGCAGAGCGCAGCAGTCGGTTAGGCCGATAGATAGAAATGAGGGAGGAGATGTAGGGGGGTGCTGCACTGTGGAGAGCTTTGTGGGTGACAACCAGTACTTTGAATTGGATACTATAATGAATGGGCAGCCAGTGTAAGGACTGGCGAAGGACTCTATGAAGGACATCTGCCACGTTTTGCGTGCGTTTGATGAGTCAACGCGGATGGCGAGTGCAGATGATGCACTAGTCAGCCTGACTGTCCCCCTTATCTGCCTGCTTCAAAAATCAATGCAAGCACTAAAGGATGAGGTTTTGGAAGAGGTAGAGGATGAGGAGTCACAAATTCCGTCACCTTCTGGACAGTCAGCGCAACGTGGTTCCTCACAAAGGGCTGGGCAGGGCTAACTTTGTGAGGAGGATGAGGAGGAGTCAATGGAGGAGGAAGACATCGCTCCAGAGGGAGGTACACAACGCTCTAGTCAGTATGTATAGCGAGGGTGGGGTGATGCAGAGCAGGCAGAGATGACGCCTCTTGCAGGGGACAGCGTTTCTTGGCCAGTTGGGAGTCTGCAGCACATGGTTGGTTTCATGCTGCAGTGCCTGAGAAACGACCGCCACATCGCCCACATTCTCACCACGTCTGATTATTGTGTGTCCACCCTCCTAGACCCTCGCCACCGGGACAACTTACAAAGCCTCATCACACTGTTGAACCGGGAGCGTAAAATGCAGGAGTACCAAGACACACTGGTGCAATCCATAATGTTCTCCATTCCAGCCGAGAGCACTGTTGCTACTACTGCTTTACAAAGCAGCTCTGTGCGTCGAGGCAGTGGAGACAGCTCTGCAACAAGAGGGAGCACAAGCAGCGCCTCTGCACAGTGCAAGATGTTATGATTTGGTAGCTGAGGAGAGCAGGCAAAAAAGGCAATACATCAGAGAGGTTGGAATCTATGGGATTGCAGTACCCTGACTAACCACCACAACTAAAGGCAGCCGTGGAGCGTACCTACGTTGGTCCTAGACGCCTCGTCACAGCCTGAGAAGCTAACTACACCTAAAGATAGAAAGAGGAAAGCTATCTGCCCCAGAGCAGATCCACAAATAACATAGAAAGCCCCCAAACATGTAATGGCGGTTAGACAAGAAGAAATACTGACACAGACAGAAAATAGTATGAGCAAACGTTGGGGCTCAAACTTAATAAATAGAAAAGGATAGGAAGGGCACTTTATACAATCACAAAAAACCCTGAAAAGTACCAACTCTACTAATTACAAAAACACGACCTCTAGCATCTAAATTAGTTCTCTGGTGTAACAAAAACTAAACAGCAGCCACAGAAAAAAGTGGAAAAGGAAAATGAACAAACAACAGTGGCTGAACTAAACTGAGAGGAGCACAAGCCCCCCAAGGGGACCCGGCAGACCCCCACAGAAGTGCAGGACAAAATGCCAAAAACACAAAAAACTAAAAGAAGAAAATGTCTTATCTGTTAGAAAAAGATGCAGTCACGAAACAGCAAGCTACAAAGTGTACAGGAATCAAAGATGAGACCAGAACAATTGATCACCGTCAACCCTGATGGGAGGGAACCTCCCTTATATAACACCAGTCAGTGACACCTGATCTCCAATCTTCACAATCTTCATTGGATAGTTCAGTACTGTTTGTAACCACCAGAGGGAGCTTCTGCTCAGAATTCATTTCTAGCACATTCACAACAGCAAGACCAGTATGTTCCAAATGTGGCGAAGTTTTGTGGCAGCGCCATCAATGTCTACACCATCCGAGACGGCTCCAGTCAGCAGGAGGCAAAGTTTCCGTAAGATGGTGACAGACTACATGTCTTGGCCTCTCAGTGTACTCCCAGATGGCTCTTCCCCATTCAAGTTTTAGGTCTCTAAGCTGGATACATGGCCAGAGCTTAGCCAGTATGCATTGGAGGTGCTGGCTTGCCCTGCTGCCAGTGTATTATCGGAGCGCTTCTTCAGTGCTGCAGGTGGTGTACTAACAGACCATAGCATGCGACTATCCTCCGATAATGTAGACCGGCTTACTTTTCTGAAAATGAACAAGGCATGGATCTCGCATGAATTTGCCTGTCCGGTTTCAGATTAAATAACTGGTTGGCAACGTTATCCATGTCTCCTGTTATGTTCATCTTTCTACCACCTGAACTCTACTGCCTGGGCTACAACACTGCCAGTTGCTGCTCAGAAGTGTTGGATGCACAGATCAAAACAATCGCTGATGTGTTTGTGGGGTTCAGTAACGCCTGCTGTTCCCCTGCTGTGTGTCCGGCAAAAATTACTGCTAGGTAGCTACACATGTTGAAAAAAACATGACATGTTAAAGTGGCTACTGCTACACATAGATAAGAGGCTACACCCTTATTTCTAAGCTGTAAACAAGTGAAACGTCAACTTTAAAACCATTAAATTATTAGTCTTTGTCACAAATCTGTAACAAAATAATTGTGACATATTACTGCAGATATCCACATGTCGACCACAAATGCTAACACAAAAGCCTACTTATGCTATAGGGTACTGATGGTGAACCTTGTCACTCCATAACTTAGACAAATCCAACTCACATCATGCCTCAAATGCTGCAATGTTGGAAGTGCATAATGTGGGTTGAACTTTGACAACAGCTGCAGTGCGAAGTTTAGCCTTCAGTGTTCTTGGCTTTTAAATAAAAGCATACAAGTAAATTTAATAATCCATTGTTGATTAAGGGACGTGATGTACACCTGTAATATTGTGCAAACAATGGATGTAGGACTAGTCCTCTTCAACATTACTTATATTTGTGTCATTTCAAAAAATACATATTTAATTACAAATTTAACAACCCATATCATAAAGGTCCATCATGTAAAAATGAGAATCGGTAACAAAACTCATGCATTACCTTGTTAAAGTCAATAGTGCATAGTCACAATAGCTAAATATATACCTGCAAGTTTTGCTGAAACGACAACTGATAGAAAAGGTGAATGATATCTAGTTATCAGACTGAATAGCGACACCTGTACAATGTCGATATAATACTGTACCTTAACAAAAAGGCTGTTTGCAACCAATGTATTATATACGAATGGAAGCACACCACACTAATAGATTTGAGTTATTTGAAATAGAATGGAGCAGCACCAATTAGAGAAAAATGTCAAGGATGAGGCAGCGAGACACGCTCAGCAGAGTACAAGCAGCAGTGGTTGAAGAACTAACTGGAGCGGGATCTGCACTCCAAAAATGAAAACCTCTGACTACAGTAAACACTGCACACAACTGTTCAGTAGCTGTGAAAGGCCCGTTTGTGTACTTCTATATTGTTTGCAACCAATGTATTGGATACGGATGGAAGCACGTCACACTAATAGATTTGAATTATTTGAAATAGAATGTAGCAGCAACAATTAGAGAAAAATGTCAAGTATGAGGCAGTGAGACACGCTCAGCAGAGTACAAGCAGCAGTGGTTGAAGAACTAACTGGAGCGGGATCTGCACTCCAAAAATGAAAACCTCTGACTACAGTAAACACTGCACACAACTGTTTAGTAGCTGTGAAAGGCCCGTTTGTGTACTTCTATATTGTTTGCAACCAATGTATTGGATACGGATGGAAGCACGTCACACTAATAGATTTGAATTATTTGAAATAGAATGTAGCAGCAACAATTAGAGAAAAATGTCAAGGATGAGGCAGTGAGACACGCTCAGCAGAGTACAAGCAGCAGTGGTTGAAGAAGTAACTGGAGCGGGATCTGCACTCCAAAAATGAAAACCTCTCACTGCAGTAAACACTGCACACAACTGTTCAGTAGCTGTGAAAGGCCCGTTTGTGTACTTCTATATTGTTTGCAACCAATGTATTGGATACGGATGGAAGCACGTCACACTAATAGATTTGAATTATTTGAAATAGAATGTAGCAGCAACAATTAGAGAAAATGTCAAGGATGAGGCAGTGAGACACGCTCAGCAGAGTACAAGCAGCAGTGGTTGAAGAACTAACTGGAGCGTGATCTGCACTCCAAAAATGAAAACCTCTGACTACAGTAAACAGTGCACACAACTGTTCAGTAGCTGTGAAAGGCCCGTTTGTGTACTTCTATATTGTTTGCAACCAATGTATTGGATACGGATGGAAGCACGTCACACTAATAGATTTGAATTATTTGAAATAGAATGTAGCAGCAACAATTAGAGAAAAATGTCAAGGATGAGGCAGTGAGACACGCTTAGCAGAGTACAAGCAGCAGTGGTTGAAGAACTAACTGGAGCGGGATCTGCACTCCAAAAATGAAAACCTCTGACTACAGTAAACACTGCACACAACTGTTTAGTAGCTGTGAAAGGCCCGTTTGTGTACTTCTATATTGTTTGCAACCAATGTATTGGATACGGATGGAAGCACGTCACACTAATAGATTTGAATTATTTGAAATAGAATGTAGCAGCAACAATTAGAGAAAAATGTCAAGGATGAGGCAGTGAGACACGCTCAGCAGAGTACAAGCAGCAGTGGTTGAAGAACTAACTGGAGCGGGATCTGCACTCCAAAAATGAAAACCTCTGACTACAGTAAACACTGTACACAACTGTTCAGTAGCTGTGAAAGGCCCGTTTGTGTACTTCTATATTGTTTGCAACCAATGTATTGGATACGGATGGAAGCACGTCACACTAATAGATTTGAATTATTTGAAATAGAATGTAGCAGCAACAATTAGAGAAAAATGTCAAGGATGAGGCAGTGAGACACGCTCAGGAGAGTACAAGCAGCAGTGGTTGAAGAACTAACTGGAGCGTGATCTGCACTCCAAAAATGAAAACCTCTGACTACAGTAAACACTGCACACAACTGTTCAGTAGCTGTGAAAGGCCCGTTTGTGTACTTCTATATTGTTTGCAACCAATGTATTGGATAAGGATTGAAGCACGTCACACTAATAGATTTGAATTATTTGAAATAGAATGTAGCAGCAACAATTAGAGAAAAATGTCAAGGATGAGGCAGTGAGACACGCTCAGCAGAGTACAAGCAGCAGTGGTTGAAGAACTAACTGAAGCGTGATCTGCACTCCAAAAATGAAAACCTCTAACTACAGTAAACACTGCACACAACTGTTCATTAGCTGTGAA
The DNA here is from genome assembly GCA_033576555.1 of Oophaga sylvatica. Taxonomy (NCBI): domain Eukaryota; kingdom Metazoa; phylum Chordata; class Amphibia; order Anura; family Dendrobatidae; genus Oophaga; species Oophaga sylvatica. The sequence continues at coordinate 560,490,291 of JARQOD010000004.1, forward strand.
AGGCCCGTTTGTGTACTTCTATATTGTTTGCAACCAATGTATTGGATACGGATGGAAGCACATCACACTAATAGATTTGATTTTTTTTAAATAGAATGTAGCAGCAACAATTAGAGAAAATGTCAAGGATGAGGCAGTGAGACACGCTCAGCAGAGTACAAGCAGCAGTGGTTGAAGAACTAACTGGAGCGTGATCTGCACTCCAAAAATGAAAACCTCTGACTACAGTAAACAGTGCACACAACTGTTCAGTAGCTGTGAAAGGCCCGTTTGTGTACTTCTATATTGTTTGCAACCAATGTATTGGATACGGATGGAAGTACGTCACACTAATAGATTTGAATTATTTGAAATAGAATGTAGCAGCAACAATTAGAGAAAAATGTCAAGGATGAGGCAGTGAGACACGCTTAGCAGAGTACAAGCAGCAGTGGTTGAAGAACTAACTGGAGCGGGATCTGCACTCCAAAAATGAAAACCTCTGACTACAGTAAACACTGCACACAACTGTTTAGTAGCTGTGAAAGGCCCGTTTGTGTACTTCTATATTGTTTGCAACCAATGTATTGGATACGGATGGAAGCACGTCACACTAATAGATTTGAATTATTTGAAATAGAATGTAGCAGCAACAATTAGAGAAAAATGTCAAGGATGAGGCAGTGAGACACGCTCAGCAGAGTACAAGCAGCAGTGGTTGAAGAACTAACTGGAGCGGGATCTGCACTCCAAAAATGAAAACCTCTGACTACAGTAAACACTGTACACAACTGTTCAGTAGCTGTGAAAGGCCCGTTTGTGTACTTCTATATTGTTTGCAACCAATGTATTGGATACGGATGGAAGCACGTCACACTAATAGATTTGAATTATTTGAAATAGAATGTAGCAGCAACAATTAGAGAAAAATGTCAAGGATGAGGCAGTGAGACACGCTCAGGAGAGTACAAGCAGCAGTGGTTGAAGAACTAACTGGAGCGTGATCTGCACTCCAAAAATGAAAACCCCTGACTACAGTAAACACTGCACACAACTGTTCAGTAGCTGTGAAAGGCCCGTTTGTGTACTTCTATATTGTTTGCAACTAATGTATTGGATAAGGATTGACGCACGTCACACTAATAGATTTGAATTATTTGAAATAGAATGTAGCAGCAACAATTAGAGAAAAATGTCAAGGATGAGGCAGTGAGACACGCTCAGCAGAGTACAAGCAGCAGTGGTTGAAGAACTAACTGAAGCGTGATCTGCACTCCAAAAATGAAAACCTCTAACTACAGTAAACACTGCACACAACTGTTCATTAGCTGTGAAAGGCCCGTTTCTGTACTTCTATATTGTTTGCAACCAATGTATTGGATACGGATGGAAGCACGTCACACTAATAGATTTGAATTATTTGAAATAGAATGTAGCAGCAACAATTAGAGAAAAATGTCAAGGATGAGGCAGTGAGACACGCTCAGGAGAGTACAAGCAGCAGTGGTTGAAGAACTAACTGGAGCGTGATCTGCACTCCAAAAATGAAAACCTCTGACTACAGTAAACACTGCACACAACTGTTCAGTAGCTGTGAAAGGCCCGTTTGTGTACTTCTATATTGTTTGCAACCAATGTATTGGATACAGATTGACGCACGTCACACTAATAGATTTGAATTATTTGAAATAGAATGTAGCAGCAACAATTAGAGAAAAATGTCAAGGATGAGGCAGTGAGACACGCTCAGCAGAGTACAAGCAGCAGTGGTTGAAGAACTAACTGAAGCGTGATCTGCACTCCAAAAATGAAAACCTCTAACTACAGTAAACACTGCACACAACTGTTCATTAGCTGTGAAAGGCCCGTTTGTGTACTTCTATATTGTTTGCAACCAATGTATTGGATACGGATGGAAGCACGTCACACTAATAGATTTGAATTATTTGAAATAGAATGTAGCAGCAACAATTAGAGAAAAATGTCAAGGATGAGGCAGTGAGACACGCTGTTGTGAATGGACTTGAGATGAGTTCTGAGCAGAGGCTCCCTCTGGTGGTTACAAGCGGTACTGGACTGTCCAGTGAAGATTGTGAGGATTGGGAATCAGGTGTTACTGACTGGTCTTATATAAGGGAGTTGCCTTCCCATCAGGGTTGCCGGTGATCAATTGTTCTGGTCTCAATCCTTGATTCCTGTTTCCTTTGTAGCCTGCTGTGTCGTGTCTGCATCTCCTGCTAACAGATAAGACATTTTCTTCTTTTTGTTTTTGTGCTTTATTTTTGCATTTTGTCCTGCATTTCTGTGGGGGCCTTCAGGGTCCCCTCCGGGGCCTTTTGCCCTCTCAGTTTAGTTCAGCCACTGATGTTTTGTACATTTGCTTTTTCCAGTTTTTTCAGTTGCTGCTGTTTTGATTTTGTTACACCAGAGAACTAATTTAGGTGGTAGAGGTCGTGTGATCTCAGGTGTTTTTGAAATTAGTAGAGTTGGCGCTTTTCAGGGTTTTTTGGGATTGCAGTAAGTGCCCTTCCTATCCTTTTCTATTTAGATAGCTTGGGCCCCAACGTTTGCTCATACTATTTTCTGTCTGTGTCAGTATTTCTTCTTGTCTAACCGCCATTACATGTTTGGGGGCTTTCTATGTTCTTTGGGGATCTGCTCCGGGGCAGATAGCTTTCCTCTTTCTATCTTTAGGTATAGTTAGTTTCTCAGGCTGTGACGAGGCGTCTAGGACCAACGTAGGAACGCTCCACGGCTGCCTCTAGTTGTGGTGGTTAGTCAGGGTACTGCAATCTCATAGATTCCAACTGCTCTGGAGTATTTCATTTTTTACCTGCACTCCTCAGCTACCAAATCATAACAGTATCACCGGCCTAAACTGAAAATTATATGGTACTCACAGAAGGGAAAAATATTGTGAAAGAAAAAAAAAGGTTGTCAGAGTTGTCAGAGATATTTTTCTGTTTGTTGCATTTTTTTTTTCCCTCTGTATCTCTGGGTGCTGGGGAGGATTTTTTCTCTCAATGGAGTTTGCACAGTTGTCTGGCAGTGTGGATCAGCTTGCCACTGAGGTTCGGAGTATTGCTACCTATCTTGCTAGGTTGCCTGTTGTGGAACCTAGGATCCCCATGCCAGATTTGTTTTTGGGGGATCGAGCCAAGTTTCTGAATTTCAAAAATAATTGTAAATTGTTTTTTGCCTTAAAATCTAAGTCCTCAGGGAACGCAGCGCAGCAGGTTCAAATTGTCATCTCTCTCCTGCGCGGCGATCCTCAGGATTGGGCTTTTTCCCTGACACCTGGGGATCCTGTTTTGAGTGATGTTGATGCATTTTTTCAGGCCTTGGGGTTATTGTACGATGAGCCTAATGTCACTGATCAAGCTGAAAAAGCCTTGTTGGCATTAAATCAGGGGCTTGATGACGCTGAGTTATACTGTCAGAGATTCCGCAGGTGGGCAGTCCTGACCAAATGGAATGACGACGCTTTGGCAGCCCTTTTTCGGAAGGGTCTGTCAGATAATGTAAAGGATGTTATGGTGGGATTCCCTGTCCCCTCTGGTCTCAATGATTTTATGTCATTAGCGATTCAAATTGACAGACGTTTGCGTGAGCGGAGAAGTATGCGTGGAATAGTGTTGCCTTGTGAACCTGCTTCTGAACCCATGCAGTGTGATAGAGTGGTTTCTGGGGCACAGCGTCATGAGTTTCGAAAGCGCAATGGGTTATGTTTCTACTGTGGTGATGCCTCTCATGCTATTTCAGTCTGCCCTAAGCGGGGAAGACGTTTTGCACGCACAGTTGTCTTGGGTATTGTTCAGACTAAGTTTTTATTAACTGTTACTCTGATATGCTCTCTGTCCTCATTTTCTGCTCAGGCTTTCGTTGATTCAGGAGCAGCTATTAACCTGATGGATTTTGATTTTGCTAAACGTTGCGGGTTTCCCTTGATACCCCTACAGAAGTCTATTCCCCTACTGGGGATCGATTCTACCCCTTTGGCTGAGAATAAACCTCAGTTCTCTACTCAGGTGATAATGAGGGTTGAACCTGATCATCAGGAGAGCTGCAAATTTTTGGTTCTGTATAATCTGCATGACATTATCGTGCTGGGTTTCCCTTGGTTACAGTCTCATAATCTGTTTTGGATTGGAAATCTGTGTCTGTAACCAGTTGGGGCTGCCAATGTGTTAATACCAACACTCCTGTTTTTTCTGCCTCCCCTCAGGCTCAGGATGTTCCTGACTTTTTGATTGATTTTTCTGATGTGTTTATCGAAAGTAAATCTGCATCCTTGCCTCCCCATAGAAGCTATGACTGCGCTATTGAATTAGTGCCTGGTAGTAAATTCCCTAAAGGTCGCCTTTTTAACTTGTCTGTACCTGAACATGACGCTATGCGGTCTTATATCAAGGAGTCATTGGAGAAGGGTCATATCAGACCATCCTCTTCACCCTTAGGTGCCGTTTTTTTCTTTGTGGCCAAAAAGGATGGTTCATTAAGGCCGTGTATTGATTATCGTCTTTTGAACAATATTACTGTGAAATATCAATATCCGTTACCCTTGATTTCTGACCTGTTTTCCAGGGTGAAAGACGATATTTGGTTTACCAAGCTTGACCTCAGGGGGGCATATAACCTTATTCGCATTAAGCACGGGGATGAGTGGAAGATGGCATTTAACACCCCTGAGGGGCATTTTGAGTACCTTGTGATGCCCTTTGGGCTCACTAATGCTCCTTCTGTCTTCCAGTCCTTCATGAATGACATTTTCAGGGATTTTGTGGATAAATTTCTGATTGTTTATTTGGATGATATCTTGATTTTTTCTAATGACTGGGACTCTCATGTGAAACATGTTCGAATTGTATTCCAGATTTTGAGAGAGAAGCTCTGTATGTGAAGGGATCAAAGTGTCTTTTTGGCGTACAGAGGATCTCATTTTTGGGATTCATTTTGTCCCCATCTGTTATTGAAATGGACCCGGTCAAGGTTCAGGCCATCTGTGATTGGGTCCAACCTACTTCATTAAAGGCTCTTCAAAGATTTTTGGGTTTTGCCAGTTTTTATCGTAAATTTATTGGTAATTTCTCGGTTATTGTTAAACCATTAACTGATTTGACCAAAAAGGGTTCTGATGTGGTGAATTGGCCTCCTGAGGCAGTCTCTGCATTTCAGGAACTTAAGCAGAGATTCACTTCTGCTCCTGTTCTACGGCAGCCTGATGTTTCTCTGCCATTTCAGGTGGAGGTTGATGCCTCTGAAATTGGGGCAGGTGCCGTTTTGTCCCAAAGAGATCCAGAGACCTCTAAAAGTAACCCTTGTGCCTTTTTCTCTCGAAAATTTTCTCCTACTGAACGTAATTATGACGTTGGTAATCGGGAGTTATTCGCCATGAAGTGGGCTTTTGAAGAGTGGAGACATTGGCTGGAGGGAGCCAAACATCAGGTGGTGGTCCTTACGGACCATAAGAATCTGGTTTATCTGGAATCTGCCAAGCGACTTAATCCTAGACAGGCCAGGTGGGCCTTGTTTTTCACACGTTTTAATTTTGTGGTTTCCTTTCTTCCTGGCACTAAGAATGTTAAGGCGGATGCCCTCTCGAGGAGTTTCCTTGCGGACTCTCCTAAGGTATCTGATCCTTCTGTTATTTTGAAAGAAGGTGTAGTTCTTTCCGCCATCTCGCCCAATTTGAGACTGGCTCTGGAGGGGTGTCAGGAGGATTGGCCCGAGCGCTGCCCTGTTGGGAAATTGTTTGTCCCGGACCAGTGGAAAAAGAGTGTGATGTCTGAGATTCATTGTTCCGCGTTGGCCGGTCATCCCGGAATTTTTGGTACCAGAGACTTGGTTAGTTGGTCCTTTTGGTGGCATACTTTGTCTCGTGACGTCAGGGAATTTGTGCAGTCCTGCGGGACTTGCTCTCGCTCCAAGCCTTGCTCTCGCTCTAGTGGTTTGTTGATGCCATTGCCTGTGCCCAAGAGACCATGGACCCATATCTCTATGGATTTCATTTCCGACCTCCCTGTTTCTCAGAGAATGACCGTCATCTGGGTGATTTGTGATAGGTTTTCCAAGATGATACATCTTGTGCCATTACCTAAGTTGCCTTCCTCCTCTGAATTGGTGCCTTTGTTCCTTCAGCACGTGGTTCGTTTACACGGCATTCCTGAGAACATTGTGTCTGACAGAGGAGTCCAGTTTGTTTCCAGATTTTGGAGGACCTTTTGTTCTAAGCTTGGTGTTCATTTGTCTTTCTCCTCGGCGTTTCATCCTCAGACCAATGGTCAAACTGAGAGAACAAACCAGACATTGGAGACTTATCTAAGATGCTTTGTGTCTGCTGATCAGAATGACTGGGTCTCTTTTTTGCCTTTGGCTGAGTTTGCTCTTAATAATAGGGCTAGCTCTGCCACTTTGATGTCTCCATTTTTCTGTAATTCTGGGTTTCACCCTCGATTTTCTTCAGGACAGACGGAGGCTTCTGCCTGTCCAGGTGTTGACTCTGTTGTGGAGCGTATGCAACAGATTTGGGACCAGAAAAGCAAAAAACTGAACTGAAGTAGACTTGAATGACATGCAAGATGTAGAAGCATGTTCACACTGGCCATAAAAGCAAGCAAAACCAAGGAAAAAAGCAATGTGTGTATATACCCTAATGAAAATAAATAAGTAAAAAAGCAAGTGCATTAAATAATTAACATAGGGTACTTAGTAAACACTGTTTTGATCAAAAAAGCATAAAGCTGTCCCACCACGGCAAGGTGTACCCATTTGAGACAGTAACTACACTCTCTAAGGTTAAAACCTACCTGGTGTGAATAGTGGCAGAGTCTGGGTCCCAAATGGACACCCAGCTTCAGAGGGACTATATATGAACTACACAGCTCAGTAGAAAGGAGGCCACACCCTATTTGTACTGAATACAAAAATGCTAAAGAAAAGCAAAAAACTGAACTGAAGTAGACTTGAATGACATGCAAGATGTAGAAGCATGTTCACACTGGCCATAAAAGCAAGCAAAACCAAGGAAAAAAGCAATGTGTGTATATACCCTAATGAAAATAAATAAGTAAAAAAGCAAGTGCATTAAATAATTAACATAGGGTACTTAGTAAACACTGTTTTGATCAAAAAAGCATAAAGCTGTCCCACCACGGCAAGGTGTACCCATTTGAGACAGTAACTACATTCTCTAAGGTTAAAACCTACCTGGTGTGAATAGTGGCAGAGAGTCTGGGTCCCAAATGGACACCCAGCTTCAGAGGGATTATATATGAACTACACAGCTCAGTAGAAAGGAGGCCACACCCTATTTGTACTGAATACAAAAATGCTAAAGAAAAGCAAAAAACTGAACTGAAGTAGACTTGAATGACATGCAAGATGTAGAAGCATGTTCACACTGGCCATAAAAGCAAGCAAAAACAAGGAAAAAAGCAATGTGTGTATATACCCTAATGAAAATAAATAAGTAAAAAAGCAAATGCATTAAATAATTAACATAATTAACAGTGTTTACTAAGTATCTTATGTTAATTATTTAATGCACTTGCTTTTTTACTTATTTATTTTCATTAGGGTATATACACACATTGCTTTTTTCCTTGGTTTTGCTTGCTTTTATGGCCAGTGTGAACATGCTTCTACATCTTGCATGTCATTCAAGTCTACTTCAGTTCAGTTTTTTGCTTTTCTTTAGCATTTTTGTATTAAGTACAAATAGGGTGTGGCCTCTTTTCTACTGAGCTGTGTAGTTCATATATAGTCCCTCTGAAGCTGGGTGTCCATTTGGGACCCAGACTCTGCCACTATTCACACCAGGTAGGTTTTAACCTTAGAGAGTGTAGTTACTGTCTCAAATGGGTACACCTTGCCGTGGTGGGACAGCTTTATGCTTTTTTGATCAAAACAGTGTTTACTAAGTACCCTATGTTAATTATTTAATGCACTTGCTTTTTTACTTATTTATTTTCATTAGGGTATATACACACATTGCTTTTTTCCTTGGTTTTGCTTGCTTTTATGGCCAGTGTGAACATGCTTCTACATCTTGCATGTCATTCAAGTCTACTTCAGTTCAGTTTTTTGCTTTTCTTTAGCATTTTTGTATTCAGTACAAATAGGGTGTGGCCTCCTTTCTACTGAGCTGTGTAGTTCATATATAGTCCCTCTGAAGCTGGGTGTCCATTTGGGACCCAGACTCTGCCACTATTCACACCAGGTAGGTTTTAACCTTAGAGAGTGTAGTTACTGTCTCAAATGGGTACACCTTGCCGTGGTGGGACAGCTTTATGCTTTTTTGATCAAAACAGTGTTTACTAAGTACCCTATGTTAATTATTTAATGCACTTGCTTTTTTACTTATTATTTTCATTAGGGTATATACACACATTGCTTTTTTCCTTGGTTTTGCTTGCTTTTATGGCCAGTGTGAACATGCTTCTACATCTTGCATGTCATTCAAGTCTACTTCAGTTCAGTTTTTTGCTTTTCTTTAGCATTTTTGTATTCAGTACAAATAGAGTGTGGCCTCCTTTCTACTGAGCTGTGTAGTTCATATATAGTCCCTCTGAAGCTGGGTGTCCATTTGGGACCCAGACTCTGCCACTATTCACACCAGGTAGGTTTTAACCTTAGAGAGTGTAGTTACTGTCTCAAATGGGTACACCTTGCTGTGGTGGGACAGCTTTATGCTTTTTTGATCAAAACAGTGTTTACTAAGTACCCTATGTTAATTATTTAATGCACTTGCTTTTTTACTTATTTATTTTCATTAGGGTATATACCCACATTGCTTTTTTCCTTGGTTTTGTTTGCTTTTATGGCCAGTGTGAACATGCTTCTACATCTTGCATGTCATTCAAGTCTACTTCAGTTCAGTTTTTTGCTTTTCTTTAGCATTTTTGTATTCAGTACAAATAGGGTGTGTCCTCCTTTCTACTGAGCTGTGTAGTTCATATATACTTCCTCTGAAGCTGGGTATCCATTTGGGACCCAGACTCTGCCACTATTCACACCAGGTAGATTTGGGACCAGGTAGTGGAGAGGTTGTCCCTCTCTCAGGAGAGGGCCCAGCGGTTTGCTAACCGGCATAGGACTGATGGTCCTCGGTTTACAGTGGGGGACTTGGTCTGGTTGTCCTCAAAAATATTCCTATGAGAGTGGCATCTCCTAAATTTAAGCCTAGGTTCATTGGACCTTATAAGATCATGGAGATTCTTTTTTCGTTTGCTTCTTCCAGGGACATTTAAGATCCATAACGTGTTCCACAAGTCCTTGTTAAAGAGGTTTGTTGAGCCAGTGGTTCCTACTGCTTTGCTCCTGACCCTGTTCTGGTTGAGGGCAATATGGAGTTTATGGTTGAGAAAATATTGAATTTTCGTTTTTTCTAGACGGAAACTTCAGTATTTGGTTAAGTGGAGAGGTTATGGTCAGGAAGACAATTCTTGTGTGTTTGCTTCAGACATCCATGCTAGGAGACTCATCCGTGCGTATCATAGAACTCATCCTGACCGACCTGGTTGCTCAAGCGAGGGTTCGGTGACCCCTCCTCAAGGGGGGGGTACTGTTGTGAATGGACTTGAGATGAGTTCTGAGCAGAGGCTCCCTCTGGTGGTTACAAGCGGTACTGGACTGTCCAGTGAAGATTGTGAGGATTGGGAATCAGATGTTACTGACTGGTCTTATATAAGGGAGTCGCCTTCCCATCAGGGTTGCCGGTGATCAATTGTTCTGGTCTCAATCCTTGATTCCTGTTTCCTTTGTAGCCTGCTGTGTCGTGTCTGCATCTCCTGCTAACAGATAAGACATTTTCTTCTTTTTGTTTTTGTGCTTGATTTTTGCATTTTGTCCTGCACTTCTGTGGGGGCCTTCAGGGTCCCCTCCGGGGGCTTTTGCCCTCTCAGTTTAGTTCAGCCATGATGTTTTGTACATTTGCTTTTTCCAGTTTTTTCAGTGGCTGCTGTTTTGATTTTGTTACACCAGAGAACTAATTTAGGTGGTAGAGGTCGTGTGATCTCAGGTGTTTTTGAAATTAGTAGAGTTGTGCTTTTCAGGGTTTTTGGGATTGCAGTAAGTGCCCTTCCTATCCTTTTCTATTTAGATAGTTTGGGCCCCAACGTTTGCTCATACTATTTTCTGTCTGTGTCAGTATTTTTCTTGTCTAACCGCCATTACATGTTTGGGGCTTTCTATGTTCTTTGGGGATCTGCTCCGGGGCAGATAGCTTTCCTCTTTCTATCTTTAGTATAGTTAGTTTCTCAGGCTGTGACGAGGCGTCTAGGACCAACGTAGGAACGCTCCACGGCTGCCTCTAGTTGTGGTGGTTAGTCAGGGTCTGCAATCTCATAGATTCCAACTGCTCTGGTGTATTTCCTTTTTTTAACCTGCACTCCTCAGCTACCAAATCATAACAACACGCTCAGCAGAGTACAAGCAGCAGTGGTTGAAGAACTAACTGGAGCGGGATCTGCACTCCAAAAATGAAAACCTTGACTGCGGTAAACACTGCACACAACTGTTCAGTAGCTGTGAAAGGCCGTTTGTGTACTTCTATATTGTTTGCAACCAATGTATTGTATACGGATGGAAGCACGTCACACTAATAGATTTGAATTATTTGAAAAAGAATGTAGCAGCAACAATTAAGAAAAATGTCAAGGATGAGGCAGTGAGACACACTCAGCAGAGTACAAGCAGCAGTGGTGAAGAACTAACTGGAGCGGGATCTGCACTCCAAAAAAAAAAACCTCACAGACTAGAGTGAACACTGCACACAACTGTTCACTATCTCTGAAAGGCCTCTTTTGTGTACTTGTATAGTGTTTGCAACCAATGTATTGGATACGGATGGAAGCACGTCACGCTAATAGATTTGATTTTTTTTTAATAGAATGGAGCAGCACCATTAGAGAAAAATGTCAAGGATGAGGCAGTGAGACACGCTCAGCAGAGTACAAGCAGCAGTGGTTGCAGAACTAACTGGAGCGTGATCTGCACTCAAAAAAAAAAAAGCTCACAGACTAGAGTGAACACTGCACACAACTGTTCACTATCTCTGAAAGGCTCCTTTCTATACTTCTATAGTGTTTGCAACCAATGTATTGTATACGATGGAAGCGCGTACACACTATAATTTCTATTGAATGGAGCAGCAAGAATTACACTAAAGAAAAAAAAAAGAGTCTGTGTGTGACACGTGCAGATGCCTACAACAGCGTTGGATGCAGAGCAAACTGCAGCGTCACCTGCACTCTCACACACACACCTTGCACAGAGCTGTTAAAACAACACTGCAAGGCAAAAGGAAGCTTTACACAGCGGTTGGTGCTAGCCTGCTAAAGCACAGTACACAAATCGCAATCTCTAACTGTCCCTAGAGTCAGCAGAGCAGCGTTCTGTCCCTTACTGAATTCACAGCACAGTGACGCTAAAATGGCGGCGGCGCCTTTTATAGTGCATTCTGACATCATTTCAGCATCCAATCACAGCCATGCCATTAGTTAACATGACCGCAGCATTACAGGATGTGCCCACACTTCTTAGGATTCCTCATTGGCTGACTAAAACCACATTGCCTCTCAAAGAATTATGGGAACTTCCGATTCCGGTATACGATATATGGAAAATATCGGAACTAAGTATCGGAATTCCTATACAGCGAATATTGGCCAATACCCGATACTTGTGGTATCGGAATGCTCAACTCTACTCATCTTTAAAGATAAACGAAAGAAAAATGAAATAAAATAAAATACAACATGGCATGGAAGAAAAAAATCAATAATTGTAATGATATATCAATTCATTCCTTTTGTTCAAACCATTTGGATGTCTCTGTTGCAACCTTGGTTTGTAGAATTCCAGGTTTCATTAAGGATTCTAAGACGTCCTCAGAATATTTTCGAAAAAATCTGGAGTAATAGCTTTATATGGTGGTGTTGTGATGTTGTATCGTTGTACGCTTGTATACCACAATATATTGCTATGATGGCTCTTCAATTTCATTTGCAAAAATTTAGTCAATATTCTGATGATTTAATTAATTTTCTTTTGCAGGTAACTTTTTTCTTCTTACTCATAATTTTTTCACTTTTGATAACAAGTTTTTTTTTACAACGGTCTGGAGTAGCGATGGGTGCTAAGTTCTCACCGTCTTTTGCGAATCTTGTTATGGCTTATTGGGAATTCAATCATATTTTTTCTGCAGAGAATCCTTTTTGTGACTCCGTGGTTGGTATGGCAGATACATCGACGAATCCTGATCATTTGGGGTGGCGATGTGTCTGCCATACCGGATTTCATGGAGTACATTGGAAATAATGATTTCAAAATTCGTTTTTTAACCAAAAAAATGATTCTAGGCTAATGTCATTTTGGATTAGATTTGTGTGGGGTACAAGGACAAGTTATTTGTACTAAGACACATTACAAGCCATTTGGGGGGAACACAATTTTACATGCGGGTAGGAGTCACCCGAAGCATACTATTAGGTCTGTTCCCTTGGGTGAATACATTAGAATCAAAAGAACTGTAGCTCACAAATTAATTTGGAGGGACAATTTAATATGCTAGATTTATAGATTGATCAGTCGGAAATTTTTCCTCGGTGGATGATTAAAGAGCTCGACGTATTGTGGATCAGAAAAAACGTGAGAATTTGATTGATTCTGATGAGAAATGTCACGGATTCAAAGTAATGCTTCATATCGTGGGCAGACCTTTTGTAAGTTTACAATTTAGTCCACAATTAGTGAAATAAAAAAGATCATAAATAGATTCTTACCAATCTTGTATGAAGACGATATTCTAGTGATATTTTACAACCTGGTGTAAATATAGTAGCAAGAAAAGCACCATCTATTGGCATAGGGTTCACCCAGTATGTTTTTTTGCCAGGAATAAAAATGATTCATGGGTTTAAATTTAAGTTTTTTTTTTAAATGTGGTGTGAACATTGCAAGACATGCAAATATGCTCTAGTCACCAAAACCTTTAGTAATAACAATCAATCGGTCAGTTAAGACATTACACAGTATATGAATTGTAATTCAACACATGTAGTGTACAAGATTAATTGCATCTCTTGTAGCCTATCATATGTCGGCTGTACGACAAGGAAATTGAAAACAAGAATATCGGAACATTTATCTGACATTGGAAATATCACTAATACGAATCGGAATTTTGTCAGCAGCTGCTAAACATTTCATTTCTTTCATGATCATAGCACTGCGTCTTTTCAGGTATGTGCCATAGAAAGAGTTAATTAAATCTCGCGGGGTGGGGATATCGGCAGATGTCTTTTAACCAGAGAGGCTTTTTGGATTTTTTCCTTAAATACGAGACATCCAAATGGTTTGAATAAAAGGAATGAATTGATGTATCATTACAATTATTGATTTAATTTCTTCCATGCCATGTTGTATTTTATTTTATTTCATTTTTCTTTCGTTTATCTTAATGATGAGATATAATGTTGCCTTCTAGGACCTTTGATTATTGTCGATCGCAATGTGTACCTTCCTGGACCTTCAGTTTATCATGTAATTGTTAGTCTAGATACTATTGGTCCATGTGTATTATATAGGCTTGTCATTTTCACATATGTATAGCAGCCTTGATGAAGATCATCTGATCGAAACGCGTCGCTGTATGTGGCTCTCCTTCATGGAGCATATACCACCCTTTTTATTTTATGTCTAATGGATCAATAAAATTTTCAAGTTTTAAGGAGCTGGAACATTTCTTTCTTTGTGGACCTTCCTGGATGTTTCGTCAGTAGTGTTGAGCGATACGATACTGCAAATATCGGGTATCGGCCGATATTAGCTGTATCGGGCTTTCGATTCCGAGTACCGATATTTTCGTCATATCGGATACCGGAATCGGATTTGTCACTGTCACTGTGAGTGTCCGTCGGTCGGGTCTGTCAGGAGTCAGCGGCACTTACCTGGCAGAAGATCTCCGGCGGTCACGTCCTGGACTGCTTGATGGCCGCCATTATCTTCTCCCTGGCGGTCACATGCAGTTTTTCGCGATAACTGCAGTGACTGCAGGGTAATCCCGGCCGTAAACCAGTCCGATGACGTCACCGCCGGGGAAGCAGGTAATCAGCTGTGCTGCGCCAGGATGACAGGCTCTGCCTGCCTGCCTGCCTCTGATGTCATTCTGATGTAGCAGAGCTGGATCGTCGTGGGACACTCGTTACTATGGACTGCGTCGGACAGGTGGTATACTGCTGTTTTTTTTTTTTCATTTTTTTACAGGAGATCGATGGCGTCGCAGGATGAGACTGTAATAAAAGTAATGAAAACTGTGTTGTGTTTTTTCTTAAATTAAAATTTTTTTTTATGAACATTCACCCGTCCGGGTACATCAACAATTTAACTATTTACATACAGGGACCCTCTCAGGGTTTATTATAATTCTTTGGCAGGGGTGTTCCAGGTACCACCTGGTACTCTTCTGATGCTTGCCAAACATCCGAGACACCAAGGACCACCAGGACCTGATGACGTCGTGTGGCCTGTACAGTCAAGTCGTGACCCGCTATCTGTGTCTGTGTGGCCACCTCTTTCATCTCCCTCCGGGTCTGGAGCCCTATGTCACGGACTGAACGAACCCCAGGGGGCCTAACAGGCGCCGGGTACGGGCCAGCTATAGTTATCATGTCCATAGCTGGGGCTGCTGAGGAGACCACTGAGGGAGGCTGGGGAGATTTACGGCGTGGGGTGGGCACTTGTGCAGAGGCCTGGATGTGGGAGGCTGAAGGCTCCGAGGGTCTCACAGGTTCCTGACACTCTGGGGAGTAGGGGTCGCACCTGGTAACATTTAGGGCGTACCATCCATTGTAACCCCAGTGTCGGGTGTAAGTCACCAAGTCTCCTGGCAACAGGTCCCTCCCCGGGTGTCCTTCTGGGAGGTGAGTCTCCACGTCCCGCCGGGTCACAAACACTTCTAAATAAAGTCCAGGCTCCTGGATGAAGCCCCAACCACCTTTCAATTTAAAGCTCCGTACTGCACCCTTACGCCGCGGCTCCCACAGGGTTCCTTTATCTTTTCTCATCTGGTCCTTATCTGCCCGGACCTTCTCCAGGTGACGTTGCCGAAGCTTTTGGTATTCTCGCTGCTCCCTTTGTCGCTCTGCTTCCCGCTCCCAACGTCTCCACTCTTCCTCCTGACACCGGTTGTAATTCTCCTCCACCAGCTGCTCCATGTCTCCACCATCAAATGCCAGCTTACGATGTCCGGTTTGCGGAAGCTCTCCTGGCGCCCCCCAGTCCTGGCGGCGCTCACCTGTGGCGGAAGCAGCCGGCTCTGGAACAGATGACAGTCGGGGCTCCGGTACAGACAGGTAGACCTCTGGTGCCTGCGCGGCCTCCTCCATGAGGACGGGTGTCGCTTCTTCTGTCTCAGCGACGGGGGCAGACAGCGGGATCTGGGGTGCTGCCGGTGCAGAGTTTTTTGCAGGAACGGGTGCCTCCACTGCGACAACGTCAACCGGATCACATTGCAAGGGCTGGGATGCCCGCACGGACTCCTCTACTAGAACGGTTGCCTCACCTTCCGGTACAGACACTTCAGGTAAGAGGGATTGGCGCTGCTCCAAGTTTAGTTTTAGGGCACGCCAGCTGGCTTCCATCCTGGCGACCTCCTCCCGGTGCCGGGCCAGGCCTCTTAGGGTATCCTCCGCTTCTTGCAGCGTAGGAGGGTTTCCAGGCCGGGTGCCCAACGGTGGTTCCGTGGCGATCGGGTCGCTTCCGTGGGGGGAGAGCTCTAACTGCTCCATCCCTTCACACTTCTGCTCGTGTCCTTTAGCCATCTCTGCCAAGTCACATGTGTCATTAGCATCTGGAGAGGGCCCCTCTTTTGTAGTGAGGCGGGACCTTCGTGTTAGTTTCCGCACACTGAGGAGGATGAGGAGGCGGAACTCCAGAGCTGTGGGGCACGATCTTACATTGCAGTACCATTTAGAGTGGTCGGCCATCGTTTTCGCGCCACTGAGTGAGTGTACACCCACGAAGAGCACCCCCTTCTTCTTCACCAGTGCCTCGTCGTGACGCAGATATGGCGGAAAAATGGCAAATACATTCTCTGATGATTTTAGCAATTCTCAAGCAGAAAAACAGTTCAATTCAGGCACACAGGACTTGCTTATAGCGAGCTACAGAATCCTGTTTGTGACGCCCAAGTTGAGTCGCACAGAGCCAGAGGTTTTGGGGGTACTCGGCACCGAGCCCGTCGACTTCTATGGGGTATGTCACGGCTTTACCCGGCAATTGAATCAGAGTCTATTTTAGTATGTAGAAGTGTATAAACTATAAATATATGTATATATATATATGTCACAATGACATGTATATATATATATATATGTATTCTATGTGTGTATATTTTGTGATTATAACGACAGAAAGGGTTTTTTTTGTTGCGATATTTTGTTCCCATAGACTTACATTGGACTTCCGGTATCGGAATCGGATATCGACGATATTTAGTGATATCGGTGATACCATTCCGATCCGATATTTTTAGATATCGAGCAGTATCGCTCAACACTATTCGTCAGACGTTGTTCCGTGCACCTGTGGTGGTAGTTGGTGAGCTGGCTTGCTTTCTTTCTTCATATCTTATGCTGCTTACCTATCAAAAATTCAATGACTAAAATATAAACATTTAAATCTCAGCCCTCAAAGAACTTTCCGGGAATGCCCAAAACTTAGCAGTGCCACCAACTTTAGATCGGGAATTATGTTTCCCCTGTGCCTTCTTGGCCCTAGAATAAAAATACCAAAGTTGGCAAGGGAAGAAGAGGCTGCTCACTAGAGCTGAGTGAATATTTCATTGTTCGGTTCGGATTATGTCCACCGAATTTGCAAAATTCACAGATTAGTTTGTCAAATATTCACCGAGCATAACTGAACGTCATTCACGTCAATGGGAGGCAAAAACAAATGCATTCACAACACCTTATAACGGCCCCGAATGCTACCAAAACACATCAAATGAGGGACAGACACCAGGAAAGTGGCCTCAAATCACAAACAGTAGAAATTACAGCATGGAACTGCATTAATCAGCCAGGAATGAGGTATCGGCATCTGGGACAACTTTCCAATGAGCGTCACAGTAAGACGAGGTGAGGGATGGGTTTACGGCCCATTTTCCGGGAGCCCTGAAACCACATGCAACACCTCTACCTGCTTTCAAGCTGAGCCACACTTAGGTGGCACAAATATCAGTTTTCTTGACTACCATTGTCAGAAAAATTTAAGGATAGTAACATGGGTAGTTGAATGCAAGGAAGTGGAGGCTTGACGGTCTCGGAGGCCTACTGCTACTGGCAAGACACATGATGGAGACCTTACCAGGAGTATTCACATTAACAAAAAAAATATTGGCAGACACCACAAAAATGGCATCAATTTCACCACAATAGAAATAGTATAATAGGGACTGTCATGTATACTGTACAGTTCCTATAGCGTCTTGTGCTTGGGTGCGAGGAAAACACATGAGACACAGGTTGATATGAAATGACTTGTATTACTTCATACAAGCATGCAGAAAAGGTCACACAGTTTGCAGGAACAGAGGCAGGAGAACACAGCAGGCCAGAGTAACTTCAAGCTCTACAATAACTCTCCAAAGCAGGTTCAGGATCTCTTCTCTGTACCGTAATTCCTCTGCAAACATGGATTCACCAGACAGCAGGTTTCCAGAGTCCAAAAGTGTTCCAAAGTTCCTCAGTAGGAAATAGCTGGAGTCCAAAATCCTAGGTTCCCAGGAGTCAGGTCACAGGCTGACTGAAGCTTGATTCAGGAGCACTGATTGTTCAGCTGAGGCTGCTTAAGAAGCAAGAGGAGAGAATCAGGGCGGGAACATGAAAGCTGGAACCTCCATATTAACTGAGGGCAAGATAGCTGCAGCAAGACAGAAAGCAAAATGGCCGACGGAAAACTGAGTTTCAAGGAACATGTCAAAAGAGACAAAGAACCTTACATTACTCCCCCCTTAGGGACAACCTCCGGATGACCTCAGACCAGGCTTGTCAGGGTACCTCTGATGAAACTGGCGGAGCAGGCGAGGAGCATTTACATTATTGACTGGCTCCCATGAGTTGTCCTCCACTGGGTAGCCCTGCCATTTAATCAAATATTGCAACTGATTTCTGTACAACCTGGAATCTAGAATCCTTTCCACCATAAATTCTTCCTGACCATCGACCAGCACTGGGTCAGGGCAAGGAGAAGAACGTCCAGGAAACGTATTGGGTGTTGCAGCCTTTAGTAGGGATACATGAAAGACAGGGTGGATTCTCATAGTTCTGGGCAGTTGAAAACGACAAGCAACAGCACTTATAATCTTACTGATCTTATAAGGTCCAATGTACTTATGTCCCAATTTAGACGATGGAATCTTTATTTTAAGATTTCTGGTTGACAGCCAGACCAAATCTCCTACCTTGAAAGCTGGTGCAGGTTTACAAAATTTATCTTCTGCTTTCTTGTACCTTTCCTGAGCCAATTCTAGATTTTCCTTTAGAAGATCCATATTCTTTTGTAAAGAAGTGATTCTTTCAGCCACTGCCGGCAAGGGCGTATCTATGGGAAATCGAGGAAGAATGTTAGGATGATAACCTAGATTAGAGTAAAAAGGAGACTGCTTAGTGGAGGCGCTCTGAGAGTTGTTATAAGAGAACTCAGCCAGTGGAAGTAGATCCACCCAATCATCTTGTAGGTGGCAGATAAAGCAGCGGAGATACTGCTCCAGTGTCTGATTGGTTCGTTCTGTCTGTCCATTAGTCTGGGGATGAAAAGCAGAAGAAAGGTTTACTTTAATGTCCAATGCGGCACAGAAATTTTGCCAAAACCTTGAAGTGAATTGCACCCCTCGATCCGAAATGACCTCATCCGGTACTCCATGTAAGCGAAACACATTCTTAATCATTAAGTCTGATGTCTGTTTTGCAGTGGGTAAACCGACACAAGGGATAAAATGAGCTGCCTTTGTTAGACGATCATCCACCACTAGAATGGTGTTCTTCCCTTGAGAGGTTGGTAACTCCACAATGAAGTCCATAGAAATGGATCCCCACGGGCGGGACGGGGTGGGAAGAGGTTGTAACAGACCAGTTGGTGAGGAGCGAGGTGTTTTGCATCTTGCACAGACTTCACATGAAGTGACATAGTTTAAAACATCTTTCCTGTAAGTGGGCCACCAAAAGAAACGAGAAAGAAATTCTTGTGTCTTTAGAATTCCCCTATGCCCGGCTATCTTGGAATCGTGGATGAGTTGCAATACTCTCAATCTGACTGTTTCAGGTATATACAGACGTTGTCCCTGAATCCACACACCATTCTTAAAAACAAGACTTACGTCCCTTGGGGGTTGAGCCAACAAAGAATCCGCATGGTATGCTTCCTTGATGTCCTTAAGTAGGTCTTGATTATGAATCACTCCCAGGAATCTAGAGTCAGGAAGAATAGTCTTAGGAGGAGTAAGTGGACGTGTCTCTGCTGAATGAATCCTAGAGAGTGCATCAGCCTTTCCATTGCGCGATCCTGGTCTATAAGAAATTACAAAATTAAATTGGTTTAGGAAAAGATTCCAGCGAGCCTGGCGAGGAGTCAGGCACTTAGCCGACCTGATAAATTCAAGGTTACGATGGTCTGTCAGGACGACTATTTGCTGTGCAGCTCCCTGAAGAAGGTGTCTCCATTCCTTGAAGGCGGCAATAATGGCCAACAATTCTCTATTGCCCACATCGTAGTTCCTCTCAGCCGAAGACAACTGCTGGGAAAAGAAGGCACAGGGATGCAAGACATTCTTCTCACCTGTTCTCTGAGAGAGTATAGCTCCAACGGCACAGTCTGAAGCATCCACCTCTATTATGAAGGCAAGCTCGGGGTTGGGATGTACTAAGATAGGTGCGGTGGTAAATTTATCCTTTAAACAGGAAAATGCTTCCTGCGCTTGCGGGGTCCAGGAGAACCTAGACTGTTTCCGGGTAAGTTGGGTGATAGGTGACACTACCTCAGAGAAATTCCTAATGAAACATCTATAGAAGTTGGCAAACCCGATGAAGCGCTGCACCTCCTTCACATTTCTAGGAATTGGCCAATCCTTGATGGCTTGGGTCTTGCTTCCATCCATACTAATCCCTTGCGTAGATAGTACATACCCCAGAAATTGAATTTCGGTCCTATGGAATTCACACTTTTCAAGTTTGATGTAGAGATGGTTTTGTCTTAGGCATTCTAAGACCATTCTCACATGTCCATGATGTTCCTCTGTGGAGTTAGAAAAAATTAGAATATCATCCAGATAAATCACCACAAATGTATCTAGGAGATCCCTGAAGATGTCATTCACCAAGTCTTGGAAAGTGGCTGGGGCGGTACTCAGACCAAAAGGCATAACTAGATATTCAAAGTGTCCATAGCGTGACCTGAATGCAGTCTTCCATTCATCCCCAGGTCTAATACGGACCAAGTAATAGGCCCCACGGAGATCCAGTTTAGAGAAAATTTTGGCGTGCCGCACTCTATCCAACAACTCAGGGATTAAAGGCAATGGATAACGGTTTCTAATAGTAACCTTATTGAGTTCCCTATAGTCTATGCAGGGTCTCAGAGATCCATCTTTCTTCTTCACAAAGAAGATGGGTGCACCTGCGGGAGATGAAGAGGGGCGTATGAAGCCTTTGGCTAGATTTTCATCTATGTAGTCCTTCAAAGCTTTTAGCTCGGACCCCGCTAGGGGTAGATCTTACCAAAAGGTATCTCGGCTCCAGGCAATAATTCGATTGGACAATCATATGGACGGTGAGGAGGAAGCTGATCAGCGTTCTTCTTGTCACATAAATCCACATAGTCCTGGTATACAGCTGGTAGTTCAGGGACTGACATGGTTCCTTTGGAACAGAGCAAGCTGAAACTCCTTGACTCATCTGTTTCTCCGGAAAGTGTAATTCCTTGGTCTCCCAGTTAATCGTAGGATTCTGCGCCTGTAGCCATGGTAGCCCTAGAATAATGGGAAAGTGGGGAGAAGAGATAAGCATAAAAGACATTTTCTCCTGATGATCTTTACCCATAAGGACCCTCAAAGGCTCTGTTTCCTGATCCACTGGTCCAGAGGTCAGCAGGGAGCCATCCACAGTCTCCATCTGTACTGGAGTAGCCTTCTTCACTGAAAGTATCCCCTGTTTCAGAGCAAAGGAGATATCCATAAAATTTCCACTTGCTCCTGAGTCGATCATAGCAGAGCTAGACACCCAGACTGAGTCAACCCAGAGTTTGATGGAAAGGAAGCAATGAGAATTGTTTCTTTTACAACTCAGCTGGGACACCGCTGAGGAAACTTGAAAAATTGCAGCGTTTATACCGTCATCGTCCCAGAACTAACAGAGTTTAAGTCTGAGAAATCAAGATCTCTTGCAGCAGATCTCTCTGGAATCTGAGGCTCGGACATGACAGAGCTCCTCTCGCAACACTCACAGTGAATGACTGCTGCAGTAGTCTTAAGAGAACGGCTGGGGCAGTTTATAATGAAGTGCCCTGACTTACCACAGTAAATACATAGATTTTCCTTTATACGATGTTCTTTGCGTGCATCTCTAACCCGTCTTTGTAAAGAGTCCACCTGCATGGGTTCAGGTTCTGGTTCCCTTGTGATCCTACTCAAAGGTTCCTTAGCTGAGGAGGGAGGTAGGAAAAGGTTAGTGCGATTATTTTCGAACCATCTCTCTTGTCTGCGTTCAGTCAGACGATCATCAATACGGATACAATAGTTAATAAAGTCACCTAACGCAGTGGGAGGGTCGGCACGAGCAAGTTCATCCTTAATCAGTGGAGACAACCCTTTCCGAAAAATAGATTTTTTGGCGGAAGTGTCCCAAGTGGTATCAAGAGCCCATCTCCTGAAATCCAAGGCATATTCGGCTACTGAACGCTTACCTTGGCGCAAAGTTAACATGGCTGCTTCAGCTGTTGCACCTCGATTGGGGTCATCAAACACCTGCCCCATGGCTGAAATAAAAGCATCAAGGTGATTCAAACAATCATCCTCAGTCTCAATCAGAGGGTTTGCCCACATCAAAGCCTTATTGGTAAGCAACATGATTATAGTAAGCACTTTGGATCGTTCAGTGGGAAATTGTGAAGCATGTGCAGAGAAAAATAGATTGCATTGGTTAATAAATCCCCTGAATTTCTCACGTTCACCGCCAAAACGAAAAGGAGGTAACTTGGGGATCCCAGAACTCGGGGTTATGGCAGGAGCCTAGACTCGTTCCTCTAGAGCCTCAA
Organism: Oophaga sylvatica; assembly: GCA_033576555.1. NCBI lineage: Eukaryota > Metazoa > Chordata > Amphibia > Anura > Dendrobatidae > Oophaga > Oophaga sylvatica. The sequence goes on from JARQOD010000004.1 coordinate 560,512,578, forward strand.
TCCTGGCTCGTAATTCCTGGGTAGTTTGTCCAAACACTTGCAAATTATGATTAGTGAGGTCCTGTAGGCTTGCAAAACGGGTTTTTATAGTCTGTATATCTGCAAGGATTGTATCAGTCACTCCGCAAAGCTCCTTTATGCGGGCCTCCATCTTCCAGATCTTTTAGGGCAGAAGTGCTGGAAGGAGAAGAGAAAAGGAAAAAAAAAAAACAATAGTGTTTACCTGTGGTAACACTCCAGAGTAACATTTAAGGGAATGCGCTCACCTGGAATGGTTGTGAGAAGTCACAACCACTGTCATCACAGAAGGTATTAAACGGACATCTGATATCCACAGTCACAGCAGACACGGCTTTCCCAGACACAGCAGACACTAAACATTGGCTCCTGAATCTTGTCATGTATAGTGTACAGTTCCTATAGCGTCTTGTGCTTGGGTGCGAGGAAAACACATGAGACACAGGTTGATATGAAATGACTTGTATTACTTCATACAAGCATGCAGAAAAGGTCACACAGTTTGCAGGAACAGAGGCAGGAGAACACAGCAGGCCAGAGTAACTTCAAGCTCTACAATAACTCTCCAAAGCAGGTTCAGGATCTCTTCTCTGTACCGTAATTCCTCTGCAAACATGGATTCACCAGACAGCAGGTTTCCAGAGTCCAAAAGTGTTCCAAAGTTCCTCAGTAGGAAATAGCTGGAGTCCAAAATCCTAGGTTTCCAGGAGTCAGGTCACAGGCTGACTGAAGCTTGATTCAGGAGCACTGATTGTTCAGCTGAGGCTGCTTAAGAAGCAAGAGGAGAGAATCAGGGCGGGAACATGAAAGCTGGAACCTCCATATTAACTGAGGGCAAGATAGCTGCAGCAAGACAGAAAGCAAAATGGCCGACGGAAAACTGAGTTTCAAGGAACATGTCAAAAGAGACAAAGAACCTTACAGGGACACTCAGTTCTTCGATTACACTCAGTGCTGCAGATGGACACCCAACCAAGAGTTTTCATATTTAAAGAAATTAGGGCTTTGCACCACAGAAGTGGCATCAATTTCATCGTAGTAGAAATAGTATAATAAGGACCAACAGGAATTTCACTACACCTAATCCAGCAGATGGACACACTCCAAGGTTTGTTCACATTTAACCCCTTCACCCCCAAGGGTGGTTTGCACGTTAATGACCGGGCCAATTTTTACAATTCTGACCACTGTCTCTTTATGAGGTTATTACTCTGGAACGCTTCAACGGATCTTCGCGATTCTGAGATTGTTTTCTCGTGACATATTGTACTTCACGTTAGAAGTATAATTTCTTCGCTATAACTTGCGTTTATTTTTGAAAAAAACGCAAATATGGCGAAAATTTTTAAAATTTTGCAATTTTCAAACTTTGAATTTTTATTCCCTTAAAACAGAGAAATATATCACACAAAATAGTTAAGAAATAACATTTCCCAATGTCTACTTTACATCAGCACAATTTTGGAACCAAATTTTTTTTTTGTTAGGAAGTTATAAGGGTTAAAATTTGACCTGCGATTTCTCATTTTTACAACAAAATTTACAAAGCCATTTTTTTTAGGGACCACCTCTCATTTGAAGTCACTTTGAGGGGTCTATATGGCAGAAAATACCCAAAAGTGACACCATTCTAAAAACTGCACCCCTTAAGGTACTCAAAACCACATTCAAGAAGATTATTAACCCTTCAGGTGCTTCACAGGAACTAAAGCAACGTGGAAGGAAAAAATGAATATTTAACTTTTTAGCCACAAAAATGATCTTTTACAAACTTTTTTTTTATTTTCACAAGGGTAAAAGGAGAAAATGGACAGATAAGGTTGTTATGCAATTTCTCCTGAGTACGCCAATACCCAATATGTGGGGGAAAACCACTGTTTGGGCACACGGCAGAGCTCGTAAGGGAAGGAGCGCCGTTTGACTTTTTCTAACTAAAATTGGCTGGAATTGAGATTGGACGCCATGTCGTGTTTGGAGAGCCCCTGATGCACCTAAACAGTGGAAACCCCCCAAGTGACACCATTTTGGAAACTAGACCCCCTAAGGTACTTATCTAGATCTGTTGTGAGCACTTTGAACCCCCAAGTGTTTCACAAAAGCTTATAATGCCTGGGTGTGAAAAAAAAAAAACAATTTTCCACAAAAATGATTTTTTAGTCCCAAATTTTTGAATTTTCCCAAGGAAAATTGGACCCAAAAGTTGTTGTCAATTTGTCCTGAGTACGCTGATACCCCATATGTGGGGGGGGAAATGTTTGGGTGCACGGCAGGGCTTGGAAGGAAGTTAGTAACGTTTTTGGAATGCAAAACGTTGATGGGGGTCATGTTCCGTTTGCAGTGCCCCAGATGAGCCTAAACAGTGGAAACCCCCACAAGTGACCCATTTTGGAAACTAGACCCCCTAAGGAACTTACCTAGATCTTTGGTGAGCACTTTGAACCCCCAAGTGCTTCACACAAGTTTATAATGCCCGGGATGGAAATAAAAAATCCTATTTTTTTCCACAAAAATTATTTTTAGTCACTAATTTTTATTTTCCCAGGGTAACAGGAGAAATTGGACCACATAAGTTGTTGTCCAATTTGTCCTGAGTACGCTGATACCCCATATGTGGGTGGGAACCATGTTTGGGCGCACGGCAGAGCTCGGAATGGAAGGAGCACCATTTGACTTTTTCCAACCAAAATGGCTGGAATGAGATGGATGCATGTTGCATTTGGAGAGCCCCTGATGTGCCTAAACAGTGGAAACCCCCACAAATGACCCCATTTTGGAAACTAGACCCCTAAGGAACTTTTCTAGATCTTTGGTGAGCATTTGAACCCCCAAGTGCTTCACACAAGTTTATAACGTAGAGCCGTATAAATTAAAAATCATATTTTTTTCCACAAAAATGATCTTTTACCCCAATTTTTATTTTTCCAAGGGTAACAAGACTCCAAAAGTTATTGTGCAATTTGTCCTGAGTGCGCTGATACCCCATATGTGGGGGTAAACCACTGTTTGGGTGCATGGCAGAGTTTAGAAGGGAAGGAGGCCGTCTGACTTTTTCAACGCAGAATTGGCTGGAGATGCCATGTCGTGTTTGGAGAGCTCCTGATCTGCCTAAACAGTGGAACCCCCATAAATGACACCATTTTGGAAACTAGACCCCCAAGGAACTTATCTAGATGTGTGGTGAGAACTTTTAACCCCCAGGTGTTTCACTAAAGTTTATAATGTACAGCCGTAAAATTAAAAAATCTTTTTTTTCACAAAAATGATTTTTTCCCCCCAATATTTTATTTTTCACAAGGGTAACGAAGAATTGAACCAAAAGTTGTTGTCCAATTTGTCCTGAGTACGACTGATACCCAATATTTTGGGGAAAACTACTGTATGGGGCACGTCGGGCTCGGAAGGGAAGTAGTGACGTTTTGGATTTTTCAACGCAGAATTGGCTGGACGCCAGTCGTGTTTGGAGAGCTCCTGATCTGCCTAAACAGTGGAAACCCCATAAATGACACCATTTTGGAAACTAGACCCCTCAAGGAACTTATCTAGATGTGTGGTGAGAACTTTTAACCCCAGGTGTTTCACTAAAGTTTATAATGTACAGCCGTAAAAATAAAAATCCTTTTTTTTTTACAAAATGATTTTTTCGCCCCCAATATTTTATTTCACAAGGGTAACAGAAGAAATTGGAACCCAAAAGTTGTTGTCCAATTTGTCCTGAGTACACTGATACCCAATATGTTGGAGAAAACTACTGTATGGGCGCACGTCAGGGCTCGGAAGGGAAGTAGTGACGTTTTGGATTGCAGACTTTGATGGAATAGTCTGGGGGCGTCATGTCACATTTGGAGAGCCCCTGATGCACCTATACAGTGGAAACCCCCACAAGTGACCCCATTTTGGCAAATAGACCCCACAAGGAACTTATCTAGATGTGTGGTGAGCACTTTGAACCCCGAAGTGCTTCACAGAAGTTTATAACGTACAGCCGTAAAAATAAAAAATCTTTTTTTTTTTTACAAAAATGATTTTTTCGCCCCAATATTTTATTTTCACAAGGGTAACAGGAGAAATTGGACCCCAAAAGTTGTTGTCCAATTTGTCCTGAGTATGCTGATACCCAATATTGTGGGAGAAAACTACTGTATGGGCGCACGTCAGGGCTCGGAAGGGAAGTAGTGACGTTTTGGATTGCAGACTTTGATGGAATGGTCTGGGGGCGTCATGTCGCATTTGGAGAGCCCCTGATGCGCCTAAACAGTGGAAGCCCCCCACAAGTGACCCCATTTTGGAAAATAGACCCCACAAGGAACTTGTCTAGATGTGTGGTGAGCACTTTGAACCCCGAAGTGCTTCACAGAAGTTTATAACGCACAGCCGTAAAAATAAAAAATCCTTTTTTTTTTTGCAAAAATGATTTTTTTGCCCCAATATTTTATTTTTACAAGGGTAACAGGAGAAATTGGACCCAAAAGTTGTTGTCCAATTTGTCCTGAGTACGCTGATATCCAATATGTGGGAGAAAACTACTGTATGGGTACACGTTGGGGCTCGGAAGGGAAGTAGTGACGTTTTGGATTGCAGACTTTGATGGAATGGTCTGGGGGCGTCATGTCGCATTTGGAGAGCCCCAGATGCGCCTAAACAGTGGAAATCCCCAACAAGTGACCCCATTTTGGAAAATAGACCCCACAAGGAACTTATCTAGATGTGTGGTGAGCGCTATGAAGCCCAAGTGCTTCACAGAAGTTTATAATGTACAGCCGTAAAAACAAAAAAATATTTTTTTTTGTACAAAAATGATATTTTCGCCCCCAGTTTTTTATTTTCCCAAGGGTAGCAGAAGAAATAGGACAAATTGCACAATAACTCTTGGGGTCCAGAGTACGCTGATACCCCATATGTGGGGATAAACTACTGTTTGGACGCATGGCAGAGCTGAGAAGTGAAGGAGCACCGTTTGACTTTTTCAACGCAGAATTGGCTGGAATTGAGATCAGACGCCATGTCACATTTGGAGAGCCCTGATGTGCCTAAACAGCGGAAACCCCCCAATTCTAACTCCAACCCTAACCCCAACACACCCCTAACCCTAGTCCCAACCCTAACCACAAACTTAACCCTAACACACCCCTAATCCCAAACCTAACCCTAACTTTAGCGCCAACCCTAACCCTAACTTTAGCCGCAACCCTAACCCTAACCCTAATGGGAAAATGGAAATAAATACTTTTTTTTAATTTTATTATTTTTCCCTTACTAAGGGGGTGATAAAGGGGGGTTTGATTTACTATTTATAGCGGGTTTTTATGATTGGCAGCTGTCATGCTAAAAGACGCTTTTTATTGCAAAAATAGTTTTTGCATCATCACATTTTGAGAGCTATAATTTTTGCATATTTTGGCCCACAGAGTCATGTGAGGTCTTATTTTTTGCGGGACGAGTTGACGTTTTTATTGGTACCATTTTTGAGCACGTGACGTTTTTTGATCGCTTTTTATTTCGATTTTTGGGAGGTTAGAATGAACAAAAATCAGCAATTCATGAATTTCTTTTGGGGGAGGCGTTTATACCGTTCCGCGTGTGGTAAAATTGATAAAGCAGTTTTATTCTTCGGGACAGTACGATTATGGCGATACCTCATTTATATCATTTTTTCATGTTTTGGCGCTTTTATAGAATAAAAACAATTTTATATAAAAAATAATTATTTTTGCATCGCTTTATTCTGCGAGCTATAACTTTTTATTTTTTCGCTGATGATGCTGTATGACAGCTCGTTTTTTGCGGGACAAGATGACGTTTTCAGCAGTACCATGTTTTTTTATATCGGTCTTTTTGATCGCGTGTTATTCCACTTTTTTGTTCGGCGGTATGATGATAAAGCATTGATTTTTTGCTTTGTTTTTTTTTTTTTTTTTTTAAGGGGTTCACTGAAGGGGTTAACTAGTGGGACAATTTTATAGGGGGGGTCGTTACGGACGCGGCGATACCAAATATGTGTACTTTTATTGCTTTGTTTTTTTTATTTACAGGAAGAAGTGAATTTATTGGGGAATATATATATTTTTTTTTATTTATTTTGGATTTTTTTTTAAAACATGTTTATTTTTATATTTTTAACTTTTTTACTTTGTCCCAGGGTGGGACATCACAGTATTTTATCAGATCGCTGGTGTGACAGTGTGCACAGCACTCTGTCACACCAGCGATCGCTCAGGCAGTGCAGCAGGCTTCTCAGTGCCTGCTCTCGGCAGGCACTGAGGTAGCCGCCTCCCTCCAGGACCCCGGCGCCATCTTGGATCCGGGTCCTGGGAGGGAGGAAGCCCTCAGAACAGCGCGATCACATCGCGCTGCTCTGAGGGTCTCAGGGGGGCGCGCAGGGAGCCCCCACCCTGCGCGATCCTCCCCTGTGCCCCCAGTACACCGCGATCATGTTTGATCGCGGTGTGCAAGGGGTTAATGTGCCGGGAGCGGTCCGTGACCGCTCCTGACACACAGTCATGGGTGTCAGCTGTGATAATCAGCTGACACCCGGGCGCGATCGGCTGCGCTCCCCCGGGAGCGCGTCCGATCGCACGAGACGTACTATCCCGTCCATGGTCATACGGGCCCAGGTACCATGGACGGGATAGTACGTCCGATGGCAGCAAGGGGTTAAAGAAATGAGGTCCTTACACCACAGAAGTGGCATCAATTTCACCACAGTAGTCTAATAGAGACCAACAGGTCTTTCTATACACAAATTTCAGCAGATGGATATTCAACCAGGAGTGTTCACATTTCCAAAAAATATTTGCAGATAGCACCTGTTAGGGATCGAGTTCCCGCTGCTGCACAAGGGGAATCTCAAACCAGTTCTGCTGTGGTCCCCCATCCATCTCCGTCCGCAGTGGAGCCTGCTCAGCGGAGACATCGATCCCAGCGTCTCGCTCAGTCTAATACTGTGCAGAGGCTTGTTGCTGCCTCTTCTGTTTCCTCTATTATAACTAGTTCTGGAGCAGGCAATCTTGGGACTAAGTCCTGCGTTTCTCCATCTGAGCATGCCCAGGGCAAGATCTCCCATTGGAGATGAGGGGTCACATGCTCGGTTACAGCAGCGACTTCCATTGGTCCGCCAGGAAGGTCCTGAAATTGCTTGTGTTTTGGAACAGTTTCTCATTGGTCCTTTTCTGGAAGGTCCTGTAGCTGCTACTATAAAAGGTGTGCATGTCCACTTGGCCATGAGCTAGTATCAATTGTGTTATGTGCTTTGCGCCAGTGTGATCATGCACGCATGTGGTTAGGGCTCGGCTGAAATAAGCCCTTAGAATACCGGCACCTCCAGTGAGATTTGTATGCATGTGTTCAGGGCTTGGCTGAAATAGCCTCTAGAATACCGGCTACTCCAGTGAGGAGTTACTTGTTTGCGTTGCTGACTGCATGACCACGGACTGCTATCCGCACAGCAGTTATCTGTGTACCCCTGTGGTGTTAACAGGATACAGTCTCTATCTGCGGCTCTACCGCAGAGACTCTGTGGTGTAACAGAGTTCGCTTATGCCGCCATAGAGTGCCACAGCATCAATGTTTGCGATCTTGTGAAGTAACAGAATTTGCTTATACCGCCATCTTACTAGCAGAAGGCTCTGCCTGCACGGTGGACCCTGGGCTGCGAACGCACCCATTATTTATATTTACTTGGTGCGTTCCACAGACCCTAGCATAGAAAGACAAGAAAGAGTACATACCAGGACACCAGGGATGCCAAAAATAAATCATAACAATTAGAAAATATTTTTATTGAAAAAACTGCAAAACCACACTGTAGTCATTAAAAACAATTAAAACAAGGCACAAAGCCCCATAACAGGAACAATAAACCCCTATATTGTTCCTGTTATGGGGCTTTGTGCCTTGTTTTAATTGTTTTTAATGACTACAGTGTGGTTTTGCAGTTTTTTCAATAAAAATATTTTCTAATTGTTATGATTTATTTTTGGCATCCCTGGTGTCCTGGTATGTACTCTTTCTTGTCTTTCTAGCATTACTATTACATACCCCAGGTTGATGCCTTTCTATAAGTTTTTCTTAAATGGTGCCCTCCACTGTTGTTTTGGTTTCCACAGACCCTAGCATTATACTAGCGCCAGGGTCTGGCTAGTAAAATGGCGGACGACCAGCGCCTAGGGCAGTTCATCCAGCAGCTGGAGGGTAGGTTGGCGGCTCTCGAGCGCACAACATCAGCTGTGGATGTTACTGCAGTCGCTGTTCAGGCTGCTAGCGCAGCGGCAGCCAGTTTGTCCTCCGCCACCTCTGCCCTGACCTTATCCCATCTCCCGCTTCCAGACAAGTTTTCTGGTGACAGTAAACATTGTCAGGGATTCGTAAGCCAGTGCTCTATACAGCTCCAGCTTGGCTAATGTGTCACTCACTGACAGTGTAGCAGGCATAGCCGGATGGGACTTGTAGTCCCACCGGACGATGCCTGCATACACACACACAGACACACACACAGCCTCGCACACACACATATAGCAAAGCCGGGCGGCACCGCTCAGCCAATGGCGAAGGATTTGAATCCCACACCGCTCATTGGCTGAGTCGCCCGCCGGCTCTGCCAATGAGCGGTGCCGCATGGCGGGGGATTTGAATCCCGCGCCGCTCAATGGCTGAGCCGGCGGGCTGCTCAGCCAATGAGCGGTGCCGGCGCGACTTTGGCAGAGGATTTGAATCCTGCGCCGCTCAAAGCCGCGCCGTCACTGCTCTTTCGCTGAGCCACCCGCCGGCTCTGAAAATGGACACTGTAGGTGTGTTAACTGTCCTCCACCCCTGCCGACTTGTATTCCCCATTGACTTGCACTGGGTTTCGTGTTTCGGCTTAACCACCGACTTTTCCCGATAGTCGGCCGATTTCACTTGACCCAACTTTTGCGACCCGAAAAAAGGGAAAGTCGCTCATCTGTACTGAGCATCATTTTGACTTGTTTCCACTATAATTTTGTCTTGTTTTGATTTTCATTTAGACTTGTTTCCACTTTCATTTTGGGGGTTCTCTCAAAATCCAGGCTTCCATTGGTTCAAAATTTTGATTTCACTTGATGATTTTTGTGTGATTATATTGACAGCACATTGAACTTTGTACACAACAAAGTATTCAATGAGAATATTTCATTCATTTAGATCTAGGATGTGTTATTTGAGTGTTCCCTTTATTTTTTGAGCAGATTACATTGCAATGCTGGAGCATTGCAATGTATTATACCTGCAACAAAAGTGAAAGTCCCTTAAAGGGACTAGGTAAAAAAAACATTTGTAAATAATATGTAAAAAAAAGATTTAAAAAAAAATAAAAAAAAATTCCCCTAATAGATACATATTTTTATGTAAAAAAAATAAACAAAAAATACACGTTTGATATCGCTGCGTCCATAAAAATCCCATCTATAAAAGCGTCACCCTAGTTAACCCCTTCAGTGAACGCCGTAAAAAAAACCCACATAAAAGCAGCAAATTATACTTTTTCCAAGCGTTATCATCATACCGCTTGGAAAAAGTGCAATAACACGAAATCAAAAAGACGGATATAAATAAACATGGTACCGCTGAAAACGTCATCTTGTCCCACAAAAATCAAGCCGCTAAACAGCATCAGCGAAAAGATAAAAATGTTATTGCTCGCAGAATAATCTGATGCAAAAATAATTATTTTTTCTATAGAAGTTTTTATTATGTAAAAAACGCCAAAACATAAAAAAAGATGTAAATGATGTATCCTTGTAATCGTAGTGACCCGAAGAATAAAGCTGCCTTACCAATTTTACCACACGTGGAATGGAGAAAAAAAAAGCAATTCCTGAATTACTGGTTTTTGTTCATTCTGCCTCCACAAAAATCGGAATAGAAAGCGATCAAAAAACAATATGTGCCCAGAAATGGTAACAATAAAAACGTCTGCTTGTCCTGCAAAAAACAAGCCCTCACATGACTCTGTCGGCCAAAATATGGAAAAATTATAGTTCTCAAAATACGGCAAAGCAAAAATTTCTTACAAAAAAGCGTCTTTTAGTGTGTGACAGGAGCTAAACATGAAAAAAGGATGTAAATCTGGTATTGCTGTAATTACAACGACCCGAGGAATAAAGTCGCCCAATCGCTAATACCGCACGAGGAATGGCGTAAAAAATAAAGCCAATTCTTAACCTTTTGTGGTGAGCCGCCCTCCCAGAGCAGTGGGGTACTCGGATCCGAGCCTATTGTCTTCTATGGGGGATGTCACGGCAGTATAGCTCGATCCGTGGCCCTGGGCGCTCACCATAAAAGGGGGATATATTTACAGGGGAATAAATGTTCGTGTAGTTAGTCGTGACGCCACCTGTAGTATCTAGTCAGGGGGACCAGCGCTGCTGTGCAGATCCTCTGGAAGGGATGGTGTTGTGCAGCTATAGGTGTTAGGCCTCCTACAGGTGAGGCTGTGTCCTTCCAGGGCAGGTAGATGTGTAGAGATGCAGGACTGAGGGGAACCCGGCAGGGTAGGGACAAGAAGGTGGACACACACAAGTCTCTTTGGTACCTTTACTGAAGATGTTGCAGGTACAACCCGGAGCATGATAGGGTGAAGGGTGCACATCCAGATTCTCCCACTAAGTAGGTTTAAGGCCTACTAGTTCCTTGCCTTTCGGTAATGAAGTCCTGGCCTGCATGTAGCTGGGCCTAACTTAGTCTCTGTCCTGCACCTGGATGACCTTGTGGTTGGACCTTTTCTTGAAGTACACAGTCCCTGCTTGCAGCATCCTGCTTGCCGGACTCCATCCTCCTGGCCCTATTACGCATCATCTCTGTGGTACTCCAGGGACCTGTAGTCCTCCAGGAACTCCGGTGTTTTCCTACTGGGTCGTGGAGATCCCCGTAGGCTCGGACCCAGCGTCCGGTATATATACTTGCTGGGGTAAGCTGATTAGGCTCCGCTGCCCCTTTACTACTCTCCTCTTGCATTCGACCTACTCGGGCCCTCACACAATTATACACACTGGCAGTTGGTGGGCTGCCTCTTCTGCCGCTCTCAGAGCGTCGGCACGCTCCCAGCTCTCTAACTGAGCTATGGAGCCTCTCTCTGCAAACTCCACTCTGCTCTGCAGACTCGACTCTGTCTGACTGAGCTCTGAGCTCTGCTCTGACTTGTTTGAACTTCCTACCTTCACCCTCCTTTTATATTCTTATTAGGGCTCCCTCTGGTGGTCTTAGGGGACGGGTGAAGGTGTGTGCATGCATAGTGAGACCTCTAGTGGTTGATTCCTTTTGTGCACCTTTCTGGGATATGTGAATCCGAGCGCAGCTGGGCTCCACAGTGGATTTGTTCATTCTGCCTCCCAAAGATCGCAGTAAGGCAATCACAGTGGTTTAGCCCTAGATATGGGGTATCAGCATACTCAGGACAAACTGCACAACAATTTTGGGGGTCTAATTTCTCCTGTTACCTTTGTGAAAATAAAAATTTGGGGGTAAAAAGATCAATTTTGTGGAAAAAAAATATTTTTTTATTTTCACGTTTCTACGTTATAAACTTCTGTGAAGCACTTGGGGTTTCAAAGTGCTCACCACACATCTAGATAAGTTCCCTAGTTTCCAAAATGGTGTCACTTGTGGGGGGTTTCTACTGTTTGGGCACGTCAGGGGCTCTCCAAACGTGACATGGCATCCGATCTCAATTCCAGGCAAAAAAGTCAAATTGCGCCCGTTCCCTTCCGAGCTATACCATGCGCAGAAATAGTGGTTTACACCCACATATGGGGTATCAGCATACTCAGGACAAATTGCACAATAACTTTTTTTGGGTCCTATTACCCTTGGGAAAATAAAAATTGGGGGTGAAGAGATCATTTTTGTGGACAAAATATGATTTATTAACTTTACGGCTCTACGTTATAACCTTCTGTGAAGCCCTTGGGAGTTCAAAGTGGTCACCACACATTTAGGTAAGTTCCTTGGAGGGGTCTAGTTTCCAAAATGGGGTCACTTATGGGGGTTTCCACTGTTTACGTACATCAGGGGCTCTCCAAACGCGACATGGCGTCCGCTCTCGATTCCAGCCAATTTGACATTCAAAATCTCAAATGATGCTCCTTCCCTTCTGAGCCCTGCCGTGTGCCTAAAAATTGGTCTTTCTCCACAAATGGGGTATCAGTGTACTCAGGAGAAATTGCACAACAAATATTGTGGTTCATTTTCTCCTGATACCCTTGACAAATAAAAAAAATTGTGTCAGAAAAATTTTTTTGGGGAAAAAAAGTTAAATATTCATTTTTTTCCTTTCACATTGCTTCAGTTCTTGTAAAGTACCTAAAGGGTTAATAAACTTCTTGAATTTGGTTTTGAACACCTTGAGGGGTGCAGTTTTTAGAATGGTGTCGCTTTTGGGTATTTTCTGTCATATTAACCCCTCAAAGTGACTTTAAATGTGAGGTGGTCAACTTTTAAACCTTATAACTTCCTAAGAAAAAAAAATGTGGGCTCCAAAATTGTGCTGATATAAAGTAGACATGTGGGAAAAGTTATTTATTAATTAATTTTTTGTGACATATCTCTCTGAATTAAGGGTATAAAAATTTTAAGTTTGAAAATTGCAAAATTTTAAAAATTTTCGCCATATTTCCTTTTTTCATAAATAAACGCAAGTCACATCGTAGAAATTTTACGACTAACATGAAGTACAATATGTCACGAAAAAATAGTCTCAGATTCAGCGGGATCCGTTGCAGCGTTCCAGAGTTATAAGCACATAAAATGACAGTGGTCCGATTTCAAAATTAAGGCACGTTCATTAACCTTCAAAATGGCTTGGTCCTTAAGGGGTTAAACACCTGAGTCAATAAGGGGACTAAGGAGTCCATAAAGGTCTTATAGAATTTGGATATTAAGCCATCCAGACCTGGTGATTTCTTGAGCTGAAGCCCATAAATCGCCAGTCTCACTTCCTCTTCTTTGATCTCCTACTCAATAACACCAATCAAGAGGACTACCCGTGACATGAGGACAGTCAGGAAAGCTGACATCTTATCCAGATCCATTTCCTTACTCCCCAAGAGTTGCGAGTAATAAGATCTGACCACTTCCAGAATCCTTGATGTGGACTTCATCAGAGATCCTTGTACCATCCTTCAGACCCACCACAATCTTACCATTCACTGACATCTTGTAGTTCCTGTAGGGGTCAGGCGAGCGGCATTTCCTGAAATCCCTCTCAAAAACTAAAGATGTGTGCCTATCATATTGACACCCCTTCAGCAAGGCTTTCACTCTGGAGATATCCTCCAGGCCACCTCCATTCAAGAAAAGCTGCTTGACTTTCCTCCTCAGGCTCTGATACAGGCGTTCCCTGTTCAGGCTTCTGAGGTTAGAGAGCTGGCAGAAGAATCTCGTCACCCAGAGTTTATACATCTTCCACCACTCCGACTTAGTGTTACAAAGGCCCACTAATGGTCCCTGGCTCTGAAGAAACTCCTCGAAGGACTGTCTCACATTTGATTCCTGCAGGAGTGACGAATTGAACTTTCACATTGCTCTTCCCATCCGAGGGGTCTCTGTGATATTCAAAGAAAACATAATCAAACAGTGATCGGAGAATTCCACCTCCACTACCGACATTTGCGCAAAGACAGCCTCCTCCTTTAAATAAAACCTGTCTATTCTAGACCTAATCTGACTTCTTCAAAAATAAGTGAATCCCGTGTGGCCTGGGTTACTACTGATGTGGACATCAACCTGGCGAGCCTCGGTAACTATGCTATTTAACGGAACACTGTCATATGCCAGCCGGTCTCTGGAACCTCCTCTATCCTGCAGCCTCGAGACATTGAAGTCACCTCCAAAGACCACCTGCCTGCTAGAAAACAGAAAAGGTTTAATCCTCCTGAAAAGAATTTTATAGTCCCACTTGGATTGCAGGCCGTAGATGTTGACCAGCAGAAGCACTTGTCCCTTCATGAGCACATCTAAGAACAAGCACCTCCCCATTTCCAACTCAGTTACCCATTGGCATTCAACCTCTGCGGTTTTAAAAAAGAACCACCACCCCGCTACACGGCTCGGCCACAAGTGACCAGTAGGAGGGCCCATGCGTCCACTCCCGCCTTGCTTTACACAAAGATGTCAAATTTGACAATCTGGTCTCCTGCAAAAATAAAATGTCAGTATCAAGGCGACCGAGAAAATCAAAGGCCGTAAACCTAGCTGCATCTGACTTTATGCTAGCAACGTTAATGGTTGCTAGTGTCAACGGGATGAGTGCTGCCATCATGGATGATTAGGTTCGACAGCAACCTTTTTCTCACCCCCTCTTGAAGTGTACTTCTCCTCCGATGTAGCTGGTGATATCCCACGCTTCAAGCACATCAACACATCCATACCATTTTTTACACACTCACCTTTGTCTGGCAGATTTGACGTGACCTACTCCCCCAAGGGCCAGTTCAACACCCCCAAATAAAAAGGTCCGGCTTCCCCCAGATCCCCGGTTACCTTTTCCGCAACACTCTGCACCACGTCTTCATCCTCCTCCCCCTCTGAAGGGGATAGAGAGATGTCACACAAGACGTGATACTGATTGGTGAGGCCCACCAGAGGCAGGGTGGCCAATCCTCCGACATCTGAATCTGGGTCCCAACTAACGACCCCAAGGGATCCCATTCCCTGTATTTTTTGTTTTAATTTTTTCTTACCATTATGCTTTTTCTTTTTATCTAGCCATTCCTTCGCTTCCTCATTCAGACCCTCACTGCATGAAGATCGCAAGGCATTGGCATCATCCTCTCTAGTGAGTCTCTCCACCTCTTCATCCAGCTCGCTATCCGGGACCTCAGCTGCAAGATTTGAGCTAGGGTCGCGAGACAGAGACATTACTCCCTGTCCCCCTTCCCTCTCCCTGTGTCGCTTCAGCTGCCTCTTTGCCATTGAGGGAGACAGCTGCTTGCTCCTCATCAGTCCCCTGCGTCCCCCACCTCTGCTGGTACCTTCACCAGCAGGACCGGAACCCACTGCCCGGGGCCGAACCCACAAGATGCATTGTCAAAAGAGCGTGGACAGCTGCTGAATGGATGATCAAGGTCTCCACACAGGTTGCACATAATGTCCTCACAAGATGCGGCAAAATGATCTTGGCCCCCACATAAAGTGCACTTCACCACATTACACCCCGTGCTAAGATGTGAGGGACTGCTGAACTTGTGACAGACATTAGGCTGCCCCTGGTAGAAGATCATGATCTGATCTTTCCCCAAAAATGTTGAGGAAGGAATGTGGGTAACAGAATTACCAGAAACCCTCAACTTTACCATGAAGTTCCAGGCCCCAGACCAGATGCCAAACCAGTAAAGATTCTTTTCTGGTACCTTGACCACATCTGTAAAATGACTTAATCAGGTCATAATGTCCATACAAGAAAGTCACTCATTGCCTAAAACTAAAAAGAACAGCGCTCCATCCAGGTGTAATAAAAAAAGGAAAACTTTATTGGTCTTTGTCAGTGAGTGGTCGAAACATCGTCACTGATATGGCGGAATAAAGTTTTCCTTTTTTTATTACACCTGGATGGATCACTGTTCTTTTTAGTTTTACTATAGGGACATTCCAAGTTGGTTCCTTAGATCCTGGACGGGTGCCCCTTACTGTGAGTGCTTTCAACTTGCTTTACATGTTTGTTAGTCACTCATTACCTGTCAAAGCGGTCACTTTCTTGACTGCATTCCGAGATTGCATGCACCACAAACCCCCCCCACTCCGGGTGACAATGAGTCAGCGCATACTGTGACCAGAACAGCTCCATGCCATCCGGCCTTATGAAACTGAGAAGCTCCACCACCCTATCTCTAGGGGACACGCACCTTCGCCCACCCACTGAAAGCGGACCACATTGCTGCGGACACCACTCTGCCCCAGTGTTGGCAGAGACCAAATAGTCCCTGCGCCTTTATCTTGGAAGGTAGATAAACCAAGTCTCCTTGACCAAAAAGACAGATCAACCACCTAAGCGCCTACATTGATGGTTTCCTCAACCCTCTTCAGGGCCTTCAAAAAGACGCCATTGCAAGTCACCATCGCCAAGTTCGCCAGACAAAGACCCAGACACACCTCCCATCCCAAAAGCAGCGGCCCTTTCATAGCTTCCTCCTTGGGGTACATCTGCCACTGCCAGGGGCAATGGAACCTCAACAGCCTCTCCAATACTCCCCCCATCAACTCCCACACTCACAACATTCATATCCTCATATGCCACTGCCACCTTCATGCTCCCTTCATTCCCAACCTCCCCGTTTACTCCCCCACCACTCACTCCTCCATCCACACTCGAATCAGATAGGGCCACCACAGTGTTCACAGCATTTACAGTACAAACTGTAAACAGGTTTTTCACAGCCTGCATCCCCCCTGTCGCAGCTGCAGGCCCTCTTGTCTTTCCCCTGCAACCACGGTGGCGACAAACTTTAGCAATAGGGGGAGAGATGGAAACTCCTTTGTGCACCCAATGTCTGGTACACCAACAATGATCGCAGCCCTGCTGTCACGCTGTATAGCAGATATATATATATGTGATGACAGTAATCTATATCAAAAGGGCAACATACTATATAACATGCGCATATATATATGATAACATAGAATTACCTGACAGAAAGTCCAGTGGGTCAATACGGAATCCGTTATACGCTGTCTCCGGCTAGAGGGTGACCGGGGTCTATGCTGACCCTAAACTGGGGTCCTAACTAATCCCTCTACCTGGAGGTACTGTTAAAGGTACAGAGGTCCAGGCCACCAGCGTAAACCCTGTCTCCTATCAATCCCTGCCAACTGTAATCTAGTCCTAAGAAGGACCCTGATTACCACCAAAGGGAATGAACAGGTAACGGTTAATGAACAGAAAGACATACAAGAAAGACAAGGAATAAAGTAAATAAAGTCTTACATACAACACTCACACACAGTAGGAACACCTAAGGTCTCAGAGATAAACTATAAGCTATAAGAGTAAAAACAACTAAGGAGCTCTTAGCTTAAATATTCTCAGAACCGATCCAGTCTGCTAGACTACATGAATGCTTTCACCGGCATCTAACACCCAGACTGGCAGGAATATAAAGGAAACTAATTAGAACATAATCAAAAGCAGCCGGGCGAGGCTGGACCTAGTCTTAGCAAAGAGCTAGGTAAAATTAACTCCCTCATTACCAAACACAAAGAAACAGCAACTCAGCTGTGAGAAGTCAGAGTGTGTAATCGCGATGATCCTCGTGGCGATACACCCATGACACCTGCAATCCCTTCTGAGATCCGTATGGACTGCAGCTCTGACTACCTCACTCTCTTTTTCACTCTTCCCTCCTGACCTTCGCCCCGAACTCACTGCTAGAGCTGGTCACATCCATTCAGCGGGGTTCGAATGGGAAGCAGTAGCAACATCAGACACATTAACGTATTTGAAACTCACCACTTCCCGTTCATGGAACATTACTTTGTTTTTCTTCTATTTTTTTTTCTCCTCTTCTGGAACCTCATCATCCCCAAAAGAAAACCAAGAAAGGTTAACTGGGGATACTTGCTGCCTTATAGCCATCAGCAAGCCAACAGATTCACAAGATTCATCGTCCTCCTCTTCACTTGATCCACTGCGTATCCTCTGTGCCTTATCAGCAGCACGGTGGCTCAGTGGATAGCACTACAGCCTTGCAGCGCTGGAGTCCTGGGTTCAAATCCCACCTAGGACAACATCTGCAAGGAGTTTGTATGTTCTCCCCGTGTTTGCGTGGGTTTCCTCCGGGTACTCCAGTTTTCTCCCACACTCCAAAAACATACTGATAGGGAATCCAGATTGTGAGCCCCATCGGGGACAGTGACGATAATGTGTGCAAAACTGTAAAGCGCTGCGGAATCTGTTAGCGCTATATAAAAATAAAGATTATTATCAGGTCTCAACGAAGATTCATTAGATGTTGTTATTGCAGACTCCATTACCACAATGCTTTCTTCCATGATTTAGCCTCTTCCCCACCCACTCTCTTCTCCCTCAGGCTGGGTAGTGCTGACAGGATCACCCATTTGCGGGACCGTACTTCCATCGGGAGAGCTGCAGGTGGAACTGTGCATAACAACCGAGCCCTGCAGAGCCTTTGCAGAACCCTGCAGTGCAACGGAGCCGTGCAAATCCTCAACAAAGCCAACCCGCAGAGCCTCCACGTCAGACTGAACTGCAGAGCAGCACAACTCAGCGACCGACTCCCCCTGTGGAGCCAGAGAACCAGAGCCATGCTGAGCTGCGGAGCTGTGCAAAGTAACAGATCCTGGCGGAGCCTTTTTAGCAGAGCCACCTTTCTCCTCCTTTTGCTGTGCAACTGGAACAGGCAGAGCCTTGCGGAGCCGCAGCACTAAGTGGAGCAGCGGTGAGCCACTTCCAGTCACATTGCCACTAGGTGAGCTATCAACCTTGTTTGGGGCACTCTCAGAGGGGGTGGTTCTAGACAGGACATCCAACATCTCAACCTTTGTTTCAACTACTTTTCCACCTCTGGAGACCACACCTCCTTTGGCCTGATTGACAGTCCTTTGGCATGACTTTTTCATGTCAGCAAACCGATTGTCGTTCTGAAACTTTTCCAGGAAGAGACCCGAATTTTTAAAGATTATCTCCCTGATATTCATAGTTTTCTCCAATTTTCCCTTCAGGGTTTTCACACTGTCAGATACCTCCAGACGGTTCTTTTTGAACGCTTTTTGCTCCTTTTCAAACCGCGCGCCCTTCAGTTCCTCCTGGAGGTGACACACCTCCTTGCTAGCCTCCTCATAAATTTAAAACATCTGGGTCACCAGGGCAATACAGCTGGCCACAGACTCACGGGGTTCCATCACCCCCAGTTTTTCACCAGGGTCACCCTGCTAGTCCCACCAGTCAAACTTTTGGCCAACCCTGGGGCAGACACCGGCCCCTTACCTTGCTGCTGCCAAGTTGGTACCTCCTTGGGCGCTGGACCTGGGGAAACCGTCCTATGCAACCATGCTGACCTCCACAGCCGATGTATCCTTGCCCCCCCACCAATGTGAACCGGGGGCAGGAGCCTATGACTCCATGCGCCATTCCCAGGAAACCCTGACTCGATGTTGATCCCTTGTCTCTGGAGCTTCCTTCATGCCCTGCACACAGACTTTCAGCACACACCACAGGCTCCTACCATGGCTGCTGGAATTCTTTTATTATGAAAATATAAAACTTACAGATAAAATTACAAATAAAATTTCAATTTACCTTAAAACCAATAGACCAGAGTCCAAAAGAAACTTTCCAGCTTCAAGGACTCCCAGCAAGGACTTTTCCCATATCTTTCCTTTCCTTCAAATAAATGCCAGAAAACAAAAGAACAAAACTTAGCACACATTCATCCACATTCACACATTCATCCACATTCATACTTTCCCTCTTAAAATAAGAAGCAAGAAAGAAAAAGACTGGCCTGTTTGCCCATAAAAATAAAACAAAAGCGTCCTTGGCAATAGCATCCGGATGTCCTTTTCCATCCTTTTCCCCCAGAAAAACCCCGCACACCCCACACCAAATAATAAATAACCTTATTGAAAAACATACCCATATATAATTTACTGCTTATATAGTATATTCATAATAGTAGGGCATATTTGGATGGATATAAATGTACGGACAATCGCAAAACTACCAATATCAATGAAGAAAAAACGATCAAACAGTCCCAAGATAGAGTACAAAATATTTTATTAAACATCAATTTATAAAAAAGGAGCAGGAAAAACAGTGACAAGGGCTCATGCCAATAAGCACTAGTGGGAAGAATAGGACACACACAGGTGAAAAATTGGCCAAATTACATAGATGGAAAATAATCACAAATCTGCAGGTGCAGAGATTGCATAAGTATATAGGTATTTGGCAAAAACAGTCATTAAGATGTTAATATGGCTGCAGGATTGTATATGACAATCAAGATGTCCCAGGATAATAGTTATTATCACCATAGTTATAAGCATAAAATTGCATCAAAATGTCCAGGACATATCTGCCACCCAAACACATAGGACCTCACAAAAATTTGCAGTTAGTGCCATAAAGAGTAACGGTATACCTGTTCAGGTGAAGACACTGACACCAGGTGCGTACACCCCACACCAAGCCTGAAACTAACACCCCCAACATGCTATCTAACACACAGGTAAACCATACAATCATAATACAAGTAGTAAAAAAGCAAAACCGAAACACCTATACATTAATTATCCTATATAACATGTTACAATTTATGACTTTAACATTGCACATCAAAAAAAAAACACTTAGCTATCAGACAAAAGTTTGGCACCTGCAAGCCCAATATCCTTTACTCTCTTTTCCTTTGAAAACAAAAAGCTATAGGTGCCACACCACAGCCCACCACCAGGAAACTGGAGTTTTATGAGGCTCTGTCCCTGAGTACTCACAACAAGCACCCTGTCCCTATTTAACTAAAGCTGTCCCTCGTCCCCTATAAAAGCTGACCCTATCTATCCCTACCTGCCTCTTACTATCCCTCCTCTACCTAACTTACCAAAAACTATGGGAATAGACATGCTAGAATTAGGAGGAAACCACTATGGCTAAATAGAGCTGTAAGGGGCGCAATAAGGGACAAAAAGAAAGCGTTTAGGGAATTAAAGCAAGTAGGTAGTGAAGAAGCATTAAATAAATACAGAAGACTGAATAAATTCTGTAAAAAGCAAATCAAGACAGCAAAGATTGAGGCAGAGAGACTTATTGCCAGAGAAAGTAAAAATAATCCCAAAATATTCTTTACCTACATAAATAGTAAGAAACTAAAAAATGATAGTGTTGGTCCCCTTAAAAATAGTCTGGGTGAAATGGTGGATGAGGATGAGGAAAAAGCCAATATGCTTAATGACTTTTTTTTCAACTGTATTTACACAAGAAAATCCCATGACAGATAACATGATCAGAGATAAAAAAAATTCTCCATTAAATGTCACCTGCTTATCCCAGCAGGAAGTACGGTGCATCTAAAAATCACTAAAATTGACAAATCCCCGGGCCGGGATGGGATACACCCCCGAGTACTGCAGGAATTAAGTAAAGTCATAGATAGACCATTATTTTTAATCTTTAAAGATTCCATAATAAAGGGGTCTGTACCACAGGACTGGCGCATAGCAAATGTGGGGCCAATATTCAAAAAGGGGGCAAAAACTGAACCTGGAAATTATAGACCAGTGAGCTTAACATCTACTGTGGGTAAAATCCTGGAGGGTTTTTTAAGGGATACTATATTGGAGTATCTGAGGCTGAATAACCTCATGACACAGTATCAGCATGGGTTTACGAGGGACCGTTCTTGTCAGACTAATCTGATAAGCTTTTATGAAAGGGTAAGTTCAGGACTGGACCAAGGAAACGCAGTGTACGTGGTGTTCATGGACTTCTCAAAAGCTTTTGATATGGTGCTGTCACGGGTGTGTCGCTGCGAAGATCGTCGCGATTGCACACCCTGACTTCTCACAGCTGAGTTTCTGGTGCTGGGTGTTTTTCGGCAGTGAGAGAGTTAATTCTTCCTCTCTCTGTGCTGGACAAGACCAGCCTCGCTCAGCTGCAATTAATGTTGTTGTAATTGGATTCCTTCAAATACCTGGCTGTCTGCTAGGGAAGTGTCGGTGAAAGCATTCATGCAGACCAGCAGAGCGGATCGTATTGAGAAGTCTAAAGCTAAGAGTACCTGTTGTGGTTTTCTCCTCTCCTCGCTTTATTATTTATCTCCTTACCCATTGGTGTTCCCTCTGTAGTGGAAGTTTTGTATGCAAGGTGGTCTTTTATTTTACCCCTTGTACTGTCTCGTTTGTCTTATACTGTGTGTGAAGGCTGTTACCTTCCTGTTCCCTGTGGTGGTAATCAGGGTCCTTCTCAGGACTAGATTACAGTGGTTAGGGATTCACAGGAGATAGGGTTACGCTGGCGGCCTGGACCTCTGTACCATCAACAGTACCTCCAGGTAGAGGGATTAGTCAGGACCCCAGCTTAGGGTCAGCATATACCCCGGTCCTCCTGTATACAGAGACAGCGTGACAGGTGCAACACAAAAGGTTAATACATAAAATGAGAACAATGGGGATAGGGGAAAATATGTGTAAGTG
Source organism: Oophaga sylvatica (assembly GCA_033576555.1). NCBI lineage: Eukaryota > Metazoa > Chordata > Amphibia > Anura > Dendrobatidae > Oophaga > Oophaga sylvatica. The sequence continues at coordinate 560,534,754 of JARQOD010000004.1, forward strand.
GGTTAAGAACTGACTGATGGATAGGAAACAAAGGGTGGTTATTAATGGAGCACACTCGGACTGGGTCACTGTTATGATTTGGTAGCTGAGGAGAGCAGGCAAAAACGGCAATACACCAGAGAGGTTGGAATCTATTGGATTGCAGTACCCTAACTAACCACCACAACTAAAGGCAGCTGTGGAGCGTTCCTACGTTGGTCCTAGACGCCTCGTCACAGCCTGAGAGATTAACTACACCTAAAGATAGAAAGAGGAAAGCTATCTGCCCCAGAGCAGATCCCCCAAAGAACATAGGAAGCCCCCAAACATGTAATGGCGGTTAGACAAGAGGAAATACAGACACAGACAGAAAATAGTATGAGCAAACGTTGGGGCCCAATCTGCCTAGAAAGAAAAGGATAGAAAGGATACTCACTGCAATCCAAAAAAACCCTAACAAATGCCAACGCTACTAATTGCAAAAACACCTGAGATCACACGACCTCTACCACCTAAATCAGTTCTCTGGTGTAACAAAACTAAGCCGCAGCCACTGAAAAAACTGGAAAAGGCAAATGAACAAATAACAGTGGCTCCAGCGGAACTGAGAGGAGCCCAAGCCCCCCGGGGGGGAACCTGGCTATCCTCACAGAAATGCAGAGAAATATGCAAATGGTAAGCACAAAAACAAAAAACAGAAAATATCTTATCTGAGAACAGGAGAAAAGGCAAGACTCAGCAAGCTTCCAAGTGAACCAGGAACCACAGTTGAGACAAAAACAATTGATCACCGGCAACCATGATGGGAGGGAACCTCCCTTATATCCAGCCAGTCTGTGATTCCTGATTGCCAATCCTCATTGAATGGTTCAGTACTGTTTGTAACCACCAGAGGGAGCTTCTGCTCAGAATTCATTTCTAAAACATTCACAACAGTACCCTCCCTTTGAGGACGGGTCACCGAACCCTCATTTGTGCAACCAGATCGGTCAGGATGAGCTCTGAGATACGCACGGATCAGTCTCCTAGTATGGATATCCGAAGCAAACACCCAAGAATTTTCCTCCTGACCATAACCTCTCCACTTAACCAAATACTGGAGTTTCCATCTAGAAAAACGAGAATCCAATATTTTCTCAACCACATACTCCAGATTGCCCTTAACCAAAACAGGGTCAGGAGGCGCAGCCATAGGAACCACTGGCTCAACAAACCTCTTCAATAAGGACTTGTGGAACACGTTATGGATCTTAAATGTCCCTGGAAGAAATAAACGAAAGGAAACAGGATTAAGAATCACCATGATCTTATAAGGTCCAATGAACCTAGGCTTAAACTTGGAGATGCAACTCTCATAGGGATATTTCTTGAGGACAACCAGACCAAGTCCCCACTTCAAACCGAGGACCATCAGTCCTATGCCGGTTGGCAAACAGCTGGGCCCTCTCCTGAGAGAGGGACAACCTCTCCACTACCTGGTCCCAAATCTGCTGCATACGCTCCACAACAGAGTCAACACTCGGACAGACAGAAGCCTCTGTCTGTCCCGAAGAAAATCGAGGGTGAAACCCAAAATTGCAGAAAAATGGAGACATCAAAGTGGCAGAGCTAGCCCTATTATTAAGAGCAAACTCAGACAAAGGCAAAAAAGAGACCCAGTCATCTTGATCAGCAGACACAAAGCATCTCAGATAAGTCTCCAATGTCTGGTTTGTTCTCTCAGTTTGTCCATTGGTCTGAGGATGAAAAGCAGAGGAGAAAGACAATTGAACACCAAGTTTAGAACAAAAAGTCCTCCAAAATCAGGAAACAAACTGGACTCCTCTGTCAGACACAATGTTCTCAGGAATGCCGTGTAACCGAACCACGTGCTGAAGGAACAAAGGCACCAATTCGGAGAAGGAAGGCAACTTAGGCAATGGCACAAGATGTATCATCTTGGAAAACCTATCACAATCACCCAGATAACGGTCATTCTCTGAGAAACAGGGAGGTCGGAAATAAAATCCATAGAGATATGGGTCCATGGTCTCTTGGGCACAAGCAATGGCATCAACAAACCACTAGAGCGAGAGCAAGGCTTGGAGCGAGAGCAAGTCCCGCAGGACTGCACAAATTCCCTGACGTCACGAGACAAATTAGGCCACCAAAAGGACCGACTCACCAAGTCTCTGGTACCAAAAATTCCGGGATGACCGGCCAACGCGGAACAATGAATCTCAGACATCACACTCTTATTCCACCGGTCTGGGACAAACAATTTCCCAATAGGGCAGCGCTCGGATTTATCCTCCTGACACCCTTCCAGAGCCAGTCTCAAATTGGGCGAGATGGCGGAATGAACTACACCCTCTTTCAAAATAACAGCAGGATCAGATAACTCAGAAGAGTCCGCAAGGAAACTCCTTGAGAGAGCATCCGCCTTAACATTCTTAGTGCCAGGAAGAAAGGAAACCACAAAATTAAAACGTGTGAAAAACAAGGCCCACCTGGCCTGTCTAGTATTAAGTCGCTTGGCTGATTCTAGATAAACCAGATTCTTATGGTCCGTGAGGACCACCACCTGATGTTTGGCTCCCTCCGGCCAATGTCTCCACTCTTCAAAAGCCCACTTCATGGCCAATAACTCCCGATTACCCACGTCATAATTACGTTCAGTTGGAGAAAATTTTCGAGAGAAAAAGGCACAAAGGTTACTTTTAGAGGTCTCAGGATCTCTTTGGGACAAAACGGCACCTGCCCCAATTTCAGAGGCATCAACCTCCACCTGAAATGGCAGAGAAACATCAGGCTCCCGTAGAACAGGAGCAGAAGTGAATCTCTGCTTAAGTTCCTGAAACGCAGAGACTGCCTCAGGAGGCCAATTCACCACATCAGAACCCTTTTTGGTCAAATCAGTCAATGGTTTAACAATAACAGAGAAATTACCAATAAATTTACGATAAAAATTGGCAAAACCCAAGAATCTCTGAAGAGCCTTTAATGAAGTAGGTTGGACCCAATCACAGATGGCCTGAACCTTGACCGGGTCCATTTCAATAACAGATGGAGACAAAATGAATCCCAGAAATGAGATCCTTTGTACGCCAAAAAGACACTTTGATCCCTTCACATACAGAGCATTCTCTCTCAAAATCTGGAACACAGTCCGAACATGTTTCACATGAGAGTCCCAGTCATTGGAAAAAATCAAGATATCATCCAAATAAACAATCAGATATTTATCCACAAAATCCCTGAAAATGTCATTCATGAAGGACTGGAAGACGGAAGGAGCATTAGTGAGCCCAAAGGGCATCACTAGGTACTCAAAATGCCCCTATGGGGTATTAAAGCCATCTTCCATTCATCCCCGTGCTTAATGCGAATAAGGTTATACGCCCCCCAGAGGTCAAGCTAGGTAACCCAAGTAGCACTTTTCACTCTGGAAAACAGGTCAGAAATCAAAGGTAACGGATATTGATATTTCAGAGTGATATTGTTCAAGAGACAATAATCAATACACGGCCTTAATGAACCATCCTTTTTGGCCACAAAGAGAAAACCGGCACCCAAGGGTGAAGAGGATGGTCTGATATGACCCTTCTCCAATGACTCCTTGCCCCCCCATATATATAATGATATAATGATATAAGACCGCATAGCGTCATGTTCAGGTACAGACAAGTTAAAAAGGCGACCTTTAGGGAATTTACTACCAGGGACTAATTCAATAGCGCAGTCATAGCTCCTATGGGGGGGGCAAGGATGCAGATTTACTTTCACTAAACACATCAGAAAAATCAGTCAAAAAGTCAGGAACATCCTGAGCCTGGGGAGAGGCAGAAAAAACAGGAGTGTTGGCATTAACACATTGGCAGCCCCAAATGGTTACAGACACAGATTTCCAATCCAAAACAGGATTATGAGACTGTAACCAAGGGAAACCTAGTACAATAATGTCATGCAGATTATACAGCACCAAAAATTTGCAAATCTCCTGATGATCAGGTTCAACCCTCATTATCACCTGAGTAGAGAACTGGGGTTTATTCTCAGCCAAAGGGGTAGAATCAATCCCCAGTAGGGGAATAGACTTCCTTAGGGGTATCAATGGAAACCCACAATGTTTAGCAAAATCAAAATTCATCAGGTTAATAGCTGCTCCTAAATCAACAAAAGCCTGAGCAGAAAATGTGGTTAGGGAGCAAATCAGGGTAACAGTCAACAGAAATTTAGTCTGAACACTACCCAAGACAACTGAGCGTGCAAAACGTCTTCCACGCTTAGGGCAGACTAAAATAGCATGAGAGGCATCACCAGAGTAGAAACATAACCCATTGCGTTTTTGGAAACTCATGACGCTGTGCCCCAGAAGCCACTCTATCACACTGCATGGGTTCAGAAGCTGGCTCACAAGGCAACACTATTCCACGCATACCTCTACGCTCACGTAAACGCCTGTCAATTTGAATCGCTAATGACATAGAATCATTGAGACCAAAGGGAGCAGGGAAACCCACCATAACATCTTTTACATTCTCTGACAGACCCTTCTGAAAAAGGGCTGCCAAAGCATCATCATTCCATTTGGTCAGGACTGCCCACTTCGGAATTACTGACAGTACAACTCAGCGTTCTTAAGCCCCTGATTTAATGACAACAAGGTTTTTTCAGCTTGATCAGTGACATTAGGTTCATCGTACAATAACCCCAGAGTCAGAAAAAATGCATCAACATCACTCAAAACAGGGTCCTCAGGTGTCAGGGAAAAAGCCCAATCCTGAGGATCGCCGTACTGGAGAGAGTTGACAATTTGAACCTGCTGTGCTGCGTTCCCTGAGGACTTAGGTTTTAAGGCAAAAAACAACGTACAGTTATTTTTGAAATTCAGAAATTTAGCTCGATCCCCCAAAAACAAATCTGGCATGGGAATCCTAGGTTCCACAACCGGCAACCCTGCAAGATAGGTAGCAATACTCCGAACCTCAGTGGCAAGCTGATCCACACGGCCAGACAACTGTGCAAACTCCATTGAGAGAAAAAAAAATCCTCCTCAGCACCCAGAGAAAAAGAGGGAAAAAATGCAACAAACAGAAAAAAAAAAAACTCTGACAACTCTGACAACTTTTTTTTTTTTCATTCCACACTATTTTTCCCTTCTGTGAGTACCATATAGTTTTAGCTTGGCCGGTGATACTGTTATGATTTGGTAGCTGAGGAGAGCAGGCAAAAACGGCAATACACCAGAGAGGTTGGAATCTATTGGATTGCAGTACCCTGACTAACCACCACAACTAAAGACAGCCATGGAGCGTTCCTACGTTGGTCCTAGACGCCTCGTCACAGCCTGAGAGATTAACTACACCTAAAGATAGAAAGAGGAAAGCTATCTGCCCCGGAGCAGATCCCCAAAGAACATAGAAAGCCCCCAAACATGTAATGGCGGTTAGACAAGAGGAAATACAGACACAGACAGAAAATAGTATGAGCAAACGTTGAGGCCCAATCTGCCTAGAAAGAAAAGAATAGAAAGGATACTCACTGCAATCCAAAAAAAACCCCTAAAAAATGCCAACGCTACTAATTGCAAAAACACCTGAGATCACACGACCTCTACCACCTAAATCAGTTCTCTGGTGTAACAAAACTAAGCCGCAGCCACTGAAAAAACTGGAAAAGGCAAATGAACAAATAACAGTGGCTCCAGCGGAACTGAGAGGAGCCCAAGCCCCCCGGGGGGGGGGGGGGACCTGGCTAACCTCACAGAAATGCAGAGAAATATGCAAATGGTAAGCACAAAAACAAAAAACAGAAAATATCTTATCTGAGAGCAGGAGAAGAGGCAAGACTCAGCAAGCTTCCAAGTGAACCAGGAACCACAGTTGAGACAAGAACAATTGATCACCGGCAACCATGATGGGAGGGAACCTCCCTTATATCCAGCCAGTCTGTGATTCCTGATTGCCAATCCTCATTGAATGGTTCAGTACTGTTTGTAACCACCAGAGGGAGCTTCTGCTCAGAATTCATTTCTAAAACATTCACAACAGGTCACGGTTATCAGTGGGGTACCGCAGGGGTCAGTATTGGGGCCGCTTCTCTTTAACATATTAATTAATGACCTTGTAGGGGGCATACAGAGTAGTATTTCAATATTTGCAGATGACACTAAACTCTGCAGGGTAATAAATACAGAGGACAATTTTATATTACAGGAGGATTTATGTAAACTAGAAGCTTGGGCTGATAAATGGCGAATGAGCTTTAATGGGGATAAATGTAAGGTCATGCACTTGGGTAGAACAAACAAGATGTATAATTATGTGCTTAATTGTAAAACACTGTGTAAAACTGTCACTGAAAAAGACCTGGGTGTATGGGTGGACGACAAACTCACATTTAGTGGCCAAAGTCAGGCAGCTGCTGCAAAGGCAAATAAAATAATGGGATGCATTAAAAGAGGCATAGATGCTCATGGAGAGAACATAATTTTACCTCTATACAAGTCACTGGTGTGACCACACTTAGAATACTGTGTACAGTTCTGGTCTCCGGTGTATAAGAAAGACATAGCTGAACTGGAGCGGGTGCAGAGAAGAGCAACCGAGGTTATTAGAGAACTGGGAGGTCTGCAATACCAAGACAGGTTATTACACTTGGGGTTATTTAGTTTGGAAAAATGAAGGCTTAGGGGTGATCTTATTACAATGTACAAATATATGAGGGGACAGTACAAATACCTTTCTAATGATCTTTTTACTCTTAGACCTGTGATGGGGACAAGGGGTCATCCTCTACGTCTGGAGGAAAGAAGGTTTAGTCATAATCACAGACGCAGTTTCTTTACTGTAAGAGCAGTGAGACTATGGAACTCTCTGCCTTCTAATGTTGTAATGAGTGATTCCCTACTAAAATTTAAGAAGGCACTGGATTCCTTTCTTGAAAAGTATAATATTACAGGCTATATTCACTAGTTTCCTAGATATTGCGCTGATCCAGGGAGCTAGTCTGATTGCCGTATGTGGAGTCGGGAATAGTGTTGAGCGATACTGCTCGATATCTAAAAATATCGGATCGGAATGGTATCGCCGATAGCACTAAATATCGGCGATATCCGATTCCGATACCGGAAGTCCCATGTAAGTCTATGGGAACAAAATATCGCAACTAAAAAAAACACTTTCTTTCCTTGTAAACACAAAATATACACACTTAGAATACATATATATATATATATATATATATATATATATATACATGTCATTGTGACATATATATATATATACATATATTTATAGTTTATTCACTTCTACATAGTAAAATAGCCTCTGATTCAATTGCCGGGTAAAGCCGGCATTTGTGAAAAGACAGAAGCACCCGAGGGTCCAGTCGCCACAGAGATGTTGCATCGCACCCAGCGGTGTGACAACTTACTCTCAGGTAAGGAGGAAACACCCCATTGACTCCAACCACTGCATTCAACAGTACACTATACCAGCTGAGTGTAGGCGGACCCAATGGGATGGTCTAGCTCAGGCTGGTTAGAACAGGGTGTAGCTAGTTGGATGGGAGGGGTTGAGGCAGCCTTATGCTGCATGTCTTTGTAGTAAGAATTGTTTCCTTTCCTGCTTTCTTACTAGGTCGCATACTCCACTCTGCTACATCACTCTGCACCATTGCTCTATCTCACATCTATCTGCCCTGGAAGGATACCGTCTTACCTGTAGAAGACTTATCACCTAGCTGCACTACACCATCCCTGCCAGAGGACCTGCACAGCAGCGCTGGTCACCCTGACCAGGTACTACAGGTGGCGTCACGACAAACTACACAAACATTCTATCATCCCCTGGAAATATCCCACATTCCAGTGAGCGACCAGGGCACGGACATAGCTGTGCTACACGTCACGTCCCCCATAGAAGTCGACGGGCTTGGTGCCGAGTACCCCAAAACCTGTGGCTCTGTGCGACTCAACTTTGGCGTCACGAACAGGATTCAGAAGCTTGCTATAAGCGAGTCCTGTGTGCCTTAATTGAACTGTTTTTTTGCTTGAGAATTGCAAAAATCATCATAGACTGTATTTGCCATTTTTCCTTCATATCTGCGCCACGAGGCACAGGTGAAGAATAAGGGCGTGCTCTCGTGGGCGTACACTCACTCCGTGGCGCGAAAACGATGTCCGCACACTCTAAATGTTACTGCAATGTAAGATCGTGCCCCACAGCTCTGGAGTTCCGCCTCCTCATCCTCCTCAGTGGACGGAAACGAACGCGAAGGTCCCGCCTCCCTACAAAAGATGGCGCCTCTCCTGATGCTAATGACACATGTGACTTGGCAGAGATGGCGAATGGACGTGAGCAGAAGTGGGAAGGGATGGAGGAGTCAGAGCTCTCCCCCCACGGAAGCGACCCGATCGCCACGGAGCCACCGTTTGGCACCCGGCCTGGAAACCCTCCTACGCTGGCAGAAGCGGAGGATACCCTGAGAGACCTGGCCCGGCACCGGGAGGAGGTCGCCAGGATGGAAGCGAGCTGGCGGGCCCTAAAACTACAATTGGAGCGGCGCCAATCCCTCTTACCCCCTGAAGTGTCTGTACCGGAAGGTGAGGCACCCGTTCCAGTAGAGGAGGCCGTGCGGGCATCCCAGCCCTTGCAATCTGAACCGGTTGCCAGTATCTCAGTGGAGGCACCCGTTCCAGTACAGGAGGCCGTGCGGGCATCCCAGCCCTTGCAATCTGAACCGGTTGCCAGTATCTCAGTGGAGAATAAACACCGCACTCTAAGGGAATAGTGATGATGCTGAAAATAACTATTTTATTCACAATTTAGGCAATATCTAGGGACAAAATCAAAGCGATAAATTTAACGTTTCGGCCCAGCCAGGGCCTTTGTCAAATAACGCTGTGAAAGACAAAAACAAGTGTAAATAACATATAACATAGCTGTGATCACAATAAATAATAACAAGGAACTCCCAGAAAAAAACAAGAAAGAAACAAATATACATATATACAATGATAAGAGGTAATATAGCAAAAATGAATAATAAGGCACAGTATAGTAATGCACAGCACAGATTGCTGGGGCAAATAAGTTCATAGTTATTGATGGAGGAATAAATACATATTATTGATATATAGGTTACCTTTTGTGATAGTCCAGTGCCGTGGACAGATATTAATAAAGAGGTGAGGACCAGTATGGTGTCCTAATATGGCTATAAGTAAAAAAAGGGGATATAGTTGGTGAGAAAACCATATCAATGAATTGACTGATAGTAAAGATATAGCATTTACCCAATATGTGGAGACATCAGTGTGGGGTGTTCCCTAATAACCGCAGCGTGGTGGGGAACAACGGTCTGTGGGGATGAATCCCTAGTTACAGCTGCTAGGAGGAACAATAGTACTAGTGAAATATGGGTCTATTGCGTATTATGGAAGATAAAGGTTATAGGTAGATACCTTAATATGAATACCTTGCAGAGGCAAAAACACAGTAAATGGGGTCCCCAGTGTGAAAAGAGGCCGTTTCTGATGGTCATCAGCGCTATGGGGAATAATGATCTTTGTAAATTAGCAGTAAATATAATCGGATGGCTGGGACTAGAATTGGAGGGCTAAAGGAAAGTACCTTGTTGCTGGTTGCTGGTAGAGGCGACGCTCCCGCGCCTAGCCTGGTCGGTATGCGCTAGACCATACTGCGGTCTCGCATCCTTATACGCCCTGACCGGAAGTTAGCGTTCCGAAACCGGAAGTGACGTTGCGTGACTAGATGTAAGTTATGCGCAGGCGCTGAGCAGAAGTGACGGAATCAGTGAATGCAGAGGCGCTATGGTATACTGCGCATTCGTTCTAGATCACAAACTAAGGATGATGTCACAGTTAAGTGGGTTGTGAATAATTGAAATAGCGCTTAATCAGGCCAGTAGGTAAATACATCAGTGGGTAAAAGGCATTATGTTGGTCATAATCAAAATCAGCAAAAGGCAAAGCAGTATAAATAAATAGAAATAAGATTAATGTATATAGATAGTATAAACAATATATGAAATAATAATGAGGCACTGAACTCCAGGGAGACCAGAGGGAGTAAGTGAAAGGTACCAAAATGAATATATCTGTTATTATAAACAGGCAGTAGACAGATAAGACCAAGGGGTTTAGTTGTACAACGCACCTTGGGTCAGAGCATGCTAACGAGTCTAAAAGAGAAATTAATAATATGTTAGCATGTCCAGTCAATTTCTCTATTTAGGCCTTTAGGGGCCAGAGTATCCAATTTAAATATCCAATATGTTTCACGAGATTTTAATAAACCAATATGATTTCCACCCCTTCTGGGGCGAGGGACATGCTCTATGACTTGGTACCTGAGTTGTGCCACAGTATGTTTCATTTTAACAAAGTGATCAGGTAAAGGTAACCAGGTCTTTCCACACCTGATGGTACATTTGTGGCTCGCTATTCTGTCTTTTATATGTTGTGTGGTTTCCCCTACATAAAGTAAACCGCATGGGCATTTAATTACGTACACAACAAAATTCGAGTTACATGTGAAAAAGCCATGAATGGGATATGATCTGCCAGTCCTCGGGTGGGTGATAGTATCAGACTTGATAACATTTGAGCACGAGGCACAGCTTAAACATGGGAAGGTACCATTTTTCTTTGCGGCGAGTAGGGTTTGTGTTGTCAGAGGACGTGTGCTTCCTATATCGGCCCGTACTAGTTTATCTTTGAGATTGGTTGATCTCTTTGTACACATTAAGGTGGGTTCCTTAAAGGATTCAATATTTGGATAGGAACGGGTTAAGATCGGCCAATGTCTCCTGATGACGGAGTATATTTTGGGCATCAATGGGTGAAATGTGTGTACAAAAGGGATTCTATCTCCAGCATGACGTTGTATCGGTGGAGGGGCAGGAGGGGCAGGTAATAGGGATCGTTTCTTTTCTTCTTCGAGGAGAGTCCGGGGATAGCCTCTCTTACGGAATTTGGTGGTCAAATCGTTTAGTCTATCGTCCAGAGTGTCTGGGTCAGAGACGATCCTCGTGATTCTTTTGAATTGGGAACGAGGTAAGCTATTCCGGGTGGATTTCGGGTGGCAACTGGTATAGTGTAGTAGGCTATTAGTGTCCGTGGGCTTACAGTAGAGATCTGTTGTAAGTCTCCCGGTCATGTTTTTAATGACCATGGTGTCAAGGAAGGAGACTGATGACATACTGGAGTGCATAGTAAATTGTAGCCCTGGTAAGATAGAGTTAAGGTGGTTATGGAAGGTTTGTAATGCAGTAGAGGTACCCGTCCAAATAAAGAAAATGTCGTCAATATAGCGATGGTATTCTATGACGTATTGCGTAAATAATTGGTTATTGTAGATGTGAGAGATCTCGAAGAGGTTCATGAATGCATTAGTGTAGGCTGGCGCCACATTCGAGCCCATAGCGGTGCCACACTTCTGGATGTAGAAGGTGTCCTCATACAAAAAGTAATTCTCGTATAGAACCAGATGTAAGAGGTCCAGGCAGAATTGGATGGAATTAGTAGTCATATTGGTTAAGTTCAAGAGATATTTAGTAGCCGGAATACCATGTTCGTGTTCAATAGAAGTATAGAGACTGTTCACGTCCATAGTAACCAGAATACTGTCAGGGGGAATAGTGTCTAGTTGTCGTATGATACTCAGAAAGTGTCCTGTATCTAGTAGGAAAGCTCTAGTAGTCTTAATGAGAGGTGTCAGAATTTTCTCAAGGAAAATGGATAGTGGAGATAGAATAGAGTCCGTGGAGGCCACGATTGGCCTTCCTGGGGGGTTGTAATGTATGTAGTACAGTTCATATAGCGTCTTGTGCTTGGGTGCGATGAAAACACAGGAGTCACAGGTTTGATATAGAAAAGTCCTGTATTACTTCATACAAGTTGGCAGAAATAGTCACACAGTTTGCAGACACAGAAACAGGAGACACAGCAGGCCAGAGTAATCCAAGCTCAGCAATCACTCTCCAATACAGATTCAGGATCTTCTTCTCTGTTACCGTAAGTCCATGCAAACGTGGGTCTTTCAAAGAGCAGGGTTCAGAGTCCACAAGTGCTTCAGAGTTCCTCAGTAGGAATAGCTGGAGTACAAGGTTCAAGGCTTACAGGAGTCAAGTCACAGGTTCACTGCAGGCTAGATTCTGAAGCACTGATTGCTCAGCTGTGGCTGCTTAAGAAGCAAAGGAGAGAATCAGGGCGGGAACATGCAAGCTGGAAACTCCATTTTGACTGAGGGCAAGATAGCTGCAGCAAGACAGAAAGTAAAATGGCTGACGAACAAACTAAGTTTCAGGAATATATACATAGAACCTTACATTACTGCCCCTTAAGGACAACCTCCGGATGACCTCAGACCAGGCTTGTGTGGGTACCTCTGATGAAACTGACGGAGCAAGCGAGGAGCATTAACGTTATTGACCGGTTCCCATGAGTTGTCCTCCACTGGGTAGCCCTGCCATTTAATCAGATATTGTAACTGATTTCTATACAACCTGGAATCTAAAATCCTTTCCACCACAAATTCTTCCTGACCATCGACTAGCACTGGGTCAGGGCAAGGAGAGGAACGTCCAGGAAACGTATTGGGTGTCGCAGCCTTTAGTAGGGATACATGAAAGACAGGGTGGATTCTCATAGTTCTGGGCAGTTGAAGACGACAAGCAACGGCACTTATAATTTTACTGATTTTATAGGGTCCAATGTACTTATGTCCCAACTTAGACGATGGAATCCTTAACTTAAGATTTCTGGTTGACAGCCAGACCAAGTCTCCTACCTTGAAAGCTGGTGCAGGTTTACGAAATTTATCTGCTGCTTTCTTGTACCTTTCTTGAGCCGATTCCAGATTTTCCTTTAGAAGATCCATATTCTTCTGTAAAGACGTGATTCTTTCAGCCACTGCTGGTAAAGGCGTTTCTATGGGAAATCGTGGTAGAATGTTAGGATGATAACCTAGATTAGAGTAAAAAGGAGACTGTTTAGTGGAGGCACTCTGAGAGTTGTTATACGAGAACTCAGCTAATGGAAGTAGATCCACCCAATCATCCTGTAGGTGGCAGATAAAGCAGCGGAGATACTGCTCCAGGGTTTGATTGGTTCGTTCGGTCTGTCCATTAGTCTGGGGATGAAAAGCAGAAGAAAGGTTTACTTTAATGTCCAATGCTGCACAGAAATTTTGCCAAAACCTAGAAGTGAATTGCACCCCTCGATCCGAAATAACCTCATCCGGTACTCCATGTAAGCGAAACACATCTTTAATCATCAAATCTGATGTCTGTTTTGCAGTGGGTAAGCCGACACAAGGGATAAAATGAGCTGCCTTTGTTAGACGGTCAACCACCACTAGAATGGTGTTCTTCCCCTGAGAGGTTGGTAACTCCACAATGAAGTCCATAGAAATGGATCCCCACGGGCGGGACGGGGTGGGAAGAGGCTGTAACAGACCAGTTGGTGAGGAGCGAGGTGTTTTGCATCTTGCACAGACCTCACATGAAGTGACATAATTCAAAACATCCTTCCTGCAAGTGGGCCACCAAAAGAAACGAGAAAGAAATTCCTGTGTCTTTAGAATTCCTCTATGCCCAGCTATCTTGGAATCGTGAATGAGGTGCAATACTCTTAATCTGACTGTTTCAGGAATATACAGACGTTGTCCCTGAATCCACACACCATTCTTAAAGACAAGACTTACGTCCCTTGGGGGTTGTGCCAAAAAGGAATCCGCATGGTATGCTTCCTTGATGTCCTTAAGTAGGTCTTGATTATGAATTACTCCTAGGAATCTAGAGTCAGGAAGAATAGTCTTAGGAGGAGTAATTGGACGTGTCTCTGCTGAGTAAATCCTAGAGAGTGCATCAGCCTTTCCATTGCGCGATCCTGGTCTATAAGAGATGATAAAATTAAATTGGTTTAAGAAAAGATTCCAGCGAGCCTGGCGAGGAGTCAGGCACTTAGCCGACCTGATAAACTCAAGGTTACGATGGTCTGTCAGGATGACTATTTGCTGTGCAGCTCCCTGAAGAAGGTGTCTCCATTCTTTGAAGGCGGCAATAATGGCCAACAACTCTCTATTGCCCACATCGTAGTTCCTCTCAGCCGAAGACAACTGCTGGGAAAAGAAGGCACAGGGATGCAAGACATTCTTCTCACCTGTTCTCTGAGAGAGTATAGCTCCAACGGCACAGTCTGAAGCATCCACCTCTATTATGAAGGCAAGCTCGGGGTTGGGATGTACTAGGATAGGTGCAGTGGTAAATTTATCTTTTAGACGGGAAAATGCTTCCTGGGCTTGGGGAGTCCAGGAAAACCTAGACTCTTTCCGGGTAAGTTGAGTGATAGGTGACACTACCTCAGAGAAATTTCTAATGAAACGTCTATAGAAGTTGGCAAACCCGATGAAGCGCTGTACCTCCTTCACATTTCTAGGACTTGGCCAATCCTTGATGGCTTGGGTTTTGCTTCCATCCATACTAATTCCTTGTGTAGACAGTACATACCCCAGAAATTGAATTTCGGTCCTATGGAATTCACACTTTTCAAGTTTGATGTAAAGATGATTTTGTCTTAGACGTTCCAAGACCATTCTCACATGTCCATGATGTTCCTCTGTGGAGTTAGAAAAAATTAGAATATCATCCAAATAAATTACCACGAATGTATCTAGGAGATCCCTGAAGATGTCATTCACCAAGTGTTGGAAAGTGGCTGGGGCGGTACTCAGACCAAAAGGCATAACTAGATATTCAAAGTGTCCATAGCGTGACCTGAATGCAGTCTTCCATTCATCCCCAGGTCTAATACGGACTAAGTTATAGGCCCCACGAAGATCTAGTTTAGAAAAAATTTTGGCATGTCGCACTCTCTCCAATAACTCAGGGATTAAAGGCAATGGATAACGGTTTCTAATAGTAACCTTATTGAGTTCCCTATAGTCTACGCATGGTCTCAGAGATCCATCTTTCTTCTTTACAAAGAAGATGGGTGCACCTGCAGGAGATGAAGAGGGGCGTATGAAGCCCTTGGCTAGATTTTCATCTATGTAATCCTTTAAAGCCTTTAGCTCGGGCCCCGCCAGGGGGTAGATCTTACCAAAAGGTATCTCTGCTCCAGGCAATAATTCAATTGGACAATCATATGGACGGTGAGGAGGAAGCTGGTCAGCGTTCTTCTTGTCACATAAATCCACATAGTCCTGGTATACAGCTGGTAGTTCAGGGACTGACATGATTCCTTTAGGAACAGAGCAAGCTGAAACTTTTGGACTCATCTGTTTCTCTGGAAAGTGTAATTCCTTGGTTCTCCAGTTAATGGTAGGATTCTGAGCCTGCAGCCATGGTAGCCCTAGAATAATGGGAAAGTGGGGAGAAGAGATAAGCATAAAGGACAGTTTCTCTTGATGATCTTTACCCATAAGAACCCTCAAAGGCTCTGTTTCCTGATCCACTGGTCCAGAGGTCAGCAGGGAGCCATCCACAGTTTCCATCTGTACTGGAGTAGCCTTCTTCACTGAACGTATTCCCTGTTTCAGAGCAAAGGAGACATCCATAAAATTTCCACTTGCCCCTGAGTCGATCATAGCAGAGCTAGACACCCAAGCTGAGTCAACCCAGAGTTTGATGGAAAGAAAGCAATGAGAATTGTTTTTCTTACAACTCAGCTGGGACACAGCTGAGGAAACTTGAAAAATGGCAGCGTTTACACAGTCAACGTCCTCAGAGGTAACGGAGTTTAAGTCCGAGAAATCAAGATCTGTTGCTGCAGATCTCTCTGGAGCCTGAGGCTCGGACCTGACAGATCCCCTCTCGCAACACTCACAATGAATGAGTGCTGCAGTAGTCTTACGAGAATGGCTGGGGCAGTTTATAATGAAGTGCCCTGACTTACCACAATAGAAACATAGATTCTCCTTAAAACGATGTTCCTTGCGTGCATCACTAACCCGTCGTTGTAAAGAGTCTACCTGCATGGGTTCAGGTTCAGGTTCCCGTGTAATCCTACTCAAAGGTTCCTTAGCTGGAGAGGAAGGTAGGAAAAGGTTAGTACGATTGCTTTCGAACCATCTCTCTTGCCTGCGTTCAGTCAGACGAGTATCAATACGGATGCAGTAGTTAATAAAGTCACCTAACGCAGTGGGAGGGTCGGCACGAGCAAGTTCATCCTTAATCAGTGGAGATAACCCTTTCGAAAAATAGATTTTTTGGCGGAACTGTCCCAGGTGGTATCAAGGGCCCATCTCCTGAAATCCAAGGCATATTCAGCTACCGAGTGCTTACCTTGGCGCAAAGCTAACATGGCTGCTTCAGCTGTTGCACCTCGATTGGGGTCATCAAACACCTGCCCCATGGCTGAAATAAAATCATCAAGGTGATTCAAACAATCATCCTCAGTCTCAATCAGAGGGTTTGCCCACATTAAAGCCTTGTTGGTAAGCAACATAATTATAGTAAGCACCTTAGATCGTTCAGTGGGAAATTGTGAAGCATGTGCAGAAAAAAAAAGATTGCATTGATTAATAAATCCCCTGAATTTCTCACGTTCACCGCCAAAACGAAAAGGGGGCAACTTGGGAATCCCAGCACTCGGGGCTACGGCAGGAGCCTGGACTCGCCCCTCTAGAACCTCAATCCTGGCTCGCAAATCCTGGGTAGTCTGTCCAACCACTTGCAAATTGTGATTATTGAGGTCCTGTAGATTTGTAAAATGGGTCTTTATATTCTGCAAATCTGCAAGGATATTATCAGTCACTCCGAAAAGTTCCTTTATGCGGGCCTCCATTTTCCAGATCTTTTAAGACAGGATTACTGGAAGAAGAGGAGAGAAAAAAAAACAATAGTGTTCACCTGTGGCAACACTGCAGAGAGAAAAAAAAATTAAGGGAACTGCTCACCTGGAATGGTTGTGAGAAGTCACAACCGCTATCATCACAGAAAGTTTCAACCAGACATCTGATATCCAGAGTTACAGCAGACAAAAAAGAGAAAAGAAAGGAAAAAAAAAAAAAAACAATAGTGTTTACCTGTGGTAACACTGCAAAAAGAAAAAACTTAAGGGAATTGCTCACCTGGAATGGTTGTGAGAAGTCACAACCACTGTCATCACAGAAAGTACAACCGGACGTCTGATATCCACAGTACAGCAGACACAGCCTTCCAGACCCAGCAGACACTAACGTTTTGGCTTCAGAATCTTGTAATGTATGTAGTACAGTTCATATAGCGTCTTGTGCTTGGGTGCGATGAAAACACAGGAGTCACAGGTTTGATATAGAAAAGTCCTGTATTACTTCATACAAGTTGGCAGAAATAGTCACACAGTTTGCAGACACAGAAACAGGAGACACAGCAGGCCAGAGTAATCCAAGCTCAGCAATCACTCTCCAATACAGATTCAGGATCTTCTTCTCTGTTACCGTAAGTCCATGCAAACGTGGGTCTTTCAAAGAGCAGGGTTCAGAGTCCACAAGTGCTTCAGAGTTCCTCAGTAGGAATAGCTGGAGTACAAGGTCCAAGGCTTACAGGAGTCAAGTCACAGGTTCACTGCAGGCTAGATTCTGAAGCACTGATTGCTCAGCTGTGGCTGCTTAAGAAGCAAAGGAGAGAATCAGGGCGGGAACATGCAAGCTGGAAACTCCATTTTGACTGAGGGCAAGATAGCTGCAGCAAGACAGAAAGTAAAATGGCTGACGAACAAACTAAGTTTCAGGAATATATACATAGAACCTTACAGGGTTGTTCAATGATTTGTGTATCTTTGGTAAAATGTAAAAAACCGGAGTGATGGGGTGCGGGTTATGAAGAAAGGTTGCTGTCTTTTTGTCAATAATATTACCAGCTAAATTGTAGTCAATAAGGGAATTGATCTTTTTCCCAATGTCGAACACTGGATCATGGGTAAGTATTCCATATGTATTGGAATCTGTTAGTTGACGCATGATTTCCGCTTTGTACTGGTGACGGTTCATAACCACTATGGAGCCCCCTTTATCTGCCGGTTTTATGATAATGTTCTCATTATTCTGTAGGGAAGAAAGTGCCTGTTTCTCCTGATTGGAGATGTTAGAGTAGACAGGAAAAAGACCAAGGTGTTGTTGGTGTGTAATGGCCTTAATATCAATCTCAACTAAAGAGATAAATGTCTCTGTGGCATGATATGTACGAGGTGGACAAAAATTACTCTTATTATACAAATCAAAGTTAGAAATAGACAAATCCGGGGTTGGAGTTGTAGAGGGATCATGACTTGTTTGTTGCGCTAGTCCGAAGTGCGTTTTCAGCCTTATTGACCAAAAAAAACGTTCAAGATCCTTGTTAAGTTCAAAGGAATTCCAGGTAGGTGTCGGGCAAAAGGAAAGACCCTTTTGTAGGACCGAGAGTTCTGGTGGAGATAGAAGGTGGTCTGAGATATTAACCACTAGGTTTTGTATCTCACCTGTGACCGAGTGGTCATTCTTCCTTCTACCTCTTCTGACCGGTCTTCGTTTGGTGGCCTCCTCCTGTGGTCTCGAGATAAAAAACGGTTTCGTCCAGATGTTGCGGAAGAATCGCTCCCTGAACTGAAGGAACCTGCTCTGCGTGCGGAGCGTTGTCGTCGCCATGAACCCGTGGAACCAGTGGAGTCCGCCCATCTGTATACTCGATTATTGGAGTAGTCCTCCGAGTCCCGTTGAAATTTGCTTCTTTTACGTTCTTGCAGAGTCTTCTGATGTTCGGTCAAAGATCTCTCTGTTTTTGTCTTAAGAGCTGTCCAATCGGTGGGGGTAAGGGTAGTGGAGAGTTGAACCTCTATGGCCTGAATATTTTGTTTAATTTCTATAATGGCCTTTTGTAGGTACTCTACTGTTAAGACAATGATATCTAGAGAACACTTATTGAGTATCTTTTTGTATTACTCACAAAAATTGTATAATAAGAGTAATTTTTGTCCACCTCGTACATATCATGCCACAGAGACATTTATCTCTTTAGTTGAGAATGATATTAAGGCCATTACACACCAACAACACCTTGGTCTTTTTCCTGTCTACTCTAACATCTCCAATCAGGAGAAACAGGCACTTTCTTCCCTACAGAATAATGAGAACATTATCATAAAACCGGCAGATAAAGGGGGCTCCATAGTGGTTACGAACCGTCACCAGTACAAAGCGGAAATCATGCGTCAACTAACAGATTCCAATACATATGGAATACTTACCCATGATCCAGTGTTCGACATTGGGAAAAAGATCAATTCCCTTATTGACTACAATTTAGCTGGTAATATTATTGACAAAAAGACAGCAACCTTTCTTCATAACCCGCACCCCATCACTCCGGTTTTTTACATTTTACCAAAGATACACAAATCATTGAACAACCCCCAGGAAGGCCAATCGTGGCCTCCACGGACTCTATTCTGTCTCCACTATCCATTTTCCTTGAGAAAATTCTGACACCTCTCATTAAGACTACTAGAGCTTTCCTACTAGATACAGGACACTTTCTGAGTATCATACGACAACTAGACACTATTCCCCCTGACAGTATTCTGGTTACTATGGACGTGAACAGTCTCTATACTTCTATTGAACATGAACACGGTATTGAGGCTACTAAATATCTCTTGAACTTAACCAATATGACTACTAATTCCATCCAATTCTGCCTGGACCTCTTACATCTGGTTCTATACGAGAATTACTTTTTGTATGAGGACACCTTCTACATCCAGAAGTGTGGCACCGCTATGGGCTCGAATGTGGCGCCAGCCTACACTAATGCATTCATGAACCTCTTCGAGATCTCTCACATCTACAATAACCAATTATTTACGCAATACGTCATAGAATACCATCGCTATATTGACGACATTTTCTTTATTTGGACGGGTACCTCTACTGCATTACAAACCTTCCATAACCACCTTAACTCTATCTTACCAGGGCTACAATTTACTATGCACTCCAGTATGTCATCAGTCTCCTTCCTTGACACCATGGTCATTAAAAACACGACCGGGAGACTTACAACAGATCTCTACTGTAAGCCCACGGACACTAATAGCCTACTACACTATACCAGTTGCCACCCGAAATCCACCCGGAATAGCTTACCTCGTTCCCAATTCAAAAGAATCACGAGGATCGTCTCTGACCCAGACACTCTGGACGATAGACTAAACGATTTGACCACCAAATTCCGTAAGAGAGGCTATCCCCGGACTCTCTCGAAGAAGAAAAGAAACGATCCCTATTACCTGCCCCTCCACCGATACAACATCATGCTGGAGATAGAATCCCTTTTGTACACACATTTCACCCATTGATGCCCAAAATATACTCCGTCATCAGGAGACATTGGCCGATCTTAACCCGTTCCTATCCAAATATTGAATCCTTTAAGGAACCCACCTTAATGTGTACAAAGAGATCAACCAATCTCAAAGATAAACTAGTACGGGCCGATATAGGAAGCACACGTCCTCTGACAACACAAACCCTACTCGCCGCAAAGAAAAATGGTACCTTCCCATGTTTAAGCTGTGCCTCGTGCTCAAATGTTATCAAGTCTGATACTATCACCCACCCGAGGACTGGCAGATCATATCCCATTCATGGCTTTTTCACATGTAACTCGAATTTTGTTGTGTACGTAATTAAATGCCCATGCGGTTTACTTTATGTAGGGGAAACCACACAACATATAAAAGACAGAATAGCGAGCCACAAATGTACCATCAGGTGTGGAAAGACCTGGTTACCTTTACCTGATCACTTTGTTAAAATGAAACATACTGTGGCACAACTCAGGTACCAAGTCATAGAGCATGTCCCTCGCCCCAGAAGGGGTGGAAATCATATTGGTTTATTAAAATCTCGTGAAACATATTGGATATTTAAATTGGATACTCTGGCCCCTAAAGGCCTAAATAGAGAAATTGACTGGACATGCTAACATATTATTAATTTCTCTTTTAGACTCGTTAGCATGCTCTGACCCAAGGTGCGTTGTACAACTAAACCCCTTGGTCTTATCTGTCTACTGCCTGTTTATAATAACAGATATATTCATTTTGGTACCTTTCACTTACTCCCTCTGGTCTCCCTGGAGTTCAGTGCCTCATTATTATTTCATATATTGTTTATACTATCTATATACATTAATCTTATTTCTATTTATTTATACTGCTTTGCCTTTTGCTGATTTTTGATTATGACCAACATAATGCCTTTTACCCACTGATGTATTTACCTACTGGCCTGATTAAGCGCTATTTCAATTATTCACAACCCACTTAACTGTGACATCATCCTTAGTTTGTGATCTAGAACGCATGCGCAGTATACCATAACTCCTCTGCATTCACTGATTCCGTCACTTCTGCTCAGCGCCTGTGCACTACTTACATCTAGTCACGCAACGTCACTTCCGGTTTCGGAACGCTAACTTCCGGTCAGGGCGTATAAGGATGCGAGACCACAATATGGTCTAGCGCATACCGACCAGGCTAGGTGCGGGAGCGCCGCCTCTACCAGCAACCAGCAACAAGGTACTTTCCTTTAGCCCTCCAATTCTAGTCCCAGCCATATTTACTGCTAATTTACAAAGATCATTATTCCCCATAGCGCTGATGACCATCAGAAACGGCCTCTTTTCACACTGGGGACCCCATTTACTGTGTTTTTGCCTCTGCAAGGTATTCATATTAAGGTATCTACCTATAACCTTTATCTTCCATAATACGCAATAGACCCATATTTCACTAGTACTATTGTTCCTCCTAGCAGCTGTAACTAGGGATTCATCCCCACAGACCGTTGTTCCCCACCACGCTGCGGTTATTAGGGAACACCCCACACTGATGTCTCCACATATTGGGTAAATGCTATATCTTTACTATCAGTCAATTCATTGATATGGTTTTCTCACCAACTATATCCCCTTTTTTTACTTATAGCCATATTAGGACACCATACTGGTCCTCACCTCTTTATTAATATCTGTCCACGGCACTGGACTATCACAAAAGGTAACCTATATATCAATAATATGTATTTATTCCTCCATCAATAACTATGAACTTATTTGCCCCAGCAATCTGTGCTGTGCATTACTATACTGTGCCTTGTTATTCATTTTTGCTATATTACCTCTTATCATTGTATATATGTATATTTGTTTCTTTCTTATTTTTTTCTGGGAGTTCCTTGTTATTATTTATTGTGATCACAGCTATGTTATATGTTATTTACACTTGTTTTTGTCTTTCACAGCGTTATTTGACAAAGGCCCTGGCTGGGCCGAAACGTTAAATTTATCGCTTTGATTTTGTCCCTAGATATTGCCTAAATTGTGAATAAAATAGTTATTTTCAGCATCATCACTATTCCCTTAGAGTGCGGTGTTTATTCTTCATATTATTATGACCCTTGGTCTATTACACCTGCACCTTACCTAGTTCTGGTTGTGTGCACGCCGATATCTATTCAGTATCTCAGTGGAGGCACCCGTTCCAGTAGAGGAGACCGTGCGGGTATCCCAGCCCTTGCAATCTGAACCGGTTGCCAGTATCACAGTGGAGGCACCCGTTCCTGCAGAAAACGCCGCACCAGCACCCCAGATCCCGCTGTCTGCCCCCGTCGCTGAGGCAGAAGAAGCGACACCCGTCCTCATGGAGGAGGCCGCGCAGGCACCAGAGCTCTACCTGCCTGTACCGGAGCCCCGACCGTCATCTGTTCCAGAGCCGGCTGCTTCCGCCACAGGTGAGCGCCGCCAGGACTGGCGGGCGCCAGGAGAGCTGCCGCAAACCGTACATCGTAAGCTGGCGTTTGATGGTGGAGACATGGAGATGCTGGTGGAGGAGAATTACAACCGGCGTCAGGAGGAAGAGTGGAGACGTCGGGAGCGGGAAGCAGAGCGACAAAGGGAGCAGCGAGAATCCCAAAAGCTTCGGCAACGTCACCTGGAGAAGGACCTGGCAGAGAAGGCACGTATGAGAAAGGATAAAAGTACGGTGAGGGATCAGCGGCGTAAGGGTGCAGTACGTAACTTTAAGTTAAAAGGTGTTTGGGGCTTCATCCAGGAGCCTGGACTTTATTTAGAAGTTTTTGTAACCCGGCGGGACGTGGAGGCTCACCTCCCAGAAGGACACCCGGGGAGGACCTGTTGCCAGGAGACTTGGTGACTTACACCCGACACTGGGGTTACAATGGATGGTACGCCCTAAATGTTACCAGGTGCGACCCCTACTCCCCAGAGTGTCAGGAAACTGACAGACCCTACGAGCCTTCAGCCTCCCCCAACCAGGCCTCTGCACAAGTGCCCACCCCACGCCGTAAATCTCCCCAGCCTCCTTCAGTGGTCTCCTCAGCAGCCCCAGCTATGGACATGATAATGATAGCTGGCCCGTACCTGGCGCCTGTTAGGCCCCCTGGGGTTCGTTCAGTCCAGGACATAGGGGTCCAGACCCGGAGGGAGATGAAAGAGGTGGCCACACAGACCCAGATAGCGGGTCATGACGTCACTGTACAGGCCACACGATGTCATCAGGTCTGGGTGGACCCTCCTGTCACGGATGTTTGGCAAGCTCCAGAACTGTACCAGGTGGTACCTGTAAGAGGCCAGCCAAAGAAGTCTAAATAACCCGGACAGGGTCTCTGTATGTAAATAGTTAAATTATTGATGTACCCGGATGGGTGAATGTTCATAAAAAGAAGTTTATTGTTGCCTTAATATACCCAGGTTGGGTAATGGTTTGATGTACCCGGCGGGTGAATGTTCAGAAGAACAAGTTTATTGTTGCCTTAATATACCCAGGTTGGGTAATGGTGTTTCACTGTAATGAAAATGTTGAACTTTGAAGCCATGAACTGTACTGGCTCACAAACTTTTCTGTAAATAGTTGGCACTTCGGTGCTCCATCTTGGTTTTACAAAAAACTTTACTGTGCACTATTTTCAACTACCTCAGAAACTAAAAACCCGTTTGGTGTGGCCGAAAGTGAGGTCTGCTCAAGGAAAGTCTTGCAGCCCACCCAAGACCACAGTTGGAGGTTTGGAGCGGGTCCTCCACAAGCACAAGTAAAGGACACTGTGAAGTAACCCCGGTGGGGGTAGTCCTAAGAAGTCTCCACGAACTTCGGCACTAATGCTATTTGCACTTTTGTTGAATATGTATTTATTAACACACATGTATAACACATATCAAGGGTATGAACAGTAACAAAACATGTCACATAATATAAGCCATTTGCACTTTTGTAATGTTATTATTAAAAATTTTATTATGCAACGTTTAACTTGAAGTGTTTCCTGCTTTCTTACTACGTCGCATAGTCCACTCTGCTACATCACTTTGCACCATTGCTCTATCTCACATCTATCTGCCCTGGAAGGATAGCGTGTTACCTGTAGAAGACTTTTCACCTACCTGCACTACACCATCCCTTCCAGAGGACCTGCACAGCAGCGCTGGACACCCTGACCAGGTACTACAGGTGGCGTCACGACAAACTACACGAACATTCTATCATCCCCTGGAAATATCCCACATTCCAGTGATCGCCCAGGTCACGGACCGAGCTGTGCTACTCGTGACATCCCCCATAGAAGTCGACGTGATTGGTGCCGAGTACCCCCAAAACCCCTGTCTCTGTGCGACTCAACTTCCCTCACTGTGCTGGCACTTTACATTTACAAATGCCTCTGGGTTTTTTTTTTTTGGGGGGGTGGGGAACATTCAGACTTTTGCTAGGGGGCCCCATGATTTATATGTACGCCCCTGCTGCTGAGGCATGGTATTTAAGGCTGTTAAGGAGCCAACATACATGGACCTTGCCAGCAGCGTCGGACTGGAGTACCTTGGGCCCACCAGAGAAAATATATTCTTGCGGCCCAACATCATACTTCCCAACCTTTGAATAAGGGAAAGAGGGACAAAGGCTGTGGCACGCTGTGCATGCTGCAGAAAATTTTAGGCCATGCCACGTTGCACCACAGACTGTCCAGGAGTTGGTGGATGCTTTAGTCCAGGTGTGGGAGGAGATCCCTCACGAGACCATCCGTCGCGCTCATCAGGAGCATGGCCAGAAGTTGTAGGGAGGTCATACAGCATACCTCCCAAATTTGGAAGACAGGAAAGAGGATTAAAGGCTGCGGCGCGTGTTGCGCGCCGCTGAAAATTTTAGGCCACGCCCCGACAACACCCATTTCACAGCTAATCACACCCATATCCTCGCCCCAAGCGTAACCATTTAGCACTGCTGATCACACTGACTGGTAATGAGGGCACAGTGGCTGGTACTGAGGAAAAGAAAGAAAGAGCAGCGAGAGAGAAAGAACAAACAGAGAAAGAAAGAGAGGAAAGAAAGAAAAGAGAGAAAGAAAGAACAGAGAGAAAAAAGAACAGAGAGCGAGAAGGAAAGAACAGAGAGCGAGAAAGAAAGACTAGAGAGAGAGCCATAGGCGTAGCTTGGGTTTTGGTTTAGTGGGGGCAAAACTTCTGAGTGGGCCCATCATCAGAGAACCTCAGCAAATGACCGCGCTGTTGGCCAAAATAATCTATATATAAAAAGACCAATATTGATATTACCGCCATATGGTCTGTGTTAAATAATACCAGTCCTACAGAACATATAATAGATTACAGCACAGGTACAGACTTACCGCTGATGTTCTTTCTAATGGAATTGTTCACTTTTCATGTCTTTTCCATCTGGCCCACACCGACATGACGACTTCTCCAGCCAGGACTCGACTGCACCCCCATTAAAAAAAAAAAAAAAAAAACTCACCTCCCGGCTCCTGTGCTGCTCACTGTTCTCCCTCTCAGCATCTGACAGCGGGCGCCGGCAGGTGATGTTATTGCGCCCGCTGTAATACGCTGAGAGGGGGATTATGGGAGAGAAGGAGCGCTCGCTCCTTCTCTCTCCATGCGGTCAGCTTTATCAGCTGGATGCCGATACAGCTGACCCTCCGATGACGGGTGGGGGGCCCACTGCTGGCACCGGGCCCCCCCAACGCCTGTTCAGGCCCCATAGCTTCCGGGCGGCAGAGCAGGGAGAGCGATTCTCCCTGCTCTGCCGCAGAATGTAACTGTATCGTAGCTCCGGGTGGGCCCCCTCAGAGCGCGGGCCCCGGGGCCACCGCCCCCTCTGCCCCGCGACCTATCCTTTCAAATCAGGGCCCACCACGCAGGAGCTGGGGCCCACCGTAAGTTTCTCCGGTGTCCCGCTGCCTCAGTCCGACCCTGCTTGCCAGCCTGATAATACCAGGCCACAGCAGTCTGCATATCTTGGCTGGTTAACAAAAATAGGGGATCACCTCGAAAAAAATTTGGCGTGGGGTCCCCCTATTTTTGTTAACCAGCCAGATGAAGCAGACTGCTGAGGCCTGGTTTTTCAGGCTGGTAAGGATCCAATATCCATGGACCTTGCCAGCCTGATAATACCAGGCCACAGCAGTCTGCTTAGCTTGGCTGGTTAACAAAAATAGGGGATCCCCTCGAAAAAAAAACGGCGTAGGGGTCCCCCTATTTTTGTTAACCAGCCAAGTAAAATGCAGACTGCTGCGGCCTGGTATTAAAAGACTGTCAAGGCCCATGGATTTTGGGCCTCAACAGCCTGATAATACCAGGCTACAGCAGCCCCACATTTGGCGCATCAAAAGATGTGCCAATTGTGGCACTTTACCCGGCTCTTCCCACTGCCCTGTAGCGGTGGCAAGTGGGGTAATAAGGGGTTAATGTCACCGTTGATTGCACGGTGAGAATAAGCCCGGTTAATAATGGAGAGGTGTCAATAAGACACCGATCCATTATTAATCCCAAAGTTTTTAAATGTATAAAAAAAAAGACACAGCAAGAAAAAAGTATTTTAATGACATAAAAGACAACACAGTTTTAATTTCTTTTATTATACTCTCATTCCTGCGACGCCATCGATCTCCTGTAAAAAAAGGAAAAAAACATACCAACAGTATACCACCTGTCCGACGCAGTCCATAGTAACGACAGTCCCACGACGATCCAGCTCTGCTACATCGCAATGACAGGCAGAGCCTGTCATCTCGACGCAGCACAGCTGATTGACGTCATCGGACTGACTGCTTTACGGCCGTGATTACCCAGCAGTCACTGCAGTTATCGCGAGAAACTGCATGTGACCGCCGGGGAAAGATGATGGCGGCCATCAAGCAGTACAGCCCGTGACCGCCGGAGATCTTGTGCCAGGTAAGTGCCGCTGACTCCTGACAGACCCGACCGACGGACACTGACAGTGACAGTGACAAATCCGATTCCGGTATCCGATAAGACGAAAATATCGGAACTAAGTATCGAAAGTCCGTTAGAGCTAATATCGGCCCATACCCGATACTTGCGGTATCGTATCGCTCAACACTAGTCGGGAAGGAATTTTGTTCCCCAATGTCAAGCTTACTGATTGCCACTTGGTTTTTTTTTGCCTTCCTCTGGATCAACATGTTAGGGCAGGTTAGGATAGGATATGGGTTGAACTAGATGGACTTAAAGACTTCCTTCAACCTTAATAACTATGTTACTATGTTACGATCTACCTATCCCTAGACTGTCACTCCCTATCCCTGTCTGTCCCTATTCCTCTATCTGACCCTAAACACACACCCTTATCTCATCTTACCCTATCAAAACAATCACAGCAAGACTAGCTTTCCCTAGGGTACATTAAAGGAGAAACCCCTGCAAAGAAGGGATGCCCTCCCTGCACCCAACCTCTCAAACTCCAAAGAACGTATTTTGCGCAGGTCACCCAAGATGTTGCTAACCACCTCTTCCCGGAGGACGGCTTTCTGCTGTGTTGACACTAAACACTGTGCATTCCACGTGTTGAACCTAACTACTAAACTGACTAAAAATAACATGCCCTGATCTCAGCCACCCAGCGACCTGAATGTCCCATAGGCCCACTCTGCATAAGAAAGGCACTCCAGCCTAGGCCAGCCCGCAGAAGCGCCCACCTTATTGTAGACCTCTGTATTAAAGGGACACCAAAGGAGGAAGTGCTCCAAGCTTTCCAGTGTGTTGCCACACTCCTCACGGGGACAATCCCGTTCATCAGATATCCTGTACTTCAGGTTGTCCCTCACATACAGGTTCCCATGGAAGCAGTGCCAAGCCAAGTCCCAAAACTTCAAGGGGTTCCTTGAAGAGTTTAACAACCCGAGCCCCACCTCCAGATCCTGGCCTGGGCAATCATTGAGCACCAGAGGCTTCCTGAAATGGGTCAACAGAACTCTACTGTCAAGGGATTTCCTCAACATGGTCCCGATCTCCCACATCCCCTGACCCCACTGGCAGATCACCTTCAGAACCGTGGCAGCTTAACTGGAAGATGTCCATGTGGTGCGCAAAGGTCCTTAACTTGCCCTCCTGTATCCCATTACTGGAAGAAAGGCCGAAACCATCCCCTGCAGGAGAATACTCATGGAGGAGTCCTCTCTAACCAGAGGTTGGCGATGTTTGTTTTAGTAAAGCTGTTTAGTAGAAACAACACCTGGCTGACAATACCCAACCCTCCTAGTCTCCTCCTGCGGTACATGACCTCCCTCTTGATTAGGCTAAGCCTGTTCCCATAATAGTTGGAAAAACAGGCTATAGACCCGTGTCCAAAGAGGCTCTGGCGAGATGCAGACACTGCCAAGGTATATTAACAAGGGAAGAAGAAAACTTTTGGCAAAGTTGACCCTTTCCCTCAAGGTTAAGGACCAACCATTCAATTGGTCCACCTTCTGTATGGCGATCTTAAGTCTGCCTTCCCAATTTTGCTGGCGGTAGTCTCTGGGCCAAAATTGATTACTAGAATTTTTGCCGATGCCTGGGACCCTGGAAGGGTGTCCGGGATATCAAAACACGGATCCCTCCTCCTAGCCAGAGTCTCTCACCTTTCCCGGTTGACCATGGACCCAGAAGCCTCCGAGTAATACTCGATCTCAGACATGACCCAATCCGCCTCCTCTTTCGAGGATACAAAAAGGTAGATGTCATCGGCATATGCTACCACTCTCAGAGTGGCCCCCGGTTCGGCCCGGTCCATCCCAAATTCCATCAACAGTCCACGATCCACCCTCCTTAAAAGGGGATCGATAGCAAACACATATAACAGTGGGCTCAAAGGACAAACCTGGCGACCCAGAACCAACTTCAAAAGGGTGACCAACCCAACCATTAACAAGCAGAAAAGACTCTGCCCCTTTGTACAAGATCTTTAACCAATTTAAAAACCTCCCAGGCAGACCATACCTCAAAAGGACACACCAAAGGTACTCATGATTCACTCGGTCAAAAGCCTTTGCTTGGTCTAAGGACAGCAGATACCCCTTCCAGTGACTCGCCATGCCCTGCCCACTTCCTCCCAGACACCGAGCACAGCACTAAATGTACTTCGGCCTGGAATAGAGCAGTACTGAGCTCCTGAAAGCAGTTGGGGTGCAAACTTCACCAACCGATTGAACAGCATCTTTGCCAGAACCTTTCAGTCTGTATCGAGAAGCGCTACGTGATGCCAATTCTCAATACGGGACAAGTCTTTATCCTTCAACAAGACAATCAGGGCTGACCTCCTCATTGATCTTGGAAGAGTGCCCGAGGAAAGACACTCGATAAAAACCTCAGTAAAGAGGGGGGACCAAAGAGTTCCTAAAGAACTTATGAAACTTGGATGTTAAGCCATCCAGCATCCAGACCTGGCGATTTTTTTTTCTTTGGCAAGAGCCCATCAATCACCAGTCTCACTGCCTCCTTCCTGATTGCCTCTGCCGAAACATGAAGAAAGGGGTCATCCCCTTGCTCAGGAATGGTTTCAGCCAGGAAAGCTGACATCATATCTCGATCCAGATCTCTCTTTCCCAAGAGGCGTGAGTAAAAGAATCTGACCACCTCTAGGATCCCTGATTTGGATCTGCTCAGGGAACCCATACTGCCGATCAGTCCTGTCACCAACTTACAACTCACTGACATCTTACAGTTTATTTAGGGGTCAGGCGAGTGGTACCTCCCGAAATCCCTCTTAAAAACCAAAGATGTGTGCCTATCATACTGACACCTCCTTAGCAAAGATTTCACCCTGGAGATTTCCTCTTGGTCACCCC
The DNA here is from genome assembly GCA_033576555.1 of Oophaga sylvatica. Classification (NCBI taxonomy): domain Eukaryota; kingdom Metazoa; phylum Chordata; class Amphibia; order Anura; family Dendrobatidae; genus Oophaga; species Oophaga sylvatica. The sequence continues at coordinate 560,564,852 of JARQOD010000004.1, forward strand.
CAGTCGAGACGAGCTGCTCGAGTTTCCTCCTCAAAGCCCGATACAAGTGATGCCTGTTCATACTTCTGAGGATCAAAAGCTGACAGAAGAAACTTTTCACCCTATCTTTGAAGATCTCCCACCACTCAGTCTTACTGCTACAAAAATCCAAAAGCGGTACCTGGCTCTGAAGAAAGTTCTCAAAAGATTGTCGCACCTCCGCTTCTTCCAGAAGGAATGAATTCAGCTTCCATAGGCCTTTCCCCATGCGGGGAGTCTCTGCAACATTCAAGGAAAAGAAAACTAAACAGTGGTTGGAGAATTCCAACTCAATGGCAGACACTGCTGAAAAGATGGCATCATCCTTAAAAAAACCTATTCTATTCTAGACCTAATGCTTCCCTTATGAAAGGTGAAACCCCCATGACCTGGGGTGTGCCGGATGTGGACATCAACCAGGCGAGCTTCACTAGCTATGCTATTTAGGGTATTGCTATCATAAGCCAGCCTTCGGTCTCCGGGAGCCCCCTATCACGGGATCTTGTAATGGTATTGAAAACCATCTGCCTTTTCGTAAAAAGAAAGGGCTTGATCTTCATGATCAACATGGCTGTGGCATTACTGTGTGGGGCACACAATCCCTGCATGTTGATTGGCTCTTTAAAGAGTGCAAAACATGCAGTGTGCGGACCCGAGCTCCTGCCGAGCAATCCCGGATATGCTCGGCACTCACTGAGCATTGCGAGCAGCGAGATGCTCGGGCGAGCACTGAGCACTTCCGAACATTCTCGCTTATCAGTAATAAGGACCCTTGACGTGGGTTGCAAGCTACCATATTTTGGCCATAATGTCAACTAATACCTCACATATATTTTTATGTGTTTTTTGCACTTTATTTATCTTTCAGTGTGCAGTTGGGCCCATATGGCTCTGCAAATTGTGGCACCTGTTCACACAGGAAGCATTTAGGTTAGCACTGGGCAGCCAACCTGATCTAATAGTATGGGCATCACGAATAGGCTGTAAACTAGATACTCTGCATTACCTGTATGTGAACAGCGCCACATACAGATTATTATTTTTTGAGCACTAATTTACCAAACAACCACCCACTCCATGGATTGGTAAGCTGAGAGTGGTTGTTTCATCGGCATTGCTGCACCTGTGTTGCCACCATCTTTAATTGGGTCCGCTGCACCCTGAAAGTGCATGTTTGGAGGCATTGGCAGGTAAGCATCTCTGATTTTTTTCTGCTTTTTTTATTTTTTTAAAGATTTCTAAGTCTTCTTTTTGTGGTTTTGATGTTTATTGACATCCATAGGTCAATGTGTCTATTTTACGCTATTTTGCTTAAAAATGGTCAATAATAACAAACCAATCAATTATTTATACCTGGTTGGCCTTCAAAGTAATAAATCTATTAAGGTTTGTTTGTCTCTTTGTCTCTTTGTTTTCTTCCTGATGACATATGTAGTAACTTTAACTGTCGACCTGGTTATAACCATTTTGATGACGCAAAGTCATCGACTCCAATATCCAGTGTTTTATTTCCTTAAACATCTCTCAATCTCCAAATTATTGTTCACTACCAAAGTCTCCTCCAACATGCTGTATATCATACTGAGTGGTGGCGGCTTCATGTTGTTAGCTGGTTGCATCATACAGTTATATATCTATAGTGTCTTGGGCACAGTGGAATCTCTTATCTTGTCATTTATGTAGTATGATCGATACTTGGCCATATGTACACCATTACGTTATGCCAGCTTGATGAACATACAGTTTTGTCAGAGTCTGGTCTTGTCCTCAAGGATGTTAATCTTCACGAGCAGTTAAAATAACCATTATCATTTTCTGTCAACTGAAGATCTTTGGCTCAAAAGTTATTGACCATTATATCTGTGACTTTGCTCCACTCATGAATTGTGCGTTCTCTGACACAACCGTAGTTCCCATGTTTTCTCTCATTCTTTGGACATATGTGAGCATTTTCATCACTATCATCAGAATTTTTAGCACTGTAGGGCAACAAAAAGCTTTTTCCACTTTCAGACAATTATTTTGATTGGTATCAAATAGAGATGGGTGAATCTGAACATTTAAGTTCAGGGTCCATACCGAACACCTAGTGTCTGCACACAGTCCTCGAATGCTGACTTCTCCAGGAAGTTGGTGTTACTGTTCAGGTTCAGAAGCTTGAAAATTGTCTGTTTCCCTCATTGCCACCTGTGTGACAGCGCAAGAAACAACAGTGGCTATGAGTTAGTTACTGCCGGTTAGAGATATGCAGTTTCCACGTTGTCGGATGACAGTGTGAGCCAGCAGCTGTGAGCGGTGATAAAAAGCTTACTGATGGTCACAGGCGTCTTCTGATGAGAGAGTACTAGTCTCATCAGCATATGCCTGCTGTTGCTGATAACAGAGCAGGCACCACTGATGGGAGTATTCATGAGTAGATGTCTATTCTGTAATACTATATTCTATAATACCTGGAGTATTTTCTGTTTTGATAGCAACCACAGGCAAAACCTATAGCTGTGGGCTGCAATCCTAAGCTGTTATCTTTATCATGTCTGATTATCACGAACATAGGGGTCCCACGCTGTGTTTTTAATTAATATTAAATAAATAATTTAAAAAAACGGCATGGGGTACCCCCAGCCTCAAAATAGGAGGCTGAAGCTACCACAGAAAAGGTGTATCTATTAAATCCACCAATTCTGGTGCTTTGCCCGACTCTTACCACTTACCCTGGTGCATTGGCAAATGGGTTAATTGGTTTGGGGTTGATGTCAGCTGTTTTATGGCCGCTGACATCAAGCTCAGCAGTTAGTAATGGAGAGACATCTATTAAATGCCCCCATTGCTAACCCCATATAGTTGGATTGTTAAAAAACATATCCAGAATAATAAAATCCTTTAATTCAAATAATGACACAGACTCCTTTATTTGAAATAAAATTAAACAGCACATTTATACTGACATTTACACCTAATCGACCGATGTCCTTGTCCCCTGTAAAAGAAGAAAAAATAAAAACAACCATATACCGCACTTGTCCAAAGTGAAGATAATCAATACTGTCCCATGAAGATGAGGATGATTTGGATAGTGGTCACATCAGTGATGAGAAAGTTCTCACGCAGCGACTGATGCTGTAAGTGAGGTCACCGGGGATCATCAACTATGAACTTTAGTGATATTTCTCAAGGTAGCTCAGCGATACACACTGCAGGAGCATGATTATGCTCCTGACTCAGTGTGAGCCTGCTGGCGTGGATAGCGTTCGTATCACTAATGTGACCTCTATCCAGATCATCTGGACCATCGTGGGACAGTATGGATTATTTTCACATTGAACAGGGGAGCGATATGGTTGTGTATTATTTTTCTCCTTTTACATGGGACATGAGCATCGGTGAATTAGGCATAAAGATGAATATTATGATTCTTTATTATTTTCTGTCTTTTACATTTGACGTAATTTTCAGTGGATTAGGCATAAACGTGAGTATGACTGTGCTTTATTATTTTTATTTCAAATGAAATAATCTGTGTCAGTATTTCAGTTAAAGGATTTTATTCTGGCTGTGTTTTTTTTTACAATCTAACTATGTGGATACATAGGGGGTTTTTATAGACGCCTTTCCTTTACTAACCTTTGGGCTTTATGTCCGTGGCCATAAAACAGCTAACATCAACCCCAAACCTAATATCCCAATTGACTCAACACCAGGGCAAGTGGAACAAAGGAGGAAGAAGCTGACCAAATAGTCCAAGGTGTCATTTGAAAAATCAAAATTAGTTTATTTTATTACATATAATCAGGTAAAAAATAAAGAACAACATAAATAAAATTGTTAAAAAGATATTAAAAAATAAGGACGCACACAAGGATAAATGGGGCTAGATGTTAAAGTGCCAAATTGTAACAAATCAAGAGGAACATATATTAGTGTAAATACTTCAAAAAATAAATTTAAAAAGTAGTAAGAAATGAATAAATAAGGAGATGTTCACACCACAGAGTATATACAGTTGTGCTCAAAAGTTTACATACCCCTGGAGAATTTTTGCTTTCTTGGACTTTTTTCAGTGAATATGAATAATAACACCAAAACCTTTTCTCCACTCAAGGTTAGTGGTTGGATGAAGCCATTTATTGTCACACTACTGTGTTTTCTCTTTTTAAATCATAATGACAACCCAAAACGTCAAAATGACCCTGATCAAATGTTTACATAGCCTAGTGATTTTGACATGATAACATGCACAGACGTTGACACAAATGGGTTTGAATGGCTACTAAAGATAACATTCTCACCTGTGAGCTGATTACTTGTAATCAGTGTGTGTATTTAAAAGCTGAATGAGTTTCTGGGATCCAGACAGACTCTTGCATCTTTTATACAGCCACTGAAGTTTCTAGATTGTGAGTCATGGGGAAAGCAAAAGAATTGTCAAAGGATCTACTGGAAAAGGTAGTTGAACTGTATAAAACAGGAAAGGGATGCAAAAAGATATCCAATGAATTGATAAATCCAGTCAGCAATGTTCAAACTGTGATTAACAAATGGAAAATCAGGGCTTTGTAAAAGCAAAACCATGGTCAGGTAGACCAACAAAAATTTTGTCCACAACTTCAAGGCAAATTGTTCATGATGCAAAGAAAAACCCACAAATAGCATCAGCTGAAATTCTGGACTCTCTGAAAACAAGCAATGTGGCTGTTTCAAGATGCACAATAATGAAGCACTTGAAGAAAAGTGAGCATCATGGTCGAGTCGCCAGAAGAAAGCCTTTACTGCGCAAATACCACAAAGTATCTTGTCTACAGTATGCAAAACAGCACAGAGACAAGCCTCAAAACTTCTAGAGCAAGGTAATTTGGAGTGATGAGACCAAAATTGAACTTTTTGGCCACAACCATAAACATTACATTTGGAGAGAAGTCAACAAGGCCTATTATACAAACATCCAAAATGTGTTACAAAGGGGACTAAACAGTACAGTGTATACAGTCACATAAAAATAAAAAAGCTAAATAAAAGAAAATGACTTGACCTGTTGTCATAGGAATAGGAACGGTGCAGATCTTGTTAATGGAGAACTATGTTTAGAAAATGTCACAGTCCTTAACCTCTTTATCCTCAAGGGTGGTTTGCATGTTAATAACCAGGCCAATTTTTACAATTCTGACCACTGTCTCTTACACGGATCCCAGTGATTGTGACACAGTTTTCTCGAGACTTATTGTACTTCATGTTACTGGTAAAATTTATTTGATATGACTTGCGTTTGTTTGTGAAAAAAACAGAAATTTGGCGAAAATTTTGAAAATTTCGCAATTTTTCAAATTTGAATTTTCATGCCCTTAAAACAGAGAAACATGTTACACAAAATAGTTAATAACTAATATTTTCCACATGTCTACTTTACATCAGCACAATTTTGGAAATATTTTTTTGTTAGGAAGTTATAAGGGTTAAAAGTTGACCAGCGTTTTCTCATTTTTACAACACCATTTTTTTTTTATTGAGCACATCACATTTGAAGTCACTTTAAGGGGTCTATATCATAGAAAATACCCAAAAGTGACACCATTCTAAAAACTGCACATGCTCAAAACCACATTCAAGAAGTTTATTAACCCTTCAGGTGCTTCACAGAAATTTTTGGAATGTTTAAAAAGAATGAACATTTAAATTTTTATCACAAAAAATTTAATTCAGATCTAATTTGTTTTATTTTACCAAGGGTAACAGAAGAAATTGGATCCCAAACGTTCCTGTACAATTTGTCCTGAGTATGCGTATACCCCATATATACAGGAAAACCTCTGTTTGGGTGCACGGCAGAGTTTGAAAGGGAAGGAGCGCGTTTGACTTTTTCAATGCAAACCTGGATGGAATTGAGATCGGACTCCATGTAGCGTTTGGAGAGCCCCTGATGTGCCTAAACAGTGGAAATCTCCCAAAAGTAACACCATTTTGGAAATAAGACACCCTAAGGAACTTATCTAAATGTATGATGAGCTCTTTGAACCTACAAGTGCTTCACAGAAGTTTATAATGTAGAGCCGTAAAAAAAAAAACTTATTTTTTGCACAAAAGTGAGATTTTGCTCCCAATTTTTTATTTTCCCTATGGTGACAGGAGAAATTGGACCACAAAAGTTGTTGTGCAATTTGTCCTGAGTATGCTGATACCCAATATATGTGGAAAAACTGCTGTTTGGGCGCACGGCAGAGCTCGGAAGGGGAGAAGCACCGCTTGACTTTTTCAACGCAGAATTGACTGGAATTGAGATCAGACGCATGTCGCGTTTGGAAAGCGCCTGATAATCCTAAACAGTGTAAACCTCCAAATTCTAACTTCAACCCTAACCCCAACACACCCCTAACCATAATCCCAACCCTAACTCTAATCCCAACCCTAACTTTAGCCCGAACCCTAACCCTAACCCTATCCCTAATCCTAACCCTAATGGGAAAATGGAAATAAAAGTTTTTTTATTTTATTATTTTTCCTAACCTAAGGGGGTGATAAAGGGGGTTTGATTTACTATTTAAAGCGGGTTTTTATAGCGTATTTTTATGATTTGCAGCTGTCACACGCTGAAAGATGCTTTTTATTGCAAAAAATAGTTTTTGGATTACCACATTTTGAGAGCTATAACTTTTCTATATTTTGGCCCACAGAGTCATGTTACATCTTATTTTTTGAGGGACGAGTTGACGTTTTTACTGGTACTATTTTTGAGCTCATGACATTTTTTGATCGCTTTTTATTATGAATTTTGGGAGGCAGAATAAACAAAAAACAGCAATTCATGAAATTTCTTTTGGGGGGGCGTTTATACCGTTCCGCGTGTGGTAAAATTGCTAAAGCAGTTTTATTCTTCAGGTCAGTACGATGACAGCGATACCTCATTTATATCTTTTTTTTATGTTTTTGCACTTTTATACAGTAAAATCTATTTCATAGAAAAAATGATTATTTTTGCATCGCTTTAGTCTGAGAGCTATAACTTTTTTATTTTTCCGGTGATGGAGCAATATGGTGACTTGTCTTTTGTGGGACAAGAAGACGTTTTTAGCGGTACCAAGTTTATTTATATCCATCTTTTTGATCGCGTGTTATTCCACTTTTTGTTTGGCAGTATGATGATAAACCATTGGTTTTTTATAATGGTGTTCACTAGAGATGAGAGACTTTGCCTTTTTTTAGGGTCTAGTCGAACGAAGTCGGCCAACTAACTGAAATGGTCGGGTCGGAGTCTAAAATTCCCTTTAACATATACCACAATTCATGATGCTCCGATACAGCAGAGAAATATATGTATAGTACAATGCCAAATACTTCACTTCTTACATTACATGAGTGATATTTATTTTAAATTCTACAATAGCTCAAAAAACGGACAGTATATTCCTCCATACAGTATTATGGGCACCACATAGTGCGCCATACAGAATAATGAGCCCCATATATTGCTCTATACAGAATAATGAGCCCAATATATTGCTCCATAGAGAATGGGCTCCATATAGTGCTCCATACAGAAAAGGCCCCATATGTGCTCCATATGATGCTCCATATATAAAGGGCCCTATATGATGCCCCATAAATAATGAACCCCATATGATGCTCTAGTATATGATGGGCCCCATATATGATGCTCCAGTGTATGATGAACCCCATATATTGCTCCAAATATAATGGTCCCTATATAATGCTCCATATATGATGGTCTCCATGTGATTCTCCATATATATTGTGCCCCATATGATGCACCATATATAATGGGCCCCATATGATGTTCCAGTATATGATGGGCCTATATAATGCTCTATATATAATGGGCCCCATATGATGCTCCAGTGTATAATGGGCCCCATATATGATGCTCCATATATAATGGTCTCCATGTGATGTTCCATATATAATGTGCCCCATATGATGCGCCTTATATAATGGGCCCCATATGATGCTCCAGTATATGATGTGCCCCATGGATGATGCTCCAGTGTATAATGGGCCCTATCTATGATGCTCAAGTGTATGATGGGCCCCATATATAATTCTCCAGTGTATAATGCTCCCCATATATTGCTTCAACCATTTAAAAAAGGAAATACCTCTCCTCGCTGGGCACTGCTCTACTCTGGACTCCTCAGCGTCACCATATTCCAGCTCTCTGCACTGTGACTGTTCAGGCAGAGTGTGCACAGACGTGACATCATCGCGCTCTCTGACATGAATGTCACTGACAGGAAACGAGGACGATGTCACAGCGGTAGAGCAGGGAGAGGTAAGTATTGCAAGTGCTGGGGCCCTGAGCAAGCAGGGGGAACACACTTGTGGGCGCCGGGAACTCACACAGGGCCCCTCATAGTACGCCGTTGTCTCTGATGGTGAGTGGGCGCCCCACCTGCTCAGGGCACCCGCACATGCCCAGCTGTACCAGGTTAGGGAGGTGGAGAAACTGGCATATGTTGATTTGTAGGCTGGACGTTCAGCAGCTGCAAATGGAGGAATTGGAGAAGTTGGAGGAAGTGGAGGACAAAGCAAGCCATTTTGCTGGCAACCTATGTGTCATCAGGGGAAGGTGGTACAAAATCCTTTGAAACCCAGGCATGGTTCATTTTAATGAATGTGAGATCACCTACATTTTGGGTTCACAGCCGGGTCCTTCTTTCTGTCAGGACTGATCCAGCAGCTCTGAAGACATTTTCTGATAGCACACTACCAGCAGGTAAAGCGAGCTCCTGTAAGGCATATTGTGCCAATTCAGTCCAGGTTTCCATTTTACAGGCCCAGTAGTCAAAGGGGAATGAACTGTGAGGGAGAATATCGATAGAGGAGGAGAGGTAATTTTGAACCATAGTTGACAACTGCTGTCTCCTGTCTGTTGCAATCGATTCAGTATTACCAGTCGTGTGAGCATTGCTCAAGAAATCAGACCACAACATGGTCAGTAAACACCTGTCTCTAACGCCACTTAGGCTGTGTGCAACACGAAAACCTCTTTCATGTTGTCCAGTACGTTTCGTGGTAGAACCTGCACCTCTGCTGTGTGCTGGGAATGCCTCTAACAAACGGTTTACCAGAGTTGCTTGTTTGTTCGCCAATATTAGCTCTAGGTTCTTGTGTGGCATGATGTTTGCCTTTATTGCGTGGATCGAGGATGCTAGCCAGCCAGTAGTTGTCATCCTTCATAATTTTGGCAATGTGGGGATCCCTTTTTAGATTCCGCAAGATATAATCACACATGTGGGCCAATATTCCTTGTTTCTAATAGCACACTACCAGCAGGGCAAGCGAGCTCCTGTAAGGCATATTGTGCCAACTCAGGCCGGATGTCCAGTTTACAGGCCCAGTAGTCAAAGTGGAATGAACTGTGAGGGAGAACATCGATAGAGGAGGAGAGGTAATTTTGAACCATAGTTGCGTGGATCGAGGATGCTGGCCAACCAGTAGTTGTCATCCTTCATAATTTTGGCAATGCCGGGGTCTCTTTTAGGATCCGCAAGATATAATCACTAGAGTTGAGCGATACTTTCCGATATCCAAAAGTATCGGAATCGGAATGGTATCGCCGATACCATTAAAATATCGGCGATACCCGATACCGATACCGGAAGTCCAATGTAAGTCTATGGGAACAAAATATCGCAACTAAAAAAACCTCTTTCTTTCCTTGTAAACACTAAATATACACACATAGAATACATATATATATAAATATATATACATGTCATTGTGACATATATATATACATATATGTATAGTTTATACACTTCTACATAGTAAAATATCCTCTGATTCAATTGCCGGGTAAAGTCGGCTTCTGTGAAAAGACAGAAGCACCCGACATGAAATGACACTTGGTGTACATAGGGTTAACCATGTCTTTTCATGTCGTTTGCTATCTGATTTGCACATACAATTACATCAGTCTATGTGTGCAAAATTTCACACCTGTAGGGGTTAATTAAAGGTGTAAATTCGTAGCAAAAAAAACTGACTTTTTTGCTACGAATTTACACCTTTAATTAACCCCTACAGGTGTGAAATTTTGCACACTTACACTCATGTAATTGTTTGTGCAAATCAGATATCAAACTACATGAAAAGACATGGTTAACCCTATGTACACCAAGTGTCATTTCATGTCGGGTTCTGCATTTTCACAAAAGCCGGCAATTGAATTAGCGGCTATTATACTATGTAGAAGTGTATGAACTATAAATATAAATATATAAATTCAATGACATGTATATATATATGAAGTGTAAAATTGCTGAAAAAAAATGCGTGGGCTCCCGCCCTATTTTCGCAACCAGACAGACAAAGCCAGTGAGTGGGGGCAGATAATAATAGCCCAGAGAGGGACCATTTTTTTTGGCCCCCCCCCGGCTACTTAACATCTGCCCCCAGACACCCCAGAAAGGGCAAATCTCTAATTAGATTTGCCCTTTCTGGCACTTTGCCCGTCTATTCCCATTGCCCTGTAGCGGTGGCAAATGGGTTAATAAGGGGTTAAAATGACCTTGCAATTGAAAGGTCACTTTAAGCCAGGTTAATAATTGAGAGCTGTCAATTAGACAACTATCAATTATTAATCCTATTGTATGAAAGAAAAATCAAACACACACACTTTAATAAAAAAGAAGTTTAATGAAATAATCACACAGTTTTTGACCATTTTTATTTACCTACTAAAACCATTTCCTGTAATAAAAATAAAATAATAAAGCAAAATTATTCTTACCAATCCGATGCACAGTCAGGTCCCACGGTGTAATCCTTCAGAAAGGGTTAATGTTTACTGCAGGGACCGCAGCTAATGCTGCAGCCTCACAGTAAACCCCCAAATGAATGAGCTCCTCTCCTGGCTGACAGGAGAGGAAGTGGAAAGCTTAATTGATTGCTTTCCACTTTCACTTCAGGTCAGCCAGGGACACCATCAGTGACGTCAGAGGGAACTGATTAACAAAAATAGGGGTTCCCTTTGAAAAAAAAATGGCGTGGGGTCCCCCCTATTTTTGTTAACCAGCCAGATGAAGCAGACCGCTGAGGCCTGGATTTTCAGGCTGTTAAGGAGCCAAGATCCATGGACCTTGCCAGCCTGATAATACCAGGCCACAGCAGTCTGCATATCTTGGCTGATTAACAAAAATAGGGGATCCCCTCGAAAAAAATTGGCGTGGGGTCCCCCCTATTTTTGTTAACCAGCCAGATGAAGCAGACCGCTGAGGCCTGGTTTTTCAGGCTGGTAAGGATCCAATATCCATGGACCTTGCAAGCCTGATAATACCAGGCCACAGCAGTCTGCTTAGCTTGGCTGGTTAACAAAAATAGGGGATCCCCTCGAAAAAAAAAACGGCGTAGGGGTCCCCCTATTTTTGTTAACCAGCCAAGTAAAATGCAGACTGCTGCGGCCTGGTATTAAAAGCCTGTCAAGGCCCATGGATTTTGGCCCTCAACAGCCTGATAATACCAGGCTACAGCAGCCCCACATTTGGCGCATCAAAAGATGTGCCAATTGTGGCACTTTACCCGGCTCTTCCCACTGCCCTGTAGCGGTGGCAAGTGGGGTAATAAGGGGTTAATGTCACCGTTGATTGCACGGTGACAATAAGCCCGGTTAATAATGGATAGGCGTCAATAAGACACCGATCCATTATTAATCCCAAAGTTTTTAAATGTGTAAAAAAAAGACACAGCAAGAAAAAAGTCTTTTAATGAAATAAAAGAGACAACACAGTTTTCATTTTTTTTTTTACTCTCTCATTCCTGCGACGCCATCGATCTCCTGTAAAAAAATAAAAAAAACAAACCAACAGTATACCACCTGTCCGACGCAGTCCATAACGACAGTCCCACGACGATCCAGCTCTGCTACATCGCAATGACAGGCAGAGCCTGTCATTGCAACGCAGCACAGCTGATTACCTGCTTCCCCGGCGGTGACGTCATCGGACTGACTGCTTTACGGCCGGGATTACCCAGCAGTCACTGCAGTTATCGCGAGAAACTGCATGTGACCGCCGGGGAGAAGAGGATGGCAGCCATGAAGCAGTCCAGGACGTGACCGCCGGAGATCTTCTGCCAGGTAAGTGCCGCTGACTCCTGACAGACCCGACAGACGGACACTGACAGTGACAGTGACATCCCGATTCCGGTATCCGATATGACGAAAATATCGGAACTCGGAATCGGAATTCCGATACAGCCAATATCGGCCGATACCCGATATTTGCAGTATCGGAATGCTCAACCCTAATAATCACACATGTGGGCCAATGTTCCGTGTTTCTGATAGCACACTACCAGCAGGGCAAGCGATCTTCTGTAAGGCATATTGTGCCAATTCAGGCCGGGTGTCCAGTTTACAGGCCCAGTATTCAAAGGGGAATGAACTGTGAGGGAGAACATCGATAAAGGAGAGGTAATTTTGAACCACAGTTGCGTGGATCGAGGATGCTGGCCAACCAGTAGTTGTCATCCTTCATAATTTTGGCAATGCCGTGGTCCCTTTTTAGGATCCGCAAGACATAATCACACATGTGGGCCAATGTTCCATGTGTCAATGATGCACTGCCAGTGGTGGGTGGAGGAGCACTTTCTGCCAAATCCACATCCCTCCATTTACACACAAGCCCTGTACCTGACCTTGGCAAGCCAACATTTTCTCTTGCCATCCGAGAAGCATCATCCTCCCCAAAATAATTAACCCCCTCATCCTCCTCCTCCTCTTCCGCTTCTTCCTCCACCTCGTCCAGGACAGTTCTCTGAGCAGACTATGCTAGTCATGAAGGCTTCCCCTCCTCCTCCTCCTCAGCTGCAGACACCTGATCCTTAATGTGCGTAAAAGTTTGCATGAGAAGACGCATAAGTGGGATGCTCATGCTTATGCTGGCATTGTCTGCGCTTACCAGCCGTGTGCATTCCTCAAAACACTGAAGGACTTTACAGAGGTCTTTCAGCTTTGACCACTGCACATCCGACACCTCCATGTCCGCTCTCAAACTGCCTGCCCATGGAACATCATACAAATGCATTGCAGCCAGCACTGTTAGCACAGTGTTTAAATGTTTAAGCATGCAACTGGTATTCAATTTTCGGAGATTTTTCCCTCGGCTAAAGGTCCTTCCGCACTTCTTACAGATAACCCTTGCCTCATCAAAAGGATTTTGGTAAAAAAATTGCCACACTGGACTCTTCCTACTATGGTATAAATCTTCAGGGCTTGCACGCAGTGCTAATTTGACCATCTGGCCAAGCTGTCCTGCAACTCTTTTTGTTTTTTAACACGTTTTTAAGACAGCTACGGGCCTGCCAGATAACCGCAGCTGCGATGTCGATGACTGCTGCTGATCCTCCTCCTCTTCTGAGTTATTGCCAGCGGCACCCTCTTCCCCAATGGATGCCAATCTGGGTCAACAACTGGGTCATCCATCACCTTCTCTTCAACTTTATCTGCACCTTCCTCTGTGTTACCGTGTAAGGTGGTATCGTATGTGGGAAGGGCACCTGAGTTTCATCAGGATCAGATTCTGGCTCAGTAGACTGCGAGGGCAATGCAGTGCTCTGGGTGAATGTACCAGCAGAATCAGATAGCAGTGGCTGTGCATCAGTGCACTCCATGTCATATTCATCTTGGACTGGGGATTTCAGGATTTGACATGATAACCCAGGCATGGTATGTGAAAAGAGCTCAATGGAGTGACCTGAAGTGTGGCCTGCCGCATTCTTCACTTTTGGTGGGGGTGAAGGACACAAGGAAAGGTGTTGTTCCTGATCAGGAGCCTGCAATGATGACTCAGTGCTTGCATTTTTTGAAACTTCAGAAGAGGAGGCAATAGAGCTGGAGGCTGTTTTGGCAATGTAAGACCAAACCTGTTCCTGATGCTCCGGCTTTAAAATCGGTTTACCTACTCCCAGAAAAGGGAGCCTTCCAGGCCTTCTGGAGCCAGATGATGACGCAGGCTCAACACCTCCTGCCTTAGGTGCTTTTGGGCTTTAGGCACTACCAGCAGATGCACCACCACCACCATCAGTACCAGTTGCCCCCCCCACCCACGTATGCGGCCTCTTCCACCATACTTCCTCATGTTTGGGAAACTGTACCAAAAATACCAGCAGATATATGGTACTTAATGAGGAGCGTACAGCTGTATATGGCGTAGGGGAAAATTTAAATTTCAGTATATATTTCTGGAGTCACACACAGACGCTCACTCAGTATGGATTTGACCGTAATACAAAGAGCAGATATACGGTACTGTATTAGAAGCAGACTGCTGTATATGGTTTTGGGGAAAATTTAAATCTCCGTATATATTTCTTGAGTCACACACAGATAGTCAGCATGTATTTGTCCGTGATACCAGCCGGTACACGCTAGTGTGTGAGGAGCGTACAGCTCTATACGGTGTGGGAAAAAATGAACGGTCGGTAAGTGTGCAGAAAAAAAGAATAAAAGTATTAGTGCTGTGTAAAAATCAGTCTGCACAGCAGTGTACACACAGCAATACAACTATCAGGCAGCCTAATAACCAGCGCTGCTGCACACAAGAAAATCCTCCCCTGTCACTGCACACTAACTTTACAGCACAACTGCTATCTGCACAAGCACAGAAGAACTTCTCTTTCCAGCCCTAACTCTCTCCTACTGATAAACAGCGTCAGCAACCTCTCTCTACTGTTAACATCGGCAGAAGTAAAATGGAGGTCGGCGCTCAGGGTTTTTATAGACACTATGACACCCCCGAAAGCAAGCCAATCTCTGCAATGCCCTTCTCTAAGATGGTAGTGGACGCTGCACACGTCATCTCGTTGCCCACAGTGTGCGTCCTTGCTCATTGGCTGAAAAAAGGCGCCTGCAAGCATTATGGGAAAACCGACTTGGACGCTGGGGTCGAAGACCGCATGACCGACTGCACGCTATGGTCGGGTTTTGTCCAAAGAAACCCGACTTTGGCGAAAGTCGGCGACTTTTCAATTTGACCGACCTGATTCACTCAACTCTACTTAAGAGTCCATCCTTCATAAATGAAACTAGATGTGTCTGCTTGTGTGTCACACACCACATGGCCAGCTAGGGTTGTTAAATGTTACAATGACATTTCCCAGTGAATGCATTTGTTTTGGTTGAAATCAATGTTACAGTAGAAAAATGCTTCAAAAACACTGCTTCGGAACATATCCAAAGTGGTGGAGGAACATTTTCGTCTGGGGTTAATTATTTTGCCTTATATACAAGTCATTAACCTGGAAAGGATGTGCCTTCACATATTTCACAGCAAAATCAGTTTCGTTTTAGCTTTGGTATGTTTTTGGTACACCGATAAAAATGGCATGAAACTCTAACAACATTGTTTACAGCTGTGAACTAGGAGTCAGGCATGCTTCCAGGGGCGATCCCCATGATGTCCCCATTTCATTTCAGCAGTGTTTTCATCATTTTCAGATGTTTTTAGACCTTTAAAGGACCCCTGGAGGGATAGCAGTAAAAATACTCGGGTCTCCCATAGACTTACATTGGGCTCGTTGTTCTGTCCGAGTACCCGAGTATTCCAATCTCACCGACCCGAACAACGAGCACCCGAGCATTTTAGTGCTCGCCCATCACTAATAATTTCCAGTAATTTCCATCTGTTGTCTATTCCATTTGCACTGTTAACAGCATGTAAAATTGATTGTTAATCAGTGTTGTTTCCTGAGTGGACAGTTTGATTTCACAGAAGTTTGATTCACTTGGAGTTAGAGTCTGCTGTTTAAGTGTTCCCTTTATTTTTTTGAGCAGTGTATTTTGTATGTTGGGTCATAATGGCTGCATATGTAGATTAGATTATATTACATAACAATTTCTCAGGGAAAGGTTGACCTAGGAGCACACAGTTTATATTTGAAATCTTTGACTTGTTTGATGCATTATAGCAGAACACTGGCTCTGTCCTGGGTAAATAGATGGGACATAAAATATATTTTTATTGTAATGTCATTCTATGTGCTAATATCAGGTTTGTTGTTCCCAAATAAAAAGTAACATAATCATAGATGGCTGTCATTGTCACACAGATATATTTTCTTTATGGTGATCTAGGAGTTGCTGTCAGTAGAATAATTTGATCTGTTAGGGCACACGAGATGCGTGAGTTCTAGTGATGAGCGAGTATACTAGTTGCTCGGGTTTTCCCCAGCATGCTCGGGTGTCCTAGTATTTTGGCGTGCTCGGAGATTTAGTTTGTGTCGGCGCAGCTGAATGATTTAAGGCTGCTAAACACTAGTATGTTCTCATCTTAATTGTCTGCTGCCAAATTGTATGATAGAGGTTTACGGAAGGAGAAATCACAGGACATAATGAGTCTCATCTCAAACAAATTCTGCTTTTATTGGCTGAAATGCAGGGTATTTATAAAGAAAATCAAGGTGTTTGTCTGTATATTACCTTATTAACTTATTCTAAAACTTATGGCTAATGGTGCTGATTCCAGTGGGAAATGTCAGGTGTGGAGACTGATACTCCCTAG
The DNA here is from genome assembly GCA_033576555.1 of Oophaga sylvatica. Lineage (NCBI taxonomy): Eukaryota > Metazoa > Chordata > Amphibia > Anura > Dendrobatidae > Oophaga > Oophaga sylvatica. Next base: position 560,581,375 of record JARQOD010000004.1, read on the forward strand.
TACAGGTGCAGTTTCTATTCATTCATTGTAGACTTAACAGCAGTCTACAAATATCTGAAAGGAAGGCGCAGTGTAGAGGGATCATCATTATTCTCATTTGCACTTGGAACTTTAGAAGCAATGTAATGAAACAGGGAGAAGATACAGTTTAGATATTAGAAAAAAACCTTCTTGACAGTGAGGGTGATAAATCAGTGGAACAGGCTGCCACTAGAGGTGGTGAGAGCTCCTGAAATGGAAGTCTTCAAACAGAGGCTACACAGAGATGGTTTAGTGGCTCCTGCATTGAGCAGGGGGTTGGATACAGTAACCCTGGAGGTCCTCTCCAACTCTAATGTTCTAATCTAAGATATCTTGATGTATGTAATAATCTATAGTTTCAATAAATATTATTCACTTATGTAGCAATTAACAAGGTTAAAGAAGCACTCCTCTTCCTATCAAAGTTTTTATCCTCTTAATTGTTATGATCCGGTAACCGAGGAGGGTAATAGAATAATAGGGTAGGCAACCAGATACCCAGAGAGGTAGGTAACTTAGCGGATTGCAGACCCCTTAACTGACAACACAACTAGAATTAGCCGTGGGACGTACCTATGAGGCCCTAGACACCTCGACACAGCCAAAGAGTTAACTAAGCCTAAAGAGAGAAAGGGGAAAGCTAACTGCCCTGGAGTAGAGCCCCAAAGGAATAGATAGCCCCCAAACATATATTGCGGGTGAGATAGATGAAGCACAAAACACAGACAGAAAATAGAGTAAGCAAATGCTGGGGCCCAAACTGTCTGGATAGAATAGGATAGGAAAGGATATAGTCTGCAATCCAGCAAAAACCCTAAGAAAAATTCCAACACGACCTCTCCCCCACTAAATCAGAACTCTGGTGTGAACTGGACGCAAAACAAAAGATACTGAAATAACAGAAAACTAGAAATACAGAAAGACTGACATATGCTGTGGTAAATGAAAACAAAGTCCAGCCAGGTCCCCGCAGGGAACCCGGCTGAACTCACACCAGCAAGGCAGAAAACAGAAAAAAAGCAAAAGGGAAACAAATGCCACAGATTTAAACAGACAAATAACTTATCTGAAAGATGCAGGACAAAGCAGGGAGCAAGCAGACGGCTCAGGAAGAAGACCAAATCACCGGCAACAACTAAGGGAAGGCTGCTCACTTAAATCTCCCCAGTCTGTAACACCTGATCTCCAATCATCCTCCTCAGGTGATTGACTTCTGTCAGCCAGACCAGCTCCATTACCAGCAGCAACCACCAGAGGGAGAGCAAACTTAGAAGTTAGATTAAAAGTGTTCACAACACTTAATATTTTGCAAAAATCATACTGTACAGCACTGTATATGTACAATTGTTCAGTTTTCATTTCTACCCAGATAATTCTTTTTTTTTTGTTCTTAGTAGAAACAGGAAATCTCTTTTCCCTGCAAAAATCCTTCCCCTCTTTAACTCCTAACTCAGCTGCTCCCTCCTTCTGCCAGGGACTTTTGAAGTGACTTATGATTCATAAAGGGAAAATGGATAATTTGTTTCTATGTAGAACTTAGAATGATTCAGATCGTCAGTTTTTACTCACATTCTGTCAGAGATCTAAAGAAAAATAAAATAATTAATTGGGTAGAAGGGCAAAATGAGCAATTGTAAGTACTCAGTGCAATATTGCAATATTATAAGTGAATACAAAATTGAAGGGAGGAGAGGTGCTTCTTTAAAATAAATATAGAGAGGAATTGTGTAAAAAAATAAAATTTGACATGTACTGAAAAAAATATTGTCATTGAATCATCACATCAATGATTTTTTGTGAATATTCTGTCAAGAAAATCCAGCAGACAAATCTATAGTTCCTCCTTTTCCCCATCTGGAAATACAGTAAGGCCGGCGTCACACACAACTACAAAAAATCGGTCCGTTTTAGTCGGTCGATTGTCGGATCAAAATGCAAACATCACACATCCTTCTGGCATCCGATTTTCCTTCAAAGATGCGATTTAGTCGCATGTGTGTGTACCTTGTAACATCCGATTTTCATCCGACTTGCGAGAATTTCTCGCAGGCTTGCAAAACTGACATATAATGGATCCAAAAGAATAGTATTTAAATCACAAAAGAAAGAATAGATATATACACATAGAATACATATATATATATATATTATATATATATATATATGTCATTGTGACATATATATATATACATATATTTATAGTTCTTACACTTCTACATACGTGCTGAAGGAACAACGGCACCAATTCAGAGGAGGAAGGCAACTTAAGTAATGGCACAAGATGTATCATCTTGGAAAACCTATCACAAATCACCCAGATGGCGGTCATTCTCTGAGAAACAGGAAGGTCGGAAATGAAATCCATAGAGATATGGGTCCATGGTCTCTTGGGCACAGGCAATGGCATCAACAAACCACTAGAGCGAGAGCAAGGCTTGGAGCGAGAGCAAGTCCCGCAGGACTGCACAAATTCCCTGACATCACGAGACAAGGTAGGCCACCAAAAGGACCGACTAACCAAGTCTCTGGTACCAAAAATTCCGGGATGCCCAGCCAACGCTGAACAATGAATCTCAGACATCACACTCTTTTTCCACTGGTCCGGGACAAACAATTTTCCAACAGGGCAGCGCTCGGGCCTATCCTCCTGACACCCCTCCAGAGCAAGTCTCAAATTAGGTGAGATGGCGGAAAGAACTACACCCTCTTTCAAAATAACAGAAGGATCAGATAACTCAGGAGAGTCCGCAAGGAATCTCCTCGAGAGGGCATCCGCCTTAACATTCTTAGTGCCAGGAAGAAAGGAAACCACAAAATTAAAACGTGTGAAAAACAAGGCCCACCTGGCCTGTCTAGGATTGAGTCGCTTGGCAGATTCCAAATAAACCAGATTCTTGTGGTCAGTAAGGACCACCACCTGATGTTTGGCTCCCTCCAGCCAATGTCTCCACTCTTCAAAAGCCCACTTCATGGCCAATAACTCCCGATTATCCACGTCATAATTACGTTCAGTAGGAGAAAATTTTCGAGAGAAAAAGGCACAAGGGTTACTTTTAGAGGTCTCTGGATCTCTTTGGGACAAAACGGCACCTGCCCCAATTTCAGAGGCATCAACCTCCACCTGAAATGGCAGAGAAACATCAGGCTGCCGTAGAACAGGAGCAGAAGTGAATCTCTGCTTAAGTTCCTGAAATGCAGAGACTGCCTCAGGAGGCCAATTCACCAAATCAGAACCCTTTTTGGTCAAATCAGTTAATGGTTTAACAATAACCGAGAAATTACCAATAAATTTACGATAAAAATTGGCAAAACCCAAAAATCTTTGAAGAGCCTTTAATGAAGTAGGTTGGACCCAATCACAGATGGCTTGAACCTTGACCGGGTCCATTTCAATAACAGATGGGGACAAAATGAATCCCAGAAATGAGATCCTCTGTACGCCAAAAAGACACTTTGATCCCTTCACATACAGAGCATTCTCTCTCAAAATCTGGAATACAGTTCGAACATGTTTCACATGAGAGTCCCAGTCATTAGAAAAAATCAAGATATCATCCAAATAAACAATCAGAAATTTATCCACAAAATCCCTGAAAATGTCATTCATGTAGGACTGGAAGACAGAAGGAGCATTAGTGAGCCCAAAGGGTAACACAAGGTACTCAAAATGCCCCTCCGGGGTATTGAATGCCGTCTTCCATTCATCCCCGTGCTTAATGCGAATAAGGTTATATGCCCCCCTGAGGTCAAGCTTGGTAAACCAAGTAGCGTTTTTCACCCTGGAAAACAGGTCAGAAATCAAGGGTAACGGGTATTGATATTTCAGAGTAATATTGTTCAAAAGACGATAATCAATACACGGCCTTAATGAACCATCCTTTTTGGCCACAAAGAAAAAACCGGCACCTAAGGGTGAAGAGGATGGTCTAATATGACCCTTCTCCAATGACTCCTTGATATAAGACCGCATAGCGTCATGTTCAGGTACAGACAAGTTAAAAAGGCGACCTTTAGGGAATTTACTACCAGGCACTAATTCAATAGCGCAGTCATAGCTCCTATAGGGAGGCAAGGATGCAGATTTACTTTCGCTAAATACATCAGAAAAATCAATCAAAAAGTCAGGACTCAGGAACATCCTGAGCCTGGGGGGAGGCAGAAAAAACAGGAGTGTTGGTATTAACACATTGGCAGCCCCAACTGGTTACAGACACAGATTTCCAATCCAAAACAGGATTATGAGACTGTAACCAAGGGAAACCCAGCATGATAATATCATGCAGATTATACAGAACCAAAAATTTGCAGCACTCTTGATGATCAGGTTCAACCCTCATTATCACCTGAGTAGAGAACTGAGGTTTATTCTCAGCCAAAGGGGTAGAATCGATCCCCAGTAGGGGAATAGACTTCTGTAGGGGTATCAAGGGAAACCCACAACGTTTAGCAAAATCATAATCCATCAGGTTAATAGCTGCTCCAGAATCAACGAAAGCCTGAGCAGAAAATGAGGACAGAGAGCATATCAGAGTGACAGTTAATAAAAACTTAGTCTGAACACTACCCAAGACAACTGAGCGTGCAAAACGTCTTCCCCGCTTAGGGCAGACTGAAATAGCATGAGAGGCATCACCACAGTAGAAACGTAACCCATTGCGCTTTCTAAACTCATGACGCTGTGCCCCAGACACCACTCTATCACACTGCATGGATTCAGAAGCAGGTTCACAAGGCAACACTATTCCACGCATACTTCTCCGCTCACGCAAACGTCTGTCAATTTGAATCGCTAATGACATAGAATCATTGAGACCAGAGGGGACAGGGAATCCCACCATAACATCCTTTACATTATCTGACAGACCCTTCCGAAAAAGGGCCGCCAAAGCGTCGTCATTCCACTTGGTCAGGACTGCCCACCTACGGAATCTCTGACAGTATAACTCAGCGTCATCAAGCCCCTGATTTAATGCCAACAAGGCTTTTTCAGCTTGATCAGTGACATTAGGCTCATCGTACAATAACCCCAAAGCCTGAAAAAATGCATCAACATCACTCAAAACAGGATCCCCAGGTGTCAGGGAAAAAGCCCAATCCTGAGGATCGCCGTGCAGGAGAGAGATGACAATTTGAACCTGCTGCGCTGCGATCCCTTAGGACTTAGATTTTAAGGCAAAAAACAATTTACAATTATTTTTGAAATTCTGAAACTTAGCTCGATCCCCTAAAAACAAATCTGGCATGGGAATCCTAGGTTCCACAACAGGCAACCTAGCAAGATAGGCAGCAATACTCTGAACCTCAGTGGCAAGCTGATCCACACGGCCAGACAACTGTGCAAACTCCATTGAGAGAAAAAATCCTCCCCAGCACCCAGAGATACAGAGGGAAAAAAAAATGCAAACAGAAAAATATCTCTGACAACTCTGACAACCGTTTTTTCTTTCACAAATTTTTTCCCTTCTGTGAGTACCATACAATTTTAAATTTTGGGCGGGTGATACTGTTATGTTTCGGTAGCTGAGGAGTGCAGGCAAAAAAGGAAATACACCAGAGCAGTTGGAATCTATGAGATTGCAGTACCCTGACTAACCACAACAACTAGAGGCAGCCGTGGAGCGTTCCTACGTTGGTCCTAGACGCCTCGTCACAGCCTGAGAAACTAACTACACCTAAAGATAGATATAGGAAAGCTATCTGCCCCGGAGCAGAACCCCAAAGATAATAGAAAGCCCCCAAACATGTAATGGCGGTTAGACAAGAAGAAATACTGACACAGACAGAAAATAGTATGAGCAAAGGTTGGGGCCCTAACTAACTAAATTGAAAAGGATAGGAAGGGTACTTACTGCAATCCCAGAAAACCCTGAAAAGCACCAACTCTACTAATTTCAAAAACACCTGAGATCACACGACCTCTACCACCTAAATTAGTTCTCTGGTGTAACAAAATCAAACCAGCAGCCACTGAAAAAACTGGAAAAAGCAAAAGTACAAACATCAGTGGCTGAACTAAACTGAGAGGGCAAAAGCCCCCGGAGGGGACCCTGAAGGTACCCACAGAAGTGCAGGACAAAATGCAAAAATCAAGCACAAAAACAAAAAGAAGAAAATGTCTTATCTGTTAGCAGGAGATGCAGACACGACACAGCAGGCTACAAGGGAAACAGGAATCAAGGATAGAGACCAGAACAATTGATCACCGGCAACCCTGATGGGAAGGTGACTCCCTTATATAAGACCAGTCAGTAACACCTGATTCCCAATCCTCACAATCTTCACAATCTTCACTGGACAGACCAGTACCGCTTGTAACCACCAGAGGGAGCCTCTGCTCAGAACTCATCTCAAGCCCATTCACAACAACATTGTGTCTGACAGAGGAGTCCAGTTTGTTTCCAGATTTTGGAGGACTTTTTGTTCTAAACTTGGTGTACAATTGTCTTTCTCCTCGGCTTTTCATCTTCAGACCAATGGACAAACTGAGAGAACAAACCAGACATTGGAGACTTATCTGAGATGCTTTGTGTCTGCTGATCAGGATGACTGGGTCTCTTTTTTGCCTTTGGCTGAGTTTGCTCTTAATAATAGGGCTAGCTCTGCCACTTTGATGTCTCCATTTTTCTGCAATTTTGGGTTTCACCCTCGATTTTCTTCAGGACAAATGGAGGCTTCTGTCTGTCCAGGTGTTGACTCTGTTGTGGAGCGTATGCAGCAGATTTGGGACCAGGTAGTGGAGAGGTTGTCCCTCTCTCAGGAGAGGGCCCAGCGGTTTGCCAACCGGCATAGGACTGATGGTCCTCGGTTTGAAGTGGGGGACTTGGTCTGGTTGTCCTCAAGAAATATCCCTATGAGAGTTGCTTCTCCGAAGTTTAAGCCTAGGTTCATTGGACCTTATAAGATCATGGAGATTCTTAATCCTGTTTCCTTTCGTTTACTTCTTCCAGGGACATTTAAGATCCATAACGTGTTCCACAAGTCCTTATTGAAGAGGTTTGTCGAGCCAGTGGTTCCTATAGCTGTGCCTCCTGACCCTGTTTTGGTTGAGGGCAATCTGGAGTATGTGGTTGAGAAAATATTGAATTCTCGTTTTTCTAGACGGAAACTCCAGTATTTGGTTAATTGGAGAGGTTATGGTCAGGAGGACAATTCTTGGGTGTTTGCATCGGTCATCCATGCTAGGAGACTCATCCGTGCGTATCACAGAGCTCATCCTGACCGACCTGGTTGCTCAAATGAGGGTTCAGTGACCCCTCCTCAAGTGGGGTGGTACTGTTGTGAATGTGCTAGAAATGAATTCTGAGCAGAAGCTCCCTCTGGTGGTTACAAACAGTACTGAACTATCCAATAAAGATTGTGAAGATTGGCGATCAGGTGTTACTGACTGGTCTTATATAAGGGAGGTTCCCTCCCATCAGGGTTGCCGGTGATCAATTGTTCTGGTCTCATCTTTGATTCCTGTTCACTTTGAAACTTGCTGTTTCGTGCTTGCATCTCCTGCTAACAGATAAGACATTTTCTTCTTTTAGATTTTTGTGCTTGCTTTTTGCATTTTGTCCTGCACTTCTGTGGGGGCCTGCCAGGTCCCCTCCGGGGGCTTGTGCTCCTCTCAGATTAGTTCAGCCACTGTTGTTTGTTCATTTGCCTTTTCCAGTTTTTTCAGTGGCTGCTGTTTAGTTTTGTTACACCAGAGAACTAATTTAGGTGGTAGAGGTCGTGTGATCTCAGGTGTTTTTGTAATTAGTAGTGTTGGTACTTTTCAGGGTTTTTTGGGATTGCAGTAAGTTTCCTTCCTATCCTTTTCTATTTAGGAAGTTTGGGCCCCAACGTTTGCTCATACTATTTTCTGTCTGTGTCTGTATTTTCCCCTTGTCTAACCGCCATTACATGTTTGGGGGCTTTCTATATTCTTTGGGGATCTGCTCCGGGGCAGATAGTTTTCCTCTTTCTGTCTTTAGGTGTAGTTAGCTTCTCAGGCCTTGACGAGGCGTCTAGGACCAACGTAGGTATGCTCCACGGCTGCCTTTAGTTGTGGTGGTTAGTCAGGGTACTGCAATTCCATAGATTCCAACCTCTCTGGTGTATTTCCTTTTTTGCCTGCTCTCCTCAGCTACCAAATCATAACAGGAGCTGCTGCAGTACCTGAGCATGTGACCCCTGATCTCCAATGAGAGATCTCACCCTGGGCATGCTCAGAAGGGGAAAACAAGGACTTTGTCCTAAAGACGTCTGCTCGCCGCTAACCAGTACTGGCCACAATAGCAGAGCCTGGAAAGGCAGCAGTATCTCTCTGCACACTGTTAGACTGGGCAAGACGCTGGGACCAACATCTAAGCTGAGCAGGCTCCACTGCGGCCGGAGATGAATGGAGGACCACAGCGGTTCTGGTTCAAGACTCCCCTTGTGCAGCAGCGGGAACTCGAACCCTAACACATCATATACTATATGGAGCTTTATATGCGACTCATTATACTGTATGGAGCAATACGTGGGGCTCATTCTACTCTATGGGGACCATCCTATACTGTATGGCACATTATATGGGGACCATCATATACTGGAGCATTATGTGGAGCTCATCATATACTGTATGGAACATTATATGGGACCAATTATTCTGGGGCTCATTATTCTTTATGGCGCACTATGTGGTGCCCATAATACTGTATGGAGGAATATACTGTCCGATTTTTGAGCTATTGTAGAATTTAAAATAGATATCAGTCATGTAATGTAAGAAGTGAAGTATTTGGCATTGTACTATACCTATATTTCTGTGCAGTATTGGAGCATCATGAATTGTGGTATGTGTTAAAGGGGCCCACTGAAACTCTTTCGCCCAGGGCCCACGAACACCTGGAGCCAGCCCTTCCCGCCCCCACAAGTTTAGCCAAATAACCCCAGTTTTCAATGCGTAACTATTATTATAAAGTTAATTAAGGTTGCCAAGCTTAAGTAATAAGAATTGATGTTGTTGGCATTGAAATGGGCACTGTAGTTGTGTTTACTGTCCTGCACTCCCTGCCGACTTTGCTTCCCTATTGACTTGTATTGGATTCCATGTTTCAGTCGGACCTCCGACTTTTCCCGATAGTCGGCCGATTTCGTTCGACTCGACTTTTGAGAAAGTCGGGTTTCATGAAACCCGACTCGACCCTAAAAAAGGCAAAGTCTCTCATGTCTAGTAATCAGCTCAAATAGTCTCAAAAATATGTGGCTGCATTTAAGTATACCCTTAACATTTTCTAAATATTTGTTGAATAGTTCTCCTGATCTCCTGATTCCTCAAACTGTAAATGATGGGATTCAGCATTGGAGTCACCACAATGTACAGCAGAGATAAAAACTTGTTCGTGTTCGATGATCTGTCATTGGATGGTGGCATGTAAACTATGAGGAGAGTTCCATAGTAGATGCATACAGTGGTGAGATGGGAGCCACATGTGGAGAAGGCTTTTGACAAGCCACTGGTGGATGAAAGGATCATTATGATGAAGAAAATACTCAAATAGCTGATAAGAATTAAAACAAAAGGGATGACACAGCTAATGATGGCTAATACATAGTTAACCAAAGTCAAGAGGTTAATGTCGGATGTTGTCAATTCAAGAAGTAAACTGAAGTCACAGAAGAAGTGGTCTATTGTGTTGCAACCACAAAACTTCAGCCGCCAAATCAAAATCATCTCAAAGGAAACGACAAAGTTAAAAAACCAGGAGCCAAGAACCATCTTGAGGCAAACATGAGGTTGCATTATAGAATTGTAGCGCATCGGGCTGCAAATGGCCAAGTACCGATCATAAGACATTATAGTGATAAGAAAAATCTGGCTATAACCAAATATGGATACCATATGGAGATGGAAGATGCAGCTCCACACTGGCACCGCCTTCATGTCATATAGAATTACATTTAACATCATGGGCATAATGGTCGTAGTGGAAAGGATATCGGCTACAGCTAGATGCTTGAGAAAGTAGAACATTTGAGTATTGAGGTTGTGATTGTTGGACACCAACACTATAATAAGGAGGTTTCCAGCCAGTATTATCAGGTAACAGAAGAGGAAAAGGATGAAGAGCAGAAATTTGTATTTATATAGACCTTTAAATCCAAGGAGCAGGAACTCGGTGACTTCAGTCTGGTTGACGTCGCACATTTTCGGTGAATACACTGAAAACAAGAGAAACTGATTGAAGTCTCTTTCTTGTAAGAAAATGAATTATGTAAATAATGAAAGAATTAAAAGATCACAATAATCTATAAGTAGAAATAATGCCTCATACACAGATTATCGATGCTGATAAGCACCACGTGGAGATGACCCTCGGAGTATTGTGCCATAAGACTACAGCAGTCCGCAACTTGTATTATTGATAGTCAGTTACCAAGTGGCTGTGTGACCATGTGACACTTGGGTGATCTGTGACTAAACTCATTAATTAATTGTTGCCACGTATACAGTAATTTAGGTGTCATGAAATATTCCTCCCATTTCATATAAGGTAAGTACTTAAGAAATCATCTAATTTTATAATCTCATAAATAATAAATGAGGTTATCGGACACTTAAACATTGATGACTAAAGATGATTAAATTGATAAAAATGTAATTTTGCCTTTTTCCAAGGAATTTCCATTCTTTGAGATGTTATTTCAATTTAATATCACTTTTAATACTTTAGGGTCTGTAGACCGCAGAACACAATGGAAGTAATATGTAAAAAATAAAAAATAAATTCTGATAGTCACCTCTACAGTCCCTTCTTTCCTCACTGTCACCCGTCCAGTCCTTGTGGCATTTTCTGCTCCTGTAGAGAGAGCTACAATCCTCAGGGCTCAAACACATGAGCGGGGAATTCCAGCTCTGATGAAGCCTGGGAGGAATCTGCACAAAGGAAAAAAGGTAATAAAATCTCGCTGTTCTTCCTGACTTTGCGCAAACATTCCCAGAACCATACCAGGCCTCATCAGAGCCGGACGTTCCAGCTCCGTGTGAAAGGTCCAAGGATGTTAATACATGCAGCCAAAAAAAGAAGATAATGAGACAGGGACCTGACAGGTTACAATGAGGAGCAAAGGGGTCAGAGACATGAAAAGTGAGGAGAGTACTGGAATATCACCATATTCTTACCTTTTGAAGGCCCTTAAATTTCCAAAAAATGTCTGAAATCCTAATGTTATAATTTCATACATTATAATGTGTTCTTAGAAACTTAAAGATTGATGACTAGGCATGAGTGGATTGAGCAAAATTCAAATTCACCTACCTATGCAAATTTTTCAGTTAATTTTCATTTACAGAGAAGTTTTTCTGAGCAATGCAAAAGAAATCCTGAAAACATGACCGATTGGTGGCTCTTGAGGACCGGAGTTGGGTAACACTGTTCTAGGTTATAGAAATGTTTCTGCCTGATTCTAAATTTACAACTTTTAAAAAGTCATTACATTTTTGCATAAATTTAATCTCGTCCCTCCTTGGACTGGTTTTATATGTGCCAGATGTTTTGTAAAATGTTTGCTACATTTCTTGAAACATAACAGTGTCTGAGTTTAAAAGTTGCATAAAAGGTGAAATAAAAAGCATAAAGACCATTTTTGATGAAATTCATGAACTGCATCTTTCAAAGTGAAGAATTTCTCACAAAAAACTGTAACAAAAATCTCAAGAAAAAAACAGAACAGTGAAATTAAAAAAGAAAATGATGAATTGGACCATGAGGCAGTAGCAATTACAAGAAATAATGGATGTCAACTGTTCCTTAGATGGAAAACTCCCTTAATATGAAGTATAATTTTAATAGCCCTATCAATCCATGTTTTACTTACCCAGAAGATCCACAATAATGCCGCTCTAGAACTGTATAATATGAATGTATGAGTGCAGTAGTATAGGAGGTATACCTTTCATCAAACTCAAATCTGACAGGTCGTCACGCCCCCTATCATTTAATCCGTCTCCCTGTCAGATTGATCTGCCTGGGAAATCAGGTCTGCTGAATCTGTGAATTTCAATCAAAGTAATTCATAGAATCATAGAATCATAGAATGGTAGAGTTGGAAGGGACCTCCTGGGTCATCTGGTCCAACCCCCTGCTCAAAGCAGGATTCTCTAAATCATCCCAGACAGATGTCTATCCAGCCTCTGTTTGAAGACTTCCATTGAAGGAGAACTCACCACCTCTTGTGGCAGCCTGTTCCACTCATTGATCACCCTAACTGTCAAAAAGTTTTTTCTAATATCTAATCTGTGTCTCCTCCCATTCAGTTTCATCCCATTGCTTCTAGTCTTTCCTTGCGCAAATGAGAATAAAGATGATCCTTCTACAATGTGACAGCCCTTGAGATATTTGTAGACAGCTATTAAGTCTATTCATGAATTTATTTGTCTCTATTTATATTTTATCCATCGCCTTGTGGATTTGATCAGACTGTGGGGAAAGTTGTATCAAGGCGAATCTTGATTTTTATAAGTCTCTATTTATATTTTATCCATCGCCTTGTGGATTTGATCAGACTGTGGGGAAAGTTGTATCAAGGCGAAGCTTGATTTTTATAAGGGTCTTTTTTGTGGGAGAGATTTTAAGTACATCAGTAAATGTATAAGGAGTTTTAGTGAAATACAGACTCTTAGTGAAATACAGACTCCAGTATAAAAGGCTTGTTTTATATGTATGTAAAAGTTTGGAGATGTATATTTAGTGGGGACATCTCAGCTATATTGTGTATAGCCCTCATTTCTAGCAGGGTTTGTTAGAGATAGCTCACTTATTAGCAGCTGTGTTGACATGAACTGTCATAACTAGTGTCATGCCCTGCAACTACAATTGCATGAAGGTCCCTACTTAGCAGAGTATTTAGATATGGTAATTCAGTTGCTACAAACCACAAACAGTAATTAGTCCTCTATTGTGTATAGAGGTTTGTACAGAGATCACTCTATTGTGAATCTTGATTTATAAGGCTCTTTTAAGGCCAGGAGTAAACATAGTGATTGTTTCATGTGAGAATACAGGCATAGGATGGTCGCTTTTTCAAGAAAACTGTCCCTACAGTTCATCCCTATAGTGTAGTTTAATGTATGGGAGTGTGCAAGTCATATCTGTGTACTGCTAGTCTGTAATTAAAATAAAACTTACAACACGCACTTGTAAGGGTTCACACCTCACAGAACACAACTCCGATCTGAACAGCCCGTGACATGATGCCCACCAGCTCTTTGACAGTAATTGATTAAATCTCAACAAGTTGTGTTCATGATTTGTTATCGTCTGCTATCATAGTGATTGTTTCATGTGAGAATACAGCGGCCTGTATAGGCTAATTCTGTTTCACTTGATAGAATAGATTATTAGCTGTGTTTCTGACTCTCAGGTGCTATTTTAATATGATGAGCAGCGTTCTTGCAGCACAGGCCTATTTTTAAAGACGCTAAGCCCCCACAGATATAAAAGACAGGCATGTTGGGACGTGTCCGGCGATCGTTTTTTCTGGTAGAAATTTAAATCGATACATTGACATACATACAGAGGGCAGGGTGATGAATTGAAAAGGGTCAATACAGCTGCTCTCCACAACCATCTCTTTTTGAATGTCACAGTATTTTTTAGAAAAATATT